>OZ024742.1:298162011-298252011 GCA_964016885.1 Eledone cirrhosa | reverse complement strand
ATGCAATAATTGTGAACACAGACACACATGCAAATGAATGTAAATAAATATATATATATTATTAAAGAGTCAGGGCCAGACGGCTGAGCTCTTGCCATTTCAACAGCTAGTTCCAGAATGCCATGTTCAATCAGTGTGGAATTAGCTGTTGAAACAGTATGAGCTCAGCCATCAGGTCCTGATTCTTTATAATATAGCCATACTCTACTATCCCAAGTATTAAGTGCTCTGTTGAGTAATGGTCTAACCAGTTTCAAACTGTCTCCATCCTGATTTATGTATATATGTATATATATATATATACTCACATGCATACACACACACACACATATATATATGCACTCATGCATGTGTATATATATATATTTTATATATATATATGTATATATATGTAGGAGGTGAGTTTTATTGTAGTACAATAAAGCAATGCAGATATCGGATAAGAAGCACTCTACAGTTTGTAGGACTGGAGTATACATAATATATAAGATCAAAAGATGGTTAAATGAGTTCCATATATTTTATTATGCGCATTTCAAAAACAAATATCATCATGCAATAACATTTGTGTTTTCATCAGATAAAATAGGAGGACATGATATGAAGGTTAAAAAACACTTGTGGATAGTGCAGTGTTTTTTAATCTTTATATCATGTCCTATTTTATCTGATGAAAACACAAATGTTATTGCATGATGATATTTGTTTTTGAAATGCGCATAATAAAATATATGGAACTCATTTAACCATCTTTTGATCTTATATATTATATGTATATATATATATATATTTATATATATATATATATTTCACACTGTAATGTGGCTGTGTAGGTAACATGGTAAAAACCTCCCAGTCCACACTGTAAACGTGGTTGGTGTTAGGAAGGGCATCCAGCCATAGAAAACCTGCCAGACAGTCCCATACGAGCAAGACGACCAATCTTGCCTCAAGTGGGACAATTCCCGTCTAAACCCATGCTAGCATGGAAGATAGACGTTAAACAATGATGATGCTGATGATGATATTCACACACATATATACACACACACTCATACACATGCATATTCATCCCATACCTTAGCAATTAAAAAAAAAGATTGATATAATCAGTATCAGACTGAAATAATAAATACTGGGGATGATGTAAGTGACTAAATTCGTTGAAGGTAGTGGCGTAACATGGCCACAGTCCAGTGATTGGAACTAGTAAAGGACAGAAAATATGGATGAAGAAGATTTAATTTTATTTCAAACAGATATTTAAAAGATTAAAATAAATACATTTTCCACACGAATTTTAAGTTAACCCATTTTATCCCAAACTGCCTAAGCTGACACCTGTTTCATTGACAACCATTTATTTAAAAGTGTTTATGTTCATCTAAAACCTTTTAATCATAATTTTATGTAATAGCCATTATGTTATATCCCAAACACCAGCTTAATAATTAAGAAAGTTATATTATTAAATCCATCCAAATTCATTATTATTTTCAAAATTATTTGGAAATTGTAAGCCATATATTTCATTAGAAATATGTTAATGAAGGGGTTAAAAGAATTACAGCTTCAGATATATTAATAAAAATAAATTAATATACTTTTATTTTGTTTGCAGTGGACCAAGATGATAACACATCATCACTCATCGAGTCATTATATTTTGAAGGTAAATTAGTTACCTATCCTGTTAAAAATGCCTTAAAATTAACCCCCTGACAACTTTTAGTATTAAGCTTTTTCCCTTCCTCTGAAAATATGTTATCCATATTTCCCCTGCTTCAGTAGAATATACCTACCAAATTAGTATCATTCCTATATTCAGTAGATATATTTAGAAATACCATTAAAATTAGTTGAGTTATTTACCTTAACCTTTCTGATACCAAATTGCCTGAAACCACCCTGGCTCTATAATACTAAGTTTTTTGTTCTAAGTTTTTTGTTCATTTAAAACCCTCAACATTTCAACAGTAATAAAATTGTTTGATGTTCAATATTTTGACACAAGAAAAATGTCATTTAAAAGAAATTGTTCATATATTTAATAAAAGAGAAGAAATAATTTTTAACCTTTTTGAGACAAAACTTCACTTGGATTCTATAACCCTTAACCCTTTTGATGCCAAACCACCTGAAACTATCCTTATTTCTATGATACAAAACTGCATATTTTAAAATGTTAAACATTCTATCATAATTTTATGTAAGAACCTTTGTTAAGTTATGCTCCAAACCCCAGCTTCATGATGAGAAAATTACTCATATTACTAAATCTCTCCTGATTCTTGATTATTTTAAAAATTATTTTGAAATTATTCAACAGGTTATTTGATGATATCTTCAAACACTCTTCCTATAACATCACAAGACTACAATGTTAAAATTAAGACACACATTCTCTTAAAGCTTGAATTCATTGAGGATTGAAGATGATTAAGAAGCTTAAGAACATTTATTCTTATTTATATTTTCTGTTTCACAACAAATAAAATAATTTAACCCTTTTGATACCAACCCAGCCAAAACCATCTCTGTTTCTATGGCACAAAGCACCCATCTTAAATATTCTCATAAAGAACCTTTTGTTTATTTAAGTTACAAATACAATCTTAATAATGAAATCATTAATAATTTTAGTAGATCCCTTATTAAACATATGATTACAAAATTGTTAAATGTTCTAACTAACCTTGTTTGTTTCCATTTTTAGATTTCAAATAAGTTTACATTACCTAAAGCTTGTTGGTAATATATGTACATTTGTAAATGTTACTCTGTTAATATAGAATAATTTGTTAGGTTTTATTATTAACAGCTTTTCAATTATTTTAGACTACTGTTGAAACATTACACAAAAGAAAGTCTGTCCAAAAATATATGAAGTTTTAGTGGAATATTAGCTCCTTTGACACCAAACAGTGTAAAACTATCCCAGGCTCTATGATACTAAACTGTTTATTTTAATGTGTTTATATTCAAATTTAAACTTTTCATCATAGTTTTATGTAAGACCCTTTATTATATTATGGTCCAAACAGCAGCTCAATAGTGAGAAGGTTATTTTAGTAAATTCCTCAAAATACTTGGTTATTTTTCATTAGAAATATAGTAATGAAATGGTTAACATATCCATAAGTATTTCATCATTTTTATGTTAATTTTTCCAAGCTTACATTACACATAAGCTAGAGCTTATTCTAGTATTATTTTGTTTTAAATGATTGAAAGTACAACCTTAATGAGACACCAGTCAATCAAAGGGTTAAAACCGAGACTGTTGCTGGTACTCATTTGTAACTGAGTGTTACTCAAGGACATGATGTAACACTCAGTTGGGAAATTTAACCCACAACCTTTAGGCTTTGACTGTTTATATGTACACAGCATTTTTAACAGTCTATTATTCCATCATTTCAAGTGTCTATTTTTAGGCCATTTACCCAGCATGGCATATTGAGCAATTATCTTTTACTATAGTCTCAATCAACCCAAGCTTTGTGAATTAAATAAGTTAGATGAAAACTGTGTGGAAGCACTTTGGATGAACACTATTTGTAATTCAACGTACAACATTGCCACACTGTCACACTGATTCTACCTGTTAACTGTACATTCAGTGTTCATGTCTGTGAAATACTCAGCTACTTACTAATTCGAGGACCAAGTAGTTCAGTTGACTGAACAATTGCAATAATCATTGTTGAAACCAACAGTTCCATAAGATGTCACCTTTTATTAGTATTTTCAGGTAACAAAATAATGGCAAAATTAAATTTGATCTCATGTGAAAGAAATACTATATTTTTTTCTATCCTTTAAAACAATCCATCTAATAATCTTAATAAATTCTGGAAATAATTTCTCATTCAAAATAATTGGTGTTGTGTGAGCCTCATAAATGAAGTAAAGGTATATTATGTTGGGTTGGATTGGACTGAACTGGAACCACTATGCCTCATATATGCCATATTTGATAAATGGCTTTGGAAAAGAAACTATGATTGTCAACCATATCTTTAACTCCCTCCATAGAACCAAGTCTTCTGTCATGCCTCAGTGGATTAAAATATTTCTGTAACTTCTTGCATGTTAACATTACTACTGTTATTACTACTGTGGATTGGCAGTATCGGTAGAGTAATGGACACCATGTTTTGTGGCAGAGAGTTATTCCCCTTTAAATTCTGAGTTCAAATCCCACTGAGGTTAGCTTTGCCTTTCATCCTTACAGGGTCAATAAAATAAAGCACCAGTAAATATTACGGTTGATTTAATCAACTTTCCACCCCCCTTAACATTTCTGGCCTTGTACCTAAAGTAGAAACAATTATTATACACTTCAGGTTTTATTAAACACATTTATGTTAAAGTTTCCAGTCAGAGGCTAATATTGACTATTTTTGTTCCTCTAAGTTTCCCGTACTTCATTTACTGATTCACAAACCAACAGAGAAGCCACTTCAACATGCATTATTTATGATTAAGGTGAATTGGCAGTATCGGTAGAGGGTTAGACGCCATGCTTTTTAGCATAGTTACGTCCCTTTACAGTCTGAGTTCAAATCCCGCCGAGGTTAACTCTGTCTTTCATCCTTACGGGGTCGATAAAATAAAGTACCAGTAATGTACTGGGTAATTGCTGGCCTTGTGCCTAAAGTAGAAACAATTATTTATGATTAAGTGATAATTAAGCCTGTAGAGTAAGGAAAATTTAGCATAGTTAACATTCAAGTTATTTAAAAAAACATTTTTTGCTACCATATTTCTAAATTACTAAATCCTATTACTTTCTTCAAACTAAATTGAAACACAGCCTGTGTGTTTCAATTCAATTTGAAGAATATAAGAAGATTTAGTCATTTTATTAATTTACTCATTATTGAACTAGTGTTAAAAGCATAACTTGAATATTCTTACATGAAATTATGATGGAAGCTTTTAAATAAAAATAAAAGCTTTAGTATTAACAGTTTTGTATCTTAGAACCAGGAGCAGTTTTGGCTAATGTGGTGCCAAAAGGGTTACATTACCATTAATTATGTAGATTAGAAAACAATTTAGTTTAGTTGATTTTTAAGTTGTTAATTTTACCCTATACAAAATGTCAAAAACTTGAAATAAGGTATTTAAAATACTACAAATAATACAATGATATACTTGAAGAGATGTAATATGCTGAAATATGATACTTAAAAATTATTTTTTCAACCAAACACGAGAAAACTGTAATCATCTTCCTCATAGAATTGGTATCTTGAATTTTCTGATAAGTAGAAAAGCAATTATATGTGAATAACAAACAGGAGAAAAACATATTTCTTTAACAGTAATTGAAATAAATTATTATGTATTTTAATTTCTATTTCTGTCATATTTAATTTTCCTTTCCAGTTAAAATTTGATATTTATTATAAATGATGAACAGTTTATTGCTTAGATAACTGCACAATCTCTTGTTTATTGTAAAGTTAAAATTTACATCATCTTATCTTGTACCATAAGTGACAGTATTCATTCATTCCTTGTTGAAGTGAGCATTTTTGTTTTACTTCTCTTTTGAATATTTTTTCTTATTTCAATAACATTAATTTCATCATGAACAATTATAACAACCAATTAATGAAATGTTCTAGATTCTGAAAAGTATAATTTTAATTTACAAAAATAATATTCATGAACAAGTATTTATCCTTCTGAGACCATTTTTCCTCCATTAAATTAGGTCAATTATTAAATGTGTAAAATTGAGAACATTCCATTTTTAATATTAATTTTATGGCTTGTAAAACTGTTATTGGCAACCAAATAATGTATCCATTCTTTATTTTGTATTTGAAAATTTAAGGATATATATATATATGTGTGTGTCAAAGTGTATCCAAGCCCTGGACATTCACCAGGCTAGAGCTTATTCAAGTTTCATCACTATTAAACAACTGTAAATACAAGTCTTACCCATGAACAGGATACCAGTCCATTGCAATGTTAACCCTTAGCTACTTCTAGTACTCATTTTCAGCTGCAAAACACAAGACAGTAGCCAGCCCAGGAATCAAACCCAAAACATTATAATCACAAGTCCAACGTCCTAACCAGTAAATCAACATTGTTCCCATATTATCAATAATGATTGAAAATATGCTTATCTTAAAATATACAAAACTGTTTGTGTTTTTAATACAGATAGCTACATGTAATGGGTTTGGTTTTGCAAACAAGAAAAACAAAGCTCAATAAATGGGTAGAGTGATGTGTAATGTATTTTGTTTGATGTGAAGCTATTCTAGTGATTTGATGGGAAGTAGTTTCGTGCTTCATGCACTAATTTAGATAAGTGTATTCATTAAACATGAAACTTCTGGCCTTCAAGTCACTAGTATAACTTTATATCAAACATAAAATAAATTATACATGTTGTAATAGCCACAAGTGAGCCAGATTCTGAGCTTCCTAGAACATTATTTAACTTTACCTCCCTTGGCTTTTTTAAAGGCAAACAGTCTACAATGCACAATCTTTTCTGTATTGTAGCGAGCTCCTTTAAGGTTTTTTTTTTTAAAACACCTTACAACTTAAGTCTCACACATATTACACACACACACACATTGATTACCATATAATTTAGGTCATGCATATATTATACATACGTTCATTTCAAAGCATGTAATGCTGTAGCATTATAATTTTGGTTTTATTTTGAGGGTTACCCTCTTGTTCTTTAGGAGAATTATATTTCTTGAACTAACAGTTTTTCTTTAAATTTTGACCTTGTGTTGATGTGAGCAACAAGTCTTAGAACAGCTTCTCCACCATACATTGGTGGCCATAACTGGACCCTGAAAGCTAAGTTTGTGCATACATGTTTAATGTATGAAATTTTAATATATAATATATATATATATATATTATGGAATAATGTTAGCTTCTCACTACAACAATTTCTATACTTTTCATTTATATATATATATATATATATATATATATATATAATTAATAGGAAAAACATACAAAGCAGGATTAGAAAAAATTATTTAATTATACATTTTTACACATGTTTCAATTTTGACTTATGTCACTGTCTACAGGTTTTTCTTTTAGGAATTATTGGTATTTCTGATCATTACCGATCATTACTGCACTACAGTAGACATTTTAGTGTCAACAATTCATCAGAAAATGTGTAATTCTGAGACATTTTGAAAGTGGCAATGATAAGGAGGAGTGACTGTTATGATGACCAATGTGAATCCAACAATCTTTGGTTGTACATAAATTGTACCTGCCATTGGTTTAAAGTGATCATCTATCGACTAAATGGGTGAGAGTGAATTTATGTTTTGATTTTTAACTGAAGTTCATAGAAAATACCAATATATCAAGAAATGCTCAAGTTCCATTGGAAAGGAATTCTTCTAGCAATATACTGTGAAAAATATAGTAATGTTTTAAAGAAAATATTTTTTAACTTTGGCAGAAGCAATAGAACATTGGACAAAAGTCATTGCAGTATTTTGTTATTATTCTCTGTGGATTGGCAGTATCGGTAGAGGGTCGGACGCCATGCTTTGACGCATAGAGTTACGGCCCTTGCCATTCTGAGTTCAAATCCCGCCGAGGTTAACTTTGCCTTTCATCCTTGCGGGGTCGATAAAATAAAGTACCAGTAATGTACTGGGTAATTTCTGGCCTTGTGCCAATAGTAGAAACAATTATTCTCTGTTCTGTGTTCATATCTCACTGAGAAACAACTCTTTTTCTTTTATGTTTGACAAATTAAAGTACAATTCAAATACTGGAGTCAGTATATAGATTATACAGCTCCATCAACTTCAAGATTGTGTGCCTATGGTAGAATTCAATATATTGTCAATATATGTGAAAAGAGATATTTCAAAGAAATCTTGAATGTTTGAAATATATGTAGGAGAGAAAAGAGGTTTTTGAATGAACTAAAAAGAGATAATTATTAGTGACATATATCTATTTCAATGATTTTGTCCCCCTATTTTTTCAAACCCAACCCCAAATGAATTAAAAATATTTCTTAAAAATATTGACGATATAGGTGGAAAGATCTAGCTCAATCTAACTTTATTGACACATTTTCCTAAAATTAGAGATGGCAAGTAATATTTTGGATAAATCTGATCTTGATTTTAATTTTATCAAAAATAAAAAAGTAATATTTTAAACTTATATTATAGTCTTGAGAGAATTCACCTTTAAGTTAGGCTTTTTTATGATTTTGTTAATTTACTGAGACAAATTTAAAGTGTTAGCTATAATAATTGTTACATATAGAAAGAAACAAAAATATTTAGAACCAACAATATTCTGATTAGTAAGTTAATACTTTAATCAAATTTGTGTGCAATATTTCTTGAAATATAGATCTAAATGTGTTAAATATGGGTGGTTCACCTTACAGATATAAACTTAGGAAAATAAAGTTTCATCATCAGCATGAATGTTTACAAACTGGTATTGTTGCTATTTAATCCTATCTTAGCTCACACCCAACGAACATTGATCAAAGTCATTCCATATGTCTATTCAATGTTTTAAGAAAGGGGTTGAAATATTATTTGGTCTATAATGACTACATTAAATCCAACCTTCTGAAATATCATAGATAAACCCTTCTCTTCTAGCTATAGCCATAGAAAACTATTCAACAGACAGGACATTGAATTAAGTTATAGCCTCTTGCTAATGTGCAGAATGTTATACCACATAAATCATTTATATCCTCCATGGATAGTTGTTCACCTAGAAAAACAGCTCATAACTGCTATATTACAGAATCCATCATATATGAAGCAGAAGATAACCCATCAAATCGAAACTTTGATACTAATAAAAAATATCAGAAAATTCAAAAAGAGATTTTACAATCATATTTATTCATTCAAACACATCACAAAGCAGGATGTATCAAAATTGATTATATCTAGTCATTGAAAGAAATTCCTCAAGGGATAATATCAACAGGAAGATCGTTGAAATATCAAGACATTATTAAAAAAAAAAAACAATTGATATCATCTATGCACAGTGGAGAGAGCTTTGATCCAAAAATTCATTGTAAACCCCAAAGAGGCATATATGTTTAACTTCCTTTCAAGTATCTTTTGATACGTTTTATTGCTTGTATAACGTTATAATTTTCCAGAATTCTTTGTTAGACAGATGTTCATCAATATTTGTCATTGATATGCCTGGATAACAGAAACAATTCTCTGGTACAGAGGTTGTAATAGTGACGTGTTTTTCGGTGAAATGAAAATAATATTTAGTGTAAATTGAGATTTGTATAAGGAAGAATAGCACTGTTTAAAGGCAGGTAGAGTAGATTTGGGGATGTTCTTCATTGTTCATATAGTATCAAGAGGATAAATTTGCAATGGCCTCAGTTTCAAATTTATTGTTGAATTTGTTCTCAACATTGTAAGACAAACATTCTTTGTGACATGACACATCACCAGTCCGAGAATCGAACTCATAACCTCAAGATTCTAACCACTGCACCACATGCCCTAACTCTCTCTCTCTCTCTCTCTCTCTCTCTCTCTCTCTCTCTCTCTCTCTCTCTCTCTCTCTCTCTCTCTCTCTTTCATATATATCTATAATATTATAAAGCTGAGTGCCGTGTGTATGTATTATGTATGTATCCTACACACATCCCTATAGTTTCTTAGCTTTACTCTCTCCGTTGCTCTTCCCTCTCTCTATAATAGATCATTCCCCTTTCTATAATTTAACTGCTTTACTCTCTCTGTCGCTCTTCACTCTCAAATATTATAAAGCTGAGCGTCGTCTCTCTCTCTCCCTCTTTCACCCTCTCTATAATTTAACTGCTTTACTCTGTCTCTCTTCACTCTCTATATGACAACACTCTTTTAATTTCCGTATCTACCTTCAATATATCAACATAGAGATGAGTGTCATATGAATGTTTATTTCAAAAAGATAACCTCCTTCAAATTCGGTCAACACACAAGTAGGTAATACATACATCATCTTAGAGAGACAGAGAGTGAAAGAGACAGATTAGGAAAACTACACACACACATCTTAAGAGAGAGAGAGAGAGAGAGAGGAGAGAGAGAGACAGGGAAAGAGGAGAGAGAGAGAGAGTGAGAGAGAGACAGGGAAAGAGAAACAGAGGGACGGGCAAGAAGGTAATACGTACATCTAAAATCATTTGGGTACAAATATCATAATATAATGGTTGCAGAACGAAAATACAGACAAATATAATAATGTATGTATCCCACACACTTTTTCTGTCATCGCTCGCATAAGTAACACACACACACAGACACACACACACACACACACAGAGACACACACACACATACACACACATACACACACACACACAACTACACATACTTTCACACCTGATTTCGCCAATTGCCGGATAACATCAAAACAAAACACACAGACACACACATGCACATACACACATGCGCATACACATACACACGCACACACATATTTATACTTTTTATGTATGTAAGATCATTCCCCTCTCTATAATTTAACTGCTTTACTCTCTCTATCACTCTTCACTCTCTATATGACAACACTGTTTTAGTTTCCATATCTCCCTTCAATATATACACACACAGAGAGAGAGAGAGAGAGATTAGGAAAACTACACACACACTTCTACAGAGAGAGACAGAAAAACATAGGGAGGGGAAAAAGAGAGAGATAGGCCGTAGACAGAGAGAGATACAGTTAAAGTGTTAGTTATTCTGAAAGAGAGAGAGAGAGTCGGAAGGACAATGTGATTCACGGGAGGATGTGTGATATCTTTGCAGTGGAGTGGTGGGGGAAGGTATACCTAGCCGGCGCCAGCCGACGGGCCAGCTAGTATATACATATTCCACACTGTAAATGTGGTTGGTGTTAGGAAGGAGGGTATTCAGATGTAAAAATCACAGCCAAATTTGCTGTTCCATCTGTGCAAGGTACGACGTGGCCAATCTCGCCAGACTTGTCTGATGACGCGGACGACCCGTCTAACCCATGCAAGCATGGAAAATGGACATTAAATGGTGATGATGATGTTGATGATATATATATATATTTATATACAAGTAAAATTAGCGAGAATCGAATTTCACCTTAGGAATTAACGAAAAACACTTCCGAGTTGTGTGGCAAGCGCTTGATAATTCATATGAATTAGAGCTTACGACTTACGTTAAAGGCCAAACACACTGAGATGGTGTTTAAACTAATCATCCGCACAGCGAAAAATCGACCGCCCAATTCGGGTCAAACAGATATACAAATATAAAAATATATAAAAATATATATGGTTGAAAATATATTATATATATATATATATAATAGTTTGTATTTCAAAATTAGTCTGTTGGAATTAAAATGATAATATCAATGGACATTGAACAAAAAAAAAAGACAAAATATCTACATACAAGTATGGGACAGTAACATTGCTACAATCAAAAGAAACATACAAATGTGGGTACGTAACTGAGATAGGAATAAAGAAATTAATTAAATGAATAGAAATTGATCACCCTGGAACTAGTATTAATAGGCAAGAGATGTGGTGAAATGGACTAAATACATACATGTGTATATATTCACATACATATATATACACACACCCACACAAACATACATGTATATGTATTCATTTAATGGCTAAGTGGTGAGCCTTGTTACTATGGAGTTACATCTGTGCATTCACAAGATCATCAAACTCTTTGGGGGAATAGAGGTGAAAATCCAGAGTTACAGGACTCAACACTTAGCTATTAAATGTATGTCCACCAATAATACATTTGGTTGTGTGATCTCAACCTCTCACATATTTGTGTTAACATCTGATGATATCACACTGGTGTTGGTCGCTGTTGTAATGGTTGCATAACGGCTGTAAACTGGTGTCACTAAAATATGTATAATCTAGTAAAAACAATTATGTAATATCTGTTTTAACATTTATTTCATATATGAAGCTCTGCCGTCTTTGATCGCTAAATGTATGCTCAATAGGTATGACTGACGTAGAGTGCTTTTACCTGTTTATCATCGAGACATCACAACACACCTCTTACGGATAAACAACACAGTAATTAGCAACTACGTATGTATATATTTATATATATATATGAATGTATGTATATATGTATATATATGTTCATGTCGGGTCAGTCTTGAGTGCTACTGGTAACATGTAACCCAGTACAACCTGTCACATGGTCGGGTAGTCAGCGACTAAACCGGCAACCCCACCTAGTTTACTTGGTGAGGAGGGTGATTTTAGACACCCTGCAGGACAAAAAACAGAATCTGACAAAGGGCAGAAGAACTCATAAGAGTCAAAGGCCATTCAAAAGTGTGTAAATATGTATATATACACATGTACATATGTATGTATATGTATATCTGTATATACATGGGTGCATGTGTATGTATATGCGTAGGGACATAGAAATAGTCGTGCTGGACACCCGATCGCGCAGTTAAACCACTGGGAGTGAAGGACCCTTAGCTTTTGTCAGGGCAGTCTTCTAGGAGAAGGCAACTCAGGAAACTGGGATAACTCCGATATAAAACCTGCGGCTCAGTAGTTACCGTTGATGTTGATCTTTTCTTCTTTTCGGGTTATAGCTACTGTCGCTCAGAGAGTGGGATTGACTCAGTGCACAGTCTTTCCTCACTTTAAAAAATATCTTCATGCACAGGCATTGCACGATAGCATTAATTGATAATTATTAATAATGGTATATCGTGCAATGGCCATACTCGATAACGAGGGGGCAGCCATCATGTACATGTATATGTATATGTATATATATATATGTATGTGTATATATATGTATATGTGTGTGTATGTATATATGTGTGTGTGTATATATATATATATATGTATGTGTATCATCATCATCATCATCATCATCGTTTAACGTCCATGTTCCACGCTTGCATGGGTTTGGATGGGAGTTTTCCTACTTGAGGCAAGAGTGGTTGTCTAGCTCGCATAGGACTGTCTGGCGTGTTTTCTACAGCTGGATGCCCTTCCTAACACCAACCACATTTACAGTGTATATATATATATATATATATATATATATATATACATATATATATATATATGTATGTGGATATATATATATATATATATATATGTATGTGTATATATATATATGTATGTGTATATATATACATGTGTATATATATGTATGTGTATATATATATGTGTGTATATATGTATATATCTTTATACACATATAAATGTATATGAGCATGCACACACACACACACACACACACACACACACACACACACACACACACACACACACACGTATAATTTATAAACAAAGAGACAGATTTTAATGTAAGTTATATGTCATAAGTATGAGCTTTATACAGCAAACAAAAACACCCACCGAGTGTATTTGAACATTGTACCTATATTACATTTATTTATATTCTTGGCATTAATGCAAGTCTTTTACATTGAAAAGAAATGTGACACTTATGTATGTTAGACATGATAATAGCTGAGCTACTGTGAGATTGGTGAACTACAAACTTATCTGAGAAATATATACCACAGGGATCTTTATTTGAGTCATCACTTCTTGTAATATCTTTCCCATATGCAACTTTAGTTATATCAAACCCACACACTTCTGTAGCTAAGAATATGATATAAAAGTAAGCATTTGCAAAATGTTCTGATGATGTCAAAACCTCCTAAAAAACCAGAATGCAATGCACAAGTAGGTTGATGTAATCAACAGGTAATTTAATGCAGGAAATTTTCATGCATTTTCTATTAATTGTCTAACACATTCCAAGCAGTGATTGCAACAAAAGTGACACAATGACCTAAGTACAGGTGTGTTTGTGCATGTATGCATATATATGCCATGTCATTTTATATATATAATACACACACATATATATATATGAATATATATATATATATATATATTATTTACATATATATATATCATCATCTTCATCATCACCACCATTTTACGTCCGTTCTTCCATGCTAGCATGGGTTAGACAGGTTGTCCTGTTGTGGGCAGTGCCAGTCGGCTGACGATGCCTTGCTCATACAGGAACTGATTCTGGCTTGATTTCTACAGCTGGATGCCCTTCCTAACACCAACCTCATTTACAGTGAGGGCTGGGTGCTTTTTTTCCATGGCACCTACAAGTCCACTTTACAGTGTGGGCTGGGTGCTTTTTTGCCTCCATGACCACTTTGCAGTTAGAGGGGGTGGGGGAATATTGTCTATATGCTTCAGCTTTGGCTTGTACCCTTGGGGAGTTGGGTCTTCTGTATTACTGCATGACGTCAGAGGTCATGATCCTGCGTCATCGCCTTTGAGAGGTGTAATTGGGTAAGGTCGGCTGTTATCACCTCATCCCAGGTCTTCTTGGGTCTCCCCACTCCGCGGCTTCCATCAACTTCTAGTGCTCTGCACCTTTTTATGCAGCTGTCATCCTTCATACGCATCACATGACCATACCAACGAAACCGCCTCTCCCGCACACAGCATTTGATTCCTCTTATGCTCAGTCTCTCTCTCAATTCGTTTATGCTTTGCTGTTCATGTATATTACTATTACACATCCATCGGAGTATGCAAGCTTTGTTTCTTTCTAATCTACGCAAGTCTTCTACAGACAATGCCCAGGTCTCACTACCATGTAACATTGCTGTTCGGATACACGCATCATACAGTCTGCCTTTTATTTTAAGGGAAAAGCCTTTTGAAGCTAGCAGTGGCAGTTGCTCCTTGAACTTCTTCCATCCCGTTGTTACCCTAGTTACAGTACTTTCCAAACACCCACCTCCGCGCTGCTAATTCAATCACCTAGGTAGCAGAAGCTGTCTATTGTTTCTACAGAGCCCTCCCAGAGTTTGGTGGTGCTTGTTTCCTGTGGCCGTTTGCTGCTTGCTGTCCCAGTGCAGCTGCTACATGTGAAGCCTACATGCTTAGCTAAGCTTCCTGAGATCCCACTACATCTCTTGTGCATCATTGTTTGCATTTGTGGCAGAGGATGGAATTGCTACCTATCCCTTTCCTACATACTGAGCAAGGCCATTTCCCTGAGGGGATCTGGGTTCTGTTTTCTCGTCCACATACAAGAACCTTAGTCTTTGTCAGGTTGACTTTGAGACCCTTTCTTTCTAGTCCCTGCTTCCATGTTTGGAATTTATTCTTCCACCATAGATTCAGCTATAAGTGTGAGATCATCCGCATATAGGAGTTCCCATGGGCATCCGCTCTTAAACTCCTCCGTTATTGCCTGCAATACTATAATGAACAGGGGAGGGCTTAGAATAGAGCCCTGGTGGACACCAACCTGTATGCTAAATTCTTCTCTACAGTCATTGCTAACCCTAACTTTGCTGACTGCTCCCCTGGCTTGTACAGCTTTCACACACACACACACACACACACACACACACACACACACACACACACACACACACACACACACACACACACATATATATATACACACACACACACACATATCTATACACATACATAAATATATACATCATCACTGTTTTACGTCAATGTTTCCATGCTAGCATGGGTTAGACAGGTTGTCCTGTTGTGGGCAATGCCAGGTCAGGTGACCATGTCTTGCTCATACAGGACTGATTTTGGCTTGGTTTCTACAGCTGGATGTCCTTCCTAACACCAACCACATTTAAAGTGAGTACTGGGTGCTTTTTTACCATGGTGCCTTCACAACCACATTACAGTCTGGACTGGGTGCTTTTTGTTGTGACACCTACATGACCACTTTACAGTGGAAGGGGTGTGGGAGGATATTGTCTATATGCTTCAGCTTTGGCTTGTACCCGTGGGAACTTGGGTCTTCTGTATTACTGCGTACCGTGTATATATATATATATATATATCACCACCCCACTCTCAAGAGCGTGAAATTAATAAACATTTGTTGTACTGCCTCTCTGTTTTGTTCCTGTTCAATTTTTCATTATATATATATATATATATGTCATCATCATCATCATCATCACCGTTTTACGTCCGTTCTTCCACGCTAGCATGGGTTAGACGGGTTGTCCTGTTGTGGGCAGTGTCTGGTCGGCTGACCATGCCTTGCTCATACAGGAACTGATCTGGCTTGATTTCTACAGCTGGATGCCCTTCCTAACACCAACCTCATTTACAGTGAGTGCTGGGTGCTTTTTCGTGGCGCCGCCTACACGTCCACTTTACAGTGTGGGCTGGGTGCTTTTTTGCCGTGGCACCTCCACGACCACCTTGCGGTGGGGGGGGGGGGGCATATTGTTTATATGCTTCAGCATGTACCCATGGGAGGTCGGGTACCCTGTATTACTGCGTGACGCCAGAAGTCACGGTCGTGTGTCATTGACTTTGAGAGGTGTAGTTGGGTAAGGTCGGCTTTTATCACCTCATCCCAAGTCATCTTGGGTCTCCCCACTCCGCGGTTTCCATCAACTTCTAGTGCTCTGCACCTTTTTATGCAGCTGTCATCCTTCATACGCATCACATGTCCATACCAGCGTAACCGCCTCTCCTGCACGCAGCATTTGATTCCTCTTATGCTCAGTCTCTCTCTCAATTCATTTATGCTTTGTCGTTCACGTATATTACTGTTACACATCCATCGGAGCATGCAGGCTTCGTTTCTCTCTAATCTACGTAAGTCTTCCACCTTCAGCGCCCAGGTCTCACTACCATGCAACATCGCTGTTCGGATACACGCATCATACAGTCTGCCTTTCATTCTGAGGGAGAAGCCTTTTGCAGCTAGCAGTGGTAGTAGTTCCCTAAACTTCTTCCATCCCGTTCTTACCCTAGTTATTGTACTTTCTGAGCACCCACCTCCGTTGCTAATTCGGTCACCTAGGTAGCAGAAGCTGTCTACTGTTTCTACAGGGCCCTCCCAGAGATTGGTGGTACTTGTTTCCTGTGGCTGTTTGCTTGCTGTTTCAGCACAGCTGCTGCATGTGAATCCTACATTCTTAATTAAGCTTCCTGAGATCCCGCTACATCTCTTGTGTACCCATTGTTTGCATTTGGGGCAAAGAATGGAGTTCCTACCTACACCTTTCCTACATACTGAGCAAGGCCATTTCCCTGAGGGGATCTGGGTTCTGTTTTCTCGTCTACTTATAAGGACCTTAGTCTTTGTCATGTTGACTTTGAGGCCCTTTCTCTCTAGTCCCTGCTTCCAGGTTTGGAATTTATTCTCTAGTTCTACCATAGATTCAGCTATGAGTGCGAGGTCATCAGCATACAGGAGTTCCCATGGGCATCCGGTCTTAAACTCCTCCGTTATTGCCTGCAGGACTATGATGAACAGGAGAGGGCTAAGAACAGAGCCCTGGTGGACCCCAACCTGTACGCTAAATTCCTCGCTATACTCATTGCCAATCCTAACTTTGCTGACTGCTCCCCTATACATGGCTTGTACCGCTTTCACAAGCCATTCATCTACTCCTAGTTTTCTAAGAGCCCACCAGATTACTGCACGTGGAACTCTGTCAAAGGCTTTCTCAAGGTCGACAAATGCCAAGTAGAGTGGCTTACTTTTAGCTAGGTACTTTTCCTGTAATTGCCTCACAAGGAAGAGCGCATCAGTGGTGCCTTTCCCTGGTACAAACCCAAATTGCATCTCGTCTATATTCACCCGGTCCCTAATCAGCTGTGCTATAACTCTTTCTGTTACTTTCATGACCTGGTCCATCAACTTTATACCTCTATAGTTTCCTCTATCTAGTGCATCGCCTTTACCTTTGTAGCAGTTGACAATGATGCTACTGCACCAATCTTTTGGTATGGCCCCCTCTAGTATTACCTGGTTAACGATACGTGTGGTTATAGTGTGACCTACAGACCCAGATGCCTTCAGCATCTCGGCAGCTATACCCGATGGACCGGTTGCCTTCCCTATCTTCATATCTCTGATTGCCTTACTTACTACGCTGCCGCTGACTTGTACTGCTGGTCCCTCTATAGGGTCTACGTGGGGTAGGGTCTCTTCTTCCCATGCATTCTCCTCATTTAGTAATCTATCATAATGACTCTTCCATGCATCTTTCTTCTCAGCACTTGTGAGGGCAAGCTCACCTTTATCATTCCGGATACACTTCTCTCCAATGACATCACAACTATCTCTGACACACTGCCTCGCAATCTTGAATACCTCCTGTTTCTGGTCCTCACGTTGTAAAACATGCTTGAATTTTCTATCCTCTGCTTCCCTCCTAGCTAAGTATACTTGTCGCCTAGCTTCCCTCTTGGTCTCTATGTAATGTACCCTGCTCCCCCCGTTCTTCCATTCTTTCCATGCCTGTCTCTTGGCCTTGACTGCTTCATCTACCTTATTGTTCCTGCTTCATCTACCTTATTATATATATATATAATAAAAAGTTACAGTATCATAAATGAGGATAGAAAGAGGAGGTATAAAGAGATGCGATACAGAGTTTTATTTGCCAAAAGCAGGTGCATAGGTGTTCAATGCTTGTATAATCAGGGTTAAATATTAGAGGAGTTAATATTTAGTGTATGAAGATAAGCAGAGCAATTATAAGCGAAAATATTAATGAAAGAGAGGCAAGCCGTTAAATCACATTTATAAAAACATTTACATGTTTCGCCCAATGGGGCTCTTTTGAGGCAATAATACAAGAAAAGTATTTAATAAGGTACCCTGTATGGGTAGAGACATATTTTAACATCAGAATGCATTACTCCGTATAGAAAAATGGAGGAAAAGTCCTTGTGCTCTAAGGGACGTAATTACCGGTGCAAAGTAGAGTTATCTGTCAAACTAATGACCGCTAGTAAAAGAAACAAAGATTGATATATTACAAAAAATAATGTTTTCCAATTTTTTATGCATTACATTTTACATTGAGTAATATTGAAATGCAGAGTTTTTCTCCATAAATTATATCACTGATTTAAAATCAATCATCATTTCCTTACAAAAAAAATGTGTGAAACCCAGCAAGCCGTGGGTAATTCGGCTAGTATATTATATTTATATATGTGTGTGTGTATGTATATATATATAATTATTGTATACATCAAAGGGATCTAAGTTTTCTCTACATTATCAAGGTTTTGCATATTTTCTTTTGAGTCACTTGCAGTATGTTTCTAACAGTCATACCCCAAAATTCAGCATCAACCCTTTTTCCTACTTTCTTTGTGTCATCTAGATTAAATGCTGGTTTTGATCCAATTTCTTTGATTTAGTTAAAATTACTGGTATTGTCAGTACAATTTGTCGTAGATAGACACAATAGGATTGTCACTACATCTTGAATTTTTCACCATCATTAATCTGGTTTTAGTTTGTGATTAATGTTGATTATCTGTGTTTTATTTTAGCATCTTGTTGCATTAAGAGCATCATTTCAGTTGTTACCCATTTATTTCCGTTTGTAATTCTGTTGAGTACACATGTGTTGTCAAAGAATGTTTTTCCTTTTAGTTTTGTTTTCCATTCTGTGTTGTAATGCAATGTAGTTACTCTATGTTACAAGTGCTGGCAAGAGAGTGTCATATGTGTATGGACAATATAAAAGTTGACATCCTGAAGCTTGTAACTTTTATGTTTGCAAATGGATTTATAATTCACATTCAAAGTAGAAACAATTATTAATATTTGTTTCTTGGTTTACTTGCTTGTAGCTTTTTACTAATAAGGTTTATGTCAATGTAGTATATTCTTAGAATTAATTTAAGGATTTTGTGTAATGCATTTTGTGTTCTATTTCAGGTTTTTGGTTTGTTTATTTATTGTGTGATTAGTATGCATTGGATTAATATAATAGAATTTATGTGAGGTTTGTAAAATTTAATAGGTTTGGTGTCCAATGCATTTGTTTTGTTATATCTTTGCTTACATAACTTGCTCTATTAGTTTGTTAGAATATCTGCTGCTTGCTTACTACTTATTGAATTCTATGAATTTCTTTGTCTAGTGCTTTGTTTGTAGAAAATTTAAATGCTCTTTTAAGTAAAGATTTTACCTCTGACATGTATCTGTGGACATTCCTTGTCTTTGTATGCATTTATTTATTGTTGGTATAAACATATGAAGTGTCTGTTATTTTTTACTTATTCTTTTATTCTATTGGTTGACCTGTTGTTCCTTTTGCTCTGTTGCTTTTATTAAAGTGTTGGATGTGCCTAAAATACTTGATTTTGAGTTGCAGTTGTGTCACCATCCTTTCTTCATCACCTTGAATCTTTCTTGTTAATGACTTCCAGTGCAATGGTTTTTGTAGGGTCAAATCTACCAGAAATCTACACTTGTTTCATTATCCTCACATGACATCCTTAAAATAGCTTTCATCAAAACTCAAGACAACAGTTCAGTACTATTCACACATATGTGGGACTTTTATTTATTTGAGTTTGTTTTGTTAGTCAATTTCTCTTTTGTTTAATACAGAGGAAGAGTTCATATCCCAGGTTTCTAATATTCTACTGGTTTGTTATATCTATGCTTCTGTTGTTTTAGTGGGTTGCATATTTCCATTTATTTTTATAAAAAAGGTTTATGTTGCTAGTCAAATACTGACAGTGTACAGAAAGGCTGTTTTTTTATGGTCAGGTGGTTCGGATGGGCAGGAATGTATTTTCTTGAAAGTAATTATGCTATGAATGGAATACTGACTTTGTGCAGAAAGGCTTGTTTGCTACAACTCATTGGTCATATTCTTTATTTTTGTTCATCGTGGTCTGGTGATTTCGGTTGGTATGAATATTTGAAACTTACAATTTTACTAATCAAATATTGTCTTTGTACATGAAGTCTGCCTTTTTCCTTTTTTTAGTTAATTGGTCATGCATTTTATTGTTTTATATTTTAGGGTTTAATGGTTTTGAAATGTGTTTACTCGATGTGTGTGTGTTTCCATAGCATTTTGCATGTGTGGCTTAGATTAGATGTTTTTCAGTCAATATTTGGTAGTGTATGTGTTATAATGAACATGTATTTTTTTTTTTATTCTTGCATGAATGTGGTATTAGTGAATCAAGTTTTCTACAGGGATTGATATTCCTGTATTTTCACAGCCTATACTATGACTACAGCATTTCAACTGTCTATATCAGCATCATCTTAATCACCATCTTCATTGACATCATTTTACATCCCTTTTCCATGATTTCTTGGATTGAACAAGTCTTTCCCAGTACAGCACCCATCCACTTGGTGTCCTTCATTTACTCTGTGAGCTTCAGCGATTTGAATTTATTTCTCACAATCTCTACCCATTCTTCCTTGGATTCTCTTTACTGCATTTCTTTTCACTAGGATTTCTTGGCACTACTTCACCTAACGATACAAATCACATGCACATATTAGAGCAGTCTTTTCTCTTACATACATTTGAATCTTTTTGTACCCAACTTTTCAATCAGCTCATCCATGCTTTTTTGCTTCTGCACATTCATCAGAGCATGCTTGCTTCATTTCTTTCCAGTCTTCACATATCTTCTGCATTTACTCTCCATGTCTTGCTAGTATGCATCATTGCACATTACTCACAAACATTATAGAGCCAACAATTGTATAGGCCTTTTGCTGTTCACAAAGTTAGTAGCTCCTTGAAAGATTTCCATCCTGTTCCATCTTATTCTATCTATTATGCTCTAAGACCAACTTCTTCTATTTCTGATTATATCACCTAGGTATCAAAAGTTATCAACCACTTCCTAAGATAATTCATTTCATTGATACTCTTACAATCAACTATCCCTGTGCATTTGCCACATACAAGGTCTAACTTTTCTGTACATCTGCCTGCTATCTCATTACACATCATATGTAGTCAAGATTTGCATTGTGTAGATTGTATAAAGTTTCTAACTACTCCTTTTCTACTTATCAATCAAGTCACTTCCTAAGTGTTTGAGGATCCTGTCTTCTTTCCTACCTACTAATGTTGTTTTTTTCAAGTTTATACAAGCTCTTTTGATTCTAAGTTCCGTTTTTATGCAAATGTGGAAAAACTAACATAAAAATGATTATGAGGATGATGATACTGTATATATAATGGGAATAGAGTAATTTCCACACATGAATAATGAATTCTGGACTATAGAATTCAAAATTCATGTTTGGATATTCCTTAAATTTATATAATGTATCACTAATATGTTACATGGTAGCAGCACTCCGCTGGTTATGATGATGAGTGTTCCAGTTGATACAATCAACAGAACAGCCTGCTTGTGGAATTAACGTGCAAGTGGCTTAAAATTCCACAAACATGCCTACCCATGGTGTAGTTCTCAGGGAGATTCAGCATGACAGAGAATATAACATCGCTGGCCCTTCAAATTACAAGTACAACTCACTTTAGCCAGCTGAGTGGGCTGAAACAACATTAAATAAAGTAGCTTGTTCAGTGCCAGATTTAGAACAAATGAGGCCCTGTGCTAGTTAAGTTATGAAGCTCCTTACTTGGGCCCTGAAGGAGGTAAACATTTGTTTTGGGAGTGAGATGGGCCCTCTCCCTAGCCAAGAGGGCCCTGTGTTTAAGCATACCTAAGCACAATGTTAAATCTGGCACTGATCTTGCTCAAGAACACAGCACATTGCCAGGAATTGAACTCAGGATCTTATGATCTTGAGCTGAACACCAATCCACAAAGTCATACGCTTTCCTGCAATACATTACATAACATATCACTAACAATGTTGTAGAAAACACATATCTAATAGTTAACATGGCGCCCCTGTAGGGCAACTAATGACTGAAACCAGTTAAAGAATAAGAGAACATACAGGTGTGTGGACCCATCTATTAAGCCGCTCAGTCAAAAATAGTGATTCAAAACACATATGTGCAGAGACACTTTGATTTCACACATAGAAAAGAACATAAAGATGCAATGTTGCTACAAACAAAATGACCATTTGGAATACTTAAGTTACAGTTCAAATAGAATAAGAAAAAAGATCTATCGACAATCTGTTTTGAAAAATCAATAAGTGAAATTAAGTTATTATATATTGTGTTAGTTTATTAACTTTAGCAAAGAACTTGGAGCGATGGCAAATATTCGTACGTCTGATTATTATGCATAGTAATGTAATAACGGCTAACTGTGTTTGACACACTGACAAAATATAAAAACAAATCATGTTATACATACATTGTATGCATATATAAATATATATATATACACACACATACATATATATATATATACATACACACATACACTCATATGTGTGTGTATTTGTATATTCATATATATATATACATACACACACACACGTATATATGTGTATTTGTATATTTATATATATACATATATATACACACACACACACACACATATATATGTGTATTTGTATATTTATATATATACATATATATTTACACACACACACACACACATATATATATATATGTGTATTTGTATATTTATATATATATATATACACACACATACATACACACAAGCGCTTACACATATGTACATGTGTGTGCCCTCCACTTTCATTGCTTAGCATTTCTTAACTCAGCTATCATCCTCCACACACATCAAATGTCTGTATCAGTGCTGTCTTTTATGCGCTCTGCATCTAATTCCTCTCAACCTTTTATGCCCATATTTCACTACAATGTGATATCAAACTTTGCACTTGGGCATCATTTTATCCACCCCACACTCAGAGAAAGAAAATCTCTTTGTTGCCAGCTGAAGTAAAAATTCCCTGAATTCTGGATAAGGATACTCTGTTTTCAGAACACCAACTTCATCTGGGATCAGGTCACATGACAGCAAAATCTATAAACTTCTTCATGGGAAAGAATTTATTTCCTGGTTATTCTTACTGTTAACAACCACTGATGACCTGCCTCTAATCCCACTACAACACTTATTCTTCCATAGTATATATTGTTTGCACCATATGGAATTCTACCCAATTTGTCTTTGAATATTATGAATTCTCATTTCCCATCTGTCTTGTTTTGCATTGAGACATGTCAATTCTATGCACTGCCTCCACATTTAGAATTTCTTTTCTAAATAATAACAAGCTATAATAACATCTATAATAACAAGCCCATCAACATACAGGAGTTTTCATGAATAGCTGAACTTATACTCTTCTTATGTCTTGGAGAACTTTAGTAAGCAAACTGATGTTGAGAAGCAAGTCCTGATGGAAACACAACTGCACATTAAGTTCCTCACTAATCATATTGCTAAATACTCTCAAACTACTGACAGCATCTTTGTACATGGCTTACACAGATGTTGTAAACAATTCATTTACACTTATTTATTTTTCGTGACCATAAGAATACAGACCCATCCAATCTATACCAGTATGGAATATCATACACAAATTGATGAAATGTATGTATGTGTGGGTCCCAGTGTGTATGCGTACATATACATGCATACATATGCATATTCTCTTCATTCACTGCCCATGTATCACTACCATGCAACATTGCACTTCCCAGACAAGCATACTAAATTAGGGCCTTTCATGTGTAGGGAGAAACCTTTTGTTGTCAGCAGCAAGAGTAGCTCCCTAAAGTTCTTCCATCTTGTCCCTATTCTGGCTACTATGCTCTCAGAGCACCTTCCTCCAATGTTGATTAGATCACCAAGATAGCAGAAACTATCATCCACTTCTATGGATCCTTCCTGAGATTGGAAAAAGTTTATATCTATGACCCTCTTACTACAAATTATTCTTGTACAGCTATTACATAATAGTCTTTCCTGTTAGTGTGCGTGCTATCTCACTATACCCCTAGAGTACCCAAGATTTGCATTGTGTACATCCTATTGCGTTTCTGCCTAATCTTTTTGTACATGTTTAACAGGGCCACTTCTTTGATAAGATCAGTACTCTGTCTTTTTTCCTACTTACTAAAACTTTAGTTTTCACCAAGTTTACTCTCAGCCCTTTTGATTCTGTTTTTACAGTTGAAATTTACATTCCAGATCTTCCACAATTTCAGCTATGAGATCTAGATCATCAACATACATCTGCACATTCATCAGCTTTTCATAGAAGCATTGCCAGACATCATTCTTTTGAGCACCAGTAATGCTAAATGCATGAATGTCATTTCAAACACACTTTTCTGCCATATCTTGATTCAGATTGATACACCGCCTTTCAATGCAGAACACCTCACTTCTCTGATCCTCAGATGGCGAGACATTAACAAATCTCCTTCTTTCAGCCCCTTTCCATGCTATGTACACAAATAGCCTAGTTTCTCTCTTAGCTACCTAGTATTCGTTTCTGCTGCCCCCATTCTTACAGTTGTTCCATGCCTGTCTCTTGGTCTTAAGGGCTCTATCCGCTGTGCTGTTCTAACAGTGGGTCACCCTCTGTCAGGCTGGTGCTTTGCTCCAAGTATGTGTCTCGTCAGTAATCTATAGTAGGTTGTTACATAAGAAATTCCAATTGTCCTCTATGTCATGTTTCTAACTTGCTTTCCCTCACACCTTTCTTTAACCTATATTTAACAATTCTCCACCTCCAGATTTCCATCCATATCTTGTTCTGTATTGAGCTTTTTCTAATGTTACTAATAACCAATTTAGGTTGGAAAGTACATTCTCATCTAGAGAAGGTCTTTATGAGCAACTGTCTATCTCATTTTCTGACAAGTAAGAAATCAATCTATTTTGTGTGTTCACCTGGTTTGTAGGTGATCAGGTGACTGGCAAGTTTTCTGAACTTTGTATTGCAGATGATTAGTTCATTTGCATGAATCCCTCTTCATTTCTCAAGCCATAACCATATATACAGTGTACTTCAATACATCCATTCTGGTACTGCTCAACATGTCCACTGAAGTCACGTACTAGGATGATAAAGTTTCTGTTATCAGTAACTGAGTTTACATGTAAAGGTTCCTCATAGAAACAGTCCATTTGTTCTTTACTCAGTCCTGCCTGTGGTGTATAGAGATAATGGTTGTTATTTTATTTCCTAAGATCATTCTGAGCTTGATCATCCTGTCACACTAACTTACCTTATCTGTCCCATTTCTTAGCAAGTAGACTGTTTGCTTCACATAAGGCATCATAATTTCCTACCCTGAAAGCTTGTATGATACTTCTTTATATATATATAGTATAATTGAATATAAAAGAGATAAACACATATATACATATGTGTTCAAATCGTAAGGGACCAGATTCGCTAGGGTGAAAAAGATACTAAGAAGTGAAGTGTTTACTAATTTTACACCCACTGATGAGCAAAAGAATTGGTAATTCTCTTCACAATTAAATTGCGAAACAGCATCAACAAATGCTGTCAAGGTGCCTGGTAGTTACCACAATATCGGTTTGTATTTATTTTCTTGATTTATTCTTAAATTGAGTCTGGCAAACCCTATTGTTCATAGTCTTTTCACCCTAGCGAATCTGGTCCCTTACAATCTGAACATGTATATGTATATATCTGTGTTTATCTCTCTTTTATATTCAATTATACTATATGACTCGGAAAAATCTCTTTCCTTGAGCTATTTAATTATAAGAGACTATTTTGAGTTTCTAACTCAATATATACCTTTGATATATATATTGTTTCTACGTTAGGCACAAGGCCAGCAATTATCCAGTGCATTACTGGTACTTTATTTTATCGACCCCGTAAGAATGAAAGGCAAAGTCAACCTCGGCGGGATTTGAACTCAGATCGTAAAGGGACGTAACTATGCTGGAAAGCATGGCGTCCGACCCTCTACCGATACTGCCAGTCCACCGCCCTTTGATATATATATATGTATGTTCTTCTGGTTTTATAATTTCACAAAGTTTTACCAATAGAGAGTCGGTTTCTAACATAGACACAAGACTCTCTCATTGGAATTTACACAACATCAACTAGGTAGGTATGTATGTATGCATGCATGTGTAGATATGGATGTTATTGTATGTGTGGATGTGTATGTTTTGAGTTGTATGTGTGCATGTGTATATGCTTTGCATCTGTATATGTGTATATGCAGTTATTAGATGCAAAATATTTGGAAAGTCTTACATATTTTTACTGTTCCATTAATGGATTGTACTTGTAATTTCCTAACTAGTTGTATTCTGTCTGTTCCTGTAAAGCCTAGCTTCTCAAGATTTGTATTGAGGCAGTTACTAACATATCCCAGTGCCCCAATAATCACAGGCATAAATCTGAAGATGTAATCAGGGTGGAGTATCTGCAGATTTCTCATCAGTTCTGCATAAATGTTCTCCTTTTCACTAATCTTTTATATTATATTGGCATCTGCTGGGCAGCTAATTTCCACTACTGTGCATGCTTTCTTCTCCCTGTCCCATATCATAATATCTGGTCTGTTATGCCTGCATTTTATTGGGGTTTTTACTGGAACATTCAACCAGTACTCTTTCATATTATGTACATGGATGTCTTCCACATTGCTGTAGCTTTTAATGTGTTTATTATCGGGGCTATCTTTTTTACGAACTGCATTGTACAGTGTTTTGGCCACTACATCATGCCTCATAGGTAGATAGTACCGCGATGCCATCTTTGGACAGCTGCTGATGATATGGGTGATATCCTCGATGTTAGTTCTGCATAGTCTGCACTTGTTATCACATCTAGGTGTTTTGCCTGCATCCCTATCTCTTTTGTGAATCAGGTATTTCATGCTAATCTCCTGTTCCTGGATTGCAAAAGCGTATCCTTCAAAGTGGGAGCCAATATAGCGGTTGTTGGTCCAAGATAGACTACTTTCCTTATCTATGTTACTCTCACTCTGGAGCTTCTTGGCAACATATCCATGCATGACTTTTTGCTGATAGGCATGCAGTTTTTCATCCATGGATTCACTGCGATACTGCTGAGCAACATCCCTGGGTGTGAGTTTTTGATTATCACACAGGGAATATCACTCAAGGAGTTCCTTCCCAACTCTCATGGTCTCATCTGTTTCATGCAGATAGACTTGCTCGAGAAACGGGCTCCTACACTTCGAGGTTCACAGATGTTGTCGGAGAGATAAGATGCGACATTCAAATGTTGTCTGGACTGATGTTAGGCCTCTGCCTCCCTGCTTACATTTCAAGTAAAGGCGGTAGATGCCACTGTTGTTGTGGAAGTTTCCGATGTTGTTCAGTATTTTTCGAGTTCCAACATCAACTGCTCGGATTACGTCTATCGTCCAATTGAGTATTCAAAACGTTGGTGTGAGGACAGGCACAGCAAGCACATTGTGAGCCACTGTTTTGTTTTGCGCAGAGAGTTCCGATGACCAGATCTTTCTTAATTGGGTGTAGTATTCCTTGGTATGCTTTCTTTATTACAGATACCATTATAGGATATGTTCTCATCTATCCCCAGGTATCTGTAGCAGTCCTCATCAGAAATCGGTGAAACAGTTGCTAGATTGGATTGTTGTTTTTCCCCGCTTTACAGTCATGTATGAGCATTTATCTTGACCAAACTCCATTCCTATATATCTATGTATGTATGTATGTATGTATGTATGTATGTATGTATGTATGTATGTATGTATGTATGTATGTATGTGTGTATGTGATGTGTGTGTGTGTATGTGTGTGTATGACTGTCTGTCTGTGAGTGTGTGTGTTTACATTTATCATCATCAACATTATCACTTTATGTTCATTTTCTGTTCTGGTACGGAATGGATAAACTGTCAAGATCTGAACCTGGATAAGGAAAGGAAGACCACACCTTGCTCATAATTTCCATTTTTGGTACATGATTTCTACAACTAGATGCCCTTCCTAATGGCAGCCAATAGTTTTTTCTTTTTGTGTCATTAACAATAGAGCTAGTTCCCAGGAGCACCATTATGTCACAGTATAAAATATGTTTAGTTTAATATGTATGCTTAAACTGTTTTTTTATCCAATTATTTGACAAATATTAATTTATATCACTCTAAACTGCTTTACTCTAATCTGCTTTACAGTGCAATTCTCATGTATTTTGAAATATATCATCTTCATTACTATCATCATCATTTAACATCTGTTCTCTCTGCTAACAAAAGTTAGATGGGTTGTCACAGGCAAAGTCAGAACCTAATTGGCTCTACGAACCTCTCAGATGGGTCAGGGATATCATCTGGCTTACATATGTTCCTGTACTTTTGAGTTCGCCAGGCACATTTTATTGTAGTACCAGTACCAAAGAGGTTTTCTTGTCTTCAACACCAGTGAAGAGTCTTCGTGGCTCTTTGTTTTTCAAGTTTTCTATGGCTGGATGCCCTTCCTATAACCCAGTAGACCCACTATCGTGGTTGATAACAGGAAGGTCATCCACCTGTAAAGGATACTGAGTGTATTTATCATATCACCAGCACTTGTGAGATTGTTATGCTCTTGACACAACTAAAGAGTCCTTACAACATTTCTTTTGGCATGGTTTCTATAGATGGATACTCTTCCTATTATCAACTACCTTAGTGAATCTACTGGGTGCATTTTTCATGGCACCAGCAGTAAGGAGATTATTAGAAGTTGACTAAATGTATATATGTGAATCAGTATATATGCGAATCAGTTCCCGTCCCACCCTTGCAAGCAGGGAAAAGCGGACGTAAAATGAAATGATGTTAATATATATATATATATATATATCATCATCATCACTGCTTAGCATCCATTTTCCCATGCTTGCATGGGTTAGACATATTGTTTACATCAGGAGACAAGTTTGGGCCAAAATTGTTCACTTTGTACCTTGGTCTGATGGAACTATAAATTTGGGTGGGGATTTTACAGCTGGATGCCCTTCATAGCACTGACCACATTTACAGTATATATATATATATATATATATATATATATATATATATATATATATATATAAATATATATATATACATACATAAATGTTAAGTCAAAGAATTCTATGTTTACTCCCTTATACATACACATGTAAAGCCATTACCAAAATCATAGTACATGCAACCAATCTTCCTTAATTACACATAACAGCCATAGTGTTTATTTTTAAAAAGTTTATTTATATGTGAATGTGTTACACACACATACAATTTGTTATTGGTGAGCCTTTTAGTCTAATGATAATATTACTTCTGTTTTCTTAGAGTTAAAATTCTGGCATATCTTTTGCTAAATGATTACTGTTGGTCACATGTTATCACATTTCTTAATTTCCCAGATGGTCATAAAATGTTACTATGACATTTCTTAAACATTACACTAAAATATTTGTGGCTTTTCAGCTATGGTTTTAAGAATTTAGGTTTAAGAAAATCATCAACATTCTTATCCTCATCATCATTTATATGTCCATATTTTTATACTTGCTTGGTCTGGACAATTTTTCTTTAGCACAGCTTTCCTATACTTATTGCATTCCTTTGTCGTCTCCTCTGTCAGTTTCTGCATTTTGTGATCAGCTATTCACAGATTAGTATCTACACAAGTTTTCCTTGGTCTTCCTCTTCAGCAGCTTTCGTCCACTTAGAATTCCTGGCACTTTTTCACCCCATGATGATCATCCAATCTTCTTTCTCTTTCACACTGCATCTGATTTCTCTTATCACTCTAGAAAAAAGAATGCCTTTGAGTATTTAATTTTAGCCCTTTATATCTTGAGTTCGAACCTATCATAATCAATTTCACTTTTCCCCTTCCATGGTTGATAAAAAAAAGTATTCATATTGGAAATCAATATTTCTATTTCAAAGTAAACAGAAATTAGGGAAATAGCTCATGTGACATATAAATTTATCTTTTGTTTGTTTAATGCCTACTTTAAACACATGTTGGAAATGTTTGATGTATATGAAGATGATGATGATGATGATGTTTTAGTGTATTGGTTTATTGGTTTAATCTTCTCCGGAAGATACCGCTGATAACCAATCACTAATTCAATAAGAAAGAAGTTATAGATACCGGGCATGCAAGATAGAAGTGATATGCTCTGTACATATAGTGTTCAGTTCCGAAGTAGCCGCAAGAGTATAGAGAGCTGCTCGTCAGAACGAGGCCGGCAGCGAATAAGAGAGTGAGAAACACAAGTCTCATCTATTTATAATGCCTACGGGAAGTAACTCTAATTAATTCTCTTTTTTTACCCTCGGGGTCGCTACAATGTGTATGTGTGTGAGAGGGAGAGAGAAATAGTTTTTTCTCACTCCAGCTATCACATCAGTGATGTTTGGCTATGTCAAGAGTGAGCAAGGTGGGAGTCGAAAGAGCCTCTCTGTCTTTGAGGGACTACATTGGCACCTAAAGCCATTAGTGAATGTATGGCATATGATACCAAATCATCCTTCCTTACAAATTCATATTCCCTTCCTTTAATACCTATCTTATGCCTATTTTAGAAATCTTCTAGGAATTAAATTTTAATTATTTTTCTAAATCAATGAAAATGTTCAATATTAATGTAATAGATAATGAGTGTATAAAGAGAAATGTGTTAATGAACATATTAGAAACTCCCAGTTATGGTCCATTACATTGTTGTTATATCTTTTGATTTGCCTTATAAACCACCTGGTAACTTACAGGCCAGGAGTTGTGTAAAGGCATGTCTGGCTTAGTAAGGTCTCCTAATGATTTCTGGCTGGGTATTGTCCTGATGAAAACCATTAAGTTCGAAATACATAGGAAATCATCCACTGCTGGAATCTGCTAGATGGCACTGGCTGTCACCCTTCTATTCATAACTGGGCTTTTAAAATGTTTATTTATTAAACATACTGTATATCTTTAGATATAGAAAATTCATGCACACACTCGCACATAAACATATAAGCTTCCACATAGTTTCCATGTACCAAATTTTACTCACAAGGTATTGGACCATCTGAGGCAAAGAATCATTTCATTAATTTATTAAAATAATTAAGACAGTTTCCATAAATTATTTACTTTGGTTTAGTTGTTTTGTAATCTAAGTTGTCACTTTAAAGTTTAAACTTACTGGTTTATCTATCATGTTAGGTTTGAAGAAAGTATTTTGCAAAGATAAGTTTGTTCAAAGAAATTTTTTTATTACTATTTTTTTTTATTTTCTAGTTCTTCAGTAACTAGTTGTTATTTTTAAGGCTGACTATTTTTGTCAGAAAATAACACTGACTTGTTTTCGTCATAACACCTCCTCCCTATTAGCAGCTGCCTTCATTGGTTGGAATCTTGTGTACTCTTCCTTGGTTTTGACCTGACTCACCAGTTTCCTAAGCAATGGCATTATTGTATTGTCTGATTAAGGAATATAGTTTAATCTTTGCTGATGATTCTTCACTATGATGTTATGCAACACTAAGCAACTCATATCAGTAATTTTAAAGTTCATATAAGTCTACGATTTCCTCCTCAAAATCACACACTTAAGCATTTATTTATTCTACATAACCTTTTATGACCATGTTTCTAATTACATACACTGTATTTCAATTACTGAATGAAGATTTTTGGGGGATTTACTAGAGTTATAAATTATCTCATTACTAAGATAACATATAGTTTGTATATAAAATTATGATGGTAGATTTTACTTTAAATAGGACTCCTTTAAAATTTGTGGTTTTATTTTATAGATCCAGGGCTGGTTTTGGTCAGTCTGGTATCAAACGATTTAAGGAATATAGTTTAATCTTTGATGTTGATAATGGTGATTTTTCTCTGTTGTTTTGCAACACTTAGTAGGTTATTAAATATGTACAAACCTAATACCTTCTCAAAATCACCCACAACAAGATCTACCTATTTATTCTGTCTAAACCCTTTCATACCAACCATGCCAAAGCCAGCTCCAGTTCTATGAAATAAAACCACCTATTTTGAAAGGTTGATACTTAAATTAAAACTTTTCAAAATAGCTTTATACAAAAATTATGTTAAGTTATTATCTAAATTATTAACTAATAATTTTATTTAATTGCATCATTAACTAGAAATGTGGTCATGAAAGTGTTAAAGAATATAGTTTAATGCTTGATGAAGGTACTTCATTATGTTATGCAACATTTAGCAAGCCATATGTACTGGTAGCAATAAAAATTCTAATTGTTGCCATTACAGCTTTAATCTGTTATCATATATCTAAAATGTTATATAATAATCCTTCTTGGCAGTATCAGTAGAGCATCAGATACCATGCTTTGCAGCATAATTATGGCCCTCTACGTTCTGAGTTCAAGTCCTGCCAAGGTTAGCTTTGCTTTTCATCTTTATGGCGTTGATAAAATAAAGCACCAGTAATACACTGAGGTAATTGCTGGCCTTGTGCCAAAAGTAGAAATAATTATTTTCAAGAAATATTGCTTAGTAAGGAATATTTAGCAATTCTGTATATTTATTTACATACTAGCCATTACAACTAAAGTCATCCACTTCTATGTAGTGACATAATAAAACCTTTCCATCTCACACAATCTAACATTAATTACCTCAGCTCTTTACCGGATAATTGTGTATCTTCCTCAACGACTCTCTTAAATGTCTTGAGAGGTCTTCCACATTTGCATTTCATATTAGTGGGCTCCCATAGTAAAAGTTATGTAGAAGGTCCATTGCCTCTCATGACATGACCTGCAAGTTGAAGTCACCTGACACGGATGGTATGGCTAATGGGAAGGAGCTTGCCATAGAGAATCCTGTTTCTAACACAGTCAAGAGGTTTGATGTTTTTATCCTTCTTAGCATTCGTGTGTAGCAACTATCTAAAGCTTTTGTGATAGGTATTGTCACTAACCATTATTCACAGGAATACAGTAAGATTGATTCCACTGTAGCTTTGAATAATCTAACTTTTGTTTTTGTTGTTATCTCCACACCTTATCTAGTGAGTTCACAGCAGGCCATGCTCATGCTATCCTGTTGTTTATATCATTTGACGAGTTGGTGTATGTGCCGAAGTATTTGAAATTGTTTACCTTTTCAAGAACAGTGTGCTTAAAGATTTGATGTTTGTTGTTTGATCTGAGTTGATGGTCATATATTTGGTTTTGTTGAGATTTAGGAAGAGTCTCATAGCTTGAGTAGAAACATCTAGCTTGTGTAAGAGACCCTCTGCCTTATTCACTTACATATAAACACAATTTTTATAGGAAATTTGGAATTTAAACATATAGTCACCACAATATGTTTGTCCAATATTTTCCATCTCCAAAAATACTTTATCCGATTTGTTTATAGTTATTTGCATTATTATGACTATATTTCTGAATACTATTTATATAATAAATATGAATTACAAAAGAAACAAAACAATAGAAAGTAATCAGAGAAAAAGGAAAGAAACAAAAAGACATTCACACTCAATTACACACCACCAGGGGGAAGGCTGGTGATCTACTGTAAAATTTCTTGAGACAAACCAAAACACACCACATTGCCATGGGTGAATGTAAGGCTAAGGCACTGTAATAGCAAAGCACCATCACAAATCTCATCTGATACTTCAGTAAGTTGAGCTGCCAACGATGGCAAGGTATATTTATATATTGGGGGAAATTTTAACTGCATGTAAATGTAGCATCTTTGTTTTTGATTAGAGTTAGTTGTTTGTTATTAAATATGTAGAAAGAAAATTCATTTTATAATAAAACAAAATGGATAAGGTGTCTTTTCAAATAATGTACTGAAATCCTATAATGAATGCAGTATTGTGTACCTTACACAAATCTTTAGATTTAAATAGATTTTATTCCAATTAACTCATGATACCAAACCACCGAATCTGCGCAAGGTTCTATGACATTAAGCTCTTTATCTTAAAATATGTATATTTATCCAAAACTCTTCCATTATAATTTCATGTAAGAACCTTTAAGTTGTGTTCCAAACACCAGCTTAATTAAGAGAAAATTTGTTACATTAATATATTCTTGATTATTTTCTAAATTATTTGAAACACACAGGCATTAAAAATATGATAAGGAGTTGAATTAATTTTTGTTTTCCAATTGAATCAGTTTATATTTCAATTAAATCCTGCTAACCCTTTAGTTACAATGTTTCTAATGAAAGATACTGCATAAGAATTTCAAATAATTTTGAAAACAATCAAGAATTTGGAATGATTTAGTTATATAACTGACTTTATCATTATTAAGCTATATCTGTAATTTCGTTTTGACTTATTTATTTTAAAAATTATGATGGAAGTTTTTTAGATAAATATAAACAGTTTAAAAGGAATAGCTTCATACTGTACAGGGTGTGTCACAAAAATCTCCTGTTATTACATGTTCATTGTGTAAAATTTGAGAGGATTTTCTGCTGCACCCTGTAGAACAAGAGGTGGTTTCAGGCAGTTTTGTATCATTATTTAACGTCCATTTCTCTGTTAGCAAGGGTTGGGTGGGTTGCTATAGACCAAGTCAACACTCAAATAACTTTCTTTTAAATGGGTATATTCATACTAGGAAATTTTGATAGTTATAATAATTGTTTCTACTTTTAGGCACAAGGCCAGCAATTACCCAGTACATTACTGGTACTTTATTTTATCGATTAAGGATGAAAGGCAAAGTTATAATAATGTAAGAAATAAATATAATGTTGGTATCTATAACCAGTGGAGAAATAATAAACGTATGATGATAAAATGTTAATTACTTTGCACATAATTATATTCTTTTCTAAAGTGTTTAAAAAACTTTGGAAAAATTAATGAGATTGTCATTAAGGAAAGATTAAAATATCTGTAATTCCCTGTTTTGGGATATTATTTATAAATAAACACACACACTCACACAGACACACGTGCACGCACACACACACACACACACACACACACACACTTTTTCAAAATGGTATTTGTCTTTAAATATTAATCTAATTGTGTTAAAAATATATAAAATTCTAAAATATTATTTAAAATTCAAAACTAAATAAAATAAATTTAATATATTTATTACATTTACAAACATTAGCATAGTTGGCATTCTTTCCTCCTGTTTCCATTTGGTCGTTTCTCTCTTACCACCTGCTAGATTATTTAAACATATTTTGAGAAATGTTAACTATTTGGTGTTTGTCTCTTGACATAGCTTAGTCGTTTTATTGTATTTTATTTAAACCCTATACTACTGCTACTTCTAGTATTTTTACTACTATTAATATATACTTTAATAGCAGATGTTTGTTTTTCTGGACTGAAATTTTTAATCAAAGAAAAGTCTTGTTAGAGATGTAATAATGATGATGAATTTGGTAAATGTCTCCTTATGGCAGTAGATATTGACAGATTTTGCTTTGTAAATGGCTAGTTTAAATAATTTCATTTTTAACATAGTCTTAGAACCATAGATAAATGCCATCCATTATCTTCTGTTGTGGTTACTTCCGAATAAATAATAACAGCTCTGAAAGAAAGTCCTGGGTGGAATACTAGAATAGTATTTCAGAAAAAGAAAGAAGACAGACAGAAAGATACTCTCTCTCTTGCTCTTGCTCTACATGTGTAAGAATGAGAGGGAGAAAGACAGAGAAGAAGAATGGAAGAAAACTGGCAGCTGCTGTTTATGTATCTGCCTGGTTATCAAGGCTTGCTCGCTGGCTGGCTGGTTGGCTGGCTGGCTGCTTATGGATTTGCCTCTTTCCTCCATAGCTTCACTCATCAATATATATACTGGTTTGTAGTTGGACTGTGACAACCTGTGTGACAATACATACACAACTGGATCATCTGTCATATTTCCCCCCTTTTTTTTTCTTTTTTTTTTCTTTCTTTCATTCTCGCACCAGAGTTTTGGGAAACACATCTTTCCCACCTCCACCCCCAAATGTGTGAAATGTAAACAATTCTAGACATTTTTCTCACGGAATACAAACACCATTTATTTATTTATTTAGTTATTTATTTATATATTCATGTGTATGTGTGTGTAATTCATATTGCAGTTACTTTTGTTACTCTGTCTCTCTCTATTTCTCTCTCTCTCTCATGTGCTTTCTTTTCTCTCTTTCTTCCCTCTCTCCTTCCAACCAACACACATGGCTATATTGCTGTACTAGCTACTCATTCTTCAGCACTAAGCTGGTGACACCTATATTATTCAGTTGTAACATAAACCATGGGGCCTTCATACTGTGTATTAGGAAATGTACTCATGGCCAAATAATCAGTTGGTTGTCATGGTTGCATTTCAGGAATTACCATTTTTAAAGAATTCATTTACTAGAAGATCACCCTTCCTTCTCTGATATTTATTATGTGAAGGAATTCACAGAATATATATTGTTATCTTTACTCCTCCTGTCCATACTGTTGATATTTCTTACTTTACTTACTCTCATGCCATGGAAATATGTGAAAATCTAAATATTATCATGTGAATATTTTGGTTAAAGATTTTAAAAAAATTACAAGTACTTGGAAATTTTCACCATGTCAACAACAAACCCCAAATTTAACCTAGCATACAAGTAAAGGAATTTTACTGTGATCAAAAGAAGGTTGTGAGAGTCTTGAGATTTTTTTACCATTCTCAAATGCTTCCAGCTGGCCAAATTTGTTATAATGGATACGAAAACTAAAACTGACAGGCCACGGATATATGTTTCAAACAAGACAAACCGTGTCGTCCTTTTATTTCCCAATGGGGAAATGGTTGAAGGTAGGAGTCCTTAAATTATTACAAATATCTAAAATGAATACAGATGTTTGTTTTATGCATCATTTAATTTATTTGTCTCCCTCTATATATCTATCTATTTCTTTATATATATTTATATCTTTATATCTCCTCATACTTATCTATTCAATATATCTATCTATCTACTTATCTATCTACATCTCTCTCTCTCTCTCTCTATATATATATATATATATATATATATATATATACATGTGTGTGTGTGTGTGTGTGTGTGTGTGTGTGTGTCTATATAGGTATCTATCTATCTACCTATCTATCTATCTATATATATATCTGTCTATCTATCTATCCTATTAGCATGCCTATTTATATACTTATCTGCCAGTCTAAATATCTACATGCTTATATCTACCTATCTATCTGTCTGTCAAATTAGTTATCTATATATGTAAATACGTAAAAACACACATGTACATACATTTTCACATACACATGCATTTTTCTATGTACATATGAATGCTTCTGTGTGTGTGTGTAAGCTTGGATGATATGATATAATATATACACACGCACACACACACACATATATATATATATATATATATATATATATATATATATATATATATATATATATATATATATATATATATATATATATATATATATATATATTTATATATATACGGACATACACGTACATAAACACACATGCACATAATCTACTTCCAGAAAAAGAGAGAGACCAACTTACACCAAAGTCTTTTTATCTTGCTATTCATACTTCAACTGCAACAGGTGGAATGAATTGTGGCAATATTTATTTTATTTTGCCTGCGTGTTAAGAGCAGGATTTTAAACACACTTTATTTTATTTAGAAATGAACCTCTATCGAACAGTTTACTCATACATGTCACTGAAAAACAACAACAAGAAGCCAAATTACCTATATTATCTACGTGAGATCACTTAGGAAGAAAGGCATATTACTGGTTACCTGAGCTGGATCTTATCAGTTGTATAGTATTGAGTAGCTAGGATGTATATATATATATATATATATATATATATATATGTAATGTATATGCATATATATATATGTAATGTATATATATATATATATGTATATGCATATATATGTATATATATATATGTATATATATATATATATATATATATAAAATGTATATGCATATATATATGTATATGCATATATATATGTATATATATATATATATATAAAATGTATATGCATATATATATGTATATGCATATATATATGTATATATATATATATATATATATATATATATATATATATATATAGAGAGAGAGAGAGAGAGAGAGAGAGAGATATGTGTATGTGTGTATGTATATATCTATGTGTGTCTGTGTGTATGTATGTATAAGTGTGTGTGTGTATGTATATATATATATATATATGTATGTGTGTATGCATGTATGTATGTTTGTGTGTGTGTGTGTATCCTTAAGTGGTGTGATGAATAATTACAGTTGACTTTTTTTTATCTTAGAAACCGATTTAGCAATGTTTGATCTTAAGGCCATGAACAAGCAAACTGCTGAGTCAAATATTCTGTCAGACTTTAATATCAACCATAGTTTCTTCCTACCTTTATTTGATCTAAAACTTATTTTATTGATTCACAAAGTATGAAAGAAAGGTTAACCCTTACATTACTATATCTTTAATGTAAGATATTACCTGTTGGTTTCAAATAATTTTGAAAATAATCAAGAATTTGGAGTGATGTATTAATATCAACTTCCCATTATTAAACTGGTATTTTGTACATAACTTAACAAATGTTATTTCATAAAATTATGATCGAAGGTTGTTAGATCATTATAAACACTTTAAAATAAGCATGCTTCTATCATAGAACCAGGGGCAGTTTCGTGTGGTTTGTTATCAAAACGTTTAAGAACTGTAAAATCCCAACACATTACTACCACTGGCAAGACAAGTGTCTTTATCTCTGCTAATTCAGCTAACCTTGTCTGTTGGTAGTTACTCTATGATGTCATACTGACTTTAAGATGATGTACTGCAATGATTCAAATTCACCTAGCTTTAGATAGACATGAAGTAAGGATTTTCAGGGAATTTGGGAAAATAGAAGTTTTGTTATATGGTCCTTTTCTAAATGTATTACAAAAACATGTGGAGGGAAATTGCCTTAAATGATAACTGAAACTAGATTGCAAGCTTAAATTGCTTGGTATCCTTTGGTACCATACCACATGAAACTGCTTATGGTTCTATGATACAAAGCTGTTCATTTTAAAGTGTTCATATTTAATTGTATTTTATGTAAGAACTTTTATGTTCCAAACACCAGATTAAAAGTTAGTTATATTACTAAATCCTACGGAATTCTTAACTAATTTCAAATTATTTGAAAAGCAGAGGCAATGTTTTTCATTAGAAATATAGTAATAAAATGGTTAAAACTACTTTATCTGCTAAAACTGGAATTAGACTTGTGAGCCCTATAACTTGAATTCCTAAAAATGTGTCTATATTTCTCTACCGATCTCCTCCAATTTGTATTGTATGAATACTATTTGATGAATAATTAAAATCAATATCAATCTTTCTACATATTAATTTCGTTATTTGATTTTCCCCATTTTATTAGAATTTTCTTACTATATTTCTCTTTGAGAAAGAATTTGAATCAACTTAAATATAAATGACATTAAAAAAAAAATTCTTTGATCCATTGAGACACATATTTTTTTGAAAATGGCTCTTTCATTTTTTTCTGACATTCTATGTCTTACCTCGCCCCTTTCTTCCTTTATTTGTCCATAATTTGTTGTTGTTGTTGTTGGTGGTCTTCTTCTTCTTCTTCTTCTTCTTCTTCTTCTTCTTCTTCTTCTTCTTCTTCTTCTTCTTCTTCTTCTTCTTCTTCTTCTTCTTCTTCTATTTATTTATTTATTTAGATTACATATGTAAATAAAATCCTTAAAAAAAGATGTTTTGATAAAATAGCATTCTTTGTCTTTTATTTCTTTTACTGGGTACGTTTCAAAACATCCTGTAGAACTTTTACAGTCGTTTTACAAATGTTTAATCTCTGGAATATCATATGTGGTATTAAATATATTTTGACCCTATACTTATTATTTTCCTTATTTTTATTTTTCTCATTTAAAATATGGCTTATTTGTAATGTATATATATATATATATATATATATATATACATACATACACTGTCACGTATATATGCTAGAGGTTAATTAAATAAGCTTCCATAGGAGATTGACAACTGTTTAATCTGTGAAAAAATATATGGTGTATCAAATATATTTTGACCCTATTCTTTTTGTCATTTATATTTTTAATATTTTTCATTTAGAACATGCCTTATTTATAATATTTCTATATTATTACTAGATATTAGTTAAATAAGCTTGTGTTTTCATTTTATGCCAACTTAGATTTTAAAAGTAATAAACAAGCTAAGTTCTTTTTATTTGATGCAAACACTTCCAGTTTACTGAGTTTTTCTGATTCTCAAAGATTTACATTAAATGACGAAATACTAATATAAGATAAGTTTGTTTTTTTCCCCTTAGAACAAGGACCATCTCTTTTCAATTACACTTGCTTCTTTGTTCAACATTTTTTAAAATTCCCAGTCAGAGACAAACAAAGTATTGTATATGTGTATGTGGGTGCTCATGTGCGCATGCGTGCATGATATAAAATATAGTTTTATTCATGGCTAAGAGTATTTTATTTTAGTTATTTTCATAGGTATAAACAATAGTTCGGGATAGTCTTAGCTATTTACAAATTTATTTATTTTTTTAGTTTTTAAATTTAATTATTTTCTTCATTAATTTAAATCTGAATTCATATCAAATATATAATAGGGACCTGTTTTTTTCAAGATGGCCAACTTTATAGTTAGCCCTATAATATCACAAAGATTTTTATACACATGTTTTACTTATAATTGAATAGTATTCTGAGATTGTAATCTAAGTAATGAATAAAATATTAGCAAATAGTTTAGTTTCTTTTTAATTGCATCATTTCTTTTTAAATTTTCAGTTGTGTTTATTTAAAGAATAAATGTTGGTGTGAATAAACATTATCATATGTTTACAATAAATGTATATTTTATTTAACCATATGGCTTGTATGAGTTACTTTATTTAGTAGACTTGATAACAGCAGGAGGTTAAGTAATTTGTACATGTTATACGTTGTTCGTTGAGTTTTCATCAATAAATATGCTGCCTGTTTGTATGGAGATAATTCAGCATGTCTACTATATAAAGAAATAAAATAAAATAAATCTATATTCATTCAGAACATTGAACAGTTAAATGGATTTATGCAAAGAAAATACAGTTTAGAGGGATTTAACTAGATAACTTTTTCATTATTAAACTGGTGCTTGAAAAATAACTCAACAAAGGTCCTTGCATAAAATTATAATTGAAGGATTTTAGATAAATATAAGCACTTTCAAATAAACAGCTTAGCATCATAGAACCAAGGGTATTTTCAAGTGGTTTGGTATCAGAAATTATTATAAAAATTAATGAGGTGTGACTTATCGATCACTGTAACATATATAAAAGTATATACATTAGTTTTATTGGGATACAGATAATTACTATTAAGTATCCATAATACTAAATCTTATACAATTGATTTATTTAGGAAAATAAGGAAAACAATCAGGAAATCATTAATACTTACATAAGAATATCCCTTTCATATATTCTTCGATAATAATTGATTAAAAGCATTGTTTAGTCGTTTTGTATAGTGGAAAAATGAAAGAGAAAACAAATAGTTCAATATATTAATTGAAATCTGGCTAATACGCATATCTTCACACATTATAAAGACATTTAAATTATATATACTACATATCAGTACTTATATACATGTGGATAGTATTTGTAACATAATATAATACACTGTTATGAAATTTTTCTCAAAGAAATTGGCTGTCATAACCAAATAATTTTGCTAAAAATAATAAAAGTTTAGCAATTGTATCATGACATTAACCTTCGTAATACCAAAACCCCTGAAAAAACACATTGGTTCTATAATACAAAGCTGTTTATTTTAAATAGTTCATATTTATCTAAAAGTCTTTCATTATATTTCTGTATGAAAAACTTTGTTATGCTTAAAAAATCAATGTCATGAGGAAATTAACTATATTACTAAATCCCTTCAAATTCTTCACTATTTTCAAAATTATTTGAAAATCATCTGCTGTGTCTTTCAATAAAAATATGATAATAAGGGATAGAAATACACAAAAGCTGTTATGTTTACTTTTCACTTATGACACATGAAAGAAATATATAAAAAGTGATATCAGTTTGGGAGTAAATATGTGTTTGGGTTTTCAATATACAGTCTCTGATCAAATCACTTGTAAAACAAATACAACACTCGAATAATTAAAGCTTCATTATGATAAGAAATTAATATGGAAGTCACTTTTGCAGCAAGATAGATATAGTGTCATTTAAAAGTGTAAAAATGAACTATTTATTTTTCCAGAAACACCTTGCAGGCATATATTGGAGTCTCATTACACCCCACATCAATTTTTATTTGTGCATTTCATGTATGGCATTATTTCTATGGCTGGACATCTTTCTAAACACCAACCACTATACAGAGTGTACTGGGGCATTTTGTGGCACCAGCACTACAGAGTTTGTCAAGTCTTTGAAATTACTAAAGAGTCTTTTCTACCCTTTATACATAGATGAATCAATAGATAAATATAAATATATATATATATATAAGTATGTGATATAATCCCAATTGAGGACCCTGCTCAATCCGGATTATACTGCATATCAACACCTACACTGTTTTTAAACATGAATCACTTACTGCCCTCATCTGTGGTTCTTTGTGTATATGTGTGTGTGTGTGTGTGTGTGTGTGTGTGTGCGTGTGAAACTCCTACACAGAGTGTTGTGTGTCATTATGCTTTTATTTCCACTTAAATAACTTGATCACAGCATTATAAATTAACAAACAACTTATCTCTTTCCATTTGATTCAACAATCTCTTTCTCTTTTACTTAGGATGTTTAGAGAGTTGTTTATGACAAAGAATCTTGTTCACTGAGCCATTGAATGTCCCCAAATAATGAATAGGATTGTGCTCATTGCTCACAGCTTGTTGGTTTAAATCCAGACACAATTATAGCATTATGTTCTTTTAAAGGCATCTCATCTTGTTAATTTGATCTGTCTTGTTGAAACATAAGTACTGTCTTTAGTTTTTATAGATGAGTGGTTGGCATTGCTCTGAAATATTTACATATGCATCATTAGATTAGCAAACATGTTCAACAAAAACTGATATGGAAAATTATCATCATCATTTTACATCCGTTTTCCCATGCTGTTATGGGTTTGATGGGTCATCATGTCTGAAATTAAAACTATTACAGAACCATGCCTTACACACACACACACAAGATTTTAAGAGAATATATTAAAAAAAACTTTTTTTTTTAAATTGCTCTTCCACAATGTACTTGCTTCAGTTTCAACAGACTCTGATTAACTCACTGGCACCACAAGTAAATCTTTAATAATTATTTGTGAATTAAGCACAAGGCCAGCAATTTGGAAGGAGGGTAAAGTCAACTGAATTAAATTCAGTACTTGAATGATATTATATTCTATCAAACCTAGAAATATGAAAGACAAAGTTAACCTTGTCAGGATTCGAAATCAGAATGTAAATGGCAACATTATTTTCTTTTAACCCTTTAGCATTTAAATCGGTCATATCCAGCCAGAATTCTCTCATCACTTTCTTTTGAAACTGGCTGTAACAAGCCACTCATATTAATGTTAAGGTATTGTTCTCAAAATAAATATCAAAATCTCATATATCCAATATTATGTGAGATAAAGCCTTTACCGTGAAAATACAATAACATATATAGAGTAATGTAAATGCTAAAGGGTTAAATGAATTTAATTCTTTGTAATTTAATCTGTTTTTTTTAAACATAAGTACTAACTTCAATGTAATCAGACAACTGGTTGCTACTATTATGAAATTGTTACATCGATTTCATGAATTTAGATGTAACCTAAGAAAACTGACCAGTACTTAAGTTTTAAAACAGTTGCTGTGAAAGGGTATGAGTGACCATGAGTGCAGCGTATGAGTGACCATGAGGTGCAGGAAAAATCTTGACAACTCATCATCGTCATCATCTTCATCGTTTAACATCAATCTTTCCATGCTAGTATAGGTTAGACAAGTTGTCTCATGAGACAAGTGAGGCCAGATAACCACATCTTGTTCATACAGAACTGATTTTGACTTCATTTCTACAGCTGGATGCTCTTCCTAGTGTGTGTACAGGGGTTTTTTTGTGACACCTCCATGACAACTTTACAGTGTGGTCTGTAAATGAAAAGTGAATATAACAGTTTTTATGTATTTTTTAATGGGTAAAATTACTTTTTCAAACAAGAACAATTCCATAATAATTGTTTCTACTTTAGGCACAAGGCCAGCAATTTGAAGGGCAGGGGATAGTCGATTAAATCGACCCCAGTGTATTACTGGTGCTTTATTTTATCAACCCCGGAAGGATGAAAGGCTAACCTTGGCAGGATTTAAACATGTAAAGGTCTGTAACTCTATGCTGCGAGGCATGGTTTCCAACACTGTACCGATACTGCCAATCTGCCTTAATAATAAATGCTTTATGATAATAGAAAAATTAATCTGGATCCATTATATTTGTTAATTTGATGTGCCTTAAGATTTGCCATAAGAACTAAATTTAGTTTACATAGAAAAGAGGTTTGCCCTGCTGTGAAATAGTCGCATCCGCATAATTACATTAGCAAACTCATTCAACAAAACTGATATAGAAAACTGAATGCAAAATAAAACTATAAATTTAAAAAAAGATACTTAAAGTCATATAATTAAATGTCTGTTTAGTACTATGACCATCAGACATTTAATGAGAGTATTAGCATAAAACAGCTTTGAATTAATTTGAAATAAATACGAACGGTGCAATATGCATTTGGCAGACTATTTAGCCCATCTCTAATGTGTCTATCTATATCCACAGTTGTCATTTGTATACTGTGCCTTGGTGGTATATATGTTTACAGACACACACACACACACACACACATATATAGATCTTTCTCTTTCTCTATCTTTATATATATATATATATGTGTGTGTATATATGCTATTGTGGAAAATGGATGATGATGATATGTATACGTGTGTATATATATATATATATATATATATATATGTGTTTGTGTGTGTGCTGAGCCTTCAATTTATATTGAATTTACAGACATTTATTGTAATGTAGAATTTCAATTTGATGTATGGTCATGAATTCATGTCTGATCCCAACATCAGTTACCAAGAGGACCTCTTTTTCTTCAGTGCATTTGCTGTTAGCTATTATGGGAAATGTGTCCACACATCATCATCATCATCATCATCATCATCATAATCCTTTTACGTTCACTTTTCCCTGCTTACAAGTGTGGGATGTGTCCTTTTCAGCACAGCATCTCTCCACTCATTATGATCCTTCGTCATCTCCTCTGTGAGATTTAGTTATCTGAAGTCAGCTCTCACCACCTCTGCTCATGTTTTCCATGGTCTTCCTCTACTGCATCTTCCTTCCACTATGATTACTTATGATGATGGTAAATCATTTTATGTTTTCCATGCAGGCATGGATATTATATGGGCCATCATTTTCTGAAACTAGACTGGCCAACGAACCATGACATACACATATATTTCCATATAAGGCTTGTTTCCTTGCACTGGATGTTCTACCAAACACCAAACACTTTAGGTACATTTTATCATGGCATCAGCGCTAACAATTTACAGAGTGTAATGTATACATTTCGTCATGTCACAAGCATTAGAGAGGTTGTCATGTATTCATGAAAACAAAAGGGTCTTCTCTACCTTTTATTGTGTCTGATTGTCAGCCAATTGGTGATTCCAGGGAATCTGGCTATCATACATGGCCTCAGACTAAACATTGTCAATCATACTACACTGGTTTATCCTGAGCAGTATCCTTTTATTGTTTTATTGATTTCAATGATTAGAATGTGGTCATGCTGGGGCACTTACTTGGAAGTGACTTAGTCAATCATATGGACCCTAGTACATATTTTATTGTTCTCAATTAATTGAACCACTTCAGTATAGGAAATAAACAGTAAGTATACACACAGACAGGCAGACATATGTGCATGCATACATATATATGACAGGCATCCACACAGTTTCTATCTACCAAATTTCACTCACAAGCCATTGGACAACTCAAGGTTATAATCGATAGATGCAGTGTAACCAAAACTAAAACCATTAAATTATGAAGGAAACTTCTTAACTATAGAGGCCTGCCTGCACCTATATTGTAATACTAATGCTAGTGTTATTCAAGACCACTTTGTACTGGTCTTTATAATAACAAATTATTTCTAACTGTTTTCACATAGAGACTCTCTTGTTAGCTCATCCCTGCCCAATTTTCTTTATGGGGATTGACCTGTACAAACTGAAAACAAACATCGACTGTCTTGAACTGTTCACTCTGGTAGTGCTTGAAGTTATGAGACATTGTGTTATCAATCCCCACATTTTGGTTATCTCTATTTCCAGATCTATATATTTAGATAGTTTCACCCTTTCTTTAAGATTTATACTGTCATCCAGATATCAACTGATCAATACATCGATTCTAATCAGTAATTATATCTGATGTGACTTACTAATCTTCCTGTCCGCATGAATTTACATGTCTCAGATTATTGTCACTGTCTCACACTCTGAAGAAGTTTGTAGTGTGCATTTGTACATCCTTGTGGGTGTACTTTATAGTTTTCTACCACATCTCTCTCTTCTGTCTCTATCTTCTCTCTCTCCCTCTATTCTCTCTCTCATCATATCATCATATATGTATGTGTGTGCAAGTATAGATATATATGTGTGTGAGTGTTTATGGATATATATATATATATATATATAAATATATCGTTTTTAAATTTGTCTTGCAAGATTTCTTATCCGAAAACATATGTTGAAACAGATATTGTTATACTATGGAAGGGTCATGCTTCCAATAAAACAAACGCACCTGTTGGTTTTCACTTCAATTTATTATAAATTTCCGGTTGGTTGGCTGGTTCGATAACCAGATGGTTGTTTATATATTGTCAAAAACAAGATGGTGTAGGACAGAACAGAGGAGGGACACAAAATAAAAACCCAGTCACTGAGGAGGTCACATAATGTGTAATGAAAGAGCTTTGACAATATATAAACAACCATCCAGTTATTGAACCAGCCAGCCAACTGGTAATTTATAATAAATTAAAGTGAAAACCAACAGGTGCGTGTGTTTTTTATTGGCAGCATGACCCTCCCAAAGTACAAATATATAAAATATATCATCATCATGTCTATTTTTTCATGCATGAGTTAGATGGGTTGTCACATTGAGAAACAAGTTAGGTCAGGTGGTCATGTTTTACTCATATGGATCTGTATTTTGGCTTGTTTTCTATCACTGGACACCCTTCCATATTACAGAATATATATATTTATGGTGTATGGACTAGTTGTTAGGGTTTGGGTCTTACAATCATAATGTTGTGGGCTTGATTCTTGGAGCAGGTTTTGTATTGTGTTCTTGAGCAAAACACTTCATTTCACATTCCCCAAGTATTCTCAGCTGAAAATTACTGTCAACTGTAGTTGGGGTTTAATTTTTTTGATGAGCTAATTTTCTGTCCAGGAGGGGCTTCATGTATTTACAGCCACCAAGGAAACTGGGATAAGCACCAGCCTAAAGAGCCTCTAGGCCTAAAACTTCATATATATGAATATATATAATGTGAGTGTGTGCAGGCATGTGTTGGATGGGTCAACAGAATTTGAGTTTGTTCCTATTTGGAGTTCTGCCCCACTAGATAGATTGAGAGTAATATGATGTTCATACATGTCAAATTTTGTCATAGTTTCTACAGTTGTTTGCTTTTCATAACACCAATGATAGCTCCTATTTTATATTTGATGGTATTATTAAAAATGTTTTTTGTTTAGTTCTGTATTCTTTATATAATTTTGTAGCCCTGCAGTAGATTATTTGAAAACAATCTACTGTAGAAGACCATTACCTTCTTTTATTTGTGAAATTTTGTGGTTTAGTTTGGTTTTCAATTTACTGGCACTAGGAAGGACATTCATCAGTAGAAACCAAGCCAAAATTAGTTCTGTATGAGCAAGACATGGACTCCTGACCTGGCATTGCTTACAACAGAAAAACTCGTCTAACCCAAGCCAACATGGAAAAATGTACGTTAAATGGTGATGATGATGTTTAGTCAGGCGGGAAGGGCATTGTCCATGACCCTTTTCAGGTCCTCGAAGACCAGTGGAAGGGAAGGAGAATGTTATCCTCAAACTAAAGATTTAACCTGAATGCTTTTTAAGCCATCCAAAGACAAGGTACACTAAGTGATAGATTATATAGCCACACAAGTAGGTCACAGCAGGATTTGAACTCAGAATATAAAGAACTAGAAAAAATGCTGCTTGAGACTCTAACAATTCTCAATTTTCCCCTCTTGGAACTTTATTTTATCAACTCTGAATGGATGAAAGGTAATGTTGACCTTGGGGTGTGTATTCTAAATGCATTCATTAGTTTCCTTGTTCTCCTATCTAGCCTTGCTAATTCATTTAGCTTGCAATAATATCATAACTATAACTTATTAAAGGAACAGCTAGAATATTGCTGTGTATTAAATTATTCAGGACATTTAGCTAAGTTTATAGCATTAATCAAATTTATTTAGAATATTCCTTCCTAATTTCTTTTTTCATATGAATGTGTTGGAATCTGTCTTATTCATTAATTCTAAGAACGTCTAACTCTGTGTTTGGTCTAAATCTCATTTCTCTTTGTCTTTGTTTAAAAATGAGTGCTTTTAATTAATTTTTCTATCATCAAGGTTCCCTTAGTACAATTTCCTGAACTAAATTACATGCCAATTTCCTTAGCAAATCAACACATTTTCTGTAACATTGTTTGCAGTTGTTTGTCATCTTTAGTCTTTACTTCAAATAATTCATATAGAGGTAGTATAATGTGGTAATGCTGGTGCCATGAAAAACTGCACCCGGTACACTTTGCAAATTGGTTGGCATTAGGAAGAGTATCTCAGGGAAATGGCCTTGCTCAGTATGTAGGAAAGGTGTAGGTATGAACTCCATTCTCTGCCCCAAATGCAAACAATGGGTACACAAGAGATGTAGCGGGATCTCAGGAAGCTTAATTAAGAATGTAGGCTTCACATGCAGCAGCTGTACTGGGACAGCAAGCAGCAAACAGCCACAGGAAACAAGTACCACCAATCTCTGGAAGGGCTCTGTAGAGACAGTAGACAGCTTCCTCTACCTATGTGACCGAGGAGGTGGGTGTTCAGAAAGTACAATAACTAGGGTAAGAACGGGATGGAAGAAGTTCAGGGAACTACTACCACTGCTAGCTGCAAAAGGCTTCTCCTTCAAAATGAAAGGCAGACTGTATGATGCGTGTATCCAAACAGCAATGTTACATGGTAGTGAGACCTGGGCACTGAAGGTGGAAGACTTACGTAGATTAGAGAGAAACGAAGCCTGCATGCTCCAATGGATGTGTAATAGTAATATACGCGAATGACAAAGCATAAATGAATTGAGAGAGAGACTGAGCATAAGAGGAATCAAATGCTGTGTGCAGGAGAGGCGGTTGCGTTGGTATGGACATGTGATGCATATGAAGGATGACAGGTGCATAAAAAGGTGCAGAGCACTAGAAGTCGATGGAAACCGCGGAGTGGGGAGACACAAGATGACCTGGGATGAGGTGATAAAAGCCGACCTTACCCAATTACACCTCTCAAAGGCGATGACACACGACCGTGAACTCTGGCATCACGCAGTAATACAGAGTACCTGACCTCCCATGGGTACAAGCTGAAGCATATAGACAATATGCCCCCACACCCTCCCACTGCAAGGTGGTCGTGGAGGTGCCACGGCAAAAAAGCACCCAGCCCACACTGTAAAGTGGACGTGTAGGCGCCACGAAAAAGCACCCAACACTCACTGTAAATGAGGTTGGTGTTAGGAAGGGCATCCAGCTGTAGAAATCAAGCCAAATCACTTCCTGTATGAGCAAGGCATGGTCTGCCGACCAGACACTGCCCACAACAGGACAACCCGTCTAACCCATGTTAGCGTGGAAGAACGGACGTAAAACGGTGATGCTGATGATGATGATCTACCAATAGAAACTATATTAAAATATAAAACGTATAAGCTGTTTTGGATTATGATGAACTTTCTAAACCATGCCAGCATGCCTACACGTCCACTTTACAGTGTGGGCTGGGTGCTTTTTTGCCGTGGCACCTCCACGACCACCTTGCAGTGGGAGGGTGTGGGGGCATATTGTCTATATGCTTCAGCTTGTACCCATGGGAGGTCAGGTACTCTGTATTACTGCGTGATGCCAGAGTTCACGGTCGTGTGTCATCGCCTTTGAGAGGTATAATTGGGTAAGGTCGGCTTTTATCATGATGTAATGATGATGAGGATGCTGAAGATGTTAATGATGAGGGGGAGTAGGTTGATCGTCATCCTATAGTGCTTCAATCTGCAATATTATTTTCTATTTATTTTTGTAATCTTTGATGCACGTGCTTGTTATTGGTGCTACATTTTTGGTTATCCATGGCCAATATTTCCAGAATCACTGAGTTTGGAACATAGTAAAATAACCTGGTAATTAATCTATGCATGTTCTAACAATTCCACTAAATAACCACACAGGACTAGTACTTTATTTCATTGACTCTGTAAAAGTAAAAGGCAAAATTAATCTTGTGAGATTTAAACTCAGGGTGCAGATGAAATTTGAAGATCATTTCTCATTTTAAGTTTGTGATAAGAAACATAGGTTAAACTGACAACAGAAAGAGCAACACCATATATTTGTGTTAGGTAAACTTCTTTTTTACCCACTTATTCCTGTGAGGGTCATAGGGGCATAGTCCTCAGACACTCCTTCCTGTGGGTTCTCTCAGAAGCAACTGTCTCCAACAGGTCCAACTGGATCCCCAAGTAAGACCAGCCAAGCTCATAGATGTTATCCAAACATCTTGCTTGGGGACGACCCCTGGGTCACTTTTCAGTTGGCTTTGCCTATAAAATTTGTCCAGTGATTCTTTCCTGAGACATTCTAACCACATGCCCATAGTATCAGAGCTATGATTTTTAAATCGAAGTAATGTTACTTCAAAGGCCCTTTGGAGGCACCCCAATTCGGTCACTTGTATTGACAATCATATTATTTCAGTTATTATCCAAGTTTTTTGTGCCAAGGAAACTATTTAGAATATTACATTGAACCCACGAATTGTCCTGAGATCTATTATAGAAAGCTTATAAATACTATTGGTGTGAATCATTCTAGCAGTTAATTAATCGAATCAGTGTAGGACAAACGCCTTGTGGTATTTATGCCAGTTCTCTACACTCTGAGTTCAAAGTCCACCAAAGTCAACTTCACCTTTATCCCTTTAAAGTCAATAAAATAAAGTACCTGTCCAGAACAGTGGATTAGTCCAGAGTATCAGATGAAATACCTTGCGGTATTTGTTCTGGCCATTTAAGTTCTGAGTTAAAACCCCCCTGCAGCCTATTTGGGAACACCACATGGTCATTGGTCATTGAAGGCCCTTAGTGGAACCCACTCCTGTGCAAGCATTCAGGTCAGACTTACAGTTTGGGTTACATTCCTTCCTCCATTCCAAGTGTCATTTACCACAGCCACAGTTTAACCCAACATTTCTGAATGAAATTGAGTAGAGAGAAACTGCATGGAATCCCATTCGATATCTGTGCTTGTAATTTAAAAGGTGAGCCTTGTCATACCTTTTTTCACACTGAATCCTCCTGAGAATTATACTGGAACATTTAATACACACTGTCAAAATTGGCAGATGTCCATTCTATTTCCCACTAATTGTCTCAGAGGCTCTGGAAAGGTCTATGAGCACTGCCCATCCCTACTTCATTAAACAGCAAAGAAAGAAATCACTAATTGGTTATTGGCAAAATTACAATGTGATATTAACATTATGATTCAGTAGCTGATATTGAGAAGACATTCTTAATTCAGGGAAAATCATAAAATATATCAAAACTAGAAAACAATTTGACATTGTAATTGACAAATATTCTTTTAAAAGTAGCATTATGAAAAATACCTTTCCTTCAGCCTTATGTTACTATATTTCTAATGAAATGCACTGCTTATTATTTACAAGCAACTTTTGAAAAAAAAAAAAAAAAAAATTGAGAGTGATTTAGTAATATAACTAACTTTCTCATAATCAAGCTGATGTTCGGAGCAGAATTTAACATGTTCTTACATGATGAAAGGCTTTTCGATAAATATAAATATTTTAAAACAAATAGTTTTGTACCATAAAACCAGAGGTAGTTTCAGGCAGTTTAGTATCAAAAGAAATACTCACCTATTCATTGATAAAGATTTGATGACATCAATGATTATTGATATATATTTGCATACAACAGCTGTTACCATAAATCAATTGCTCACAGATAGCAAGAAGACACATTTTAAAAAGAACTTACTGAACTATTCTCTTTAATATGAAACTTCACTCTTCCCTTACTATATTTATGACTTTCAAATAATTTGAAAATAAAAAAAATTGAAGGATCTAGTAATATAATTAACGTTTGATTTTTATGATGGTGTTTGAAGCAAAATTTTCTTAGATAAATTTATAATAAAAGGGTTACATTTAAATCTACACACTTTAAAACAATCAGTTTTCTATCATAGAACTAGAGGCAGTTTCAGGCAGTTTGATAACAGAATGGTTAAAATAAATATTGAAAATGTTTGCCTAAGAAATGGACTTGGATGCCATCCTATGAAGAAAAGCAAACCTGAAAAGTTCAATACATAAATTACATCTCTAAAACATACTTCCTAAAATTTGTAACTACTACATCAAAAGCAAAACAACAGCTAGCACAATCCATACCTTCATTTGAACAGCATATCTAAGTTAAACTCCAAGCATGATAGCAAAAAACGTTGCTACAAGGAAAGGTTGGTGATATCTGCTACATCAAACATTCCACTTTATAGGGCTACTTTCTAATCCTGATTTGGTGGAAGACAGTGGCAGTCTCAAGACTGAGGATACTGGAGGTCTCAACAGTAGCTAGCTTGAAATGGAATCTGTCTGTTAATGACTGGTATTTATTAATCTTCCACTATGTAGGATATATGGTGCTCTAACAGCATAAAGTCAAGAGTTATCATATATATGAAAACTAATATATAAATTGTATGGTGACAACAGAAAACTGAAATCAAATGAGTTATATGTATGTGCAAACATCCTCTGCATTACAGAATCATTGCATGCCTGAATATTTTGCTGGAATACAGGCTTCTGTAATGTGAAAGCTATTTTCCAATTGACTTTCATTTTATAAATCAAGATGTGTTCCAGTGGAATTCGATTTTAGGGGATTGTGAAGTAGTTCAATCAGTTGTCTGCAGAAAAATAACAATTTTTAAACACACAGTAAAGTATGTATACATAAACACATTTGGAGTGTATAAATAAAAATCATTCTATTATAAACGTGGAGTTTCATGACCTGACTTTCCACATCATGGAGGGTGCTTCTAATATGTATAAATAAATAATTTGAGATAGTATCACAGGACTCAGTATAACAGCAGAAAATGTCCAATCTCAAGAATATTTTGAAACACTTTATAAGATCTGAAAAAAAGAGAACATTTTTTTGGCAGAAGTATTACAAGTGTAGAAATAAATGCCTTGTAGTATATATTCTAGTTTCTTGCATTCTCAGTTTAAATTAAGCCATGATTACTTTACATTTATTCTTAATGGAGTTGATAGATAAAGTACTAATTGAAGGTTTAACAGAATAATTAGAACTTTGAATAAGATGGTTTGTGATATTTGTTCCAGCTCTTTATATTCGGAGTTCAAGTCCTGTCCTGGCCTACTCCAGTGATAGACTTAATCCATCACCCTCACCCTGTTTAACACTATCATCTGGCCTTTTGGGAACTTTAATGGAGTACACTCTATTGAAAACATTCAAAACAGGTCTCTATTTTGAAGATACCTTTCTCTCCCTCTCTTTCCTATTAGTTGTAGAGATCTGTAAAAGGGTTATGCACACTGCTATGCCCTCTTGGCTAAATAGTTCAAAAATTAATTAAAGAAGAATAGGTTCTACTAACATACCAACCAGTAGTGATATCATCAACCCTAAATCTTAGTCAGGAGGGAGTGAGATATTCATATAACAAAATCTAATAGGTGGCTATTGAAACAAGAGAAATAAATTATAGTTTATTTGCTTCTTTAAAAGGTAGAAATATCAATATATCTAATTGACATGGCAGAACATGGAATAAACCTGTGGCCAACAGTAAATCAAATTAATTGGCAAAAAACTATAGGATTTCTGAATGTATGTTCACAAAATCAATGCAACTCAAAAAAGAAAGTAAGGAGAATAGTATATTATGTCAAAAATTTTAGATAGATAGATAATAAATTGTATATCATCATCATTATCATCATCATCTATTTTGAGTTCATTTTCTGATGCTTGCATAGGTTGGACTTGTCCTCTCCAACACAGCATTTCAACATGTATAGTGTATCTTTGTCTTTTCTTTCATGAGAGTCATTATCTTGAGATTAGCTTTCACCACTTCTGCTCATGTCTTTCTTGGACTTTCTCTTCCACATGTTCCTTCCTCTTGGATCTCCTGGCACTTCTTTACCAACTGTTATTATCTATACACATTACATATCTCGACCAGTAGATTCTTCTATTTGAATGCTACATCTGATTCCTCTTATACCTAAATTAGGAATAGGTTCTCTCTAGAAGAAAATAGAATTTATTTCTAATTTTGATATAAGCTGAATAAAATGTAGTGTACAAGGCAGAAGACATACTTCCTATATTCAGTTTAAAATTGGTATATTGTATCATTTTGTGTCATAGGAGGTAACTAAAATGATTGGCTCTCAGAAGAACTTCGTCAAAGGTGACCTTAAAGTACTTGTTTTTTGCTGTTGTGTCTGTCTAGACTAAATAAATTGTAGTCTTAAAACCAAAGCCTTAAAAAATATCATAGACACTTAGTAATGTTGGCTTCAGGCATAATCAGTGATATGGCCTGGAATCATATGGTGCTTTGGGTCCTTCAAAATTACACACTTTGCCTCAGCAATATTCTATAGAACTATTTCAATATTGAAATACAGGCATGGCTGAGTGGTTAAGAAGTTTGCTTTACCATCATAAGGTTCTGTCTGGTTTTGATCCCACTGTGCTTCATCTTGGGAAGGTATCATTTGGCCCAAACTTTGTGTGGAAAATTTACTGGACTTTCAAATTACAGGTACAGCCTTGTCATATACTGTTATACTAATTTTGCTTGGGAGTTATATTAACCCTTTCATAATGATATTTCTTATGTAATACACTACTTATAATTTTCAAATCATTTAAAAAATAATCAAGAATTTGATCTATTAATAAAACTAACTTTCTTAATATTAAGTTAGTATTGCATAAAATTATGATTGAAGGTTTTAGAGAAATGTTAGCACTTTAAAACAAATATTTTTTTTTATCATAGAGCCTAAGGCATTTTCAGGTGCTTTGATGGCAAATGGCTTAAAAGTACATATGCCTGTGGATTACTCAACTAGTTACATGTTAATGCATAGAGTTAGACATTCATTTGATCAAACAACTAAAGCTCATCATCAAAACCAATATAGGGTTAATTATATATCCAATCTCCTGGACCAGTAGCAGTTGACAACACCATTATTTGAATTCTAATATTTAACCACTAAGCAACAGGAGGGTATAGTTACAAGATACATTACGAATACAGAGATAGAGCAGACTAGAGCAGAGCAGCTTCTAAATGTCTAAGAGGTGGTTGAAAATGTCAGCTGCACAACTTTGTGAGGAGTATATAACCCATATAATCAGTAACTGCATCTTCAAAATATTAATCTATTACTTTCATGCAAGGTTTATTGTTATAAAAATCAATATACTTTGCCATTGATATTAATGTCTACAGAGATGGATGTGTCCACTATAACAAACTATATACAATGTATCTGCACCTTTCCACCTAAAGGATATTCATTTGAAGATTGATACACATACACACACACACGTATATATATATATGTGTGTAAATAAATATATATATAAATATATATATATATTCTAACTCATGCAAGCGTAGACAAATGATGCTATATACATTCATATATATGAATATATATTACAAATACACATATATATATATATATATACACACAGACGCACACATATACACATATACAAGTTGTCATTATCATCATCATCATTGCTTTTACATCTGCTTTTCCACGCTTGCATTTATACGCACACATATATACAAGAGTATATATATATATATATATATATATATATATATATATATATATATATATATATATATACATACACATACATATATGTATAAGCACCACACCCCACCCCACCCCACACACACATTGATGGAAGGGGAACGAAACCTAACATTTCCACTCAGAGTTAGACAAAATTATGATATGCAAATTATCATAATAACCATAAGTTTGCATTGACAGAAAGTGAAAAATTTCTAGACAGACACTTGGTTCAGTACTTACAACTGCTGTTATATCTTGATTATTGGTGTAATTATTATTATTAGCGTTCTTCAGTTTGATGTTTAAGCAATAAACTTCAGTTATTGATGTTGTTTGCCATGGAAATAGAGAGACACTTTCAATTGGGTTCTGAGAATCTAATCTGTCTGGACAATTGAAGTTTGGGATGGAAGAAATTTCTTGTGACTGCTAAGATTCTTGAATTTTGATGAAAGAGACTTTTTTCATCATCATCATAGTCACCATCATTTTAGGCTCCTTTTCCCTGTTGGCATGCATTGGAAAAGTCATCTAACTCTATGGCTAGATGGGTTGAAAACCACATCTTGATCAGATATTCCATATTTCTACATGATTTCTACACCAACCATTTTGCAGATTGTTCTGGCTGCATCAAGTGGTATAGCACCAGAACTATACCATATAACAGTGTACTGAGTGCATTTTATCATGGCACTAGTATTACCAGTTTACAGAGTGTGCTGAGTTTCTACAGATATATATATACTTAAAGAATATACACTTATAAATATGTTTATTTAAGTTTAGCTCCTGACCTTTCTGTTACTAGAGTAGTCAATGCATTTATCATGATTCCATTTATAGGGAAATTCTGAGACAAGACTAAGGGCTCTCTTCACTATATATTGATTTTATTTTCAAGTGACTACCCCCTTATATTGAGGCATAATATATAATAAAGTTAATAGTTAACCATAGGAGTAGACTTGATGCTGGTCTATTCAAATAACTTGCTTTCCAATTCAGCAATTACATAACTCTTGTAGAATTATTCTCTGAGATGTATTCTGGTGTATACCACCTAATTTCTGGTAGTATTTCATAAGGCTTGCTTAACATCCAGTGTATGATACTTTCAAATCATGCATTTTTTCATGGCTAAGATTTAGCAGCCATAGATAATATAACAAACTGATTTTTCCTAGTTTCCTCATATATTTCAGTTGCTTAATGTATTCTGCTTTATTGCATACTTTTGGTATCTTGTGGTATGAAGGCTTTGTTCTTGAATTATAATCAAGAATCTTTCAGATTGAAACTTTTTCATTTCAGCCAGTGTTATGATTTTTTTCTAACCTGTCCAGTTTTTTCAGGTATTGGTCATGTAGGGTCTTCTCATGTTATTACTTTAGCATGACTTTCTGTAGCCACATTTAAAACTTTTTCATATTTTCTCTTGTTTTTCCTTTTTTCTCACGAATCTATCATTTCAGTCTTTGCTTTGTATTCTTTTTTTACTTTCTTGAGGCAGAAGATAGTTTTATGGTTTGCTCATGGCTTTTATCTATTTCTATTGGTTTTCACATTATTCTTTAGTAGACATTTCAATCATTCTACAAGGGCTTATTTTATAATAGTTATCGAGTTGCAGAAGGTTCCTATCTCTCTATTTATCATGAATACAATATTTCTATATCAGATTTTTGGTAATGTTTTTCTGAAAGTGGTCACTGCTTTTCTTAGTTTTTCTGTTTACTCATATTACTGGGACTGCTCTAGTATTGATGTCTATTACTTGATTTTCTTTTGATTTTTACATTTAATTTTGTTCTATATACTTGTCATATTCTTCCTGATATTTTTATTCATTTGTGTTTGTGACACTCTGTTTAATTCATTGATTCCTAAGTATTTTAAGTGTGCGTTTAATCTAATTCACTTCTGTCTGCTTTTTTATCTTGTATTATACTAGTGTTGTTAATTGGTTTTTCCTTTCTACATGATTGCCTTGGCACTCTTTTCTAATCCAAATCTCATACCAATCCCTCTGGTAAATCTATATACTCTCTGCAACAGTGTTTCTAGTTGTTTTTCATCACTATTCAGTTTACAGGCATCTATAAAAATGTATCGTTTTTGTTCTATTTGGTTTAACATGCTGATTAAAGATGTGAATTTTCAGACAGAAAAAGTGTAAAGAGGGTAGTTCTCTTGGAATATTCTTCTTCTAATCCACTGGGGTTTAGTTTTATAATTTCTTTTCTTTTATTTGTATTTGCAGAATAGTTTACTATTTACTCTTGATATGTTTAATTCATCTGTTTATGGTTATTTTGTTTCCCTGGTAAAAAAGCACCCAGTCTACACTGTAACATTGCTATCATGAGGAAGGATATCCAGGTGTAGAAACGAAGCCAAAATACAGATCCATATGTGCAAGATGTGGTCTCCTGACCTGAATGTCTCATAACGTGACAACCCATTAAACTGGTGCAAGTATGGAAAAAAGACATTAAATGATGAGGATTACTGATACTACATCAATCTGATTGATATTTCCATGATCCTTGTGTTGAGAATACTGTCAAAGACTTTGTGGTAGTCAATCCATGCCATGCTCAGACTTTTCTTTTTTTGATTATGACTGTATTGATCTTTACATCTATCCCTTCTGCTCCTCTGGAAACAGGGTTTGTTTTACTAGATGTCTATCTATTATCTAAGGTGTTATTACAATTAAGGCATTGTAAGCTGTAAGAAGGTAGATTACAGGTATGTCAATTTCAGATTTTGCTCATTATTATTATTATTATTATTATTATCTTTTGTTTTGGGTTTTTAGTTTTGGATATTATGGTAGATTTCTTTGCAGTGAGCTAGTCAAGTTTTAGATCCTGCCCTGTCAGTATCTTACAAAACACCTCTTCTGTAGTATTTGCATAACTGAAAACCATTTGTATTAGGGATACTTGATTATATCATGTTCTGGCGTTTTTTATGTGTTTTTGCTGTGAATTATTTTCATAGTGTCTGTTGTGTCGTTATAACCCACTCAGGTTTTCAGATTCATGTTATTTTGAATAATTTTCCCAATGGCGACTCCTTCACTGTCCATATTACTTCCTAGATTTCTTGCACTTATCTCAACACCTTAACTATAGCTGGTATATAGATAGGTCTTGATAAAATTATCTGTTTTGTTTTGTTTTTTACTCAAAAAATTGTTTTTCATTTTCCATATCAGTGGAGTCTTTCAACCAGGATCTCTCATTTCAAGTGTTCTTTGATTTCAGATATATTATTCTCTTTTTTTTAGTTGTTATAATTATGTATTATTTGTCTCTCCTTTGTTTTGTTCTGTCCTCTCGTTATTGATTTCATTCAGGAATCAAAAATCTTTCCTATTATTGTCAATCTTTTTCTATTTGTTTTCCACTTTGTTTCTTTGGGTTTTGATATTCCTATATGAGTAGATCTGAGGGAGTAACCACTTTCCTTTGTAACTTAATATATTTTATTATTATTATTATTATTATTATTATTATTATTATTATTATTATTATTATTATTATTATCAGTTAATTGCACTGTATTTCCATTACTAGACAATATGTTTGTATGCAGCTTTGTATCCAACACTGAAGCTGTTAGCAGCATTTATTTTCATTGAGGACAATATTTCATTTTATTACCATGTCTGCCACCATGGCCTTTACATTTAAGAAAAGCATATATCTATAACCATTTATTAGCTTTTGAATGCATGCATATGCATTAGCCACATTTGCAAGTATTAAGTTAAACACAGACTTTGTTTCTGTCTGCATATATATCTTCCTATACAGTCTACTGTGGTTTTATACCAGAAAAAGTTGACAACACTATTTTCATCAATTGTAGCTTAAATGTAAGGGTTCATCTTTGCTATCACTTGTTAGTTCAGATCTTCTCCCATAACATGGATTATAAATTGTTTTATAAATATTTGGTATGAACTCACCAGAGACATTTAATATGAAGTAAACTTTCTCTGAAATACTTAAATTATCTTTTAGTTTCAATCAACACCTGTAGATTAATGAGTTCTTTATGGCTTCTATAACTTCTGTGAGACTCAGTTGTTTTATCAGTTCAGGAACTGTTTATCAATCAAAACAGTTTACAAGTCTAAACTAGAGATGCTGAAATATAAAAGACTATAATATCAGAACAAGTATTTCTCAGGCTAAATAACAAAGGGGACATGGAAATATAGCTCTTCATAAATCAAAACAGAAATAAATGTAATAACAGGACAAAATCATAAGCTGAAATACCCAGAAGAAATTGTGTTATAAAAATCCTTTGTAAGTAAAACTGATTTATTTTGTATTTTACATGTGATTATTATATACTGTTAAAATAATGTTTTCTAATTTCGGCACAAGGTCAGCAATTTGGTGGGAGGGGAAAGTCAAATAAACCCCAGTTCTTCATAAGTACTTTATTTTTTCAAACCTGAAACGACAAAAGGCAAACTTGACCTAATAATAATAATAATAATTGTTTCTACTTTAGGCACAAGGCCAGCAATTACCCAGTGCATTACTGGTACTTTATTTTATCGATAATAATAATAATAATAGTAATAATAACGATATGAAATATTAATTATTAATAAAAAGGCCATTGTTCAAGTTGAACCCTCTTTGATAGATAGCTATATATATATATAATTGGAGGCTTAGTAAAATCGAATCTTTGGCGGTGTGCAAGCAAACTCGACCTACTATATGAATGAGTTAGCAAAGCACTCGACAAGGTAGGTCCTTAGAGTAATAACATATGTTTAAATAGCTTGACAAATTGAACATTGTGGTAGGCAAAATCTAACACACAATACCAATGTAACGAAAGAACTAACAGGTTGAGAAAAATACACCTGGACAAATCAAACGTTATACGTTTAAAGTGTTTCTATGAATCCAAAATCAAATATCAGACTTACATAACTGGCAAGCTCGTGGAATTCATGATCGAACAGAGGATTCATTTCATCAACATGATTTCATTCTACCAAAGAACGGAGTGAGATACTAAATGTTGCAGCTAGCAGCAGCGAATCGGATTTTTAGTTATCACGTGTTATTTCCAACAAGGGAAATAACCCCCAGTTTTTGGCGGGTCATTCAAAGTGTTAGACAAAGGAAATATTATATTTCCGCTAACTTTCAGAATAAGCTCTCGACCAGATGTTATTAAACAAACACAAATAATTAACCAATCAACAGAATTGTCTAATTAAATTAATTAGTTAATTATTAAACCTAGGAGAAAATAATATAATTGGAGGCTTAGTAAAATTGAATCTTTGGCGGTGTGCAAACAAACTCGACCTACTATATGAATGAGTTAGCAAAGCACTCGACAAGGAGTAATAACATACGTTTAAATAGCTTGACAGATTGAACATTGTGGGAGGCAAAATCTAACACACAATACCAAAGTAACGAAAGAACTAACAATATTTATTCCCATGTACTTCTGTAATAAATATTAGTTTGCTTGATTTTTTGTGATGTAGGATATATGTATCAAATTATCATCATCATCATTTAATGTCCATTTTCTGATGATTATGATGATGATGATTTGATAGTGATCCATATTTTAAACCTTTTCACAGAGAATCTCGATTCTATCACTGACATCTTAGTTTAACTAGTATGTTGTATAGTACAGAGAATCTTGACACAACTATTGAAGTATAGTTTAAATTGGCATGGAGAACAGTATTCAGCCAGTTTGAGTTTATACATTGATTTAGTAGTTCAACATTTTATACACTCAACAATTTAGCCTGGCACTGCCTGTCACTCAGTGTCTTCATGAATCCCACTTTAAAAAACATATTTCTAATGAAAAGAACCAAGAATATGGAGGGATATTGTAAAATAACTAAATTTTTGAAAAATCATCTGGTGTTCGGAGCATAACTTAACAAATATCGTTACATAAAATTATGATGGGAGGTTTTTAGATAAACATAAAAAATTTAAAACAAACAGCTTTGTATCATAGAACCATTGGTATATTCAGGTGGTTTGGTATCAAAAGGGTTAAGTCTACATGTGTTTGTAGAATACTTATCTTCATACATATCAATTTAATGTGTAGACCATTTCATTGTGCAAATAACTGGAACATTCATTGTTGAAACCAATGGAAGTTCATTTACTGACAATTCATAATACAAATGTTGGCTTAATCTTTATTCTTCATAAATATGTTAAGATATTCTCTGAGAAGTAAACATGTGCAGCAGTTAATATATTTCATTGCTGTTTAGTTAAAAGCCAGTTTGTGATAGAACTAACCTCGCTGGGCACAATGCAAGAATTTTAATAATTTACTGTCAATGTAGTAAAAGAAATAGACATTTATAAAGAAAACATTGCTTACATAGAGAATCCTAAATATCCTCATTAGTAGAAAAGTGTAGATGTCATAATATTTTCTTTATTTTGTTCTTATTGCCATTTTCTGGAGATCTTTTCAATATAGTTTAACACTTTTGATACCAATCTGCCTGAAACTATCTTGTGTTCTATGATACAAGCCTGTTTGTTCTCGAAAGTTTATATTTATCTAAAAATCTTCCATCACAATTTAATATCAGAATATTTGTTCCAAACACCAGCTTAATAATGAGAAATTTAGTTGCTATTGAATTCCCTCAAAATTCTTGATTATTAACGAACATATTTGAAAATCAGAGGCATTATCTTTCTTTAGAAATAGGCTAACAAAATGGTTAATACAAGTTAATAGGTGGTGAATTATGATGATATATGCAATAAATTCTCAATTAATTAAAATGTCTCTTTAAATTGGAGAAAGAAAATAAAAGCCTGGTGGTTATTAGCAACTCTCAAAAAGGGGAGATAATCTCAGGAAATATAGAAATAATTAGGAAATAATTTTCCATAATCAATTTTTCCTTTCTTAACTGACTGCTTCTTTTTTGGACCGGTTGCTGCCAATACCTCTGATGTCATCAGTCCCTGCACTGGCGATTTCCTCCATAAAATTGGAAAGACAGCAGCCTACATGAGGAAAGAGCTCCACAAGGCGAGCTAGGTTTTGATGTAGGTGTCACTGGTCATTCTCCATAGCAGTGACCTTGCCATTCTGTTTGCGGGGCATGGCTGAATCACCATTCAGACAGGTGTAGAGTCTGTCCTCCAACCTCTCTCCCTTTTTTTTTTTTTCTTCTTCCCCTTTCTTATTTCTTTTTGTTTCATTTAAAAATCATAATTTAGTTGTCACCTTGAAAAAAAAAAGAAATTATTGAAAATATTTCCCTTTTCTTTGGAAGCTGTTAATGATTTCCATTAAAAGAAAGTTATTGAGAATGTTTGGATACAACAATGAATGCATCACCCCATAAATACTTTGTTGAGTTCTTTTACTTTCTGGATTCAAATCCGGTTTGAGAATTGATATAAAATATGTTAAAACAAACATTTCTCACCAGTTCACTTTTTAGCATTTTTGTTTATATTGTTAAATGGGATGGTTAGTCGTATTTGTGATTCTCTGGTTTTGTTGATAAGAAGGAAGACAATAAGGCTAGCAGGTGCGACTGTTATTTCAGTTTATAACTGTAATCTTGGAAGTTATTCAGTGTACAAAATAATATTTTGCTTTTTTGCTCAAATTGTTTATGGATGCTACTTAAATGGTATCAAGGGATGGGCTTCATTATAATCATGAGTGGTATTATTACTGTTACATAGACTTACTTTTCTATGCACCATCCAAATTTTATCATAAGTTGAAAATTCAAGAGTATCTTATATATATTGTCCTACCAATATACCACACTTGCATCTAGATCTCTAGATTTTGGCTGTATGCTACCATGTGCCTGGCAGGCCATATTGCATCTATTTTGTTAATGTGGTTTGTTGTTGATAGACTGAAAATTCTAGAGATAACAAAGAGAAAGGGATAGCATGATATTTGATTCTCTAGATGTAATGTGGCAGGAAACCCAGCATAGTGTGTAGACCTATAAGAGCAAATGATAAAGTTATTATTTTCTATGTATAACTGTGCCAGGCAGACTCTTCCCTGAGAATTACATTAATTCTTTTGATATCAAACCTACTGAAAGGACCTCTTTTTCTATGATACAAATATGTTTGCTTGAAAGTGTTTATATTAATACTCCACCTATAAGATTATAGGTAATGTCCTTCATTAGAAATAGTGTAATGAAAGGGTTAAAAGTACACTACTTTGTGGAACACTCATCATTGAAACCAATGGAGGAACATTTAATTTGTCTTATATGGCTGTATGATGCCTGTGTGTGAAGTGCACTGCTACATGGTAATGAAACATGGGCAGTGACTGCGGAGGACATGTGTAGGCTGGAGAGAAATGAAGCAACTATGCTTCATTGGATGTGCAATGTAAATGTGAGAGAAATGCAAACCTTGGATGAATTAAGGGAAAAACTCGGTTTCAGAGGAATCCAAAGTGGTGTGCAAGAGAGAAGACTGTGTTGTCATGGGCATGTGATCTGCATGGATGATGACTGCTGATGAAGTGCCAGTAAATCCCAGTTGGAAGGATACTGCAGCAGAAGTAGACCAAGAAAGACATGGGTGGAGATGGTGAGAGCTGATCTCACTTTACTGAAACTCACATAGGAGATGATGAAGGAATGTCAGTGGAGATATGGTGTGCTGTAAAGGACCTGTCCAACCCATGCAAGCATGGAAATATTGACAAAAAATGATGATTAACTCTTCTAAATTACATCGAATTGTTGAAATTAGCATGAATCGGTAATTTTATCCTAGCTGCTTTGATTTTCTTTTAAGGTGTATGACTGATGGTAATATGGAACTCCTATGAATCCTGGTTAAATCTTTACAATTCCCAGGGACGAAAATCTAATCAATCAACATTGAAATTGTTTCCTAACATTTAGTATAGATTTGTGAAATAAATAAATGTTTTTGGTTGAGTAGAAATAAAGAATATATGCAGTTTAATGTCAGATGTTAGTTTAATATTCCTATAAACATGTTCATTGATCTTTTCAATTTCCATTGATCTTTTCAATTTCAATGTTTTATGCAATTCCTTTTTGATTGCATGATATTTTTTTTTTTTACCAGTTCCCTCATATTTTTCTGTATCATTGCTTTTATTTAAAATAGAAGTTATGTGGACATTTTCAACACTATATTCATATTTATATCTATGCTGAATCATTTAATATTTTAGCATGGTATATACTAGTTTTATATATATGTGTGTGTGTGTGTGTGTGTGTGTGTGTGTGTGTGTGTGTGTGTGTGTGTGTGTGTGTGTGTGTGTGTGTGTGTGTTGTGTGTGTGTGTGTGTATATAAATGATGGTGACGATTATACATACATATAATCATCAACATCATTTAAGGTCCATTTTCCCAGAACAAGTCAGTACTCAAGCAAGGCTCCTGACCTGGGAACTTGCATCTTGCTTACATACAGTCCTGCACTTTACTAAGTACATTTTATCATGATACCAGCATTAGCATGGTTGTCATATCTTCGACACAACTGAAAAGCCATCTCTGAGGATAGAAAAAGAAGGTCTGATGTTTTAAATGTATGGCAAATGTGGTGAGATTTGACCAGGTGGGTGACCTCCATTAGCATAGGTTTCAGAGGCGATGTGTCCAATTTCACCGTCCTCACCAATATATATATTGATTTTTGATATTTCATGGTTGTTTCTAATTAAGACATAGGATTTCCACTGGGTCATCTAGTAGTAAAGAGAGGATTAAGTTATTTATTATATGTGACAAAGTACTAATAAATATTTCTTTTATAGAAAGTCAAAAGACTAGTCATGTCTGAAGTAGAAGACTACACTTACAGTCAATCATGCTTTTCAGGACTACAACCCTTGGTTATAGTTGAATATAAGGGAGATAGAAGATAAATCTTGAGGTGAACATTATAACCTCTGACACAGACTTAGAAATATTTTTTTGTATTTCTCTAATTTAGTAAGAATGGATAATGTCAACAGAGCTAAAAGAAAATCAGGAAGTATTAAAAAAATATTCTTCTTCTTAAGTTAAATAGATAATATTGTGCTGTCATATTTGTTTAGTGAAATAGTGATTTGATATTTTGTTCACAGAAGGATTTCATCATCATCATCACACTCATCATATGTCTGTTTTCAATGCTAGTATGGGTTGGATGGGTTGTTACACTCTGAGACTAGATGGGTCAAAGAACTATATCCTCAATTGGAACTTTGGCAAGAGTTTTCTAGTATGGCCTTAGGCTAACCAATGGGAAATTTAGTAAATAACAACTGTCGTGTTCATATATATCTGTGTAGGAGACAGAGGAGTTGAAAACTGTGTCAATGAGTGTGGGGCTGAGAATGAATGAGATTAAGACGAAGTATCTGGTAGAGAATATTAAGAAGCCAGAGAAGATTACTAATGTAGGTGGGAAGCCGCTAGAATTGGTTGAGGACTTCCTGTATCTGGAAGCAAAGATTGGGAATACAGAAGATGATGTGGTCAAGAGGAAGAGCAAAGTCTGGGCGGTGTGCCACAGTTTGAGATCTGTGTGGAAGTCAGACATTGGTAAAGATCTGAAGATCCATCTCTTCGTTGCTGTAGTGGAGTCTGTGCTGCTGTACAGATCTGAGACTTGGACAATGACCAAGAAACTCACTCGGATGGTGGATGGGTGCTACACGAGAATGCTGAGGATGGCTCTGAACATTAATCAGTATACACTGAGGATGAAGAACTCAGAGCTGTATGAGAGCCTCCCAAATGTCAGCTTGAAAGTAGCACAGAGGAGACTGAGGTTAGCTGGACATGCATGCTCACTGACATTCAGAGTTGACATTACACTCAGTGCTCCAGTGGGAGCCCCTGCATGGACACACTGGAAGAGGAAGACCGAGGTTGACATATGTTGATGCGTTAAGGTCAGACACTGGTCTCTTGGAGACACAGGACATGGCAGCGGCGAAGAGGGACAGAGACCGCTGGAGAGGACTCATCCATGGATCTCAGGAATTTTACCCGCCCTAGATAGATAAGGAAGAAATTGGTGGATTATTAAGGTATTTATCAATCTGGAAAAACCCTAGAGTAACAGGTTACTGGATCAGCCTTAATAAATTATATATATATATATGGGCTGTCCCCAATAAACACTTTCCCACAACTTAGTGTAGTGTTTTAACATGTGAAGGCTTGTGGAATAAAATATTTTACTTAAAACAACTAAGAGTTGGTCTCAGTAAGGACATTTGACAGTAAAACACTGCCTCAAAAAATGTCATCCAACACATACCAGCATAGAAAAAATGTGAGGATTAATGATGGTGATTGGGCAGTGTTGTTATTTAGCTAACATCTTTACTATCTAAATGTGCAATCGATTAGTAAATGATTAAGCTCTAACTTTACTCAAGTTACTTTTATTTCTATTTCATTAAACCTTATATACATAAGGAGCTTTACGCTGAAAAGTTTGACTATTCAAGTCAACATTTAACCCTTTTGATACTAAATGCACTTTGGTTCTACAATACAAAACTACTTACTCTAAAATGTTTATATTTATCTAAAAACCTTCCATCATAATTTCATGTAAAACCCTTTATATTCTAAACACCAGCTTAATAATGAGAAAATTGATTATATTCTTGATTATTTAATTCTTGATTATTTTCAAAACGATATCAAAATTATAGACAAAGTCTTTTGCTAGAAATATTGTAAGAAAAAGAATTAAAGCCTTTCTTCATATATAATGGCCAAGACTTAGTATGGTGGTATGATCCACAATTGCTGCAATTTTTAATTGCTTGTGGTTTACAAATCTTCCTTTAAGTGTTCTTGCTAGTTGTATAAAATACTTCTACATTAGGACTTGGCTCTACTCCTCATCCAAGGCAATGTATTTCATAAGTAAAAAGGGCATCAAAGCTGTGTCTACTCTGACAAGCAAGTTACCTGATGATTATTAGTGCCTATAACGTTTGAAACCTTAGTGACATAATTCATTTACCATCTAAGGAATCATCCCGGCTTTTCTAATGCTCTTCTAATCTCACTGCTATCTCATCTTTTATTTTCCATAACTGAACCATTAATATTAAATATTCCTATTCTTTGTGGGTTTGTTTTTTCTTTTACCCATTTTTATATTTGTTACACAAGACAGACTAGTTAATCAGCTTAGCTAAAAACATTAATCTTAAGAAATATTCTACAATCTTTCATTTTTACTTGTATATATTTTCTTTCTTTTTTCTTTTTTTTTCTCCTGCTAAACTTATAACATTGTTGATGACTTAAACTGCATTACTTACTTATATAAGCTATAAAGTACTACATCTATGTGGCAGCAAAGACAATGTATATGTATGTGTTTTGGTATATAATGCTGTGTGTGTGTGTATGCATGCATGCAATTGTGTTTTGTGTGTATGTTTTTAAGTTTAATCTATTTGGTTGCAAAAATGTGTGTGGATTCCTGTGTATATATTTGTGTGAGTATATATGTGTGTATTTTTAGGTTTGACCTACTCTCTGTTTAATCACATAAACAATATATCTGTGTGTGGTTTAGGGTGTATCCTTGTGTATGCATATGCTTGTTTTGGGGTATATCTTTGTATATATGTGTTTGTGAGTATGTATTTTTATGGGTGTATATGCATGTGTTCTTAAGTTTTACCTCCTATCTATTCAATAACATACAATGTGTATGTGTGCATATATGTGTGTGTATTTGGGTGTAAATCATGGCATTTTTGTGTATATATGTATGTCTCATTATGTGTATCTATGTGGGTATATGTTTTTGTGTCTGTGCATATATGCGTGGGTTCTTAAATTTGACCTACTTACAGTTGGCTTTATATTGTTCCACTTGTGAAGTGAAAGCAAGAGCAGTACATTTCTTTGATTCAATTCTACATTATATTAAATAAAATTAAAGAAACTCTCTACAATCTTTGAAGTGATTCAAGTGGGAATTTCAACAACTTTTAGAGCTTTAACTTAGAATTAAATCAGTACCTATTGATTAAAAAGTTGAAGGAAATCAATTTCTTTTTTTTTTGTTTTTTTGAAAAGTTGAAATTAACAAAAATTTGTTATAATCATAATAATTGTTTCTACTTTTGGCACAAGGCCAGCAATTATCCAGTGCATTACTGGTACTTTATTTTATCGACCCCGTAAGGATGAAAGGCAAAGCTAACCTCGACGGGATTTGAACTCAGAATGGCAAGGGCCATAACTCTATACGTCAAAGCATGGCGTCCAACCCTCTACCGATACTGCCAATCCACCGCCCTATAATCATAATAATGCTCTTTTAACCATGTTATCAGCAAAGTGTTCTCTTCATCTAACGATAATCCCCCACTCTAAAAAGTGATGAACCACTGATGCATTCATGATAGCAGGCATGGAGGAGGATTTCTTATTTTGAGGTTGGTGGATGGTCTGCCAGAATACTTTATTTGCCGATCTGTAGGTGGATTTCAGCTTAACCACAAAATTCTTTTATGTCTTAACTTTAGATGATTTTACTGTCTCTGCTGTGACTTTTCACACCTGCTTATATTGTAAGATAGAAGTTCAGTTGATCAGACAACTGAATGCACCTTGTTGAAATTGTGGAAGATCGATCATCTGCATTTTTGGGAATTGTGTATCTGTATTTTAAAGTGACCCCAATAATCTATACTTTTAGAATAATTTGTTAATATAATTTTTCAGAGTATTTACTTTATCTTGGGAAGTAAAAGTTTGTTAAATATTTACTAAATATTGGTTCCACAAGACTAGCTCTACTGTGCCTGATGTTGATGAAACTTATGCTTAAATTCTCTCTAAGGATGCTATTAAAATGAAAGCATAAAGGCATGTACTGTTTCTCCAGATTTTTATTCCGTCCAGAAAATATTTTTTGCACCACCCTCGGATAAGAAATAATTAGAATCTTCTTTTAGGATTGGTAAATATTATGGTTGATATATCAAAATATTCTGAAATGGTTGAAAATTTATTCAGTTATTTTACTTGTAAATTCTTATACAGTATAAATCTACATAAAGATGGTATTTTTCAAAAATACAAGACACCACTATGGCTATATCAAATTAAATATTAAAGACTTCATTCAAATACTACAAATTTTCACAATGATCTTTCATCTAGTAAAGTTATTATAAACATTTGAATTCAAAAATGTTTTTAGACGTTTTCTTTTAAATCATTACAGAATATTAAAAGTTAAAAAATGTTTACTGCTGCTGGGAACCTTGATGGTTGTAAGTGATTTTATACACCAGTAGCATTTCCTTTGTATAAGAATCATAATCTTTATCATTTAATGTCTGTTTGTACAAGGCCTTGATTGAAGATGTCATTACAGACCAACCCAGTACATAAATAGAGCTATTGACCTCTCAGATGGGATGGGTGCCCACATCTTACTTGCAAACATTTATGCACTTTAGAATTTACCCAGTGCATTTTATTGTGGCTCCAGCACTTGGGAGGTTGTTGTGCCTTTGATACTACTGAAGAGTTCTCTTGTCCTTTTGTTTGGCACATTTTCTATGCTATTTTTAAAGTCAGATGCCCTTTCTAATGTCAAAAGAAAATACAAATCTAATTTGAATATAAACATTTCATATTCATGAGAGTCAGCTTGAAAGAGTGGACATACTTGTTATAAGTTTTATGCATCCTACTTCAAAAATATTTGTTTTGTTTTTTAAAATTGCATCTGGTGGTTTAAGTAGCAAGAGTTGTCAGTGTTATATTCTCCTCCTGACAAAAACACTTGATAGTGAGCAGAAATCAAAATGTTCAAAATGTATTGTCATTTCTGCATCCATTTTCTATGCTTACAATGCATTAGATGAGTTCTCTTCGGTACAGTATCCCTCTAGTTGTCACTCTCCTTCGTCTTCTCCTTTGTGAGTGTCGGTTTCTTTAGATTTACTATAAACTCCTCTGCTTACATCATCCTTGGTCTTCCTTTTTCACAGCTTCCTTTTATTTGGAACAAAAGATTTTTCCAAAAATGCAGTTAATAGCCTGGAAAACCATATAACATTATGAACAACCATTCATTTCATTTAGAGATTTAATCGGTCTGTAAATAGTTTCTCATATTTATAAGAGGTATATATATGCTGACTTATAATTAGGCAATAGTAGAGTAATGTCTTGAGTTTATATAAAGTCTTTAACATCTAACGTTTTCTTTCAGTTCATCTACACTCTACCTTGGAGATTATGCTTAACTTACTGATAATGTCTGCCTCTTAGACTTATATAACATGAATCACACAGTCTATCCTTTATGTAAAGTGAAGAACACTTGTTCATTGTTCTCATACTGTATATTGCCACTCCATTTTTGAACCATATAATTGGAAATGTCATTTCTCTGCTACCAATTCTTCAAATATAAACACCTAAGCTCAGATGAATATCCAATTCTAAGTTTTACTTTCAGCAATTCTATTGCATGAGAAAGGCTAAGATGACCATAGATTATTTACATAATCCTACCCAGACCTTCAACTAATAATATAGCAAATTAGATACTTGATCTAATTATTTACAATTGGCAAAATGCAAACTGAATTATTGTATATAACAGGCACATGGCTTAGTGGTTAGAGCATTGGCCTGGCAATCGAAAGGCTGTGAGTTCAATTCTCAGACCGGGTGATGTGTTGTTTCCTTGAGCAAGACACTTTATTTTTCACATTGCTCCAGTTTACTCAGCTGTAGAAATGAGATGATAGGGACTGGGTTCCATATCATTCCACTGCAAAGTGGTCGTGGAGGTGCCACGGAAAAAAAAGCACCCAGCACTCACTGTAAATGAGGTTGGTGTTAGGAAGGGCATACTATAGCTTTAGTACCAATAGTCACCTCTGTTATATACAAACACAGAAATGAATCACATGATGATGATCAAGAATCAAACTGCATAGTAACTTTTGGAAGTGACTTCTACTTTCGCTTCTGCCTGTGACTAAAATTCTGTGACCAAATACTTTGCAGAAATCTGTGAGTGTGTATTTCTATGTGTGTATTCACACTGGTACCTCCTGGGGAGCTGGTGATGTTTCTTTACTGCAGCTAAGTGATTTGAGATGTGAAATCAGTGGAATAAGTACCTTAGTTAATAAGTAATCAGTGGATTGAAGTAAACAAAGAAATTATTTACATAGAAACTACATAATAGAGACTTAGAAGAGATACTCATCCTAACCCTACAGAAATACAATAAATGAATAAGAAATATTTCTGTATCTATGGGTATATATATATTATTAGATGTACACAAATATATATCTGCATATGTATATGCTGGAGTTCATCTGTGTGTTTGTATATGTTTGTGTATGCTTGTGTGCACCTGTGTGAATGTGTATGCTTATCAACATCAGTATGACTGTGTATATGTATCTTTATGAGCAATTGTGTATCTATATATGTATATTTGGGAGTATCTGTGTGTTTAGATCTGTGTGTTTGTGTATTTATATGTTCGTGAGCCTCTGCATTGATTTGCCAATATGGAATTTTTATATTTATATTTATATTAATCTTAACACAAGAGCTGTGATCAAATATCCTAGTAACTGTAATTCAACAGGATATTGTTAACTGGCCATTATGAGATAAGGTATTTCATATATTAGTGTCTATAATAAAAGACTTCATTTTAGGATGGTCTTATTTGACAATATTAATATTCAGTTTCGAAATGAGAGCTGCATCTTTATTGATAGTAGGAATAGCAATGATACTTTTTTATAGAAAGATTTAAGCAAAGCAAAGAAAAAGCCATATATCAATAGTTTTCTGAGAAAAGAAATTGATAAGTGTATTGATAAAAAAGAGAGAGAAGGGAAAAGATCTCCAGTCAATATGCTCTTTGTTGCAGTGGGATTTTAATTGGTATTGTGTATAATTCCTAGAGCAATCCATCACTGAGTACTGTCTGAGAAATTTAGGAAGAAATAAAATCGTTAAGTTGTTATTATATTTGTAGATTTGAGAAGCAAGATTTATTTCCTGTATATTGTAATATTTTTTCTTTTATATTAAATGCAAATGACAGCATCATATTAATGGAAGGAAGAAGATATATGGATCATATATGATCAAAGATTTCTTAGTAGGAAATATACAGATTTTCAGCTAATTGTCGTTTATAAAAGTGGAAAAATGGATATGAATGTATTTCCTAAAAGGTAAAATAAACGAAAAAAAAACATGGACAAAGTTTGTACAGTTTAGAAAAATCCTTTTTCTGACCCTAACATTGAAATATATGTTCCTATAGATCTACTTTCACCAGAAAGCAATTTTACATGAAGTGGAATGTTGGGTTAGTCTTACACACACACGCATACATATACACACACACACACAAACATATATACATACATGTATATACATGTATATACATACATACATACATACATGGTGGCTGCCAACTCGTTTTCGAGTACGGCCACTACTTTATATCCATATAGGAGAACCCCTACCGATGCGCTGAACGAGTGACTTTTTAGTCCAGCCAGCGACTTGAAAACTCTGGTACAAACACTACACTTGTGACAAATATTGACACATAGTGCTGGGCCCATGGTACCCTGTGACGACAAGTGCAGAGAGATCTCCAGATATAAAGCAATGCCTGTGCCGTGAAGCTTTTATAGTGAGCAAAGGCACTGCACAAAGCCAGTCCCACTCTCTTAACCAAGATGATATTTACCAAAAAGAAGAACAAGTCAACATCATTGGATACCATCAGGGTTGCAGGTGTTATATCAGAGTTTTCCATCTCCTAGAATTCTGCCTTGACAAAGGCTAAGGGGTCATCTCTCCCGGTGATTTTGGATGGCCATTGACTCTTAAGAGCTCCTTTGCCCTTTGACAGGTTTTGTTTTTAGTCCTGCAGGATGTCCAAAGTCACCCTCCTCACCAAGAAACCTTGGTGGGGTTGCCAGTTTAGTCGCCAACGACCCGACCATGGGTCAGGTTGTACTGGGATACATGTTACCAGTAGCACCAACTGGTGACCTGACATACATACATACATACATACATACATACATACATACATACATACATACATACATACATACATACATACATACATAAATACATACATACATTCATACATACATACATACATACATACATACATACATACATACATACATACATACATACATACATACATACATACATACATACATATTCTATTGTAGAGAAATTCTTTAAATATTTTTTCATATCATAATCACTGAACAACTAATATTTAAACAGTTATCCTATTTCCCTGAGGGGACTATACAGCACTTGAGCAACTATTATATTTTAACAGAAACTATATTAACAAATGTATCTTAACTAATTCAAAAATGGAGACACTGGAAAGAAATCTAATTACATGTGTAGTTTCAATGAAATGAAATTGCTTATTAATGCTCTAAGTTATAATTCTAGCATTGACAGAAAAAGTTCTAGAATATATTTGAAAAATACTAATGGAAATAATTTCATTTCCTATGATTGCAACGTTAGACAGCAAGAAGTATTTTGAAGAAGTAAATGATTGCATATTAAATTTTGTTATATGTTCCAATCCAGAGAAGGTTCCATAGAAAACGTTATTAGCTTTTTTTTACCGAGGGGACCTAATTTGCAGTGGAGGCAGTTGCTCTGAAAGCATAGTAGCTCAAAGAAGAACAAGATGAAAAAAGAACAGGGAGCTTTACCACTTTTTACAACAATGGGATTTTTTCTCCAAGCAGAAGGTAGGGTGTATGATGCCTGCATGAAAAATGCAATATTGCATTTCAGTGAATGTAGGGGATATGAAAGACATAAATGCTCTGATGTATGTGTAATGCTAGTGTACCTGTAAGAGACAGAGGAGCTGAGAGAAAAAAAACTGGACATAAGAGAAATCAGTTGTTGCTTTCAGGAGAGAAGGTTATACTGGTATAAACATTTGACAGATGTTGGGGATGATTGTTAAATGATGTGCCAATTGATGCCAGTGGAAGAAAGTTACAATCTGAGGAAGATTGAACTGAAGTTGTGAACCTCACAGAAGAGATTATGAAGGGATTCAACTAGTGAAGATAAGTTTTGCTGGAGAAGATCTGCCCAACCCATGCAAGCATGGGAAAACTGATGTAAATCTCTTATGATGGTGATAATCATGTTCTAAATTATTTAATGCTGATGAAATTTATAACAGATTAGTATTCTTTTGCAATCTACATGTATTAACTAGTACAAAAAAAAGCCAGACATAGGGATCATGCTAATAGTTCATACACACAGCTTTTCTTTTCAATTCTATTTTCTCTCATTCTATCTTTCTTCACCCCTATTTTATTCTACAAACTCATCTTAAATATTACCTTATGTTACTGTAAAAGTGCCAATATCACTCCACCCTCACCATGAGTCATATGCAGGACAGAATGGAATGGGGAGCCAGCTAAGCTTGCAATTTTGAGGGGCCTACTCATCTCAGGTTCTAGCCCTTTTGCTCTGCTCTGTTACTATATATTAAATCTGGCCTAGGCTTATTACTAGTTTGGATGGTCCCACATTTAACACCTGGGCTCGGCCCATTACGAATTTGAGGGAGTGGAATTTCACATATGGTCTAAACTTATTACATACATTTCACATCTAACGTAGGCCTGTTACCAGTTTGGCATGAGCCTCCTTGTGTGAAAGAAACAAATTAGAGGGCTAAACTGAGACTACTAGCTCCACTTAGATATTGGAAAAATATTTTAAATGGTTCTTCCATGCTGAAATGTGTATTACATCCAAATAGTTTAGACTTTTACAATTTAATTTTAATTCAGCTCATATTATCTATTCAACATTGGGAAAATATAAATTCTGTCAGCATTATTCAATTGTTTCTTTCTCTTCTGAAATTGCTGGAAATTTCCTGTTTCCATCATATTCTGTCTCTGCACTTATCAATCTCATGATTTTGGTTGATATCTTTCAGCCACCCTTTGATGTTATCTAGCCATAAATTTTGGTATTTTCCTCTTCACCCTCACTGCCTTTGCAACAGCTTTCACATCAACAGTGGTGCCAGCATTCCATCTGCCTTCATCAGATGTCAAAAATATTTCATCTTCCCTTTTTTTGTATCATGCTTATGACTAGCCTTTATGTTATGTCCAGTTTTAAACCCTGCATCAGTGGTGATGTGTTGCTAATCTTCATTGTCTGCATGTAGCATCACATTTCAAATGCCTCAGTTCTCCTTATTGTCCCTTTGTTGTATTATATTTATATCAAATTTAAGCTATTTTATCTAAATATAATTTCTCAATACTAGTAACAACACAAGCACTATCAAAAATAAAGTCTAGAGTAAATTCTAAAACACCCTCAAATAGTTACTGAATGAAGAATTCACAAAACAAAGGAATTTTGGCTAATTCTGGATACCTTAAAATAGTTTACGGAAGAGGTGTTTAAATTGATTTAATACCGGTGTGTTTTATTTTGGGAAATCCAAAACGTTATTGTGATTGTTGTTGTTGCTATTATTATTTTATTGAGCATATTCCCCCACTCCAAAATATATGGCCTTGTGTTAAAGCTAAAAAAAAAATCATCATCATTATCAACATTAATATTATTTTCAGTAGATTTATTTATATTGCAGGCTTTCATAGCATAACTAAGCACAGTTTTGTGTGCCTTGGGATTATGCATTGTATTGGCAGTACCATACACAAATTGTGTGCAGTGTTTAGTAGTGCTGTTTTTTCACCAAATTGCACATATAAGTCCTGGAGTTTGGGTTATGTATTAGTCTGCAGCTATTTTTTAATGATTGTCAAGACAACTACTATTTCGGTTTTCAATCTTCACATTACCACTATTATTATTATTATTATTACTATTACTATAGGGTAGTGGTTTGGCAGTATCGGTAGTGTGTCAGACACCATGCTTTGCAGCATAGAGTTATGGCCCTTTATGTTCTGAGTTCAAATCCTGCCGGATTGATAAATTAAAGCACCAGTAATGCACTGGGGTAATTGCTGGCCTTGTGCCAAATGTAGAATTATTATTATTATTATGATATCTTAGTCATTGATTTTATTTCACTGGAAAATTTCCCCTAATGAACATAAAGCTGCTGCCTGAAGCCATAGATATTCAAGACGCATTGAGGAGTCCTTGCTGAAGTGTTCCAAAAAAAGGGGGACTGGGCTAATGTTTTTATAACCAGGCTTGGATACTCTTTGAGATAGTACCTAGTGCTCCTACGATGATGGGGATGACCTTGATCTCCTGACAGTCCCAAATCCTTTTCAGCTCTCACTTTAGATCCTGGTACCAGATATTTTTTTTCCTTCTCCTTTTCTTGCACTCTTGGGACAAAGGGGCTTGCTACATCTATAATCAAGCGAGATCTTTTTCCTTGTCAAAGACCACCAGGTCAGGCCTATTGCATTTATCTGTTTGTATCCTAAAATTCCACAGCACCTTCATCTGATCATTTTCTATCACTGACTCTGGCTTATGCTCATACCATTTCTCAGAATGAGGTAAGGTAGCCATTATAATTTGGTGGGTGGTGGGGTGGGGTGTTTGCTTTTGTATGTGCTGCGATTGCTAGAATAATGCTGTTGTCATTATTAAAGAAATGAATACAAAATATAATAGAGAAAATGCAGCCCTTGTTCCATAAAAAATTGTTTCCTATCCTGAAATTACATTGACAATGTTTTTCACAAAATGTGGGCAGTATTGGTGAAATTTCTAAATTTCTTCTATTCAAGGTTTACCTGGTATATGATTGAAGAATTTATCAGACCCAGTGCTCTAACTATTACTGGAATAGTGATGGCTTTCATACTGAGCTATCTGTGTGTCCTTCTGTTCTGCCCTATCTAAGATGAGCAATATGAGAATTGTGTTATTGAAATGATAGTGTATAATGCATTCTCTACTTCATTAAGCTAACTTTTGGAATTTCATCCTCATTGTTTTACATCCATTTTCTAATGTTTACTTGGTTGGTCAGGTCCTTCCTAGTACAGTTTCTTTCTACTTGTTGCATTCCATCATCACCATCTCTGTAACAATCAGTATCCTGAGATCAACTCTCACCACCTGAATGAACTTTCTCTACATGAGTTTACATATTTTACCCTGTTTTTCTCTCAACTCATTGGTATTTCACCTTTCATACTTAATGTGTACAATATTGGGTTGGTTCTCACAATACAACATGCACTAATTGTTATTGGTACAATTTGTACTTTCATACACTGTACCTTACTACTTTGATTGTGAGAGCTTTCTAATTCTCAACTTCATTCCAGGAGGTATTTTTGAAGATGTTTATCAGAATGCACAATTTCTATTTCGTGTTATGTCATTATGAATGTTATGAATATCTGGGTCAATAAACTATTATCTTTTTGTCAGTTTAGAGAGGGACATACCTTAGAGTATCACTTTCCACCTGTTTATGCCATGTATTATCTATTTTTGTCATGTGAAAATCCTGGTACATTGCCCAATGAATATAACTACACATGTGTCTGTGGATATATATTCTATCTTTGCAAAGACTTGACAGTAAAAAAAGTGATATATTGTTTTGACTGTTAGAGAATACTACCTTGTTTTGGTAATTCCTTTTGCTGTTGAACGGCAGAGTCATCAGGATGTCAGATTAAATACCTTGGTATTTGCTTCAGCTCATTGCACCCTTTATTTAAATCCCACCAAGGTCAACTTTGCCCTTCATCATTTCAGGGCCAATAAATGAAGTATTCATCCAAGGATGGTGTAATGGCAGAAATGTTAAAGAGCCAGATGAAATGCCTTGCAGTATCTTATTCAGCCTTGTGAATCATGAGTTGAGTTCAAATCTTGCCTCCTTCTGCCATAAGTTGTAACCAACAGTTTCCTTGGTTCACTTATTTCCTCTGTGTATAGACATGACAGCAAAAGATTGGTGTATTGTTTTGCCTTTTATAGAATGTTACTTTGCAAAGACTTGACAGTGACAAAGTGGTATATTATTTTAACATTTTGTGAATAATCTTCCCATGTTCAGCTAGTTTGTTTTGGTAATTCTTTCCCAAGTCTTGACAGTAAAAGAAATTGGTAATTTGTTTAGAGAATATTCACCTCTTATTTAACTACTTTGCCTTGGTAATTTTTTTGGCTTGGCATTGATTTTTTGCATTTAACATTAGGTTTTATGTTTACATCTTCAGTAATATTATGAAAGTATCATTTAAGACATTTAGAAAAAAATACACACAAAATAACTGATATAGTCACTTTTTATTTACTTTGTGACACCACAAAATAATTGAAAAATGAATGTAGCCATTTTTGTGTGTATGTATTTTTTCTAATGTCTAAAACGACTCTTCCACAGTGTAATTGCTCTAGTTTCAACACATGGCTTCAAATCAAATCAGTTGCCAAACAAGTAAAACTTTGTATTTAGTGTTGTTTATGTTGGTGCAGGCATGGCATTGTGATTGGGAAGTTTATTTCAAAAGTCAGGCATTTTCAAGTGTGGCACCTTAGACAAGTGTCTTTTATTATAGCTGTGGGCTGACCAGTGCCTTGTGAGAGAAATTTGGTATACAGAAAATGTGTGTAAGTCCACCACATATGTATTTGTTTGCATGTGTATATGTGTATCGCTGTATTTCCTGAAACATAGTAGCCCAACAAAATAACATTTGATGAAATAGGCACTAGAGATTAAAAAGTTAATTATCATGGTCTATATGATTGACCATGAAGGTGGCACCAGCACTAGAGAGGCTTCCATATTCCTGACTAGACTGAAGTGTTCTCTCAAACCCTATATTATCTCCATTTTGCCAAACACTGCAACTTCTGGTCCCTGAACTACTGCTTGTGTATATATAAGATTATTTTAAAAATCTACATAAACGAATTAGTTTATAGTTTATGCTTAGTATTTGTAAGCATGGCTACAATTCAATAAGAGAAACTAGTAAAAGAGTATATCCTTTAGTAGGCATTTTGTATCAGTTCACTTCCTTTTTATTCAGTCTTGTTGGAGACTGACCAGCGAGAGCGTTTCTCTCTTCATTTTACTCCACATAAGCCTGTTATGAGACATTCCTGACATCATAAATTGAATGTGAACATGAAGAATGGCTTCAAATGTCTGCATGAAGACCATTTGCTGCAATTTTGTCTCAGTTAAGGCATGTCTAATTAACCATTGGCCTACTTGCCATTTGCATCACCAAATACTCTCCATTATAATTTAGGGCGGTGGATTGGCAGTATCGGTAGAGGGTCGGACGCCATGCTTTGACGCATAGAGTTATGGCCCTTGTCATTCTGAGTTCAAATTCCGCCGAGGTTAACTTTGCCTTTCATCCTTACGGGGTCGATAAAATAAAGTACCAGCAATGCACTGGGTAATTGCTGGCCTTGTGCCAAAAGTAGAAACAATTATAATTTTTGTTTGATTTGATGTTCTATTTTGATGTTCTGTTTTGATGATATATTTTGTTTTTATTTTATCTTAGCATTTGAAAATAATAAGAATTTGAAGGGATTTATTAATATAGCTTTTTCATTTGTAATTATGGTGGATCGTTTTTAGATTAATATAAAGAGCCAAGTGTGGTTTCGGGCAGTTTCGTATCAAATGGGTTATCTTCATTTTGTTTTCATATAACTAACTTCTACTTGAGATCATATTGTTTCTTTATATAAAGACAAGTTTTATTTGAACATTTATTGAATTAATCGAGCTAGTTTTTGTTGTCTCTTTATGTAATTTCATTGGTTCACAATATTTATGGAGAAGTTCAGTTATAATCAATTGGTATTTCATAGCATGACGGTTTTATATCTTTTACTGTTTAGTCTGGAAGGAAAGGGGTAGTAGCTTTAAACTGGAGACCTGGCCTAGCCCCAATGCTTGCAACAGTGTGGACTCTGCTAAAACTACCCCCAAAATAGAATGTTGGTGTTGATGTTAAAGCAGAAAACTGGATTACATCTGACATTCAAGAAGGCTAAAGTGGGATTTAAATCAAATACTGCAAATCATCACATTTGACACTAACAATTCCACCAGTTAACCATTCTGAATCTATCTTATTTGAACCTAACATTTTGTGTTTTAATAAATCTATTCCTCTTCAAGTTCTGTTTGTAATATTACTACTAGTTCCAAGTACAGGCTAGATGAGCTTCTTCAGCCAAAATGTGTGTGAGTATATATATAAATAAATATATATATATATATATATTTATATATATATCATTTCATCATTCATTTCATTTTACGTCCTCTTTTTCCCTGCTTGCAAGGGTGGGACGGGAACTGATTCTGGTTTGTTTTCTACAGCTGGATGCCCTTCCTAACACCAACCTCATTTACAGTGAGTGCTGTGTGCTTTTTTGCCGTGGCACCTCCACGACCACTTTGCAGTGGTATGATAGAGACCCCAGTCCCTATCATCTCATTTCTACAGCTGAGTAAACTGGAGCAATGTGAAATAAAGTGTCTTGCTCAAGGAAACAACACATTACCCAGTCTGAGAATTGAACTCACAACCTTACGATTGCAAGGCCAATGCTCTAACCACTAAGCCATGTGCCTCTATATATGTATATCATCATCATCATCATCATCATCATCAACGTTTAACGTCCGTGTTCCACGCTTGCATGGGTTTGGACGGGGGTATTCCCACTTGAGGCAAGAGTGATTGTCTTGCTCGCATAGGACTGTCTGGCAGGTTTTCTACAGTTGGATGCCCTTCCTAACACCAACCACATTTACAGTGTGGGTCTGGGAGGTTTTTACCGTGTTGCCTACACGGCCACATTACAGCGTGGACTGTGTGTTTTTTTGTCGTGACACCTACACGATCTCATTTGTTTCGGCCTGGTTGGCGCGGCACCAACATAACTTTACATAGGTGTATTTTGTTAGAGATGCCTACTGGCTGTAGTAGGTTTTACTATGTATTTAGGTAAGGTGGGTCTTCTCTGTTACTGAGTACCGCCAAAGGTCTCAGTCCAGTGACATTGTCTTGGAGAGGTGTAAGTGTGTGAGGTCGGAGTTTATCAGCTCGTCCCAGGTTTTTCTAGGTCTGCCTATTCCGTGGCTACCGTCTATCTTTATTGCCCTGCACTTTGTTATACAGCTATCGACTTTCATGCGCATCACGTGTCCATACCAACGTAGCCTTCTCTCGAGTAAACAACATCTGATCCCTCTTATTTCTAATTTTTTCCTTAGTTCGTTTATGCTTTGCCGTTCACGTATATTACTGTTACACATCCAGCAGAGCATGCAAGCTTCGTTCCTCTCTAGTCTGCATATATCCTCTGCACACAGGTCTCACTGCCATGCAACATTGCTGTTCGTATGCAGGCATCATACAACCTGCCTTTCATTTTTAGGGAGAACCCTTTAGCAGCTAATAGTGGTATAAGCTCTCTGAACTTTTTCCAACCAGTTCTGACTCTAGCTACGGTACTTTCAGAGCACCCTCCCCCACTGCTGATTTTATCGCCAAGGTAACGGAAGCTGTCCACTATTTCTATAGAACCCTCTGCGCAATTGAAAGAGCTAGTATTTTGTGGGCACTTGCTGCTACTTATTGCACCAGAGCACCGGCCACATATAAAATCTATGTTCTTAGTTAGCTTACCTGTGATCCCACTACATCTTTTATGCACCCATACTTTGCATTTAGGACATAAAATGGAGTTTCTACCTACGCCTTTCCTACACACCGAGCATGACCATTTCCCAGAAGGGACCGCCGCCTTATTTTCTTTCTTACAAACTAGAACTTTAGTCTTAGCCAGGTTAATTTTAAGTCCTTTTGATTCTAGGCCGTTCTTCCATGTTTGGAATTTCTTCTCTAGCTCGGCCATTGATTCCGCTATGAGTGTCAGGTCGTCTGCGTATAGGAGTTCCCATGGGCAGCCGGTCTTGAACTCCTCTGTTATAGCCTGAAGGGCAATAATAAATAGTAGGGGGCTGAGAACAGAGCCCTGATGGACGCCAACTTTTACGCTAAACTCTTCACTATATTCATTGTTAATTCTAACCTTGCTGACTGTTTCTTTATACATGGCTTGTATAGCTCTCACAAGCCATTCGTCAACACCTAGTTTTCTAAGAGCCCACCAGATAATGGAGCGGGGGTCTCTGTCGAAGGCTTTCTCCAAGTCGACAAAAGCTAAGTAAAGGGGTTTACCTTTAGCTAGGTACTTCTCCTGTAGTTGTCGTACAATGAAAAGAGCGTCTGTGGTACTTTTGCCTGACACAAACCCGAACTGCATTTTATCTAGGTCAATTCTCTCTCTGATTAGTTGCGCTATTACTTTTTCCGTGACCTTCATGACCTGGTCGATTAATTTAATGCCTCTATAGTTACTTCTATCTAGAGCATCTCCTTTACCCTTATAACAGTTAACGATGATGCTGCTATGCCAGTCCTTCGGAACAACCCCATTCTGTACGACTTGGTTAACTATGCGGGTGACCATGGTGTGTCCCACCGTGCCAGATGCCTTCAGCATCTCCGCAACTATTTCCGAAGGCCCAGCCGCCTTACCCGTCTTCATATCCTTGATTGCCTTACTTATTATACTCCCCTCGACTAACACTGCTGGTCCCTCTATTGGGTCGATGTGGGGGAGACTGTCTTTCTCCCATTTATTCTCCTCATTTAGTAGCCTTTCATAGTGACACTTCCAAGCTACCTTCTTATCAGCGTCGGTGATGGCAAGTACGCTGTCATCATTAAGTACACACTTCTCCCCGACAATATCACGGTTTTCCTTGACGCATTGCCTAGCAATCCTGAACACCTCACGTTTTTGGTCCTCGCGTTGTAGAACATGCTTGAACTTTCTCTCCTCTGCTTCCCTTCTTGCGAAGTACACTTGGCTCCTAGCTTCCCTCCTGACCACTTGATAGTCTTCTCTACTTCCCCCATCCCGCCATACTTTCCAAGCCTGCTTTTTGGCCTTAATTGACCCCTCCACCTTACTGTTCTACCACCATGTTACTCTCCTCCTGCCTACAGGCCTGCTCCAGCCACAGACTTCGTCTGTCGCCATCAGCAGGTTTGCTTTCAGAAATTCCCACTGTCCCTCTATATTGTCCGACTCTAAATGCTCTTCCTTACTGTTGAAAGCATCAAGTAATATGCTTTGAAATTTATTTCTGGCTGTGGGGTCCTTTAGCTTCCATATTTTTCTCCTGAGGATAGTCCTCTTCTGCTGTCGAGTATGTCTCGTCCTGACTATGAGGTCGCTAATTATCAGTCTATGTTGGGAGGTGCATTATTCATGGGGGAGGGATTTAGTGTTTACAACAGACACTCTGTCACGTCATCTGGTAAGGATATAATCTACCTGGCTTGTGTGTTCCCCGGATCTATAGGTGATCAGGTGATTGTCACGTTTTTTGAAGTTAGTGTTACAGATAGTTAGGTTATTTGCGTCACAGAATTCCAGGATTCTGGAGCCTTCCTGATTTCTAGTTCCAAACCCATATCCTCCATGGATTTCATCGTAGCCGTCACAATGTTGTCCAACGTGACCATTTAGGTCGCCTGCAATAATTCTATAGTCACTGTCGGTTATTTGGCGGGTAGTGAGCATCAGTGTCTCATAGAATCTGTCTTTTATAGTGCCGGGCAGTCCGGATTGGGGTGCATACGCAGATATTACTGTCACCGTAGTTCTATTGAGGACAAGTCGTATTTTAATTATTCTGTCGTTCACTCTATTTACGTCTATTATCTTATCTGCCCACTTTTCTGCTACCATGATTCCTACTCCACGCAGCCCATCGTCGTTTCCCACCCAGAAAAGCTTATAACATCGTTTTTTACCCTCAATGAATCTAGCAGACCCACCCCTCCACCTGGTCTCTTGAATACAACAAACATCGACCTCCTTACGTTCAAGCATTTCTAAAACCTCGTTAGCACGACCCTTTAGGGTGCCTACATTTATGGTACCAACTCTGAAGTTTTGGATTGCGTTTGGAGGGTGGGGGCGTTGGGGGGTGGGGGGAGGTGGGGTTATGTTAGCCGTCCGCGGTCGAAACAAAGAGGAGTGCTCGGATTCTCATCCACGAGGTGAATTTGTCTTTATCTTTGGCATTTTCGCTGAGCGTCCAGATTTTTCTCTCTCTTCCACTCTCCAGGATTCCGCAGTCCATCCATCCATCCATCATATATCGAAAGGCAACCGGGCAAGCGATAGTATAGGCCTCTGGCTTATGATTGGTCCGCGTAATAATAATGGTGATGCGTGAGGGCTCTGGCTTATGATTGGTCCACGTAATAACAATGGTGGTGCGTGGGGGCGGGTGGGAGGGGTGTTGGGTAGCTAGCTGGAAGGTTAGGATTGTATGAGATCCCCATATATATATATATATATATATATATATATATATATATATATGGAGGCACATGGCTTAGTGGTTAGAACATTGGCCTTGCAATCGAAAGGTTGGACCGGGTAATGTGTTGTTTCCTTGAGCAAGACACTTTATTTCACATTGCTCCAGTTTACTCAGCTGTAGAAATGAGATGATAGGGACTGGGGTCCCTATCATTCCACTGCAAAGTGGTTGTGTAGGGGCCACGGAAAAAAAGCACCCAGCACTCACTGTAAATGAGGTTGGTGTTAGGAACGGCATCCAGCTGTAGAAAACAAGTCCCACCCTTGCAAGCAGGGAAAAAGCGGACGTAAAATGAAATGATGATGATATGATATATATATATATATATATGTATATATATATGTATATATATATATGTATGTATCATCATCATCATCATCATCACCATTTAACGTCCATTTTTCCATGCATGCATGGGTTAGACGCGTTGTCCAGTTGTAAGAAATGCCAGGTCAGGTGACCATGTCATGCTCAAGCAGATGTGTATATATATATATATGTATATATGACATCGTTATGCTAGCAGGGGACTTCAATGATCATGTTGGACAGCTCCAGGATGGTTACACTGGGGTACATGGTGGGCACGGTTACAGCTCAAGAAACGAAGAAGGAGTGAGACTTCTTGAATTTTGTGATGCAAGTACACTAACTATTTGCAACACTAACCTCCAGAAACCTGCCAACCACCTAATAACCTACAAATCTGGCGAGCATATAAGCCAGATTGACTTCTTACTAGTTAGCTAGTTAGGCAGCAGGACAGGCAGATAGTGTCTAATACCAAGGCATACCTTGGGGAAGAATGTACCCCACAGCATAGGTTAATCGTTAGTGATATCTCAGAAAGCAAGAGATGGAATGAGACATACAGGAAGGTGTGGAGAAGAAAGGTCTGGAAGCTAAAAGACCTTTCACTAAAATACAAATTTAGGAAAACCCTTCAAGATGTGTATGATGAAAAAGAAGACGATTTAGAGACATATGGCAGATAATAACAGGAATTTCTTACGTGACAACTTACTGCAGGCTACTGATGAAACTTGTGGCTGGAGCGGAGCCCCAACCAGACAGAAAGTGACCTGGTGGTGGAACAGCACAGTAGATAAGGCCATTAGAGAATTAGAGACAAAAGACTAGCATGGAAGGCTTGGAAAAAGGGTGGGATTTGGAAAAAGGGTGGGAGTAGAGAAGGATATACAGCCGCTAAGAGAGAAGCTAGACATCAGGTGTGCTTAGCACACAGGGAGGCTGAGAGTAGGAGGTTTGCCTATGTTCTGCGACGGGACAATCAGAGACGTGCGGTGTTCCACATTGCAAGGCAGTGTGTCAATGTAAATCAGGATGATGTTGGAGATAAATGTGTCCGGAATGATGCCGGTGTACTTAGTGTCACGAATGATCAGAAAAAGGGGGCCTGGAAATGTCATTATGAGAGACTGATGAATGTGGAGAACGAATAGGAGAGAGAGAAATTACCCTCAGTAGATCCGACAGAGGGATCAGCTATTGAGATTGACGAATATAGGGTCCAAGAGGCGATTAAGGAAATGAAAAATGGTAAGGCTGCTGGACTATCGGAGATAGTTTCTGAGATGCTGAAGGCATCAGGGGACGTAGGCAATAAAATGGTTGCATGCATCATCAATCAGGCTATATATGGTGGTGTCATACCCCAAAACTGGTGCAGCAGTATTCTCATAAATTGCTACAAAGATAAAGGAGATGCTCTGGAGAGGAGCAATTATAGGGGTATAAAACTGATGGATCAGGTTATGAAAGTGGCACAACGAATTAGAGAAAGGTTCAAACTATAATGAGATGCAGTTTCGTTTGTGCCTGGGAAGAGTACAACAGATGCCTTCTTCTTCGTGAGACAATTACAAGCCACTATACTTAGCCTTTGTTAACCTAGAGAAGGCCTTTGATAGGGTACCCCGATCTGTCATCTAGTGGTCTCTAAGGAAACTAGGTGTTGAGGAATGGCTTGTGAGGACAGTGCAACTTTGTACAGAGGTACTGTCAGTAATGTCAGGGTAGGAATGGAGTTTAGTGAGGAATTCCAGATACAAATAGGAGTACATCAAGGTTCAGTTCTCAGCTCGCTCTTGTTCATTATAGTCCTCCAAGCCATAACAGAGGAGTTTAAGACTGGCTGTCCATGGGAACTTCTCTATGCTGACGATCTGGTTTTTATAGCAGAATCAGTAGAGGAGCTAGAGAATAAATTCTGGCTATGGAAACAGCAGTTGGAAGCAAGAGGACTGAGAGTGAACCTAGCTAAGAGAAAAGTGTTGATGAGTAGAAAAGAGGACAAAACTCTGATTCCATCAGGGAAATGGCCATGTTCGATATGCAGAAAAGGAACTGGCATAAATTCTATAAAATGCACACAATGCAGATCCTGGGTACACAAGAGATGTAGTGCGATAGCAGGCAAACTAACAGGTAGGGAGAAATACATATGCAGTAGATGTACAGGGAAATTAGACAGTAGAAGTCGTATTGATAGACGCATTTTTCAAATGCAAGCGGGTGCTATAGAAGTGGTGGATAGCTTCTGGTACCTAGGAGATCAGATTAGCATGGGAGGGGGGTGTTCCGAGGCCATAGTATCTAGAATAAGGATGGGTTGGAAGAAGTCTAGGGAGCTGCTTCCTCTGCTGACGAAGAAGGGTTTCTCCCTGCGTACGAAAGGCCGGTTATATGATGCCTGTGTGAGGAGCGTGATGCTGCATGGAGTGAGACATGGGCAGCAACTGCAGAGGATAGGCGACGGCTGGAGAGAAATGAGGCAAGCATCCTCCGTTGGATGTGCAGTGTCAATGTGCATGAACGACCCAGAATGAATGTGTTGAGAGAGAAACTGTGTCTGAGAGGGATAGAATGTAATGCCAGTTAAAGGAAGACATGGTAGAGGTAGACCACAAAAAACATGGGCGGAGGTGGTGAGAACAGACCTCAGATCGCTGAAGCTCACGGTGGAGATGACGAAGGACCGTGACAAGTGGAGAGATGCTATGCTGAATAATACCCGTTCCACCCTTGCAAGCAGGGAAAGGCGGACGTAAAATGATGATGATGATGATGA
>OZ024742.1:298122011-298157011 GCA_964016885.1 Eledone cirrhosa | reverse complement strand
GACCTTTGGCGGTACTCAGTAACAGAGAAGACCCGCCTTGCCAGTAGGCATCTCTAACAAAATACACCCTGTTCCGCCACCACCCCCACCCCATCCACACCACCCCGTTCTATGTAAAGTTATGTTGGTGCCGCGCCATCCAGGCCGAAACAAATGAGATCGTGTAGGTGTCACGACAAAAAAACACACAGTCCACGCTGTAATGTGGCCGTGTAGGCAACATGGTAAAAACCTCCCAGACCCACACTGTAAATGTGGTTGGTGTTAGGAAGGGCATCCAACTGTAGAAAAGCTGCCAGACAGTCCTATGCGAGCAAGACAATCACTCTTGCCTCAAGTGGGACTACCCCCGTCTAAACCCATGCAAGCGTGGAACACGGACGTTAAACGTTGATGATGATGATGATGATGATATATATATATATATATATATATATATATATATATATATATATATATATATATATGTAAGATCAAAAGATGGCTAAATGAGTTCCATGTATTTTATTATGCGCATTTCAAAAACAAATATCATCATGCAATAACATTTGTGTTTTCATTATTTGTTTTTGAAATGCGCATAATAAAATACATGGAACTCATTTAACCATCTTTTGATCTTATATTATGTATACTCCAGTCCTACAAACTGTAGAGTGCTTCTTATCCAATATCTGCATTGCTTTATTGTACTACAATAAAACTCACCTCCTACATATATGTATATATATATATATATATATATATATATATATATATATATATATATATATATATATATATATACATATATATATATATACATATATATATACATACATATATATATATATACATATATATATATATACATATATATATATATATACATATATATATACATATACATATATATACATATACATATATATATATATGCATATATATATATATGCATATATATATATATGCATATATATATATATATAATCATCATCATCATCATCATCATCATCAACGTTTAACGTCCGTGTTCCACGCTTGCATGGGTTTGGACGGGGGTTTTCCCACTTGAGGCAAGAGTGATTGTCTTGCTCGCATAGGACTGTCTGGCGGGTTTTCTACAGCTGGATGCCCTTCCTAACACCAACCACATTTACAGTGTGGGGCTGGGAGGTTTTTACCGTGTTGCCTACACGGCCACATTACAGCGCGGACTGTGTGTTTTTTGTTGTGACACCTACACGATCTCATTTGTTTCGGCCTGGATGTTGTAGCACCAACATAACTTTACATTGAAAGTGGCAGTGTGGATGGGGTGGGTGGGGTGTGTGTTTTGTTAGAGATGCCTACTGACTGTAGTAGGTTTTACTTTGTATTTAGGTAAGGCGGGTCTTCTCTATTACTGAGTACCGCCAAAGGTCTCGGTCCAGTGACATTGTCTTGGAGAGGTGTAATCGTGTGAGGTCGGAATTTATCATGTCGTCCCAGGTTTTTCTGGGTCTGCCTACTCCGTGGCTACCGTCTATCTTTATTGCCCTGCACTTTGTTATACAGCTGTCGTCTTTCATGCGCATCACGTGACCATACCAACGTAGCCTTCTCTCGAGTAAACAACATCTGATCCCTCTTATTTCTAATTTTTTCCTTAGTTCGTTTATGCTTAGCCGTTCACGTATATTACTATTACACATCCAGCGGAGCATGCAAGCTTCATTCATCTCTAGTCTGCGTATATCCTCTGCACACAATGCCCAGGTCTCACTGCCGTGCAGCATTGCTGTTCATATGCAGGCATCATATAACCTGCCTTTCATTTTTAGGGAGAATCCTTTAGCGGCTAATAGTGGTATAAGCTCTCTGAACCTTTTCCATCCAGTTCTGACTCTAGCTACTGTACTTTCAGAGCACCCTCCCCCACTGCTGATTTTGTCACCCAGGTAACGGAAGCTGTCCACTATTTCTATAGAACCCTCTGCGCAATTGAAAGAGCTAGTATTTGTGGGCACTTGCTACTTTTTGCACCAGAGCACTGGCCACATGTAAAATCTATGTTCTTAGTTAGCTTACCTGTGATCCCACTACATCTTTTATGCACCCATACTTTGCATTTGGGACATAAAATGGAGTTTCTACCTATGCCTTTCCTACACACTGAGCATGGCCATTTCCCGGAAGGGACAGCCGCCTTATTTTCTTTCCTACAAACTAGAACTTTAGTCTTAGCCAGGTTAATTTTAAGGCCTTTTGATTCTAGACCGTGCTTCCATGTTTGGAATTTCTTCTCTAGCTCGGTCATTGATTCAGCTATGAGCGTTAGATCATCTGTGTATAGGAGTTCCCATGGGCAGCCGGTCTTGAACTCCTCTGTTATAGCCTGAAGGGCAATAATAAATAGTAGGGGGGTAAGAACAGAGCCCTGATGGACACCAACTTTTACGCTAAACTCTTCACTATATTCGTTGTTAATTCTAACCTTGCTGACTATTTTAGTGCTATATTCATACGTTATGCGAAGGCCTAGTTTTCCGAGAGTCTTTCTAATATCTTACGCAGTCTTTCTATGCTCTGGTTATTTAGTTTCTTAACTAGGAGAACGGCGTCGTCTCTGTAGATTCCACCGTGAATGTTGCTAAATTGAATGTGATTCTTACAAACTTGTGGAGTTACCCCTAACCGTACGTTGAAACCGTCCATGAAACTGACTATCTTAACAACGAACTGGATTACAATAAGCAATTTTCTGCTTCCCTAACTTTTTATATATATATATATATATATATATATATATATATATATATATATATATATATATATATATATAAGTGAGTATGTTTTGAAACAGCGAGCAAGTTTGAAATTAGAAAATTGAAGCTTCCACCGTATATTTTGACTAAAGAAATTTTAGCCTTATAGTCGGGTTCTAAACCCCACTATCAAGCTAAAATTTCTTTAGTAAAAAAATACGGTGAAACCTATTTTCTAATATATATATATCTACATATATATATATATATATATATATATATATATATATATATATATAGGAACAAGTAGGACCCCGACGGCTGAGCTCAAGCCGTTTCGATGGCTAATTCTGGACTGAATTAGCCGTCGAAACGGCTTGAGCTCAGCCAGCGGGGTCCTACTCGTTCCTATTACCCACTCTACTACCCCAAGTATTGAGTACTTTGGTACGTTATGGTCCACCTGGTTCCTTACCACATTTCCTTCGTTATATATATCATCATCATCATCATCATCATCAGGTTTAGCGTCCGTGTTCCACGCTAGCATGGGTTTGGACGGGGGTTTTCCCACTTGAGGCAAGAGTGGTTGTCTTGCTCGCATAGGACTGTCTGGCGGGTTTTCTACAGTTGGATGCCCTTCCTAACACCAACCACATTTACAGTGTGGGGCTGGGAGGTTTTTACCGTGTTGCCTACACGGCCACATTACAGCGTGGACTGTCTGGCGGGTTTTCTACAGCTGGATGCCCTTCCTAACACCAACCACATTTACAGTGTGGGGCTGGGAGGTTTTTACCGTGTTGCCTACACGGCCACATTTACAGCGTGGACTGTGTGTTTTTTGTCGTGACACCTACACGATCTCATTTGTTTCGGCCTGGATGTTGTGGGACCAACATAACTTTACATTGAAAGGGGCGGTGTGGGTGGGGTGGAGGTGGTGGGACGGGGGTGTGTTTTGATAGAGATGCCTACTGACTGTAGTAGGTTTTTACTTTGTATTTAGGTAAGGCGGGTCTTCTCTATTACTGAGTACCGCCAAAGGTCTCGGTCCAGTGACATTGTCTTGGAGAGGTGTAAGCGTGTGAGGTCGGAATTTATCAGCTCGTCCCATGTTTTTCTGGGTCTGCCTACTCCGTGGCTACCGTCTATCTTTATTGCCCTGCACTTTGTTATACAGCTGTCGTCTTTCATGCGCATCACGTGACCGTACCAACGTAGCCTTCTCTCGAGTAAACAACATCTGATCCCTCTTATTTCTAATTTTTTCCTTAGTTCGTTTATGCTTTGCCGTTCACGTATATTACTATTGCACATCCAGCGGAGCATGCAAGCTTCGTTCCTCTCTAGTCTGCGTATATCCTCTGCACACAATGCCCAGGTCTCACTGCCATGCAGATATATATATATATATATATATATATATATATATATATATACACATACATATATATGAAGAGTTTGGCTATATCAACACCACTGTCTGTCCCTTGTTTGTGATTTCCTTTTATTTTTAAATACAATTTATCACGTAACTACACAGCCCCTTGTTTCTTCTAAATTTTAGAAAGAGAGAGAGAGAGAGAGACTCAGATACTCCCATTAGTATCATGGGTCTGTAACAAGATAGGTTGGAGCAACTTCATCTTGCTCAAAAGGCTTCATATTTGACATGGTCTCTATGGCTGGATGCCCTTCCTAATGCCAACTACTTTACAGGATGCACTGAATCCATTTTCATGGCATCAGCACTACTACTTTGGTACATTTAACGATGGCACCAACACTAACAGGTTACTGGGTGTACTGAGTGCATTTTATGGTGGCATCAGCACTAGAGATGTTGCCATATGCCTGACAGAACTGAAGTGTTTTCTCAAACCCTATATTGTCTTTATTTTGCCAAAACAGTGTCACCTCCAGTCTCTGAACTACTACTTGTGTATATATAATATTCTTTGAAACCTATATAAAGTAATTAGTTTATGGTGTATGCTTAGTACTTGTAACCAGTGATGATTTGATTCAATATATTTGTTAGCAGAATCTCCCCGAAAAAAATTCCTCTAATGGAAATAGGGATGGATCTTATTATCATTGCCTTTATCTTGCGCTTTATTAATGTTTGATAGTTTCTTTTCTATTTTTCCATAGTGCTGTTGGTATGCTGCTTGAATATTCAGATTTATTTGTTTAGATCCAGCAATATGGGATATTACTGAAGGAGTCTTAGAAATCAATACATCATACTCAGAATAATTTTTGTTTCTTTTTTTTTTTATTCTTATTGCTTATTTTCAATAACTGCTTGATTTACCAATAACTGTACTTTACATTTTTGCATTCCCTTCCATGAAAATATTCAATATTAGTAGTGGAGTCAAATTATATAGGAAAAGATTTCAAGTGAGATTTGCTCTTCTAACAGATCTATGAGAGTACTAACTCATGGTAGTTGTTCTGGCTCATTACATTCTGAGTTCAAATCCACTGTTGCCTACTTCAGTGGTAGACTTAATAGGTTGCTTTGTTGAACACTGCCACATGGCTCTGGGTTGCCTTTATTAGAGGGCACTCTATTGCCAGTATTCTGACCAAGTCTCCAGTTTAGAGACACTTTCATCACTCCTACCAGCCGCAGACATCATCAAAAGGGTTGTGGACATTGCCCATTCTTCTCTGACTAAACAGATAAAAATCAAAAACATACAAAAACTACAAACAACAAATTAACTTACCCGACTTTAACTCAAACATATATATAAAGTGGGAGGCTGTGCTTGATAGAAAAGTGAGTGTAAAGGATCTACAGAAAGAAGTACAAATATATATTTAGCTAAATGTAGATCTAATGTAACACTCTCTCATGTATTTTGCAATTTAACTATCTTCAGTTATTTTACCTTTCCGTCTGATTAAAATATAATTAAAATTTTCCTTTCCAACAAATCACATGAATTTTAGTTCTAATTAAATTACATGCCTTAACACATAGACCACAAATAGAACAGCAACAATTAAAAAGTGAGCTAAGCAAAGTAGTTTAATCAAACTATAAAATTCTACACTTATATATATAGGCTTCATTTGATTATTGTCTCAAAGAATCATCTTAAATTTTAAATCCAGTTGCATCAATAATGTTTATTGCTAAAAGTAATTTCATCTGCTACATAGATTGTTTAAGAACTTTGATGAAATTTTGATAAGATACTGAATTATCTTAGTGTCAATGTTATTTACTATATGGTTTTAACCCTTTTGATGCCCATTTGGTCAAATGCAGCTCTGGTTCCATGGAATGGAGCCATTTATTTGAAAGGGTTTCTATATTAATTGAAATCTTGAACATATGGACTTATTTAAAATTATGTTCATAAATTTATATAAGAACCATATGTTAAATAACTATATTAGTAACGACATGTAAATATGTTAGTAAAACCCTCAAAATGCTTCATTAATTAATTAAAATAGTATGCATTTTACTAGAAGTATGGCCATGCAAGGGTTAAGAAATTTCAATGTAATAAAGTGTTAATATTAGATTTAGCATATTGTTTTAAATGTGCGTCACTGCTCTAGTAGGAATGTTAGCTCAAATCTATTTGAATACTTAGCAAACTGAGTTTAAAATTTACATTGTGTCAAATTTAAATGGATTGTTTATTAATCTAAATTGATACAGAATTGAAAACAGTTAAAACAAAATCATCATCTTGTAGACAATATGTGTGTATATGTGTCTGTGTGTACATGTGTGTACATGCGTGTACATGTGTGTACATGTGTCTGTACATGTCTATGTGTGTATAAATATATGTGCAAAAATGTGTGTTTGTGTATAAATGAATGCATGTGTATAATATATATACCTGCATAAATGTATGTGCATGTGTGTATGTGCATATATGTATATGTGTGTCTATCCATATAAATGTAAATTTGTGTATATGTATAAATGTATTAAGTAAATATACAAAAGAAACTTTACAAGAATTGAGATAAGCAACATTTAGTTGGCTTCCTTTGCATCTGTCTATTGATATTTATTGATTGTAGCTCTATAGTTTACCAGCATTTTAGTTTAGGTGATAAATTTTATAATTTTATACTTGCAAAAATACTGATTAGAAAAAATAAACAGAAAACACCGCATAAATTCTTTATTTCAAGATTCACCCAGGAAAAGGAAAAATAAATTAAAAAAATTAAGATGAATTATTTTCATTTCCTTGAACAAATTATTGAATATTGTATTGGAATTATCCTATGTGTTAAGCTAAATGTTTGACTGAAGAATTTCAATGACTACTGTAATCGATCTACAGAGTTTGATTAGTATAGAATAAAAGGTGTATCAATAGTGAAGATGGATTTCTTAAAAAGCTGGTAACTTCTTTGGGTTAGTTTCACATTTTTGAAGGAATCATACATCATTATATATTAACATTTTGGTTTGTTTGAGAATTTATTGTAGTTTGGAAGTCCATTGTAATGTTGACTATATAAACATTGTTTTTTTTTTTACTGCTTCTTGAGTGAATCACAGACATTGCTGTAGACCTCAGACCTTGCTACACATCACCAACTTCATCTCCCCTCAACACCTTCCCAGTAGAAGCATCATTACCAAATAAATGTATTTAGCTACAAAATGTTAACCTTTTAGTGATTTATCATTATATTTGAGTAGTAAAAAGTTAACATTTTCTAATTTATCAATAGCTGAATTGTTAAGAAGTTCAGTTCGAAATCATATAGTTCAGGATTTGGCCCCCACTGTGTAGAATCTTGGGAAACTGTATTTTGCCATAGCTTTGGGTTAACCTAAGATTAGTGAGTGAAATTAGGTAGACAGAAACTGTTTTAAAACCTGTCAGGGCCAGCCATGTCATTCTCTATATCACATGGAATCTCCCTGAAAATTACATGTGGAATATTCAGTCATTTATACAATAATTTAATGTGTAGACTGTCCCATTGATCAAACAACTGGAATACACATTGTAAAAACTGAGGAAGTAGCATTTCTTTCAATCATTATTGTGTATGCAGCTAGAAAATGTTAACCCTTTACTATCCTGTTATCAATATAATTAGAAAGTAGCTTTAAATAGCAGCATTTGTATAATAGCAAAATATATATATATATATATAAAACAGGATGAATAAACTTAGCAATAACTCAAAATAGCGATTGTGTAGGAGGCTTTACAATTTATCTGAATAGTGATTCATTTGTAGTGAACCAAGAGTGCTGGTGTTTAAGAAAAGGACAGTTTCACAGGTGAAAATAGAATCCCATATTTAGGTGAGCTTGTTTTCCACGCTGGCATGGGTTGAATAGGCTATATATACAAAACTAAACTGGGCAGAAAATCATGCCTTGGATTTTCATCATGGATTATACAGCTGGATAACTTTAATAATGCCAACCATTTTACAGAATGTATTAAATGTGTTTGATAATTGCACCAACACTACCACATTACAGTGTGTTTTAGGGTACATTTTATCATAGCACCAGCACTACCATTTACAGAGTCTACAGAATGCATTTTTTTAAAATATTTATATAGATAATGTACATGTACGTATGTGCATTGTTTGTTTGTTAAGGTGGTCAATTTAACAGATATGTTAGAGCAGCAGATAGAATGCTCTGTGTTCAAATCCTGCTGAAGTTTACTTTGACTTTCATCTTTTCAAGGTTGATAAATAAAGTACCAGTTCAGTGCTGGTGTAGCCTTGTAATACTTCATCTGTCACATCTTGGATATTTTAGTGGAGGTCAATGGGAAGACAGTTGAGATGGTGTCAATGGGCACCTAAAGCCATTAGTGAGATCTCGGTACATTTAAAAAATTACAATGATAGTAATGTGAGTGTGGGGTGGGTATTAATATTTGTAGCCATTCTCAACTATATGTCTTGAAATATCATATAATTTTATTCAAGTTTCCATACTCACTGATAATAATTCACATAGTTGTATCTTTCCAAGGTCTGGTTCAGCTATGACAGATGTTCATTAGAATGGAACTTGGTTTATGTCAGATTCTAAAAAAAAAGCAATTCAAAGCTGATATTGTGTCTCACTTATACATTTTGTGTTGGGCTCATTGTACTAAGGTCATGGGCTCAATTCCTAAATCAGGTGATGCATTGAACCCATGAGCAAAACATTTCATTTCATGTCATTCAGCTGAATAAATAAGTACAGTCAGCAACAGCGGTGGTTAACCGTGTGATAGACTGTACTCTCAGTTGTTTATGTCACATAAACCCAGGATAAGCTCTGTGATCATGAACTTCTCAGCTCAAGAAAGTCTTTAACATGTTTTTGCAATTTCTTTCATCTTTAGAGATGTCATTGCAGGGAATTAATTGCTGAGGGAACATATGAGTTCAAGAAAGCCAACCATGGTGTTTTCATCTAATCATATCCTTCAGGCCATCCAACCCACTTCTAAACACTCTATAACCATCACAATAGTTATGGCTTTATATTGATTATTGATATATTTCTGACTCTGACTATAAACAATAAACATTATTCAAACATGTAGGGTTAGGTTTGTCTTGGTAGACCTTATAAGAATCTATTCAGCTTCATTTACTCAATCTAGTTTCTGACAAGTCCAGACCTGTTGAATTATGGAGTGCTTAGTTTTCAGTTCTTGATTCTATATTGCTCAAGTAGCATCATATCAGTTTCACTGTTATCATATTTGTATATATGCCACACCTCCATTTTACATACATTTATAATGTACCATATATTTTGAACTGAGGTTTGTAGGACTTGTAAATAGGTTGCATGTTTATTTTTCACATATTTTCATTGAAAAAAGTTATATGCTGCTGCTACAATGGCATGTGCAACCCATGATAACTTAATGCACACCACTTTCCATCCATATCCACTCGACAAACCCATCTCACCTCATACCACTCATTTTGGGTCTCTCCTCCCAAAGCTGTACTAACCAATCCTTTTCCCCAATAATGTCAACCTCCTGGAATTCACTTAAGTTCTTCCCATATTCACTGCTGAATATCACTCTATTAAGAATAACCAAGAATCTGATTATCTTCAATAGGGTGCCTGAAGTTCAAGGGCACAGTTCTTTTCCCTTAGCCCAAAGTATTAAAAAATGCATATATCATGCCTCAAATATTTTATTCTATAACAGAATTTTGTAGGTTGCTTGAAGCATTGTTTAATAGAAAACACAAATTAAAATTTTGAAGACCAACACAATGCTTTATGAAGTTTGTTAAAGTGCCAAGATAACAAAAGAATCTTACCTTAGCAAATTTAACAATCGTTAAATTTTCTTTCAACATTGTGTTGGCCTTCAAAATTTAAATTTGTATTTTATTCTGTGTATACAGTTCAATATTAGAACAACTAACTTTATATCAGAAACCCTCAGAATTATTTAATATTCTTGATTCTTGATATTTTCACTTGCACATCATCATCATCCTCATCATTTTCATGTCTGACTTTCAGAGGTTGAATTCTATAAATGAGTGCCATTTCCAATGCCAACCTGTACTTCTTTTTAACCCTGATACTTATTTAACTACTCTTCACCTTCAGAAATACTAAACTGTGAGACATTATTTATGGTATGACATTAACAAATGGCACTTGTTTAAGTGATGTTTACATGAAAACAAACATGGAGATACACACATATACACAAATGCAAATATGACATGCTTCCACACACTTTATATTAAATAAACTTAACTCACAAGGTATTGGTTAGGCTGATCTTTAAGAGATGACACATGTTCAAGATACCATGCAATGGAGTCGAACCCAAACCTTGTGCTTGATTGTCTTAACCTCACAGCCATACATGTGCTTAGCTAGAGAATGATTAAATTGATTTTTCACCTTTTTTGTAATATTCGAACTTAATCAAAAGAATTCTTGAATATATTTTAGTATTTGTTTAGAACATTTATAAAAAAACGTTTTCATAAATTTTAAGAAAAGCTGGATTTAAGAACCTGACAGTTCTCACCAATTCTTTAGAAATAGTTTGAATTAAAGATGATAAATAGAATTTTCAACACTCTTTATATTTGTTTGGCCAAGAAGATTATTATTTTTAGATAAACTCGATGAAGATTCATTTTTATTGTTTGTTTTTTTTTAGTTTTTATTATGGACAAAATTATTTGAGATTGTTCTTCTAAACTCTTCTAAGTTAATCTTTTACACATTTCATGTGGGTTTCTTGTTTTCAGCTTGTACTTAAAACTGAAAACTATGAAACACTATTGTGACTAATCTTGGAACTGATTTTGTTAAACAAAATAGTGAAATAATAGGACTAAGGACTAGTATCAGAATAGATGAGAGAAAATACACCATGTAAGGTCATTTATTCAACTATTTATAATCCAAAGGGCTTATGGACATGCTAATTCTTTTAATACCAACCTACCAAGAACTCTTCCTGTTAATATGATACAAAAGTTCTAATTTAAAAAATGTTTATATTTAACCCTGTCATTACCATATTTTCAATGTATGACACTGCCTTTGTTATTCTATTCATTTTGAAAATAATTATGGATCTGGAGATATGTAGTAAAATATTATGTAGCATTTGGGGCATAACTTACATCAAATTATTGGTAAATATAAACATTTTAAAATGAATAGTTTTGTATAGAAGAACCAGGAGGAGGTTTCCGTGAGGTTTATATAAAAAAGATTAGATTAACATTTATGTAAAAACGTTTTGTTAAGATACTTTCCAAACACCAGTTTGTGACAAATTTAGTTATTTTTCTTAATTCCTTTAAAATGGTTGATTATTTTCAAAATTATTTGAAACATATTGGCAATGGTCACATGTAGGTTAAGCAGAGGTAAAGCACTAAGTAGATTAATAGTTCATAGAGTTTCAGATGAAATTCTTTGCATGCACTTTAGTGTGTATTTTGGTAATACTCCCATAGCTACTATTATAGGGCACAGATCAGAAGAAATGTTTCTTCTGATAATCTAGAATATTGTCTAGGGAGAGAATTATCTCTCATCTGTATAATGTAATGAAACCAGGTGTAGGCAGCAACTGTGTTCCTCTCCTGGAACAGTGGAACTATACGGTTTACCATATACTGTCATGGTTTGTAGATGTATAGGTATGCACATAACAAATATTTACAGATGAGGTGACACCCTGCATGTAATAGTCATAAATATTAAATGCCTTCTGGTTGATTGTTATTTGAATGAAGATATATATATATAGAATTTCTTCTTTCACCCTATTACGGGATCTTCTGAATATATATATATGAATATATATATATATATATATATATTCAGAAGATCCCGTAATAGGGTGAAAGAAAAAATTCTTTGCTTAAACTTTAATCTGTACTAATAATATATATATATAAGAGAGAGATGTTAATGTTGACTCCTAGATATATAGGTATACAAATAACAGATATTTATTGATGAAGTAACACTGTGGCAGTGGTAGTGCGATGATGAAATGTATCCAATACACTCTGTAAAAAACGGGGGGGGGGGGACATTAGTCTCAGATAGGGACAATTCATGCAAGGCAAGCCATCATGGAAAGCAAATGTAAATTGATGATGATTATGCATTGTTGATTGGTATTATCTTTTTTCAACCTCTGAACTTTTGTACAAAGATACAGATTTGTTGGGTGGATATTTTGGGTAAAATGTATGTGGAAAGAAGTAGAAGAAGCAGTGACTAATAAAAGCATGGCTAGAGATGGAGAAGGAAATGAGAGCCAGGGAGTTGATTCGGAGGATGGTGAGGATAAAGTAAACTGAAGAAGCTTGTCCTGGGGCTTGCAAGATTAATCCCTGCTTTAGTAGGGAAAAGGGCCTAAAAACACTTAATGTGTATTCCTCTGCTGTAGGCATTATCAACTTTGGGGATTTAAAATATTCATGCTTAATTAATAAAACTTAGTTAATATCATAATTCTTAAGAAACTCCATTTGATAGCTGAATTATTATTGGGAAATTTTGGGGCTTTTAGGCTATCAACATCTGATACTTCTATATAATCTCATAGTACAATAAGATGTTATCCACTCCATCCCTCAATACTAATAAGGTGAATGTACTTAAGAGAGTTTCCAATGGCTTCAAGTAATCTGTTGAGAAATATAAGCCATGCGCTTCAGGACATTATATTGGTTATAATTTACAAGCAAGGTCACTTGTACAGCATCCAGATTATTATTGTCCTTAACAAGTTATCTATCTCAATGTGCTTAATTCCTTATCTAGGCTAGATAAATGACTAGTACCACCATAAGACCAACTAGGTAGCCAGATTTTGGCATGTTTTCTACTGCTGGATGCCCTTCATATCTCTAATCAATTTACAGAGTAACATGGATGCAATTTATCATGGCACCAGCATTATATGTGTGTGTGTGCCTTTTTATGAAATAGTGTGGGTGTTTGTAAATATGTGTGCATCATTGGCTTACATTTGACATTGATAGTCAGTAATAACTGTTCATATCCTACATAAACAATATGTCTCACAGTTGATTTGATATGGAAACATCTGTACCTTAGATTTTAAAACCCATGCTAGCGTGGAAGATAGACGTTAAACGATGATGATGATGATAATGTTGAAAACAAAAAGCCAGGTTTAATGTTTTAATGTTATGAAAAGTCTGGTCAGATATCACTGCCTTAAAAATATCTCTGCCAACCAATGCCATCATAGAAATGCAGACATAAAAATAAAGATGATGAGATTTCTCTCATTTCATCAATCACAGATATAATTATCTTTAATATATTTATTCTTGTTCTTTTTTTTTTTATTGTTTGTTTTTTCATGTCGTGGCCATTCCTGTATTCTCCAAGCTCTGATTAGCACTAATCTCTCTTAGCTGACCATTTACAAATTAGTATTCAGTATTTTATCTAGCTATCTTGGACACTATTATTTGAAATTACCATCGTATTTCTTTGCTATTCTTTTACATCTATCATTTGATTATTCTATAATGATTTCTAAACAACAATTTATGCCTTAACCTATTTGACACCAAACTGCTGAAAACCAGTCCTGGTTTTATGGTAGAAAACTATTTCAAAGTGTTTTTATTTATTTAAAACCTTCCATCATAATACTATGTAAGCGGTGGATTGGCAGTATCGGTAGAGCATCAGACATCATGCTTTGCAGCAAAGAGTTATGACCCTTTACGTTCTGAGTTCAAATCCCGCTGAGTTGAACTTTGCCTTTCATCCTTACAGGGTCAATAAAATAAAGGACCAGTAATGCATTGAGGTAATTGCTGCCCTTGTGCCAAAAGTAGAAACAATTATAATTCTATGTAAGAGCTTTTGTTAAATTATCTCTGAACACAAGCTTATTAATGAGAAAGTTATATTATTAAATCCTTCTGTATTCTTGATTATTTTCAAAATTATTTGAACATCATAGGTAGTATCTTTCATTAAAATTATGATTATGAAAGAGTTAATTACTTCAATCTCATGTTAAACAGAAGTATGACTAGACATATGCCTAGCTGTGGAGTTAAGGAATTTGCTTCGTCATCATGTGATTATCTGTTAAAGCCTGCTGCATGGTATCTTGGCTATGTTTTCTACTATAGCCTCAGATCAACCAATATCTTGTGAGTGAATTTAGTAGATGAGAGCATCCATCATGTGTATGTGTCTCTGTGTATGATTTAAACATTGACCAACTTTAAGGAACTGGAGACATGTATGTACCACATAAACAATATGTCCTGCAGCTAATCAGCTCAATAACTATCACTGGAATCATCAACATATCTAAAATATATAAGTATTGTTTGTTACTAGGGTATCTAACTATAGAATATGATCTATAGAAAAATTGTCCAATTATATATCAAGCCATTACCCACAGCCTCAGATATTCAGGGATATCAGAGGATCCTTACTGTTCCTATAGGCATGGGTTTTGAAGTGTTTCAATAAAGGTGGCTGGGCTAGAGATTTTGAAAATCGTATGGGGGTTCCATGACATTAGTTTGTGAACTACAGCTCTAGACTAACTATTGACAAAAATGGCATAACTGTAATAGATTTCCACTGCTATGTGTACCCAGTTTAGAATAAGTACACTGTATCTCTCTGCATATCATAAGAAGTGACTAAAATGGTTGAGATCAGGCCGGGTGTCTAGCCATAAAACTTTGTCACAACGCTCAGACTTGCTGAAGCATAGAACAAACTATCTGCATCAGTTGTTAGCTGTTGGGACACTGCATCCTTCAAAACTTCCATGCTTTCTGAAATTTGAAAACACTACACCTGATATTCCTCCTCCATATACACACACGTGAGGAATTTTAGTGCACCTGAGCACTGTACACAATATTATTATTATTATTATCATTATTATTATTATAAAAATGGTCCTATGATGAATATTTAACCTGCGATGGTGCCAGCAAGTCTAAATACTGTTTTAACTAGGAAAATGACCTTACAGTGCTTATTGTTGTTGTATAATAGGTTTACTCATTGTAGGTTTTGATCAGATATTTCGAAAATCTATACTTTACTCTTTTAGATTCTCTCTTAGATGCATATATAATGTAGAAATATAATTATTGTTAATGTAAATAATTCATATCATTTGAATTTCTTTTTCAATATACATAGATAATACATTAAGAATTTGTTATTACAGTCTTTGCATTGTTTTGCCTAATTACCTATTTATCTAATTTCAATAATACATACTAATTACTACATTCTGATATTATATTCACTTTAACATACAACAAATTCTTTCATTCAAATGGAATATTCTGTTACCAGTATTAATGCATTGAAGAAATAAAAATTGTAAAAAGGAAATAGAAAAAGAGTAAAATACCTTAACCTGCTAAAGTGTTTGAAAAGGAAAAAAATTCTACTGGCTTTGCTACAAGGTGAAAGCTACCATTTCGGTAGCATAAACAAATTTCTTTGCTAGCTAACCTACAGCTTAGATGAGTCTTTGTTCTGGCACACCATTCTGTTGATTGAACATATGATATACTCTCGAATATCATGTGCGTGTTATGTCTGCTTCGACATTAGCTTTATTTAATGCTGCGTAATAACAACCAGCAACATGTCTAGTTTATGTTTCATATAATTTAAAGAGATATTTGATCATTCAGTTATATGTATAAGATTAACTATTTCATTACTGTATTTCTAATAAAAGACACTGCTTATAATCACTGAAGATATTCAAGAATTTGGAAGGATTACATAATGTAACTAACTTTATCATTATAAACTGGTATTTGGAATGTAACTTAACAAAGGAACTTACATAGAATTATGATGGAAGGTTTTTTAAATAAATATTTGCATCATAGACCTGGAGAATAATCAAGAATTTAGAGGGATTTAGTGAAATTTGTAACTTTCTCATTATTAATTTTATAATAGATGAAAATACGATAAAAAGGGGTTATGAGGATTAGATATCAACTATTTCATCACTATATTTGTCATGGTTTTCAAATAAACAGATTTGTATAGAAAAACCAGTGACAGTTTGAGTTGCTTTAGTATCAGAAGGGTTAATGCTGCGTAACAACTATTAAAATGTCTGCTTTACATTTCCCTATCATTTAAAGAGATATTAGATCATTCAGTCATACATACAAGATTAATGTACATATTTCTATATCAGACATGAAACCTAGATAACCTTCCTAGAAAGGCTTTTCATTATTTATTGAGTTATTTGACTTTGTATCGAGAAAACAATTTATTTCCTTCTGAATAATTCATCTCAAGATAATTGTGACATAAAAATTATTCAATCAATTAACCTTTTTTTATTTTCGCATCTAAGAGCAATGGTATGAGATGCTAAAATTCCCACTTTTAGTTAAACGCCTTTGCTAATTGAATAATTATTTCAGAAAAAAAAATATGTATAAGAGGAATCAGATGTAGTGTGCAAGAGAGAAGAGATTGTGCTGCTATGGACATATGATGTATATGGAAGATGACTGTTGAATGAAGAAATGACAGAAGATGCAGTAGAGGAAGACCAAGAAAAACTTTAGCAGATATGGTTAGAGCTAAATTCAAAATTCTGAACATCACAAAGGGGATAGCCAATGAATGTTATGAGAGCAGGAAGGCTGTGCTGGAATGGCCCCATCCAACCCATATAAGCATGGAAAAGCAGACATAAAATGATGATGACAAACAGGAGTCCTATTTTTTTATAATAAAACTCACTTGAATACCAACTTGTCAGTGAAATTAGCTTTTATTATTTTGTTTGTTGTTCTCAAAATAGTGAACTCTTTTTAATTCAGTAACTACAGAAATCATCATCCTTATCATCATTTTACATGTGCTTTATCAGACTGGCATTGGTTGGACAAGACATTTTTCAGGCAGAATTCTAAAATTAATTGAAGACCATAGGCAGTGTTTATCATTAGATATATTGTAAAGGAAGAGTTAATATGATATATGACTGATTGTTTAGTGGAATAACATGGTTTAATAATACATACAACTGATAATTTAGTAGAACTACATGGTTTAACATCATATACAGATGATGGTGTAGTGAAATAACAAAGCCTAACACAACTGATGGTTTAGAATACCAAGGTTTTTCACATTAGATAGTTTAGTAAAATAAAACAAGAGAATGTATAAATACTTTGAAATCATTGGATAGAATATTTTATAAAATATTTGCATTGGACACAAATGTGTGTATAGTAACGTTCTAAGAGTGTAGGCTGACTTCAACATATGATATATACAGATGATAGTGATGAGCATATACACACAAACACACATGCACACACACAACACACACATTCAACACATTCAACAAGCTTCTGGCTTTTCTGCCTTCAAAATTTCACACACATGCTATTGATCAACCTAAAGCTACAGCAGAACACATTTACTTAAGGTGCTAGGCAGTGGAATTGAACCCAGAATTACTAGGATGCAAAGGGAACTCATTAACCATACTGCCATCCATGTATCTGTGTTTGCATTTACCTTTTAGTCATGCCAATAATGAGATTGATGAAATAGTTATCAGACTTGAAAAATATAAATAGGCATCAGTATGATTGACTAAATCTGTTCAAGGCGGTGCCCCAACATTACCACAATTTACTAACCAAAACATATTCTATTGCAGAATGACACAATCTGCTTTGCATTAATAGAGAAATTCTAACTCAAATGTTCTAAAACATTTTGGACCACTGCCCTCTTCACAGTCACATATTACCCTCAGCACCCCTAACCCTTTCCAGAGAGACCTGGCTACACACCAACGTCCCCTGGACCTTTTCAACACCCACCAGGGTGCGATAGCGCCCACTTTGAGAATCTCTGTTCTAACTTAACAGATATATTAAGTATTCTTCATAGAAACTCAAATTAAACTGAATCAGAATAAGTTTAACAATTTATGATTGGATAGTCATTAATATTTGGTTAATATAATTTGATGTTTTTTGTTTTGAAACTTCAATTAAGTATAGAGTTAAATATATCCAATGATAAAATCTTGCTTTTAAAGCAACGTACATTCCCCAAATTCTTCAAATGTTTTATAGAGATTAATTTTGACTAATAGTAGATACACAAAATTACAAAAAAAAAAAAAAGATAAAAGATGTCCTGAATAAACATTTGAAAGGACTCCTGCTAGAGATTTTGATTGTTAAAATAACGATTTCTAATTTAGGCACAAGGCCAGCAAATTTTGAGGAAGAGAAAGTCAATTAAATCAGTCCCAGTATATGACTGGCACTTTTTATCGACCAAAGAATGATGAAAGATAAATTTCACCCCAGCAGTATTTGAACTCAGAATGCAAAGAGGTGAAACAAACGACACCCAGCATTTTGTCCAACATATCTAACTATTCCACCAATCTACTGCTCTTATACATTATTACAATGACGTGAAAGGCAGTCGTCCCACCGCAAATGACTATAGTAATAGTTGATCAGTCTAAATAATAATTGAGAAAAAAGTGTGTAAAACACCCTAAAAATGGGAAAATGTGAACAGAGTTTCCTGACGTATGATGTTAACATTAAATACTATGTCTAGCAGGATTTTATACACATTATTCTTTTTCTCTTTTACTGGTTTCAACCATTAGAGTGCAGTCATGCTGGGATCTCCTTGAGGGATTTATGTGATTATATCGCTACCAGTACTTTTTATTTATAAGTCTGAATTTATTGATATCTTTTGTTGAATCACTAAGTTATGGAACATAAAACACTGAGACAGACAGACATAAACACAAACACAGACACATATATACAAATACACACACAGACTTTGGCTTACAGGCTTTAACCCATTAGCATTTATGTTACTCTATATATACTATTGTATTTTCTCGGTAAAGGCTTTATCTTACACAATTATCTCACATTTAACTTTGCCTTTCATCCTTACGGGGTCGATAAAATAAAGTACCAGTAATGTACTGAGTAATTGCTGGCCTTGTGCCAATAGTAGAAACAATTATATGGAATATATGAGATTTTGATATTATTTATTTTGAGAACAATACCCTAACATCAGTAGGAGTGGCCAGTTATAGCCAGTTAGAACAGAAAGAGGTGAGAGAGAGCTGGTTTAAGTGCTAAAGAGTTAAGGGTCAGGAAATATTCATGATGTCTGAGATCTGGCATAGGCATTGAGTTTATAGTTGGCTTTGATTCTCTGAGTGTGTTGGTCATTGGTTAGAACATTTGACAGTTTTATTATGTCTATAACATTGGGTTTGTTCTAGATGTATTTACATTCAGGTATTTGATGGTCTAATTTACATATATCTATACATACGATGTGCTTCTATAGCTTCCAACTAACAAATTTTACTTGAAAAGAACCAGTCAACTCAAGACTCTTGTGTAAGACACATGCTCATGATGCAGACTTCTTAACCACATAGCTATACATGCAACTTTATCACATAATTCTATACACATAAGAATTAATTGTAAAATTCTATTTAACTACTTGAAGTTTGAGAAGCAGCTAAACAAATTCTTAGATTCTTTTGTCAGAATAATAATAATTGTTTCTACTTTTTGGCACAAGGCCAGCAATTACCCAGTGCATTACTGGTACTTTATTTTATCGACCTCGTAAGGATGAAAAGCAAAGTTAACCTCGGTGGGATTCAAACTCAGAATGGCAAGGGCCATAACTCTATGCATCAAAGCATAGCGTCCGACCCTCTATCGATACTGCCAATCCACCGTCAGAATAATAATAATAATAAATAAATAAAGTTATATGAGTTAAGCTATTTACTTTGACAAACTTCGATTTTTTTATTTATTTTAATTGTTGTTAATATTGCTTGTATTGACATTGTTTTTTAATGTGAAAAGGAAATCATGATCGGGTGTAATTGATTAAGATTAAAAGAACTGCTTGAGATTATTAACCTGAAGGCAGAAGTAGCGTTCAAACTCAGATTAGGTATATCATCATTATTTAACGTCCACTTTCCCAGCTAGCGATGGTATCACAAGTCTTCACAGACTGAGTCTATACTGAAGTGGTGCCACTGACCTCCAAGAGGGCTTGCTTCCTGTTTACATACATTCCTTCTCTCTAAAGTGCACTGGGTACCTTTTATCATAGCACCAGCATTAGGGAGATTGTTAAGACTTCAATATAGCTGAAATGCCATCCTGACCCTTTTTTTACCATGTTTTCTATGGATGGATGCCCTTCTTATCACAAACCACTTTATAGTTTGCTGGGTGTTTCTATATGTAGATCAGCAATAGAGGTTGTCATGCCCATTTGTCTTGACATTTTTCACCTTGGTTTCTACAGTTGGATGTCCTATCTATTACTGTCTTATAGTGTTTACTGGACTAAACGTCTAAAAAACGTCTATGAAAATAATAATTTAGAAATGTTCGTTGTTATAATGTTTTGTGAGTTGAAAACACATTGTGATTCTCCCATCCTCCTGTATACCCACCCAACACTGCAGATATAATCATCTTGAAAGTCAGACAGTAGAAATGTTCTGATACCATACTGTATTGGTTTGTCTATGAAAGACATTTGGTAGCTGATAGATCGGTTACGCATGTGTGGTTTGTCTAATATTATGTCTGATTATTAGGCAACTCATCTTCAAAGGGTTAACATGGAATTGATTCTGAAAGTTTCTGTAATTATTGACTTAGTTACTAAAACATTTCAAATGATAAATTAGCTGTGTTGAGATTCTAAACTACACACAAATGTAAAATTCATAGGAATTGCTATAAGAGCTTTTATAGTAAGCAGTGATTATTGCTAATAATTCCAGTTTAAAGTTATAAAAGCTTGCTCTCATTCAATCTTTTATTCATTTGGAAATTGTTTTTATTATTTGTCAGAATTTCTTTCTCATGTGGAATTAGTCTCTTCTCATTAGATCTTGCTAATATCATACCACCCCCACTCAAGCACTCCTGACTCAATTGTCTCCCACTTCTCTCTTTACTCATGTAGTGTCTAGCCTCCCAGTCTCTGAATTAATCACTACACTCAGTCCTTCTTTCACAGAACTCCTACCCATTTCATGTCTTTTTCAAAAGAATGGACCTGTGTTAGTTTACACAGAATATCAATAGCATCAATCTCTCCAATTTCAGACGTCCTGTAAAGATCATGCACTCTGCCCCTTCCTCCAGATCTATCAGATCCAAGATAAAAGATCTTCTAGCTATGAATATCCCAATTTTTCAAACACAGTTGATCTCAGACTATTTTATTCAGTATGTCATTTCTTTACTTGAAGACATTTGGAAAGGATTTGAAAAGAACTTGGATGTTATTTATAGGGAATCGAGTGAGCATATAGTGTTGCCCTTAATCTATGAACCTTGTTTACATAATCAGAAATTAACTAAACCTAGCAACATACACACATACATGTTTAAAAACCTTTTAAATCAAATCTGTCCAATACTTTCACTCTCTAGTACCCTTAAAAACTATGATCATTGTCAACCTACCTCTATTCACTGTTCTTTTCACCTATTATTACAATTACTACTCATCTCAACTCTATGCCTCATGTACCAGAACATGGTGTATTTGGCTCTCCTCATTCACCACCGATACAATGTTTTCCCTTTAATACTTTGTATATGTTTTTCCTATGACTTTTTTATGCTTATGCTTTCATTCCAGTTACAAACATTTTGTCGGTTATACTTAACATACCAACACCTAGTCAAGAAGAGGTTAAGGGTTTTTAAATAATACATATAACAAATATCTGGAGTCATTTAATCTGGTAACTCTGCTAATTCGCAACCTTAGAAGATTGTTTAAATATTTGAACAAGGGAACCACACTTACAGTAGTTTCTCATTATTACTTATAAGGTCAAGTACTAAACCTTCTTATTAAGATTTTGAAATCTATAAGTCAGCTATGTTAAGAAATTTTTAAACTGCACAAATGTTTGAACCAAATACCACGGCCCTGTGTTTGATATTTGTGTTTGAGAAGCATTTTTAGTGGCTGTTTTTAATTTTTTTATTTTTACATTTTAACTATCATTTACCATATAATACATGTAGTAGTTGACACAAAATATGTACTTACTGGCAACAATTAGGTGCCTAAATGGATATCTATCTGTAAGATATTGCCTCAACTAAGGACTCCATAGTGAGTCTATTATGGAATTCACAGCTTCTACTTTATCTCTACTTTAGAAGGCAGAATTGCATTAAGGCGCTTGTTGTATTGTAAATGTTTTATGTAAAATTAAGATCTGGCTTATCTCTCAGTGTGGCTTATACAAATGTATATGCTGTAGTTATACTAACATAAGTTAAAATTATTTTACTTGTAAATGGTATATCCTTACTTATTTGTACTGATAGGAAATATATTAAAGATAGAAAGGAAAAGTTCTTAAAAATTCCTTCACTATAAAATGATTTTTAGCTTTCCATTTCAACAAATAACCTTTGAAAAGAATGATTATTTTTCAATTCTTATCTGAGAGACCTATTAAATGAACATAATGATAGTGTTGTGAATTTAAAACTAGAAATATGTTTAAATATCAGCTAAATTATAGATCATATCTAAAAAGAGATTTCATTGAATTATATGTCAAAATTCTTGGTCTTATTCTTTTTTCATAAAATACAATTCACTTTGCAAGCCCAATTGTTCAATAACATCTTCACCTCAACATAGCAATTTTATCTTTTCATCTATATTTTGTAGTCTATATATCATTTAAAAAAATATTTTTAGCTACTGTCTGCTGCTTTTATATTTTTTGTTTTCCAATAATAGATCGAAAGTGGAATTTTTTTCTGGTAGTTAAGATGAACAAATAAATCTGTGATGGCTAAATTATAACATTCTATGATTATCAACATAAGAAATGAAAGAAGCTAATTATTTAACCCTAACCCTTTCACTACTATATTTCTAACTAAACACAAGATCTATCATTTAAAAATTATCTTCAGTATAATCAAGAATTTGAAAGGATTTAGTAAAATAACTAACGTTATCATTATTAGTAGAACTTAACAAATGTTCTGACATACAATTATGATGGAAGGCTTTTCGATAGACATAAATACTTTGAAAGAAACTTTTTTTATCATAGAGCAAGGGATGATTTCAGGTGGGTTGAAAAGATTTAATATTGAATAATAAGAACTTGCAGCAAGTTAGTTTTTTTTTCTGTCAAAAGAGGTATGGATTTTTCTGTTGAAAGAGGTATGGGATCATTGGTCCCACATTTTAGATTAACTCTTCCTTTAGTATTTCTATTTTATGTATTCTTATATAACTATTCAATGAAGGTATTGTACTATGAGAACTTCACATATTAACCCTTTTGATATTAAAACATCTGAAATCAGCCATGGTTCTATGATACAAAGCTCTTTCTTTCCAAGTGTTTGTATTAATATAAAACCCTCCCATCATAGCAATCATATCATAAAGAGTCATCTCTAGCCATTTAAAAACATACAAAATCTGTTAAATTCATTTTACATTTATCATGTAAGATGGTTAGTGGTACGAATGGCATCCAGCTGTAGAAGCCATTCTAAACAAAGAATAGAAGAGACTCATCAATTGTGTCGAGGGTACTGCAACATCTTTACTGCTGGTACCGTGTTAAAATGCATCCAGAGCACTTTGTAGAATGTGGGAACGTATTTAAGCATGATTTAGCCTCCTGGTCTATGTGAGAGTACAGTGTCTCTGATTAAGTACTGACTTGGTGAGGGACAACCTGTCCAAGCCTTGCTAGCAGGAAAAATGGACATTAAATGATAATAATTGTTTCCACTTTTGGCACAAGGCCAGCAATTATCTCAGTGCATTTCTGGAGCTTTATTTTATCGACCCCATAAAGATGAAAGACAAAGTTAACCTCGGTGGGATTTGAACTCAGACCATAAAGGGCCGTAACTCTATGCTGCAATGCATGGCGTCTGACCCTTTACCGATACTGCCAATCAATCCCCGTTAAATGATGATAATGATATTGACACAGATTTGCGAAAAGTCTTTTGTTCTTACATGTAATGATTGGTTAGTGCACAGTGTTTAGCCTATATCTCTATTCTGATTCATAGTTACATAAAGATAGATTCTTGAAAACTTTGAAGTCACTGCTACCTATCATCATCATCATCATCATCACCGTTTTACGTCCGTTCTTCCACGCTAGCATGGGCTAGACGGGTTGTCCTGTTGTGGGCAGTGTCTGGTCGGCTGACCATGCCTTGCTCATACAGGAACTGATTTGGCTTGATTTCTACAGCTGGATGCCCTTCCTAACACCAACCTCATTTACAGTGAGTGCTGGGTGCTTTCTCGTGGCGCCTACACGTCCACTTTACAGTGTGGGCTGGGTGCTTTTTTGCCGTGGCACCTCAACGACCACCTTGCAGTGGGGGGGGGGCATATTGTCTATATGCTTCAGCTTGTACCCATGGGAGGTGGGGTACTCTGTATTACTGCGTGACGCCAGAGGTCACGGTCATGCGTCATCGCCTTTGAGAGGTGTAATTGGGTAAGGTCGGCTTTTATCACCTCATCCCAGGTCATCTTGGGTCTCCCCACTCCGCAGTTTCCATCGACTTCTAGTGCTCTGCACCTTTTTATGCAGCTGTCATCCTTCATACGCATCACATGTCCATACCAACGCAACCGCCTCTCCTGCACACAGCATTTGATTCCTCTTATGCTCAGTCTCTCTCTCAATTCATTTATGCTTTGTCGTTCGCGTATATTACTATTACACATCCATCGGAGCATGCAAGCTTCGCTTCTCTCTAATCTACGTAAGTCTTCCACCTTCAGCGCCCAGGTCTCACTACCATGCAACATCGCTGTTCGGATACACGCATCATACAGTCTGCCTTTCATTTTGAGGGAGAAGCCTTTTGCAGCTAGCAGTGGTAGTAGTTCCCTAAACTTCTTCCATCCCGTTCTTACCCTAGTTATTGTACTTTCTGAACACCCACCTCCTCTGCTAATTCAGTCACCTAGGTAGCAGAAGCTGTCTACTGTTTCTACAGAGCCCTCCCAGAGATTGGTGGTACTTGTTTCTTCTGGCTGTTTGCTGCTTGCTGTCCCAGCACAGCTGTTGCATGTGAATCCTACATTCTTAGTTAAGCTTCCTAAGAGCCCGCTACATCTCTTGTGTACCCATTGTTTGCATTTGGGGCAGAGAATGGAGTTCCTACCTACACCTTTTCCTACATACTGAGCAAGGCCATTTCCCTGAGGGGATCTGGGTTCTGTTTTCTTATTTACTTACAAGGACCTTAGTCTTTGTCATGTTGACTTTGAGACCCTTTCTTTCTAGACCCTGCTTCCAAGTTTGGAATTTCTTCTCTAGTTCTACCATAGATTCAGCTATAAGTGTGAGGTCATCAGCATACAGGAGTTCCCATGGGCATCCGGTCTTAAACTCCTCCATTATTGCCTGCAGGACTATGATGAACAGGAGGGGCTAAGAACAGAGCCCTGGTGGACCCCAACCTGTACGCTAAATTCCTCGCTATACTCATTGCTAATCCTAACTTTGCTGACTGCTCCCCTATACATGGCTTGTACCGCTTTCACAAGCCATTCATCTACTCCTAGTTTTCTAAGAGCCCACCAGATTACAGCACGTGGAACTCTGTCAAAGGCTTTCTCCAGATCGACAAATGCCAGGTAGAGTGGCTTACTTTTAGCTAGGTACTTTTCCTGTAACTGCCTGACAAGGAAGAGGGCATCAGTGGTGCCTCTTCCTGGTACAAACCCAAAGTGCATCTCGTCTAGTTTCACCCGGTCCCTAATCAACTGTGCTATAACTCTTTCTGTTACTTTCATGACCTGGTCCATCAGCTTTATACCTCTATAGTTTACTCTATCTAGTGCATCACCTTTACCTTTGTAGCAGTTGACAATGATGCTACTGCACCAATCTTTTGGTATGACACCTTCTAGTATTACCTGGTTAACAATACGTGTGGTTATAGTGTGACCTACAGACCCAGATGCCTTCAACATCTCGGCAGCTATACCCGATGGACCGGTTGCCTTCCCCATCTTCATATCTTTGATTGCCTTACTTACTACGCTGCTGCTGATTTGTACTGCTGGCCCATATATAGGGTCTACTTGGTTAGGGTCTCTTCTTCCCATGCATTCTCCTCATTTAGTAATCTATCATAATGACTCTTCCATGCATCTTTCTTCTCAGCACTTGTGAGAGCAAGCTCACCTTTATCATTCCGGATACACTTCTCTCCAATGACATCACAATTCTCTCTGACACACTGCCTCGCAATCTTGAACACCTCCTGTTTCTGGCCCTCACGTTGCAAAACATGCTTGAATTTTCTATCCTCTGCTTCCCTCCTAGCTAAGTATACTTGTCGCCTAGTTTCCCTCTTGGTCTCTATGTAATGTACCCTGCTCCCTCCATTCTTCCAGTCTTTCCATGCCTGTCTCTTGGCCTTAACTGCCTCATCTACCTTATTGTTCCACCACCAAGTCACTCTCCTCCTGCTTGTGGTCTTACTCCAGCCACAGATTTCATCAGTCACCTCTAGTAAGTTATTTTTTAGGAACTGCCAGTTCTCTACTACATTGAATGTCTCTATCTGTTCTTCTTTACTGTCGTAGGCATTGAGTCAAATATCTTTAAATCTGTTACTGGTTGAGGGGTCTTTCAGCTTCCAGATCTTTCTTCTCCCAGTTGGCCTCTGTTTCCAGGTTCGTCTAGTTCTGACTGTGAGGTCGCTGACAACTAAGCTATGTTGGGATGTACATTCTTCACTAGGGATGGCTTTTGTGTTTACGACCGTCCATCTGTCACGTCCTCTGTTGAGGATAAAATCTATCTGACTAGAATGCTCCCCTGATCTATAGGTGATCAGGTAGTTGTCGGGTTTTTTGAAGTTTACCTATATATTTTTAAAAAAATAAAACCTATATATTTTCACACACACACACAGATATTTATTTCTGAGAGATATTACCTATTGACAACAATAATTGATAAGTAAACAACACTCTGAAACCAAACAGACAACTACAGAATGGCTGGGAATCTCCAGAATTGCTAGACTAATCAAACATGTGTTTGGGTTGTTTATGTTGGTGTGTGTGAGTGTGTTTTTAATGCAGCTATTTCCTATTTTTATTAGCAGACTTGTCAGCTTCAACTTCACTGTTCAATTTTCATGTTCTCTTTTCTTTCTCTAGACTTTGTAACTGTTAATATGTTATTAAACAATCAGTTTTTCCATTCGTTTTGCTGAAGTATTTCTGTTCATTCAGCATTAGTATTATTTTACTTTAGCCAGGCAGTAGAATCATAGTTGCATGAATGTTAAAAATATCTTTGGTACTATGAATTTCTGTTTCTGAGAGTTGTTACTCTTTGTCCTAGTTTTCTCATTTGAATCTACCTAATTTTTAAAAATATTTATAACTTCCTATTACATTATTAAATCATATATTCATGCAAAGAAAACCTAGAAAAAATTGCGCATATGATGAAAACATTTCTTATCTTTAGAGATTCATGTGATAATTCTTTTTGTTTAAAGCCATATTGAATTTCTGCTGATCAACATACTAAAACTTTGCATCAGTACTTTTAATTATAGGTGTGCATATATATATATATATAATCACACACTCAGACACACACACACACACTCAGACACACACTCAGACACACACAGACACACACATATAGCACTTTGTCTCAGTATTATATATATATATATATATATATATATACACAAAACACCTGATTGTGCATTTAGGTAAAAGGTAAAGAAAAAAGATTAGAATATACAGATTATTTTTTGTCTTTTACTGTTTGCTTAAGTTGTGGAATGCAGTGCTTATTGCCATTTTCAGAGCCTTTAAGTCTGGAAAGAGAGTGAGAAAGTTAAACTTAACAAGAAGTGCTAAATATTTATTGGTATTTCTTTTACCTTTCGTGGACTGAAAATGTATTAGGTCCAAACAAAGTAGATAGAGTGAATTTAATCAAAATTTCTCTTTTATTTTATTTTAAAGAATTTAAAAAAAAATACGAATGTGCAATTCCTACCTGGGGCATTAAAATACCCAAAATCAACACTGGCACTCAAAAGTTAATAAAATATTAAATATTTTTCTAATTATATTCCAGAATAAGAGAAGCAGTACACATCTAATGAATATATATCACCATTATAATCAATTTTATGTCCATGTTCCATACTGGTGTGGGTTGGATGGGTTGTCAGGCTCTGAGACTAGACAGGTCAGATGACAAGATCTTGCTCATATGTTCCTGTTTGGCATGATTTCTACAGCTATATACTCTTCTTAACACCAACCATATTACATCATGTACTGGGTGCATTCATTTTGATATCAGAACTATCACTTTACAGACTGGGCTGTGTGCATTTTACTGTAGTACCAGCACTACCATTTTACAGATAGGGCTGGGTTCATTTTATCGTGGTACCAGCAGCAACATTTGCAGGGAGCACTGGGTGTATTCCAGTGTAGCATTAACAGTAGTGCAATTTTGGTGTCCTTAGCTGGACAGAGAGAGTGGGAGATGGGAGTGAGGTGAGATGAATATATACATCATCTATCTATAATCTAAGTATTAGATGGATTGGCAGTATCGGTAGAGGGTCAGACGCCATGCTTTCCAGCATAGTTACGTCCCTTTACGATCTGAGTTCAAATCCCGCCGAGGTTGACTTTGCCTTTCATCCTTATGGGGTCGATAAAATAAAGTACCAGTAATGCACTGGGTAATTGCTGGCCTTGTGCCTAAAGTAGAAACAATTATTTGAATATTATGTAAATCTGTTCTTGGCCCCCTTTTTTTTGTGGCATATATTAATGACATAGATGCCAACTTAAAGAATGCCACGGTACTAAAGTACGCAGATAACATCAAGCTGTACCGTGAGATAAAAAGGACAGATCCTGAACACTATAGATCTTGCTTGCAGTCTGACCTGGACCCAATGCAACAATGGATCTCAGACTGGCAACTCAAGCTAGCTGTAGACAAGTGCACCACCATGTATTTTGGGAGTAAAAACCCAGCGTCCACATACTCCCTCCACAGCACTAATATCAAGAAGTCTTCTTGTGAACGTGACCGGGGCATTACGGTCAGCAGCAATTTTCATTGGATGAAGCACGTCTCTAAAATTGTCAAGAGGGCCGAGGGTGTCTTAGCATCACTCAGCAAGACCTTTGTCAACCGCTCTCCAGATATCTATGTAAGGCTGTACATGACTATGGTGCGGCCACACTTAGAATTTGCATCACCAGTCTGGAACCCCTATCTTGCTCAGAACATTGACCGCCTGGAAACTGTTCAGAGACATGCAACCAAGCGAATACCCTCCATCAGGCATCTACCATACTCTGAACGCCTTGCTTCCCTGGGCATGGATACATTGAAGCTCCCACGCCTGGCAACTGACTTGGTAAACACCCACAAAATTGTTAACCATCTTGCCAACAACAACCCTGAGTACCTTTTTGATTTCCATGTGTCTAACACACGTGGACATACCCACAAAGTCAGAAAACAGCACAGTTCCCATGACTTTTGGAAACATTTTTTCACGCTCAGAGTTGCTGAAGCATGGAACAAACTACCTGCATCAGTTGTTAGCTGTTGAGACACTGCATCCTTTAAGGCCTCCATGCTTCCCGAGATCCGCCAACACTACAGCTAATGTTCCCCTCCATACACATACACACATGTATACCATGACTCATACACTATTCACTTCCCTGACATTTGTGTATTATTCTATGTACTATACATACACCTTTGACGAGTTGTAGTGCACCTGAGCACTTTACACACAATAATTTCATCATTATTATTAAATTACTTTTCATATAGATTCTTCATCTAATCAAAAAGTGGGCTGCACTTAAATTTAACAATTTATGCATGCATCATGTGCTAGAATTCAGAAGATTGGGGTTTTGGGGCTTTATTTTATCGAATTGGTGTGTGCTGTTTGTGGACTTTCCAAGACCAGTGTGATCAATGTAGTTAATGTTCTTGAATAGTTTCAGGTTGACATGTGCTAGAAAAATATGGACAAGCAAGAACTCCCCCCAAAAAAGACAACATACTGTAGAAACAAAAATATGTATAGGAGTTACTGCAGGTCTAGGGTTGATGGACACAATATGAATAAAGAGATGAGCTAGAGGTGCTTGAGTTTGAAATGTTTCAAAATCAGTCAACTTCAAAAGTCAGATGTCACTGTAATTGTGGTGAGAAGAAAAGAGAGCACGCTTGTGATCCAGAGGTTAGAGTATGTTGGTAAACTACTTTATGCTAATCAGTTGTTTGGCCTTTTGGGGCAGCCTGACTGTGTAACAGTAACATTATTCTAGATGTGCCATTTCACTTAAATATTCATCAATCCATTAGACATAGAAAGTGCAGAATCATCACAATTTTATATAAATTTCCATTTCCTTATATTTTTTTTTAATTGCATAATTCCTGAAAGTATTCAATAAAATTATGTCAAAAACCATTTACATATCCTAATTCTTCAAATATAGTTTGGAATTTCATTAAAAGATTCATAATAAAATTCCACATTTATTGATTAAAAAGAATATTTGCTAAAAATAAACGTTTTATAAATAATCATTCTAAAAATAACTGTTTAAAAAATGCTGTTTCTAAAAATAGGCATTTAAAATAAATCATTAAAAACAAATTTATTTCTAAAAGTAATCAATTATATTTGAGAATTTAAGTGTAATTTAGGCAGACATAATTTTACATGACATTTAATCCTTTCATTATGATACTTCTATTGAAATACATTGCTTTTGTGTTTCAATTAATTTGCAAAATAATCAAGAATTAAGCTGAATAACTAATGAATAAAACTGAAAGAAAGTTTCTTACATACAATTATGGTGAAAAGTCTTGATATAACTATGGACATTTAAAGATGTATAGTTTTGTATCATAGAACCAGGGATAGAGTTCAGGCTAGTAAGAATTTGGAAAAGAAGTCAAATTTAGCCAAGTTAATTTATAATTACTACAGGTTGGATGATGAGCACTGAGTTATTTGATCCAGCTTGTTAGAATAACATGCAAGTGGCTGGGTAATCTGCAGATACAAGCAAGTTTAACATAAATCCAAAGCTAAATCACTGTGGTACAATATATGACAAGACTGAATTCTTGAATTACAGATATACTCTTTCCAGTGAGCTTCAATACAGTTTTCATCTACTAAATTTTACCGAAAAATGCTTGGATCAATTTGTGGCTGTGGTAAATACACTTGCTCAAGAAACCTCACAATGGTATCAAATACAGAACTTTGTGATTGCAGAACAAACTTCTTAACCACTCAGGCATTCCTCCTATAAACCTAATGCATAATATAAAATAAATGTGTTTATCTTTAATTATCTATATTTCTGTTTATTCATCTTTATACATTGATGACATTCTTAAAATGTCTGTAGTTAGCATTTTACTATTTGCACAGCAACATCAAATCTAAAATACACATTGTTATTTTTATAGATGGTGAGTGTTTATCAGCAGTAAGTTAATGTCAACATTATGAATAAACACATGAAAATTAACCCTACATGAAAAATATATATTTATAAAAAGAAAACCGAAAAAGTAAAAATAATCTTAGAGAATGTATCTGATTAATGATGATAAGCCACATTAATTCAGCAGAAACTTTTAAAATATCATATATGTTACATTGTAAATGTTATATATAAAATAGTGGTATGGCATACATGAATATATATGGTCAGATATGGTGCTTGGGTATTTAAAACTCTAGGCTAGCCCTACAATATGAGTGCCTTTCTCTCAATTATACTCCTCATTCTCCCAAATAAAATAATTTCAACTTACTGATTGTTATGCTGACAAACGTTGTACTAAACACTTCTTGCCTTACCACAATTAGAAAATGACTGCCAACTCATTACAGATCATATAACCATACAAACCTTTCTGCAGCTTTGGATATTTCCATAATGTTTATATAGGAAACTAATATATATTTAAGTTAATTATACAAATTTATAACCAATTGAGATTCTTTAAGGGTGAGTAATTTGGCTCTCTGAGGTCTGCATCCCAAGTGCTTGCCTACTTTGCCTAATGTTAGCACTGGCCCTGTATAGTTGAGAGAATGAAGGGCATAGTTGAGAAAAATGCACTCACATTGTAGAGATAACCTAGAGTGCTAAATATCCAGACACCATCCCTGACCATATATATACTCATGTATGTCATATTAGAAGATAAGTCACATCACTATTTCATAAACAACATTAACAATGTAACATCTATTTAGAATTGATGATTTTTAGGTCCAGTAGTTAAGTTGCACATTGGGTTTTTACTTTGTATTTTCATTGAAAAAGATGCATCCTTAATTTTCCCATGTGAAATAATTTGTAAATTAAATATATATTATTTTTATATGATAAATATTTGTGTACAACATTGTGTATATTAGAAAATCTAAGATAAATTTAATGTCAGCATCACAAGCTTTAATTTCTAAGCCTCACTATGAAAAAGTAAATAGAGTTTGTTCTTCTCTTCCTACACAAGAAAATGGGGGTAGGGTTATATCTGAAACTGATAGGGAAATATTCTTAATTTAAAGACATTTATATAACTATATTTTTATCCATTATATCGACACTTTTTCCAGTTATGTAAAAAAAACCATTAAATCAAAATCTTTTAATGAAATAGTAATCAAATTCTTTCTCTGATAAATATTCTTTGTTTGCAAAAGCAAAACGAAATTGTTTTTTTATTAGTTTTTATGATTAATTTCAAAAGAAGTACAGTATATCCTTTATATTTATAATCATCATTTAAAGTCCATTTTCCATGCTAGCATGGGTCAGGCAGGTTATCCTATTTGAGGCAAATCGGGTCAGATGACCATGTCTTGCTCATACAGAACTGATTTGGGCTTGCTTTCTACAGCTGGATACCCTTCCTAATGCCAACCACATTTTGAGTGAGTACTGGGTGCTTTTTGTCATAACTATACGACTACTTTACAGTGATGCTTTTTCAGTGATGCCTTATCAGTATATCACATTTTTTGTGTGATTATTTCATGCCCACCACTTCTGGTTTCTTTAGATAGTTTTTGTAGTATGTTAGATGTGTAAAGGTTGTTAATTACTTGCTGAGTCTTCCCCCATTTCTTGAAAGCAAAGGGCCCTCTAAACTGTACTGCATAGTCAGTTCTGAGAGAAAGTGTGAGAGAGAGAAAGAAATTGAGAGAGTGAGAAGAATTGACCCAAGTACTTCACTGGTATTTTTTTGTCACCTTGGAATAGAGAAAGACAAAACTGACTGTAACAAAATTTGAACTCAGGATGCAAAACTTTATAGCCAAGTTAATATTAAAATTATGCCAATCAACACCTTTGAATTTAGAGGTTTGAATAGTACTGTAATTCAAAAGCCCAGCCATGTCACATGTATCATGCAAATTTGGCTTGAGAGTTGCATTAACCAATTTAATACCAAACTGCTTGAAACCATCTCTGGTTCTATGATATAAAACTCTTTATTTTAAATTTCAAAAAACCTACTTAATAATAAAAAAGTTACTTACGTTACTTGATCTTTCGAAATTTTAAAACTGATTTGAAAATCATAGGGCTATGACTGCAGAGGACATGTGTAGACTGGAGAGAAATGAAGCAACCATGCTCTGTTGGATGTGCAATGTAAGTGTGAGAGAAAGGCAAAGCTTGAACAAGTTCAGGGAGAAGCTGGTTTTAAGAGGAATCTAAGATGGTGTGCAGGAGAGAAGACTGTGTTGGTTTGGATGGTTTGGACATGCGTTGCATATGGACAATGATCGTTGGGTAAAGAAGTGCCAGGAAATGCCTGGAAGGAAGTCGTAGTAAAGGTAGACAAAGAAAGACCTGGGCAGCAGTTGTAAGAGCTGACCTCAAATCACTGAGACTCACAGAGATTATGACAAAAAATCATGATGTATGGAGATATGTTGTGCTTAGAAGGACCCACCTAACCCATGCAAGTGTGGAAAAGCAGACATAAAAACGATGATGATGATGATGAGACAGTGTTTTTCATTCAAAAAATGTAAATGAAAGGCTAGATTCACATATCTGTGGAATACTCAAGCATGTATACATTAATTCATGAGTTTGATGTTCAGATGATCAAACAACTAAATGTTTATCATCAAAGCCATCAATTAAAGATTACATACACTTAAAAATTCTGGTACTTATTTGCTAAAGTATAAAACATTTTGGCAATTTCAAACTTGCTTGACATCTTTCAGTGAGTGACAAGTAATTTCTTTGCTTCTTTCCTCTACACTAATTAGCCACAATTATAGAGAATTATGATTTCAAAATATGAAATGTACAACTAATTACCATCAAAGTGAAATTGACAACTGTTCTTTTAACAGTCTAAGAATGTCAGTTTCTATACCTGAGATGGTGTGTCCATCTAAACAGTTATCTAAGCAGTTATCTAATGTCACTCTGAAAGTTTGATAAACATAGAAGTAGAATAATCATTATAATCTCATCACCATCATTATTTTATGTCCTTA
>OZ024742.1:298114511-298117011 GCA_964016885.1 Eledone cirrhosa | reverse complement strand
CTCCTTTGTCAGCATTCACAAATTATGTCTTCCTCTTCCTCTTATTTCTTTACCACACTATTTTCATCCATAATGCATTACATTTCCATATCAATGTATTCTTTTCTCTTACACACTGTGTCTTATACTTCTTATATCTAGTTTTTCTCTGAACTCATCATTCAATGGAGTCTGCCTTTATTTCTTTTGATTTTGTTTCTATACATTCTGTTCCTTCAATGCTTTGTCGGAAACATTTTCAAGTCTAAAACAGGAAAACTTGATTTCATTTAAAATTATGTAACATAATATATGATGCTTGTGTTTGAACAGCTGTAAAACCTGTAAAGTGTTAGTGTCTTTACCTCAGAAAACAATACACCTAGTACACTTTGTAAAGTGGTGGTGGTGGTGCCATGAAAAAACATACCAAGTACAACCTCTAATAAGGTTGGCATTAGGAAGGGCATCCAGATGTAGAAATCATGCCAAATATGGAATATATGAACAAGATGATGTCTCTTAGACTGTTACGCCCTGTCCAACCTATGACAGTGTGGAAAGCAAATGAAAAAGGGAATGCTAATCAACATAATATGACACAATAAAAAATATGAATTTTTATATTCTGAACATGAAAATATATACAGCAATTTTAGCATGACAATTTTTAAGTACATTATCAGGCATCTTGATATTAAAAATATACAACACTATGCATCTTCACTTTAACTTGATATTATAATTTATACTTAAAGTAATTTTGTATTATGTTCTTAGTCATGCCCATGTGTGCTAAGAGTGTAGTATATTTTAATGCTTAGATATGGGTTTCAGAGAGCAATACTTTATGTTGTTATATATAATATATATATATATATATAAAATATATATAGAATAAGGAAAAGCGAAGTAGTTTCAGATGTTCAAGTCTTTTAATAATAATTGTTTCTATTTTAGGCACAAGGCCAACAATTACCCAGTGCATTACTGGTACTTTATTTTATCGACCCCGTAAGGATGAAAGGCAAAGTCAACCTCGCGGGATTTGAACTCAGATCGTAAAGGGACGTAACTATGCTGGAAAGCATGACGTCCGACTCTCTACCGATACTGCCAATCCACCAATAATAATGCTGTGATATATATTTCAATGACGACACTGGCCACACTGTTCTGTGTGCGAGTGTCGTGTCATCATCAGACAGCTTGTTACATAATAAGGTTGTTTCGGATGAAAAACCCAAAAGCACAAACTTCATCCGTTCCCATGTCGATTCAATTTGGATTGCCTCGGAAACATAACCTTATTATGTAACAAGCTGTCTGATGATGACACGACACTCGCACACAGAACAGTGTGGCCAGTGTCATCATTGAAATATATATCAGAGCATTATTATTTAAGGACATGTACATCTGAAACTACTTCGCTTTTCCTTATTCGATATTTACTCCGTCACTCCTATGTGGAAAAAGTACGTTGAGTGCTTGAATTGAATTGCATCAATGTTTACCCTAATAATAATTATAAAATATAAATATATATATATAATATATATATAATATATATGTATATAATATAAGGGAAGCAGAGGAAAGAAATTTCAAGCATGTTCTACAACGCGAGGACCAAAAATGTGAGGTGTTCAGGATTGCTAGGCAATGTGTCAAGGAAAACCGTGATATTGTCGGGGAGAAGTGTGTACTTAATGATGACGGCGTACTTGCCATCACCGACGCTGATAAGAAGGTAGCTTGGAAGTGCCACTATGAAAGGCTACTAAATGAGGAGAATAAATGGGAGAAAGACAGTCTCCCCCACATCGACCCAATAGAGAGACCAGCAGTGTTAGTCGAGGGTAGTATAATAAGTAAGGCAATCAAGGATATGAAGACGGGTAAGGCGGCTGGGCCTTTGGAAATAGTTGCTGAGATGCTGAAGGCATCTGGCTCGGTGGGACACACCTTGGTCACCCGGATAGTTAACCAAGTCGTACAGAATGGGGTTGTTCAGAAGGACTGGCATAGCAGCATCATCGTTAACTGTTATAAGGGTAAAGGAGATGCCCTAGATATGAGTAACTATAGAGTATTAAACTAATCGACCAGGTCATGAAGGTCACAGAAAAAGTAATAGCGCAACTAATCAGAGAGAGAATTGACCTAGATGAAATGCAGTTCGGGTTTGTGTCAGGCAAAAGTACCACAGACGCTCTTTTCATTGTACGTCAACTACAGGAGAAGTACCTAGCTAAAGGTAAACCCCTCTACTTAGCTTTTGTCGACTTGGAGAAAGCCTTCGACAGAGTCCCCCATTCCATTATCTGGTGGGCCCTTAGAAAAAAGGTGTCGATGAATGGCTTGTGAGAGCTATACAAGCCATGTATAAAGAAACAGTCAGCAAGGTTAGAATTAACAACGAATATAGTGAAGAGTTTAGCGTAAAAGTTGGCGTCCATCAGGGCTCTGTTCTCAGCCCCCTACTATTTATTATTGCCCTTCAGGCTATAACAGAGGA
>OZ024742.1:298087011-298109511 GCA_964016885.1 Eledone cirrhosa | reverse complement strand
CCACCACTTCTATAGCGCCCTCCTGCATCTGAAAAATGTGTCTATCAATGCGACTTCTACTGTCTAATTTCCCTGTACATCTACTGCATACATATTTCTCTCTACCTGTTAGTTTGCCTGCTACCCCGCTACATCTCTTGTGTACCCAGGATCTACATTGTGTGCATTTTATAGAATTTATGCCAGTTCCTTTTCTGCATATCGAACATGGCCATTTCCCTCACGGAATCAGGGTTTTGTCCTCTTTTCTACTCATCAACACTTTTGTCTTAGCTAGGTTCACTCTCAGTCCTCTTGCTTCCAACTGCTGTTTCCATAGCCAGAATTTATTCTCTAGCTCCTCTACTGATTCTGCTATAAGAACCAGATCGTCAGCATAGAGAAGTTCTCATGGACAGCCAGTCTTAAACTCCTCTGTTATAGCTTGGAGGACCGAACCTTGATGTACTCCTACTTGTATCTGGAATTCCTCACTAAACTCCATTCCTACCCTCACTTTACTGAGAGTACCTCTGTACAAAGTTTGCACTGTCCTCAGAAGCTATTCCTCAACACCTAGCTTCCTTAGGGACCACCAGATGACAGATCGGGGTACACTATCAAAGGCCTTCCCTAGGTCAACAAAGGCTAAGTATAGTGGCTTATTCTTCTCTAAGAACCTCTCTTGCAATTGTCTCACCAAGAAGTGGATATCTGTTGTACTCTTCCCAGGCACAAAACCAAACTGCATCTCATCTAGTTTGACCCTTTAATTAGTTGTGCTAATATCCTTTCTGCCAGTTTCATAACCTGATCCATCAGTTTTATACCCCTATAATTGCTCCTCTCCAGAGCATCCCCTTTACCTTTGTAGCAATTTATGAGAATACTGCTGCACCAGTCTTTGGGTATGGCACCACCATATATAGCCTGATTATATATATTGGCCTTGCAATCGAAAGGTTGAGTTCAATTCTCAGACCGGGTGATATATTGTTTCCTTGAGCAAGACACTTTATTTCACATTGCTCCAGTTTACTCAGCTGTAGAAATGAGATGATAGGGACTGGGGTCCATATCATTCCACTGCAAAGTGGTCGTGGAGGTGCCACAGCAAAAAAGCACCCAGCACTCACTGTAAATGAGGTTGGTGTTAGGAAGGGCATCCAGCTGTAGAAATCAAGCAAGCATCAGTTCCCGTCCCACCCTTGCAAGCAGGGAAAAAGCGGACGTAAAATGAAATGAAATGAAATGATATATATATATATATGTGGTAAGGAACCAGATGGACCAACACACAGCAAAGTACTCAATACTTAGGGTAGTTGAGTGGGTAATAGGAATGAGTAGGACCCCGATGGCTGAGCTCAAGCGATTTTGACGGCTAATTCTGGAGTAAATGAAAATTTTTATCCTGGTAAATGAATAGCTGAACTTCTCAGGGGGTAATTCCATATATGGTAAAAGTGATTGTCACAAGGATTGGTCAAAAGTTTGTTGTTGAGACACATGATTATATCATGGCATTTTGTGGAAGGTAGGGGTAGCTGAACTTGCCAGTAGAAGGGAGAGGGAGTGGAGGAAACCCAGTTGAGCGTTGAAAGTGACAACTACAGCAGATTCTAAGGATAGGAGGTTGAAAAAGGTATACTAGAGAAGGGTAGGAGGGAGGAAGTCGAAACAATAAGTAAATATATAGAAAAATATTTAAAATATTAAAAATATTAAAAAAACACAATTTCTGGTTACTATTCCCCTTCCATAATCATCAAGTCTCTCACTGGTACTGCCAAACTATAGAAAAGTTTATTAGGTGGGACGAAATACTAAATACGAGATTGTAGTGACAGAATTTTATGAGTTAGTAGTAATCGGCCTAATCTATCTTACAATGACAGATCAACAAGTAAGTATATATATATATATATATATATATATATATATATATATATATATATATATATATATATATATATATATATATATATATATATGTATATATATATATATAATTTATATATGTATATATATAATGTATATATATATATAATGTATATGTATATATATAATGTATACGTATATATATAATGTATATATATATATATAATGTTTATATATATATATATATAATATATATATATATATATATAATGTATATATATAATGTATATATATATAATGTATATATATATGTAATGTATATATATATATATATATATATATATATATGTGTGTTTCATTGGTCTAATTAAAATCTGTTCCCAAACAGACCTGTAATTTTGAATTGTTGTTATTATCAATAAATATACTTCATTATTTCCGAAGACAGCATATATATGTGTTGGTATGTATATTCTCTTTGATATTTTGTATAATTTTGTACATAGATCTTTTGAATATGCATGCCAATTCTAACACATATATGTCCTAGAAACGATCGTTAAATAATGAACTTTTTTTGTTTAATATAAGGAACTGTTTCATTGTTTTATTCATTATTTTTTTAATGTTTTATATATATATATATATATATAATGTATATATATATATATAATGTATATATATATAATATATATATATGTATATAATGTATATATATATATATATAATGTATATATATATACGAGAGAAGGCTACGTTGGTATGGTCATGTGATGCGCATGAAAGACGACAGCTGTATAACAAAGTGCAGGGCAATAAAGATAGATGGTAGCCACGGAGTAGGCAGACCCAGAAAAACCTGGGACGAGCTGATAAATTCCAACCTCACACACTTACACCTCTCCAAGACAATGTCACTGGACCGAGACCTTTGGCGGTACTCAGTAATAGAGAAGACCCGCCTTACCTAAATACAAAGTAAAACCTACTACAGTCAGTAGGCATCTGTAACAAAATACACCCCCGTCCCACTACCCCCACCCCATCTACACCACCCCTTTCAATGTAAAGTTATGTTGGTGCCACAACATCCAGGCCAAAACAAATGAGATCGTGTAGGTATCACGTAAAAAAAACACACAGTACACGCTGTAATGTGGCCGTGTAGGCAACACGGTAAAAACCTCCCAGCCCCACATTGTAAATGTGGTTGGTGTTAGGAAGGGCATCCAGCTGTAGAAAACCCGCCAGACAGTCCTATGTGAGCAAGACAATCACTCTTGCCTCAAGTGGGAAAACTCCCATCCAAACCCATGCAAGCGTGGAACACGGACGTTAAACGATGATGATGATGATGATGATGATGATGATGATGATGATATATAATGTATATATATATAATGTATATATATATATGTATATATATAATATATATAAATTTATATATTCCAGTATCCAAGAATCATACTTATGATATGATTCAGTGTGGGACATTTTATTAGATAAATGGTAAATGAGTATTGTATATCTGATTTAGAATATGTATATTCTACACCTCTGTGTTTTCAGTAGCAACTGAAAACCCTCATGATCTGTATAAGTAAGCTTGTTATGGGGACCTGCAAGGCTAACCTCTGCTTTAGTATGGAAAATGGCTTTGAAATGTCTGTTTGCTGTTCTATTGTTGTATTGTGTGCAATCATCTGTATTTCTACTTAATGGAATACAACTATTTTTAGCTTTATTTTATTTGCCTACCTTCGAAATTATTTATGTTTTAGTCTCATTTCTTGTCACCCTTTTTCATTGTTATTTATACATATTTCTGTAAATAGGAGATAGTTGAATTAACAATGTTTTAATAATGTATTGATCTTGAGAAAGGGGTTGTGACCATAGCCTTTGCAGGCTGTTTGTGTCAAGTAAGGTTGAAGCAGTTGGTGTTGTTCTTAACTAACTACTCATCAATGATTCCAGAAAAATCATGGATGAGATACAAATTACAGGGTGCTGATATTTCTTGGGAGCAAGATTTTGGCATAGTGGTTAATGTTGGGTTTAGAAGGTATGCACAATATCAAGGAGAAACATGTGAATAAGTTAGGTTTGGATGGAGTTAGTATAATAGCAGACACCTTTATGGAACAGAGCCCAGTGTATCTGCAGTAGAAAAGGCAGTAGAAAAGAAGAAAATGAGAGTGAGAGAGAGGGGGCATCATGTTTATGGGCTAAACATTGTAATGTAAGCAGGAAGACAGTACATGTGTGAGCATGAAGTTGTGGTGCTTTCGTGAGTGATGAGACAGTACAAATTTGAAGCTTAGATTGCAGTGGTGGTTAATTGACATTCATTAGTGTGTCAGTTTAATTGCCTTGGAATTTGTTCCAGCTCACTGTACTTTGAATTCAAGTCTTGCCAAGGTCAACTTTGCGTTTTGTTATTTTAGGATCAATAAAATTATTACCAATCCAGGGGTGGTGGATTGTCAGAATTGTTAATGAATTAGTATCTGTTCTGGCTTTGTACATTCTGAGTGCAAATTCTACATTCTATCAATTGTTGCAATTGGCAGATATTATCAGCATTATCAGCAATAGAAATACTAATGAAAACATTTTTTCCTCGATCTGATCTGATGATCAGCTCATTTCCTTTCCTTTTGCAGTGCATTGGTTTGTGATGAGTGAGGAGGCAGCATGTCTGTAGGTCAAATGCTTGGAGTTTGTTGCTGAACAACGAGACACCACATACATGGGCCAGAGTTTAGAGTGTATTCTTTATTCCTTTACTATTTCCCCATTCTGTTGTTGGCATTAAAAATAGCTTTTATTCCTTGCAAAATCGTTTCTCCAATTACAGTTACTGTGGTATAAATAAGACTGAAATGTAAAACATGTTTACAAATTTGAATAAATGACACGTGTTGCCTTCAATATAAATCTATCATATGAATGCATAGAAAACATCAATCTGCAGGAGGCTGCGGCTGCCACAGCTACTGCCATTGCTTCTACTACTAAAATAACAAAAGCAAAACTAACACCACTAATACCACCACCACAACTACTACTAACACCACCACTACCACTACTACTACTGCTACTACTTATGTTGATGAAACCTTATATGTTTAATTAGCCATATAATTGTTCTTAGTAAGTTTTGCTACACAGAATATAGTAATCATCATTATCATTTTATATCTGATTTCTACACTAGCATGGATCGAATAGCTTGTCACCAACTAAGACCAGATTGGCCACAGACCCAAATCTTCCTCATATACCTCAGGCAGTACAAATGATCTTCCTAATACCAACTGGATTACAGAGTGTATTGAGTGTATTTCAATGTGGTACTAGTAGTACCACATATCGGTAGAGGGTCGGACGCCATGCTTTCCAGCATAGTTACGTCCCTTTACGATCTGAGTTCAAATCCCGCCGAGGTTGACTTTGCCTTTCATCCTTACGGGGTCGATAAAATAAAGTACCAGTAATGCACTGGGTAATTGCTGGCCTTGTGCCTAAAGTAGAAACAATTATAGAGTATACTGGGCACATTTATTGTAACACCATCATTACCATTTTTAAATTGTACTATGTGCACTTTAACATGCACCAGCACTACCAATTTACAAAATGAATTGGGGGCATTTTATCATGGGACCAGAACTGCACTTTACAGAGGGTACAGGGTGCATTTCAACAAGGCCCCACACTACCACTTTATAGAATATACTAGGTATCTTTTTTTTCTGTGGAACCTGTATATCTCTTTACACAGTATACTTGGTGCATTTTACCATAGCACCAGCACTTCTATTTTACAGTGTGTACTGTGTGAATTTTATCTTGGCACCAGGACTACCACTTTACAGAATGTAAATAATTTTGTTATGTTAACAAATGAGACCTTGGTGAAAACAAGATATTTAATCTTTTTATCGTTGATGGTTTTCTTTAGAAAATTACTTTCCTCAAGTAAAGTTTAGGAAAATCGTTACCACTTATCATGGTTTTGATATATGAATATTTTCAACTCTTGTGCTTTAATGAGCTTGGAACATTTTCAAATACAAACATAGTGTGAATTATATGATTAATATATATATATATATATATATATCATCATCATCATCATCATCATCACCGTTTTACGTCCGTTCTTCCACGCTAGCATGGGTTAGACGGGTTGTCCTGTTGTGGGCAGTGTCTGGTCGGCTGACCATGCCTTGCTCATACAGGAACTGATCTGGCTTGATTTCTACAGCTGGATGCCCTTCCTAACACCAACCTCATTTACAGTGAGTGCTGGGTGCTTTTTCGTGGCGCCTACACGTCCACTTTACAGTGTGGGCTGGGTGCTTTTTTGCCGTGGCACCTCCACGACCACCTTGCGGTATATATATATATACATATACATATATATATATATATATATACACATATATATTCATATGTATATTTATTACTATACTATAAATTATGTGCTTATTTTAAAAACAGCTCACTTTTGTTTACTTTTTATCACAATGCACCAATATCAAGTGACTTTGTTGTTTTCTGAATTGATCTAATGCAGACCATTGCTCATTGTCTCAAATTTAACAATTATCTTCCTTCTTGGAAGACACCTAATAAGAATTTAAAGAAATCTTCAAATATACTTCTTCATCTCGTAATTAAACATATTGATGTTCCAATTAAACATTTGTCTTGATGTAAATTAAATAATTTAGTGTAATTGTAAAACATGCAATGGCAGTCAGGATGAAAATATCCATCTTCAGCTGATATATTTAATTTTCTTGAAGTATTCTTAATTGCAAAAGTGAAATTATAGTATGAAGTGAAATGAGTGTTTCTCTTTCATTTTACTGTTTAGTCCAGCTTAACACCACCCTCTGTTCTTTGAATGCCTTTAATAGAGTCAACTATGTAGCAAGTATTCAATACTTCTGTTGAAAGTGGCCATGTTTGTTGTTTACTCTGCTTCCAATCAATATGAATGCACTCAATAAAACTCCAGCATAACTCCCCTTCTTCACTCCACTAACCCCACTCCCATGCATACACAGTCACTATGTGTGAACCTCCTTCAATCTCTCCATATCTATTTCCTTTCCTCCCCCAAATCATAAATGTTTTAACTTACTACATGAATCTCTCCCAGTGTGTTCCATCTACAATGAAGACAATCTCACTGACCACAGCTTGCTATCAATTTATTGCTTTCACTTCTATTCTCAAAGCTGATGGAAAAGTTTTTAACAATAACATCACAGCCTTCATCATCTTCAGTCTATCTGCCTTCTCAGTGACCAAGAGTATGTCTTTTGTTTATACTGTTCTGTGATAAAAAGGAAGGCAGAAGCCATTACATGTGTAAGGGCCTCAAGGCTTTGTGGGAGAGAAGAAAGAAAGTATCCTCAAACCAGAAACTTGTTCTAAATGCTCGCAACTGATTAATCTTCGCTAAAGGTCTCTAGTTCGACTGTCCTTGGGCCAAACAAAAACCACCCTTTATTCTACAATACAAAGCTGTTTATTTTAAATACTTATATTTATTTAAAAACATTCCATCATAATTTTATGCTAGGATCATTTTTAAGTCATGGTTCAAATGATAGCTAAACTCATTACATCTTGGAATCTTTTAGCAAAAAATATGGTTAACAAAATTGTTAAGAAAATTACTTTGTGATTATATGTAGTTTAAGATAATATATAATTTCAAATCATATTTTAAAAATATCATATATTCTTACAGATCATAGTTTTTTTTTTTTTTTTTTTTTAGATTATATATATTCAGTAATCAGTTGTTGTCGGATATATCTAGTAAGATCTGTATTTGATTTCCTATAATGTAGAGATAATCAACTAAACCAAACATTCTATTGATGCCATGAAAACATTCAACATTTCATACCACTAATATTACCATGAACAGATGGGAAGACCAATTTAATAGTGCATATCTTAAGATTTAGAACTGAAAACATGTGAGCATTACTATAAGAGAGTGTAGGTAGCCATATCAGTAAGATAGCAGTCAGTAAATGAACAGAATAACAGTTCAAATCTTGTCACTTGCACTTTACAGTAGCTGTAGACAAGACATTAATTTTAACTATTAAGTCTACTTAACTATAAGTAGATACCAAGCATAGTATAATGTAATTCTATAAGAAGCAGAAGTATTGTGTAATTGTTAAATATTTTGCTGGCTTGCTGTGTTGAGTTTATTTTCTTTGGCTGGAGAAACTCTCTTCCATAGAGTAAAATTCTATTCAAAAGAAATATGTCATGCATGATATGTTATGGAAGCTGGAGAAAAACAACAGCTCTGTAGATATTTGTGATTCTGTGGATATTTCTGAATCAGAGAATGCTGTGGAAGATTTGGCTGCTACAATGAATGGATTGAACAATTACATAGAGGCTCTGTACTTGGCGTTGAATGAGTAGTTAGAGTAGCACACAATGTTACTAGAATTAACTTGGTATGAGTAGTTAGTATAACAATGTTACTAGATGCAACTTGGTATGAATAATTTGTATAACAATGTTTTTGGAAGTAACTTGAAGAAACATGATATTGTCATCATTTTATTTCCATTTTCCTCTCTGGTATGTTTAGATGGGTTGTCATGGCTTGAGACTGAAGTGTTGGAGGACCTCACCTTTATATGTTCCATTTTTAGCATGGTTTCATTGTCTGGATGCCCTTCCTAATGTCCACCAATCTACAGAGAGTACTAGGTGCTTTTTATTATGATACTTGCTTAACCCCTTTAAAGAATGTGCTGGGCACTTTTTATCATGACACCACCACTCCCACATTACATTTGGACTGGATACAATCTATCGTGGTACCAACTCTACAGAAGTTTTTATACTATATATTTTATATATATACATTTCATTTTCTCTCCCAAAATCGTTACCAAGACTACCAAATGGTTTTTCTTGTTTAATCTTTTTATTTTCGTATATTTTACTTGGCCTACCTTTTATTTTCTGTGTCTATCCTTTGTGATTCTGTCTCTATTTTTGTACTCCTAAAAAAGGTCTAAAGCCAGACACGTCAAACTTTCTTTCCCCTTTTCCATATAAAGCGTGAAACTAATGACTTTTGTACCTATGTTTTGTCATCTCCTTGAACTATATATAAGACAAGGTCACCCAACCCGTCTAACCCATGCTAGCATGGAAGAATGGACGTAAAACAGTAATGATGATGATGATGATGATATATAAAGGATGGTATAAAACGAATTTCACCTTGCTTGAGTAGGATATTCACATCAACAGTACATTAATTTTGAAAATGGTTATAAATCCTACCTTGATTAGGTAGAAAAATTTATATATATATATATATATATATATATATATATATATATATATATATATATATATATAAATAAGTGTGTGTGTGTGTGTGTGTGTGTGTGTGTGCGCAGTGAATCTGTCCCTGTCTCTGCATGTGTCTCCAAATAGATGCCATTTAAGCCTGTGTGTTGTTTGTTTATATTTAGCATATAGAATGCCCTGCAGCTTTGTAGTTTCATAAATATCTGTAGTATACATATCAAATTTAATAAATATAAAATATGGGTCTGCATCAGGAAATGTATCCAATTATACAATGCTACCTAAAAAAAGTTGCAGTAAATTCATACAAACATAGAAAAGCAGATGTAAAAACAAATATTTCATTAACCATATTAATTTCACTCTATCACACAATTTCTTGATCGTTTTCCTCATATAAAAACAGCAATAAAAATAATCATTAATTCTTTTTTCCCTTACAAATTAAATCTTTGAAGAAGCCCAGATAAAATATTTGTTGTTGTTTAGCAGTATATTGATAACTAGTGAAGAAAAAAATAAAAGTTGTATTTCTTGTAAACTTCCTTTATTTATTTGATGAAGTGAAAGCAAAGATGAGGACATTTTCCAATTTTGTTTTATATCCCATAAAATTAATGTATTGAAAGTAATTCAAATTTGTTTACAACAATAGAGGCACATGGCTTAGTGGTTAGAGCATTGGCCTTGCAATCGAAAGGTTGTGAGTTCAATTCTCAGACCGGGTGATGCGTTGTTTCCTTGAGCAAGACACTTTATTTCACATTGCTCCAGTTTACTCAGCTGTAGAAATGAGATGATAGTGACTGGGTTCCCTATCATTCCACTGCAAAGTGGTTGTGGAGGTGCCACAGCAAAAAAGCACCCAGCACTCACTGTAAATGAGGTTGGTGTTAGGAAGGGCATCCAGCTGTAGAAATCAAGCCCAAATCAGTTCCCGTACCACCCTTGCAAGCAGGGAAAAGCGGACGTAAAATGAAATGATGATGATGAAATGAAATATCACAAAACATTTGAGCGCATAATTTCTGTTATATATTAAATTAATTGTAAATTTCTTCAATATTGAAGAATTTTTAATTAACATATATTTAAGAAAATATGGTTTTCAAATAAAGCATAAACTGAAAATTATATCAAAATCCTTCCTTTTTGTAATCAACAATAATAATATGCCACATGTGTTTGTGTGTATATATATATGTAACATTTTAAAATTTACATAGACAAACATTCAAACACTTAGATCATACACAATGCAATTCTGATATCAGTCATGTTGCTATAATAACGAATTTGTTTTCCAATCTCAAGGTCCTGGGTTCTAACCTTACATTTGTTATTTTTCCAAAGTTATTCATACATTTAATCCTGTTATGTTATTTGTGTATACATGCTGAATATTTATGTAATTATGTCCTAGAAACAAATCATTAAGATATCGTTTTTATATTTAATCACTTCTATGTGTCAGTAATCAACATAAGCTATATAGTTTCTCTTATGCAAGCCATTAATTTTTCAAAATGCAAAGTTCTCAGTCTGTATGGCTGTTCATATATCCAGCAATACTGGTATACAAGGCATACCAATCCTGTACTCCAAAAATTGAATATGTTCAATGTTATTTGCCATTATTATTAATGGCACTGGGTCACTAGTTATTACTACTACTGCATAATTGATTGTTTTACAAACAGAATAAGTAATATTCAGTTTCTTCACCGAACTGTAACAAAGCTATGTTGGTGGATTGTGTGTGTATATATATATATATCATCACTATCATTTAACATTCATTATCCATGCTAGCTCTCTCACAACTTGTCCTGTTGTGAGACAGCCAGGTCAGAGGCCTGTGTTTTGCTCACACAGACATGATTTTGGCTTCATTTCTACAACTGGATAGCCTTCCTAACACCAACCACATTTACAGTGTGTACTGGGTGATTTTTGTTGTAATACCTACATGACCACTTTACAGTGTGGACTGGGCACTTTTTATCATGTCACCGACATGACCACTTTAGAGTGAAAGAGAGAGAACATTGTAACACACTTCCTTTTTTGTCTTACATGTACGCTCAATAAATTCTAAATAAATAATTTTAGAATATTTCTGACAGATCATGGTGTTTGTGTGTGACAAATGAACAAAGCATTTGTACAGTTGTTATAATAATTATTCAGTTTTATTGTTTGTGTTGAGTAGTAGGCCTAGTTAGTTTTAATTGAGTTAGTTTAATTGAGCATAGAGAACGCTGATTGAACAAATGTCTAGGAACAATCTAATTGTCATTTTGATTGCTGTCCAGATAAAACAATTTCTTGCATAGTTTTATCTGTATATCAAGCAACTTTGATATACCAATAAAACACATCTGGTGTGTCTGAAACAGCTGTTTGGCTGGAAAAATCTTTGATATATTATGAAGCATCATATCCTGAAATTTGGATCTGACATATGTGATCTCCATTTCAAAGAATTTGCTGCTTTGTTAAGTAGTATGAATTACTTTTCTTCCTTTTGTATTATATTTTTCTATGCTTGAGAAATAACAAGTGTTTTAAAGCAATTTTCCAAGCAAGAGTAAGAGTTAGCCTTACTATTTACATTAATAGTTATTTTACTAAACCTCCCATAATTTTTTAAAATTATTATTCTGATAATTAAAACACAAAGGCAGTATAATTTTGTTAAAAAATATGATCACAAAAGGATTTAAAAAAATCCCCCATTAAAACTGTTATTCCTACTTGAATCTTCCATGATCTATCCAAAATTTATTTACTGGCAACTGACTTGGTAAACACCCACAAAATTATTAACCATCTTGCCAACAAAAACCTTGAGTACCTTTTTGATTTCCATGTGTTTAACACACGTGGGCATGCCCACAAAGTCAGAAAACAGCACAGCTCCCATGACTTTCGGAAACATTTTTTCACGCTCAGAGTTGCTGAAGCATGGAACAAACTACCTGCATCAGTTATTAGCTGTCGAGACACTGCATCCTTTAAAATCTCCATGCTTCCTGAGATTCGCCAACACTACACCTAATATTCCCCCTCCATACACACGCACACATGTATATCATGACTCATACACTATTCACTTCCCTGACATTTGTATATTATTCTATGTACTATACATGCACCTTTGACGAGTTGTAGTGCACCTGAGCACTGTACACAATAATTTCATTATTATTATTATTATTATTATTATTATTATTATTATTATTATTACATAACATCATGGAGGAAATAATCAATATTTTAGTTTCTTCACCAAACTATAAAAACAAAACATGTTTAAGGATTATATATTTTTGTGTGTGTGTGTGTGTGTGTGTGTGTGCACAGCTATGTATATGTGCACATGTATTTACACTTACAAACACTTGACAACCAGCTCCATTTGTGTATATCCAATAATTGTCATGACCTACATATATATGTGTGAGTGCATGTATATATATATATATATATATATATATATAATGCATAAATTACAATAAAATATTTGACCTCCACAATTTTTTGTCTTAATATTTAATTGTACTTCATGAATTGTAAATACAATTTTAGAATTATTTTTCTAAGGCATTTGTGTGACAGACAGACAAATCCAATACAACTATCATATTATAGATTGGATTTGTTCACTTAGCGACTTGGATGTGAGGAAACACATCTGCAAATTGCACACAAAGTAGGTTTTCCATGTATTACAAAGATGTGTTTACACATTTTATTGTTTCAGTTTTACTTTATTGTTTCAAACATGGAAGGTAATTTAGTGTTAGTGTATTTAAAGAACAACAAGAAAAATAGATTGAATTAATAATTAGCTAACTATTAAACAAATTAGAAAATACTGTTACACAGTAGTATTTTCTGTCATGTTATTACTGAAGTAGAATATAACATGGTATATATATATGAATATATATACATATATGTATATGTGTATATGTATGTGTATATTTCTATATATGTATATATATATATCTATCTAAGGCGGGTAAAATTCCCGAGATCCATGGACGAGTTCTCTCCAGCGATCTCTGTCCCTCATTATCGCTGCCATGTCCTGCGTCTCCAACAGACCAGTGTCTGTCCTTAGGGCATCAACATACGTTAACCTCGGTCTTCCTCTTCTAGTGTGTCCATGTAGGGGCTCCCAAAGGAGCACTGAGTGCAATGTCAACTCTGGATGTCGGTGAGCATGTCCAACTAACCTCAGTCTCCTCTGTGTCACTTTTGAGCTGACTTTTGGGAGTATATATATATATATATGTGTGTATATACATATATGTATATGTATAGGGAGTATATATATATATATATATATATATATATGTGTGTATATATGTATATGTATATGTATATGTATATATATATATATATATATATATATATATATATATATATGTCGACTTGGAGAAGGCCTTCGACAGAGTCCCCCGTTCCATTATCTGGTGGGCTCTTAGAAAACTAGGTGTTGATGAATGGCTTGTGAGAGCTATACAAGCCATGTATAAAGAAACAGTTAGCAAGGTTAGAATTAACAACGAATATAGTGAAGAGTTTAGTGTAAAAGTTGGTGTTCATCAGGGCTCTGTTCTTAGCCCCCTACTATTTATTATTGCCCTCCAGGCTATAACAGTGGAGTTCAAGACCGGCTGCCCATGGGAACTCCTATACGCAGATGATCTAACGCTCATAGCTGAATCAATGGCCAAGCTAGAGAAGAAATTCCAAACATGGAAGCACGGCCTAGAATCAAAAGGCCTTAAAATTAACCTAGCTAAGACTAAAGTTCTAGTTTGTAAGAAAGAAAATAAGGCGGCGGTCCCCTCCGGGAAGTGGCCATGCGCAGAGTGTAGGAAAGGCGTAGGTAGAAATTCCATTTTGTGTCCCAAATGCAAAGTTTGGGTGCATAAAAGATGTAGTGGGATCACAGGTAAGCTAACTAAGAACATAGATTTTACATGTGGCCGGTGTTCTGGGGATATAAGTAGCAGCAAGTGCCCACAAAATACTAGCTCTTTCAACTGCGCAGAGGGTTCTATAGAAATAGTGGACAGCTTCCGTTACCTGGGTGACAAAATCAGCAGTGGGGGAGGGTGCTCTGAAAGTACAGTAGCTAGAGTCAGAACTGGGTGGAAAAAGTTCAGAGAGCTTATACCACTATTAGCCGCTAAAGGGTTCTCCCTAAAAATGAAAGGCAGGCTGTACGATGCCTGCATACGAACAGCAATGTTGCATGGCAGTGAGACCTGGGCATTGTGTGCAGAGGATATACGCAGACTAGAGAGAAACGAAGCTTGCATGCTCCGCTGGATGTGTAATAGTAATATACGTGAACGACAAAGCATAAACTAACTAAGGAAAAAATTAGAAATAAGAGGGATCAGATGTTGTTTACTAGAGAGAAGGCTACGTTGGTATGGTCACGTGATGCGCATGAAGGATGATAGCTGTATAACAAAGTACAGGGCAATAAAGATAGACGGTAGCCACGGAATAGGCAGACCCAGAAAAACCTGGGACGAGCTGATAAACACCGACCTCACACACTTACACCTCACCAAGACAATGTCACTGGACCGAGACCTTTGGCGGTACTCAGTAATAGAGAAGACCCGCCTTGCCAGTAGGCATCTCTAACAAAATACACCCCGTCCCACCACCACAACCCCCACCCCATCCACACCACCCCGTTCTATGTAAAGTTATGTTGGTGCCGCGCCATCCAGGCCGAAACAAATGAGATCGTGTAGGTGTCACGACAAAAAAACACACAGTCCACGCTGTAATGTGGCCGTGTAGGCAACACGGTAAAAACCTCCCAGACCCACACTGTAAATGTGGTTGTTGTTAGGAAGGGCATCCAACTGTAGAAAACCTGCCAGACAGTCCTATGCGAGCAAGAAAATCACTCTTGCCTCAAGTGGGACTACCCCCGTCCAAACCCATGCAAGCGTGGAACACGGACGTTAAACGTTGATGATGATGATGATGATGATATATATATATATTAGAATTGGTGCTCTGAAATAGCAATATATATATGAATGTATATATAGTGTATTTTGCAATACACTGTATGCTTAATTAAAAGCATCTTGAAGACCTTACGCTATTGTTTTAAAGTAGTGACAATGTCACTTACTTCAAATTTCAGCAAACAAGGGGAGATAAGCTGACAGAGCTCTGTTTGGATTCTTATAGAATTCCAGTAATAATCAGGAACTGATTATACAGAGCGGTTGCCGGTCCAGCAAAAATTGAAAATTAGAATTGGTGCTCTGAAATAGCGATATATATATGAATGTATATATAGTGTATTTTTCAATTTTTGCTGGAGTGGCAACCGCTCTGTATAATCTGTTCCTGATTATTACTGGAATTCTATAAGAATCCAACATTCATAATTTTCAGCAAACAGGAGGAGTGCTGAGCTTTGATAAGTACCAACAAGAACGAAACAGAGCTCTGTCAGCTTATCTCCCCTTGTTTGCTGAACATTGAAGTGACATTGTTACTACTTTAAAACAATAGCGTAAGGTCTTCAAAATGCTTTTATTTAAGCATACATTGTATTGCAAAATACACTATATATACATTCATATATTTATATATATATATCATCATCATCATCATTTTACGTCTGCTTTTCCCTGCTTGCAAGGGTGGGACGGGAACTGCTTCAGGCTTGATTTCTACAGCTGGATGCCCTTCCTAACACCAACCTCATTTACAGTGAGTGCTGGGTGCATATTTGCCGTGGCACCTCCACGACCACTTTGCAGTGGAATGATATGGACCCCAGTCACTATCATCTCATTTCTATAGCTGAGTAAACTGGAGCAATGTGAAATAAAGTGTCTTGCTCAAGGAAACAACACATCACCCGGTCTGAGAATTGAACTCACAACCTTTCGATTGCAAGGCCAATGCTCTAACCACTAAGCCATGTATATATATATATATATTTCTAATTATGATTTGTTTAAACATACATTACTAGTTGTAATTACCATGTACAACCCACAGTCATTTTTAGATTAATTTGGAGAAAGGTGCTCTGGAAAGTAATACATATCACCTTTGTGCCTGTATCATTATTCAAAATTCATAGCTGGAAATTTGTTAATTGCATTGCAAAATATGTTTATATTATCATAATGACAAAAAAGGTGAGGGGAAAAGAAAAGCTGATATAAATCGGAATGGAAAACTCTACACTCTTGGGTAGACAGTATATCTTAGCTGTATTCTGAATAGAAGATTGCAAAAGCACCAATACTGAGAACAGCCAGTGCTACATTAGCTATTCAACCACATGGGGCTTCTTCCTCACACATGATGCCCTTGTCACAATCTGACTGAGGAAAATGGTAGTCCTGGGACCATGGTCTGAATGGGCAACTAGGACAAAAAAGAAACTGTCAGTCAATGACAATGAAGTAACACACTTTGTCAAACTGTTGTTAGTGAAGTTTACAGGAAAATAATGAGTGTAAATAAAAACCACATGTGTTGTAACCTATCAGATGTTATCATGTTAACATATATTTGGAAAAAATATTAATATCTATCATCATAATTTTATGTCTACTTTCCATGGTGGCATGCATTAGACAGGTTGTCGTGGTTCAAGACAGTTCTTTTTCAGGATTACTGCGCTCTTAGGTATGTTGGAGGATAACATCTTGCTCATGCTTCATTTTTTTTTGGCATACTTTCACTGACTGATTCCCTTTTCTAACACTAACTAATTTACTAAGTGTACTTGACCCAACATTAGAGAGTTTATGTCCTCAGACTGATTAGAATGTCCTCTTGACCCCATATTTTCTCTGTTCACTTTATATACTGAGTGCATTTTACCATTGCAACTGTGCTAGAGGGATTGTCAAGTTCTTATTCAAACGAAAGTGTCTTGTCTACACTACATCGATTTGCTCATTGCCAGCGACTTTACATTGTGTACTGGGTGCATTTTATCATGAATAAATTCCTCTTTTCTCTGCATTGTCCACATTCATTTTCCAACCACTTTACAGATTATACAGGATATAGTTTATCATGGCACCAACACTATTGTATTATTTACATTTAGAAACCCAATGAAATTTAATACATTGGTTGATTGATATTTTTTATAAGCAAGCTATAAATTGTATATATTTCTAAATAAACAGTAAGTACCATAATAGTATTATGATATTTCCATACTGAGAGGAACTGCATGAAAAAAACTATGCATACAACATTGTGATTCAGGAATATTCTACTAGACTTCAGTTAGTATAACAAAAGCTATCTGACATATTTGTTACGGCAACACTTTCTATAAGACTTCTCTCATTCCAGAGGGAAATTCTTTTTATTTTTTTCTATTTAGACATTAATTTCCATACATATCAGAAAAGAGTTTTAAAAAGAATATTACCAAATTAATTGTATTGTACACTTCATTGAACACCATAATTATGTTCTTGAATTCCATTATATTTATACGATAGACCTGAAAATAATATTCTTAAAACATCAATGCAATTTTTATTTTCTTTCTATTACTATTGCTGGTGGTATATTAACACACACTGATAAATTCTTAATAGTTGAAATTTTTCATAAATGAATATTTCAGACCATTAGTGACAAATGATATAAAATAAAATTAGTATATATACATATGTGTATGTATGTATGTATAATATATATATATATATATATACGTACACACACACACACACACACACACATATATATATATACATATTCACACACATTCATAGATATACATACACCCAATGATGGGTTAGTTTTTATAAAAACTATGAAGCAATTCATTTTGTTTTGATAATAAAAGATTTGTTGATAACCAGATCATCATCCATGCAAAATGATAATGGTAGCAAGATAGAAACTTTTCTTTTCCCCCAGTTATATTATCTTATCAGGGTAGTTAAGTACAAACCATGTTGGGTCTTCTGAAATTTCATTTCTACAGAGAGAGGGGAGAGGGAGAGGAAGATGGCTCAAACTGCTTGCCTTATGCAAACTATTACTCATTGGTATTTAAAAAAAAACAAAAAAACTTTTGTATAGAAGTTAGAATATCTAAGAATAGCAGACGAGCAGACTTTCCGACCTGACAGTTTTTTTTATAATCTACTAAACGAACTTTATATCATATTAATGATAATAAAAGGATAGATGTATCAAGATGGTATATGTTGAGGTGGCATATGTTGAGATGCTATGTGTGCCTGATTTTATGAAACAATGTAATATGGGCAAGTTAATTCTTTTAGAAAATACAATTGCTTATGAATTACAATGTTGAAGGTTGTTATTATTGTCATTACCATCATCACCATCATCATCATCATCACCATCAACAACACCACCACTATCATCACCAACACTACCACCATCATCACCACCACCAATATCATCATTCCCATGTCTATCAACATCATCATCGACATTATTATCATCAGCTGGTTGTATATTTTTACCTGTTGGGTCATTACAGACCAAGTCAACAGTTAATTGGAAAGAGGGAGGAGGGAGCTCAATAACATCAACATCAGAGTGACTGAACCATATATGAGGAGGATGTGGATGTACCATGGTAGGAGGTGCTCTGTCAGAGAGGGAATAGATTTGTAGGACATGAGAGTTCAGACACACAAGGACATAGAAGGGTGATGATGGAGGGATTGAGTTTTGTCAGGCTAAGTGCTATGCTTTGCTATCAGTTGGCATAACACAGAGGACGGGATATTGGCATATAGTGGATTGGGTTAGAGGAAGAGAAATGGAATTAGTAGGAGCCTACAGAGCATCTTTCTTGAACTAGTATATGGATTTACTCCAGGAATCATTGAAGTGCTTTATTATTATCATTTAGTGGATTAGTAGTATTGGTAGAACATCGGACAACAGGCTTTGCAGCATAGTTACGGTCCTTTACCTTCTGAGTTGTTATCCCGCTGAGGTTAGCTTTACCTTTTATCCTTACGGGGCTGATAAAATAAAGTATCTGTCACATACTGGGGTCGATTTAATTAACTTTCCCCTGCCCTAAAATTACTGGCCTTGTGCCAAATTCAGGAACCATTATCATCATCAGTTTAAATCCATTTTGCATGCTGGTATGTGTTAGAGGGGTTGTAAGGTGATGATACTAGACAGGTTGGGGAATTACGTCTTATATGTTCCATTTAAGAATGCTTTCTATGGCTAGATGACCTTCCTAATATCAACAACTTCACACTTTATTGTGGCACCAGCTCTACCATTGTACTGAGCATTTAAGATAGCAACACCAATTATTATTTAGGGCGGTGGATTGGCAGTGTCAGTAGAGAGTCGGACGCCATGCTTTCCAACATAGAGTTACGTCCCTTTACGGACTGAGTTCAAATCCCGCCGAGATTAACTTTGCCTGTCATCCTTATGGGGTCGATAAAATAAAGTACCAGTCATGCACTGGGGTCGATTTAATCGACTTTCCTCCCCCAAAATTGCTGGCCTTGTGCCTATATAAGAAACCATTATTTAGTATTCTCTTAAGATGGTGGATAGGTAGAATTTGTAGAGCATCAGGTAAAACTCCATTGCAGTATTTGTTCCAGTTCTCTATGTTCTGAATTAAAACCCTGCTGAGGTTAACTTTGCCTTTCATCCTTCTAGAGGTCAATAAAATAAATTTCCGGTTAAGTAGTGCTGTTGATTTAGTTTACTTCCTTTACCTTAGAATTGCTGGCTTTGTTCTTGAATTAGAAGCCATTATATAATATCACTATCAAAAGACAATGATAATATAAATTACTTAACAGAACAAGTTGTGGAGTATATTTAGAAAATGCTTCCTTAAATATAGTATTCTCCGTCTTAATAAAAAAAAAAAGAAAATATTGTTTATGTATTAACAGATATATTTTGCATGTAAAGGTGTTGGCATGTTATATCATCTCACAGAGAATAATATCAGAATTAATGACTGATATTTTAATGCGTTTAGCAGCAATGGCAGGTTGTTATTGCAGTTACTAGCTTTTCAAGAAATATTCTCATTATAGTAAGACTTTACAGTTATTACAAAAGATATTTGAGTGTGTGTGAGTGTACACACACACACACACACACACACACACATATATATATATATGTATATATATATATATGTGTGCGTTGTGTGCTGAAAGCAATTGTTGAAAGTTAAAGAAGAACAAGTCTATTAATATAATGAGCTGAAGAAGATTCAATATGGCAAATGAAAATGTAAAGTTAGTTCTTAGTGATGTCTACTGGGGAAATGTACTATAGACTGTGAAATAGTTGGATTGAAGTATTTGAAGATTGTTTTAACATTGACAAAGATACTGACTAGGCAATTGTTGTTATTCTAGGTCTGAAAATAATATACTAGAGAGTGAGATAGACTTGTTAAACAATGAAAAATAAGGAAAACAATTTGAGGTAGTAAGTAATGCACTGCTTTATGATTGTATACATTACATACATGTATGTATGTGTATGTGTGTATATATATGTATGTGCAAACATTGAAAAATAGATGTTAATAATGACGATAATATATGTAGAAACACACCCATTCCACATTATAAAGTTGCAGTGCTGATGTCACAATAGAATGCACCCAGTGCATACTATAAAGTGGTTAGCATTACAAAGGTCACAAAAACCATAAAAACCATGCCAAAATGGAATGTATGAACAAGCTATGGTCATCTGAGCTGTCTATTCTCAGAATGTGATAAACCATCCAACCCATGTCAGCATGACAAATATATGTTAACCAACAATGATGATGATGATATATACATATATATATATATATATATATATATGTGTGTGTGTGTGTGTGTGTGTGTGTATGTATATATAAATCTGGATTGATTCGGTTTGAAACTGGTTAAACCATTACTCAACAGAGTACTAAATACTTGGGGGAGTCTGGAAATAACTGTTGAAACGGCAAAACCTCAGCCATTGGGTGCCGATTCTTTACAATATATATATATTATTCTTGCCTCAAGTAGGAATACCCCCGTCCAAACCCATGCAAGCGTGGAACACGGACGTTAAACGTTGATGATGATGATGATGATGATATTCAAAGGCAGGTGGCTGAGTGTTTAGAGAGTCAGGTTGTAAATTCAATTCCCGAACTGGGTACTGTGTTGTGTCTTTGAACAAGACATTTTATTTCATGTTGCGTTTGTTCACTCAGCTGTAAAAATGAGTAGCGACATCACTGGTGCCAAGCTGTATTGGCCTTTGCTTTTACCTTGAATGACATTGGTGACATGGAGAAAGAAGACTAGTGTGTATGGGCAACTGCCTGTCTTCCACAAAATCACCTTGCCTGGTCTTGTACCATGGAGGGGAACATTATAGGTGCAAAACCCATGGCCATTCTTGACCAATGGGTGTTCTCATATATAGGAAAGTCATTTCATCAGATGTAGATAGACTGTTACAATAGCATCATAGCCAGCTTATCTACATCTGATGGAATGCTTTCTATAAATGTAGGATTATGTAACTATGTAAACCTAATTAAAATATGGAAAGTACAGAATAAAATATAGAAACATAATCTCCTGTCCTTATTTCAATCCCTGTGTATTTATATTCTGTAGAGGATTCACCATACAATACTGGTCAACCCAATCTATAAAATAATTCTTACCACTATGGATTAAATGCTATCTAAATTGGGTGCTATGTTTGGCTTATACTCTGATTTATTAACTCCTTAAACAATTAACCCCTCCCACCAGTGTCTTCCCTTATTTGTACTGTTTCTGCTGTTGAATGCTTAGTTCATGCCTAATAAACCTGTGAGTATCAGGTGAAACTCCAGAATAACAAAATGAATATATATAAATATATATATCATCAACATCATCATGTTTGTGCTTCTGTGCTTGCCTAGGTTGGATGGATCCTTTTCAGCACACCATCTCTCCACTCTGCAGTCACTGCCCATGTTTCACTACCATGCAGCATTGCACTTCACACACAAGCATCACACTGTTGACAACCTTTTATTGTCAACAGTGGAAATATCGCTAAACTTTTCCATCCTATCCTTATTCTACTATTATGTTCTCAGAGCACTCTCCTATGCTGCTAATTAAGTCACCTAGATAGCAGAAGCAATCAATCACTTCTATGGATCCTTCATGTGATTGGAAA
>OZ024742.1:298074511-298082011 GCA_964016885.1 Eledone cirrhosa | reverse complement strand
ATTTACATTACATTTAATTGGAATATATATATTGCTAAATTATTGTTATTTAAAATGAGTTTTGATGGATTTTCTATTATTCCTGACTGCATTTTCTTGAAAATTGAGGAATAAAGTTTGGTTAATACATAGGATATTTGTTATTCATTAACAAGATTCTTAATTATTAGCCTGCCGATTAAGATAATTGGCAGTTTTAATGTTTTGTATTCATAAGTGCTGCTGATTTTGTTTTACGTTCTTCAAATTGTTATCATTACATCAATATATTTTATTATAATCCTGATGGAATAATATTAATTTATTTATTTCTAGCTTTAAATTTAGAATCATCATCATCATTACCATAACCACCATTTTTACATCTACATTTTTTCATTTCCATATTGACATAGTTTGGATGAAATATTGTTGATGCAGAATCCTATGGCTGGCAAATTGGCAAAGTCATTAGAACATCAGATTGAATGCATTGCAGTATTCACTCCTGTTTTCTCCACACTGAGTTCAAATCATGCCAATCTCAACTTTGCCTTTCATTCATTCAAGGTCAATAAAAATAGTATCACTCCACTACTGGAGTTGCTTCTTCCTCTATATCTCTTTTTAACTTCTACTCTCTTATTCCTCCTTTTTTCTTTCTCTGCAAAAATTTGGCAGTGTTCTGATCTGGAGAGGTGTGTACTCCACCTAATTTAAATTTTTTAGAAACACTGTACATCACTACAGCTCCCCTATAACTCAATCAGGAGTTGAGGCATCATGTTATAGCATGGCATCTATTGGCCAGATACTCCTTCTAGCACTAACCTTTATATATTTTTAAGTTCTAGTTCAGGAATTGGAAGTCTAGAAAAAAACTACTTAACACTTTTCTTACTATACTATATTTCTCATAAAAACAATCTATTATTCACAGCTTCTTTTTCTTCTTTGCCCACTTATTCCTGAGAGGGTCAACACTGAGAGTTCTTAAAAACTCCTTCCAGCGGGTCCAGTCAGAAGCAACTGTCTCCATCTGATCTGGCTGGATCCCTAAGCAAGACCAGCCAAGCCCATGGATGTTATCCAACTGTCTTGCTCAGGGTCTGAAGTTTGGAACATAAGATTCTTATCATATTGATTTTCACTCATCAGGTCACTAAACAGAACAACATAAATGGCTGTCACTGGCTACCTAGAGTAACAACATGAGACACATGCACACACAGACACACACAAACACACATATAGATATGCACATAACAATAGACTATTAATGTTGCTGCAGATATCATCTAACTCATGCTAGCGTGGAAGATAGACTTTAAATGATGATGATGATGATGGTGATGATGATGATGATATATATATATAATAATTGTTTCTACTTTTAGCACAAGACCAGCAATTATCCCAGTGTATTACTGGTACTTTATTTTATCGACCCCGTAAGGATGAAAGGCAAAGTTATTTACAGGGTGCGGACGATATGTGTTCGCAAGATTACTGTCTAGGAAAAAATAACACAGTAGTTGTATTTTTTAAGATTTATTTATCAAACTTGGGTCAGTTTGTCTTCATGACTTGTTCTTTCGACCTCACTTGATAAACCCGCCATTGGCTTTGATGACGGCCTCAAGGTGGCCTCGGAACCAGCTACAAGCCTTCGTCACTGTCCCCCGACTTAGGCCCCTAAAGGCACTTGTGATCCTGGCCTTCAGATCATCTTTTGTATTGCAGCTAGATCTGTTGGTGTCTCGTTCCACTGTGCCCCACACAAAGAAGTTGAGGGGGTTGCAGTCAGGCGAGCTGGGAGGCCAGATGTCAGGTGAAGTGTGGTCGACGAAGTTCTCTGACAGCCAAGCTTGGGTCTTTCGGCTGGTATGGCAGGGTGCTGAATCTTGCTGCCACATGTATGGCCTACCTGCAGCTACCTGGACGATCCAGGGCTTTACTACCTCACTCAGAATGCAGATGTAGCCATCGGAGTTCAGCTTGAGGCCCTCAGGGAAGAAGTGAGGTGGCATGATGTCACCTTGACTGCTAACGACACCTAAGACCAATGTTGTCGCTGGAAACTTTGTCTGCATGACTCTGGGCACGTCTTTGGATGAGACAGCGAGCCACCTGTTGTTCTGGGAGTTGATCTTCTGGTCTTATTTGTCCTCCCGGCGCGTATTCCAAGAAGAACTCCGTGTCTCTTCCACAAATTTGGAGGTTCAAAATTATTCATAATCAATTATTCTGAAAATAAATAATGGAAATATAGTCACTGTTTTTATGAAGACAAGAGTAACAACGGAAGTAAGAAAAATTTGCATAAAATTAGCAGTTGAAAATTGTGAACAAATATTGTCCGCACCCTGTATTTTTATCGGACTTTGTATTTCACCCTTTGTTACTGAGTACTTGGCGGGACAATCCATCTTCATACACACACACACACGCACACACACACACACACACACACACACACACACACACAGACACACACATATAGACATGCACATAACAATAGACTATTAATGTTGCTGCAGATATCAAGTTAGATTAAAGAGCTGGCCAATTTATGTGAGGTCTATGTAATCAGTATTCAATTTGAACTGTAGATGGTTAATAGTTGTAACAGAAATATGTGCCAGATGACTATTTCAGAAGGATCGAGTTCAGGAATTGAAAGACTGGAAAAAATATTTAACCCTTTTGGTATTATATTTCTCAAGCTATAATTCACAACTAATTCTGAAAATTATCGAAAATTCATAGGAATTTAGTAAAGCAACTAAATTTTTATCTGGTCTTTGGAACATAACTTAATAAATGTTCTTACATAAAATTGTAATGGAATGTTTTTAGACAAATATAAACACTATAAAACAAAGATTTCTTTTATCATAAAATCACAGCTGGCTTCAGGTGGGTTGGCAACAGAATTAAGAAGCAATAGACCACATAATTGAAAGTGGGTATAGAAGTAGTTACATTATGCAATGGGCTTAGATGGCACAGAGTTAACCCTTTGAATCTTCACCCCATGCCATGTATGTGACCCCAATTCTAAGCATCAGGACAAAAAATCAATGAAAAAGATATTATCAATTATATTTATCAATTTAATCTGGAAAAGAAAACAGCAAAATAAATGTATAGACAACAATAATCTTGGCAATGCTTTCCTGAATTAATCAGGCAAAAACGACAAGGTAAAACAGTTGCTGCTTTGTGTAGAAAGTGATGAGGAGAAGTGTGGAGCAGAACACAAGACCAAGGTGGCAAGATATAGTCAAAAATCGTTGATATTAGTTTAGTAGGCCAGTGCATCCAAAACATTTACTAGTTCAAAGGAGTAAAGACTACTGTAGTTTTCTGATTGCAGTTGAAGATATAGAAACAAATTGTGTCAACATAATGAATTAATCACATCTACTTACAAAATCGTAACCGATTGGAAAAAATATCAATATTGGATCAATATTGCTGTAATGACCAACACATATGGAATCTCACTCAAATATTTTTATAAAACATTTGTATATTTAAGTTACATTTGATGTATAATCATCATTTTAATGTCCACTTTTCTATGCTAGTATGGGTTAGATGAAACATTTTTAATGCAGTTTTTCTATGGCCAGATACAAATCTGATGCTAACACATGTTGAATTTTCATTTTTTTTAAAGTATTGCATATATCACTCATCTCCATTGAACTAGAAAGATGCAGAAAATGTTTTTTACATACTGGAATATAAGATCGGAATTTCCATTGTTATTGTTATATTTTTTACTCACTTGTATATGGTTGTGTTTGTCTCATTTCCTACTCATTCCATTATATTTGATTTATATATATATATATGTGTGTGTGTGTGTGTATACACAACAGACTTTCTCATGATTTCCATTTACCAATTTTCACTGACATGGCACTGAACCTAAAACCATGTGGCTTCAAAGCAAACATTTTAACCACACAGCACTATCATGATTGCTAAATGTGATATTCTACTATCTCATTCCAAATAGAAGACATGTTAAAATCTGCACGGAGTGATATTGAATCTTTATATATATATGTATATATATATTTTTTTCATGAGAAAATATTTTCTTCTCATCTATCCATGGTTCATGGAATTTTACTTTATTTTCTACAAGGTTTATCTATAAATCCAGTAAATTGAATGATTATTTCAGATTCAGGCAGGTTTTTAATTACATTTGTAGAATGCTTTGGAGAAATCTCAGGACATAAAATCTACTTTTCTTGAATTTAATATTTGTACTTATATATTAAATGGAGATTGGTAGCATTGTATGAGATACATTTTCACAGGAAATGTTTTCCCTGACATCGATTTTAACAATATCTATCAGTTATTTATTAAGAGGTTTATATAGAGGGAGTTATGATGATGCAGTGAATGATATATGTATGCCAATAGAGTTGAAACAACACATGATGCAGCAAATGATATATATATATATATATATATATATATATATATATATATATATATATATATATATTTATTAAAATAACAAATTAAAGTTTAAGCAAAGAATCGCTGCTTTCACCCTTAACGGGATCTTCTGAAGATTCCGTTAAGGGTGAAAGCAGCAATTCTTTGTTTAAACTTTAATCTGTTATTTTAATAAATACTTGCTCTACGGTTCTTATATATTTGATATATATTTATCCTTATCGAACCCTCTTTGGATTTTAGTTTTCAAATTTATTATTATTACTATATATATATATATATATATATACGCAAATATATTTGAAACAACTCATGATACCATTGTGAAAGATATATCATCATCATCATCACCGTTTTACGTTCATTCTTCCATGCTAGCATGGGTTAAACCGGTTGTCCTGTTGTGGGCAATGCTAGGTCCAGTGACCATGCCTTGCTCATACAGAACTGATTTTGGCTTGGTTTCTACAGCTGGATGCCCTTCCTAACACCAACCTCATTTCCAGTGAGTTCTGGGTGCTTTATGATATATATCATCATCATCATCATCATCACCGTTTTACGTCCGTTCTTCCACGCTAGCATGGGTTAGACGGGTTGTCCTGTTGTGGGCAGTGTCTGGTCGGCTGACCATGCCTTGCTCATACAGGAACTGATCTGGCTTGATTTCTACAGCTGGATGCCCTTCCTAACACCAACCTCATTTACAGTGAGTGCTGGGTGCTTTTTCGTGGCGCCTACACGTCCACTTTACAGTGTGGGCTGGGTGCTTTTTTGCCGTGGCACCTCCACGACCACCTTGCGGTGGGGGGGGGGGGGCATATTGTTTATATGCTTCAGCATGTACCCATGGGAGGTCGGGTACCCTGTATTACTGCGTGACGCCAGAAGTCACGGTCGTGTGTCATTGACTTTGAGAGGTGTAGTTGGGTAAGGTCGGCTTTTATCACCTCATCCCAAGTCATCTTGGGTCTCCCCACTCCGCGGTTTCCATCAACTTCTAGTGCTCTGCACCTTTTTATGCAGCTGTCATCCTTCATACGCATCACATGCCCATACCAGCGTAACCGCCTCTCCTGCACGCAGCATTTGATTCCTCTTATGCTCAGTCTCTCTCTCAATTCATTTATGCTTTGTCGTTCACGTATATTACTGTTACACATCCATCGGAGCATGCAGGCTTCGTTTCTCTCTAATCTACGTAAGTCTTCCACCTTCAGCGCCCAGGTCTCACTACCATGCAACATCGCTGTTCGGATACACGCATCATACAGTCTGCCTTTCATTCTGAGGGAGAAGCCTTTTGCAGCTAGCAGTGGTAGTAGTTCCCTAAACTTCTTCCATCCCGTTCTTACCCTAGTTATTGTACTTTCTGAGCACCCACCTCCATTGCTAATTCGGTCACCTAGGTAGCAGAAGCTGTCTACTGTTTCTACAGGGCCCTCCCAGAGATTGGTGGTACTTGTTTCCTGTGGCTGTTTGCTTGCTGTTTCAGCACAGCTGCTGCATGTGAATCCTACATTCTTAATTAAGCTTCCTGAGATCCCGCTACATCTCTTGTGTACCCATTGTTTGCATTTGGGGCAAAGAATGGAGTTCCTACCTACACCTTTCCTACATACTGAGCAAGGCCATTTCCCTGAGGGGATCTGGGTTCTGTTTTCTCGTCTACTTATAAGGACCTTAGTCTTTGTCATGTTGACTTTGAGGCCCTTTCTCTCTAGTCCCTGCTTCCAGGTTTGGAATTTATTCTCTAATATATATATATATATATATATATATATATATATATATATATATATATATATATATATATATATATATCATATATATATATATATATATATATATTTATATATATATATATATATATATATATATATAGTATGGTCCGTTGGATGTGCAATGTCAATGTGCATGAACGACCAAGCATGGACGAGTTGAGAAAGAAACTTGGTATAAGAGGGATAAACTGTGGTGTGCAGGAGAGAAGGCTGACATGGTATGGGCATGTGATGCGCATGGAGGATGACTACTGGGTAAAGAAGTGCCAAGAAATCTCAGTAGAAGGAAGACGCAGAAGTGGTAGACCACATAAAACATGGGCGGAGGTGGTGAGAGCAGACCTCAGATTGCTGAAACTCAACAAACAGATGATGAAGGATCGTGACAAGTGGAGAGATGCTGTGCTGAATAGGACCCGTCCAACCCTTGCAAGCAAGGAAAAAGCGGACGTAAAATGATGATGATGATATGTATATATATATATATATATACATGTATTATTATACATGTATATATATATACATGTATATATACATGTGTATATATATGTATATATATATGTATATATATATATATATGTGTGTATATATAAATGAAAAAATGGCGTGCTGCGTTGTTGCAAATATATATATATATGTATATATATATATATACCACGGGCGAAGGGTCCGTGCATGCATTATAGAATCTTGAGTTGATCAATTGCGTCGGTTGAAGCAAGCAGAATTTTGGTTGCTTACTAAAACGTAGACACAAAAAAAGATAACACACACACACACATACACATAAACACACACACATACACACAAACACACACACACACATACACACAAACACACGACAGCTTTGGGGCAAGCAGAATTTTGACTGCTTACTAAATCGTAGATAAAAAGATAACACACACACACACACACAGTAGATAACACTACATGCGGCTTTGACCGGCTTTGACCGGGAGGGTTATTTAGAGGGAATTGGGGGGGGGGGGGGCGTAAGGCTGCTCAGCCCCACTTTTCACCATCGCGATTGCACTGCATGCCCTGCTTTCCAGGTTACCCTTCGCCACTGATATATATATGTATATATATATATATATATATATATATGTATACTGAAGGAATTGTGGTAAGGAACCAGATGGACCATAACGCACCAAAGTACTCAATATTTAGGGTAGTAGAGTGGGTAATAGGAACAAGTATGACCCCGACGGCAGAGCTCAAGCCATTTCGATGGCTATTTCTGGAC
>OZ024742.1:297957011-298064511 GCA_964016885.1 Eledone cirrhosa | reverse complement strand
AGTTTATATAAGATTGGTATTTCTCACAACTACCCTTATCCCAAAATTTCATTTTCCTTCGTTTTTAACAACATTCTTTAATAAAATCCAATTCTTATTTATCACATCCATATGAATTAATATAAATTTATTCCTATAAGTATACCTATCAATTAATTTAATTTCTTGTTATACATCTAAATTCTTTGTGGTTTAAATAAGATTGGTATTTCTCACTAATACCCTTACCCTAAAATGTTACTCTTCTTCGTTTTTAACATTATTCTTTAATAACATCAAATGTTCGTGTACCCTTCACTGGCTTGACCTCTTTTCATCTCCAAAGTATTCTTTTCATTCAAAGTATTCTTTCCATTCAAAACATAAGTCTGCATTCCTCTACCCCTAAATTAAATTTCTACTACTACTATTCTATCAACTTGACGTCTTACTACTTTTCTATTGGTCAATTCAAAACCTGTTCGCAAACAGACCTATTATATTAAATCTTTGTTGGTTTTTTTCAATAAACAAATCTCCTCATTTCTGAAGACAGCATGTATATGTGAAAGTATGTATATTTCCTTTGATAGTTTGTGATATTTTTACATAGATCTATATGATATACATACCAACACACATATATATCTTAGAAACGATCGTAAAATGTTGAATTTTTTAATATAGGGAACTTGTTCTTTGTTTTTATTCATTGTTTTTATTAATTTATATATATATATATATATATGTATATATATATATATATATACATGTGTGTATATATATATATATGTGTATATATATATACACATGTATATGTATATATATATGTATATATATATATATATACATGTATATGATGATATATATGATGGAGGCACATGACTTAGTCGTCAGAGCATTGGCCTTGCAATTGAAAGGTTGGGAGTTCAATTCTCAGACCGGGTGATGTGTTGTGTTCTTGAGCAAGACACTTTATTTCACATTGCTCTAGTTTACTCAGCTGTAGAAATGAGATGATAGGGACTGGGGTCCCTATCATACTACTGCAAAGTGGTCGTGGAGGTGCCACGGCAAAAAAGCACCCAGCACTCACTGTAAAGTGGTCGTGGAGGTACCACAGCAAAAAAGCACCCAGCACTCACTGTAAAGTGTTCGTGGAGGTGCCACGGCAAAAAAGCACCCATCACTCACTGTAAAGCGTACGTAAAATGAAATGATGATGATGATGATGATATATATGTATATATATATATATATATATATACATGTATATGTATATATATATACATGTATATGTATATATATATATATACATGTATATATATATGTATATATATATATATATATATATACATGTATATATATATATGTATATATATATACATGTATATATATATGTATATATATATACATGTATATATATATATGTATATATACATATATATGTATATATATATATATGTATATATACATATATATGTATATATACATATATATGTATAGATACATATATATGTATATATACATATACATGTATATATATATATATATACATATATATGTATATATATATACAAAGTAAGCCACTCTATCTGGAGAAAGCCTTTGACAGAGTTCCACGTGCTATAATCTGGTGGGGTCTTAGAAAACTAGGAGTAGAAGAATGGCTTGTAAAAGCTGTACAAGCCATGTATAGGGGAGCAGTCAGCAAAGTTAGGATTGGCAATGAGTATAGCAAGGAATTTAGAGTACAGGTTGGTGTCCACCAGTGCTCTGATCTTAGCCCTCTCCTGTTGATCATAGTCCTGCAGGCAATAACGGAGGAGTTTAAGATCGGATGCCCATGGGAACTCCTGTATGCAGATGACCTCGCACATATAGCTGATCCTATGGTAGAACTAGAGAATAAATTCCAAACTTGGAAGCAGGGACTAGAAAGAAAGGGTCTCAAAGTCAACATGACAAAGACTAAGGTCCTTGTAAGTAAATAAGAAAACAGAACCTAGATCCCCTCAGGGAAATGGCCTTGCTCAGTATGTAGGAAAGGTGTAGGTAGGAACTCCATTCTCTGCCTCAAATGCATACAATGGGTACACAAGAGATGTAGCGGGATCTCAGGAAGCTTAATTAAGAATGTAGGCTTCACATGTAGCAATGTAGCAGCTGTGCTGGGACAGCAAGCAGCAAACAGCCACAGGAAACAAGTACCACCAATCTCGGGGGGGGGGGGGGGCTCTGTGAACCAGTAGATAGCTTCTGCTACCTAGGTGACCGAATTAGCAGCGGAGGTGGGTGTTCAGAAAGTACAATAACTAGGGTAAGAACGGGATGGAAGAAGTTCAGGGAACTGTTTATTTATCTGTTTGTTTATTTATTTATTTATTTGTTTATTTTCTTGTCTTCTCTGCACATGCGTTTGCGTGTGTGTATAGTGTTTTGTTTGATGAGTGTTAAGACTAAATAAAGATGCCGTAGGCATACAATGCAACGGGAGGAAACATAATAGCACCACTGACGATGTTGCAGATGTGCAATGAAAGAACTTTGATAGACTATATATATGTGTTTGTGTCTATATTGTATCTGTATTTTTGACCGTTGGTCAATCAATGGCAACATTGAGGACTGAATAAATTAAATTAACCGATATAAAAGACACAGAAGTGAAAACGAACCAAACAGTGAGTGTGTTCTGTTATTAATTTTGGCAATATTATTACACAAATATGACCCTCCCCAAGTATAACAATATTTGTATCAACACATGATTTCATATCAAAAACCTCGCAAAACTAATTCATCGCCGTATATATACATATATATACTAATTCATCGCATGTATATATACTTATATATATATATATATATGTATATATATATATAACGGCGATGAATTATATATATATATGTATATATATATATTTCGTTTCTGAATTTGTTTAGCAAGATTCTTTTTCTGAAAACGTGTTTTGAAACCGATATTGTTATACTTTGGGAGGGTCATGTTGCCAATAAGGAATACACGCACCACAAAAACAAGATGGCGTAGGACAGAACAAAGGAGAGGCACAAAAACAAAGGAAAGAATCCCAAGTCACTGAAGAGGTCACAGAATGTGTGACGAAAGAACTTTGACAATATATGAACAATCGTCTGGTTGTGGAACCAACCAACCAACCAACCGGAAATTTATAAATTCCTAAATTTATAAATTTAATTTATAATGAATTGAAGTGAAAGCAACTGGTGCGTGTGTTTCTTATTGGCAACATGACCCTCCCAAAGTATAACTATATATATATATCATCATCATCATCATCATCAACGTTTAACGTCCGTGTTCCACGCTTGCATGGGTTTGGACGGGGGTAGTCCCACTTGAGGCAAGAGTGATTGTCTTGCTCGCATAGGACTGTCTGGCAGGTTTTCTACAGTTGGATGCCCTTCCTAACACCAACCACATTTACAGTGTGGGTCTGGGAGGTTTTTACCGTGTTGCCTACACGGCCACATTACAGCGTGGACTGTGTGTTTTTTTGTCGTGACACCTACACGATCTCATTTGTTTCGGCCTGGATGGCGCGGCACCAACATAACTTTACATAGAACGGGGTGGTGTGGATGGGGTGGGGGTGGTGGTGGTGGGACGGGGTGTATTTTGTTAGAGATGCCTACTGGCTGGAGTAGGTTTTACTATATATTTAGGTAAGGCGGGTCTTCTCTGTTACTGAGTACCGCCAAAGGTCTCGGTCCAGTGACATTGTCTTGGAGAGGTGTAAGTGTGTGATGTCGGAGTTTATCAGCTCGTCCCAGGTTTTTCTAGGTCTGCCTATTCCGTGACTACCGTCTATCTTTATTGCCCTGCACTTTGTTATACAGCTATCGACTTTCATGCGCATCACGTGTCCATACCAACGTAGCCTTCTCTCGAGTAAACAACATCTGATCCCTCTTATCTCTAATTTTTTCCTTAGTTCGTTTATGCTTTGCCGTTCACGTATATTACTGTTACACATCCAGTGGAGCATGCAAGCTTCGTTCCTCTCTAGTCTGCGTATATCCTCTGCACACAATGCCCAGGTCTCACTGCCATGCAGCATTGCTGTTCGTATGCAGGCATCGTACAACCTGCCTTTCATTTTTAGGGAGAACCCTTTAGCAGCTAATAGTGGTATAAGCTCTCTGAACTTTTTCCAACCAGTTCTGACTCTAGCTACAGTACTTTCAGAGCACCCTCCCCCACTGCTGATTTTATCGCCCAGGTAACGGAAGCTGTCCACTATTTCTATAGAACCCTCTGCGCAATTGAAAGAGCTAGTATTTTGTGGGCACTTGCTGCTACTTATTGCACCAGAACACCGGCCACATGTAAAATCTATGTTCTTAGTTAGCTTACCTGTGATCCCACTACATCTTTTATGCACCCATATTTTGCATTTAGGACATAAAATGGAGTTTCTACCTACGCCTTTCCTACACACCGAGCACGACCATTTCCCAGAAGGGATCGCCGCCTTGTTTTCTTTCCTACAAACTAGAACTTTGGTCTTAGCCAGGTTAATTTTAAGTCCTTTTGACTCTAGGCCGTGCTTCCATGTTTGGAATTTCTTCTCTAGCTCGGCCATTGATTCCGCTATGAGTGTCAGGTCGTCTGCGTATAGGAGTTCCCATGGGCAGCCTGTCTTGAACTCCTCTGTTATAGCCTGAAGGGCAATAATAAATAGTAGGGGGCTGAGAACAGAGCCCTGATGGACGCCAACTTTTACGCTAAACTCTTCACTATATTCGTTGTTAATTCTAACCTTGCTGACTGTTTCTTTATACATGGCTTGATATATATATATATATGTGTGTGTATATATATATTCTGTAAAAGATATATGCCAATATATTTGAAATATATGATACTGTAAATGGTACGGATCTCAGGCAGGTTAATGAAGAATGTAGTCTTTGAATATAGAAAATGCAGAGGATTAGTAAGCAAACAAGAGAGATGTTTCCCTAGAAATCTAGAAATAGTTGGAATTCGGCAACAAATATTCTATATGTTCTAAAATGCATCTATCAATGTTGTCTATCCCCCCCCTCTCTCTCTCTCTCAGTATATATGTATATATACATTACATGGATATATATAAGGAGACGCCCTAGATAGGAGTAACTATAGAGGCATTAAATTAATCGACCAGGTCATGAAGGTCACAGAAAAAGTAATAGCGCAACTAATCAGAGAGAGAATTGACCTAGATGAAATGCAGTTCGGGTTTGTGTCAGGCAAAAGTACCACAGACGCTCTTTTCATAGTACGACAACTACAGGAGAAGTACCAAGCTAAAGGTAAACCCCTCTACTTAGCTTTTGTCGACTTGGAGAAAGCCTTCGACAGAGTCCCCCGCTCCATTATCTGGTGGGCTCTTAGAAAACTAGGCATTGACGAATGGCTTGTGAGGGCTATACAAGCCATGTATAAAGAAACAGTCAGCAAGGTTAGAATTAACAACGAATATAGTGAAGAGTTTAGCGTAAAAGTTGGCGTCCATCAGGGCTCTGTTCTCAGCCCCCTACTATTTATTATTGCCCTTCAGGCTATAACAGAGGAGTTCAAGACAGGCTGCCCATGGGAACTCCTATACGCAGACGACCTGACACTCATAGCGGAATCAATGGCCGAGCTAGAGAAGAAATTCCAAACATGGAAGCACGGCCTAGAGTCAAAAGGACTTAAAATTAACCTGGCTAAGACCAAAGTACTAGTTTGTAGGAAAGAAAACAAGGCGGCGATCCCTTCTGGGAAATGGTCGTGCTCGGTGTGTAGGAAAGGCGTAGGTAGAAACTCCATTTTATGTCCTAAATGCAAAGTATGGGTGCATAAAAGATGTAGTGGGATCACAGGTAAGCTAACTAAGAACATAGATTTTACATGTGGCCGGTGTTCTGGTGCAATAAGTAGCAGCAAGTGCCCACAAAATACTAGCTCTTTCAATTGCGCAGAGGGTTCTATAGAAATAGTGGACAGCTTCCGTTACCTGGGCGATAAAATCAGCAGTGGGGGAGGGTGCTCTGAAAGTACTGTAGCTAGAGTCAGAACTGGTTGGAAAAAGTTCAGAGAGCTTATACCACTATTAGCTGCTAAAGGGTTCTCCTTAAAAATGAAAGGTAGGTTGTACGATGCCTGCATACGAACAGCAATGCTGCATGGCAGTGAGACCTGGGCATTGTGTGCAGAGGATATACGCAGACTAGAGAGGAACGAAGCTTGCATGCTCCACTGGATGTGTAACAGTAATATACGTGAACGGCAAAGCATAAACGAACTAAGGAAAAAATTAGAGATAAGAGGGATCAGATGTTGTTTACTCGAGAGAAGGCTACGTTGGTATGGACACGTGATGCGCATGAAAGTCGATAGCTGTGTAACAAAGTGCAGGGCAATAAAGATAGACGGTAGTCACGGAATCGGCAGACCTAGAAAAACCTGGGACGAGCTGATAAACTCCGACATCACACACTTACACCTCTCCAAGACAATGTCACTGGACCGAGACCTTTGGCGGTACTCAGTAACAGAGAAGACCCGCCTTACCTAAATATATAGTAAAACCTACTCCAGCCAGTAGGCATCTCTAACAAAATACACCCCGTCCCACCACCACCACCCCCACCCCATCCACACCACCCCGTTCTATGTAAAGTTATGTTGGTGCCGCGCCATCCAGGCCGAAACAAATGAGATCGTGTAGGTGTCACGACAAAAAAACACACAGTCCACGCTGTAATGTGGCCGTGTAGGCAACACGGTAAAAACCTCCCAGACCCACACTGTAAATGTGGTTGGTGTTAGGAAGGGCATCTAGCTGTAGAAAACCCGCCAGACAGTCCTATGCGAGCAAGACAATCACTCTTGCCTCAAGTGGAACTACCCCCGTCCAAACCCATGCAAGCGTGGAACACGGACGTTAAACGTTGATGATGATGATGATGATGAAGAGAGAGAGAGAGAGATATTTGTGCGTTCAATGAATTCACAAATTTAGAAGGAATTTAAGACATTTTTACCTGTCTAATGCACATTTAAACAAATGAAATGCAAAGAAGATGGCTAATGGAAGATATTGAATGAAGCTGCAATCCAGTATAACAAAGTAAATCCATATACTAAGATGGATTATAGCATATATTTAAAAGTATTTTTTTTAATGTTGAAGAAAGTCTACTTAGGAAACTTTGATGAATTCTTGACTTTATTATTTAAATGGTTTGTGTATTAGCACTTGTACAATAATCTGAATTTCTTTACCCAGTAGATTACATTTTGAATGAATCTGTTTGATCTAATATGTGATTGTTGAAACACTATGAGAAAATTTTGGGCTTAACTTTACCAATTTCATCTATCAAACAATTACTCTTGTTTTATATATGAAATAATAAAATAATTATGTAAAAGTAACACTGCCTTAACTATATTTCGTAAATGGAAACTCCACCACATATAATCACCACCATTTCACTGGGAATGGACTGCTGATGTGGAGTGCTTTTGGACTGCTTAAACTGGATTATGTTCACAATGTTACAACATAACCTTCACAGATAAACACCCTAGTTATCAGCATTATACATATCATCATAGTTTTTACGTCCATTTTTCCATGCTTGTTTGGGTTGTATGCATCTTCTTCAGCACAGCATTTATCCACATATCGCATTGTTTTGTCATCTCCTCTGTGAGTCTCAGTGATTTGAGGTCAGCTCTCACAACCTCTGCTCAGGCCTTTCTTGGTCTACCTCTGCTGTGTCTTCCTTCTACTGGCATTTCCTGGCACTTCACCTAATGCTCAATGTCCATGCACATCACATGTCCATACCATCATACCATATATATATATATATATATATTTCTTACGTGACAACTTGCTGCAGGCTACTGATGAAACTTGTGGCTGGAACAGAGCTCCAACCAGACAGAGAGTGACCTGGTGGTGTAACAGCACAGTAGATAAGGCTATTAGAGACAAAAGACTAGCATGGAAGGCTTGGAAAAAGGGTGGGAGTAGGGAAGAATATACAAGAATATTCTCTAAGAGAGAAGCTAGACGTCAGGTGTTCTTAGCACGCAGGGAGGCAGAGAGTAGGAGGTTTGCCAATGTTCTGTGACGGGAAGATCAGAGGTGTGCGGTGTTCCACATTGCAAGGCAGTGTGTTAATGCAAATCAGGATGTTGTTGGAGATAAATGAGTCCGGGATGATGTCGGTGTACTTAGTGTCATGAATGATCAGAAAAAGGAGGCCTGGAAATGTCATTATGAGAGACTGATGAATGTGGAGAACAAATGGGAGAGAGAGAAATTACCCCTGGTAGATCCGACAGAGGGACCAGCTATTGAGATTGACGAATATAGGGTCCAAGAGGCGATTAGGGAAATGAAAAATGGTAAGGCTGCCGGACCATCGGGAATAGTTGCTGAGATGCTGAAGGTATCAGGGGATGTAGGCACTAAACTGGTTGCACGCATCATCAATCAGGCTATATTTGGTGGTGTCATACCCAAAGACTGGTGCAGCAGTATTCTCATAAATTGCTACAAAGGTAAAGGGGATGCTTTGGAGAGGAGCAATTATAGGGGTATAAAACTGATAGATCAGGTTATGAAAGTGGCAGAAAGGATCTTAGCACAACTAATTAGAGAAAGGGTCAAACTAGATGAGATGCAGTTTGGTTTTGTGCCTGGGAAGAGTACAACAGATATCCTCTTCTTGGTGAGACAATTGCAAGAGAGGTTCTTAGAGAAGAATAAGCCACTATACTTAGCCTTTGTTGACCTAGAGAAGGCCTTTGATAGAGTACTCCGATCTGTCATCTGGTGGTCCCTAAGGAAGCTGGGTGTTGAGGAATGGCTTGTGAGGACAGTGCAAACTTTGTACAGAGGTACTCTCAGTAAAGTCAGGGTGGGAATGGAGTTTAGTGAGGAATTCCAGATACAAGTAGGAGTACATCAGGGTTCGGTCCTCAGCCCGCTCTTGTTCATTATAGTCCTCCAAGCCATAACAGAGGAGTTTAAGACTGGCTGTCCATGGGAACTTCTCTATGCTGACGATCTGGTTCTTATAGCAGAATCAGTAGAGGAGCTAGAGAATAAATTCTGGCTATGGAAACAGCAGTTGGAAGCAAGAGGACTGAGAGTGAATCTAACTAAGACAAAAGTGTGATGAGTAGAAAAGAGGACAAAACCCTGATTCCGTCAGGGAAATGGCCATGTTCGATATGCAGAAAAGGAACTGGCATAAATTCTATAAAATGCACACAATGCAGATCCTGGGTACACAAGAGATGTAGCGGGATAGCAGGCAAACTAACAGGTAGGGAGAAATATGTATGCAGTAGATGTACAGGGAAATTAGACAGTAGAAGTCGCATTGATAGACACATTTTTCAAATGCAGGAGGGCGCTATAGAAGTGGTGGATAGCTTCCGGTACCTAGGAGATCAGATTAGCATGGGAGGAGGGTGTTCCGAGGCCATAGTATCTAGAATAAGGACGGGTTGGAAGAAGTTTAGGGAGCTGTTTCCTCTGTTGACGAAGAAGGGTTTCTCCCTGCGTACGAAAGGCTGGTTGTATGATGCCTGTGTGAGGAGCACGATGCTGCATGGTAGTGAGACATGGGCAGCAACTGCAGAGGATATGCGACGGCTGGAGAGAAATGAGGTAAGCATGCTCCGTTGGATGTGCAGTGTAAATGTGCGTGAACGACCCAGCATAAATGTGTTGAGAGAGAAACTGTGTCTGAGAGGGATAGAATGTAGTGTACGGGAGAGGAGACTGAGGTGGTATGGACATGTGATGCGCATGGAGGATGACCGATGCGTGAAGAAGTGCCAGGAATTGCCAGTTGAAGGAAGATGTGGTAGAGGTAAACCACGAAAAACATGGGCGGAGGTGGTAAGAACAGACCTCAGATCATTGAAGCTCACGGTGGAGATGACGAGGGACCATGATGAGTGGAGAGATGCTGTGCTGAATAAGACCCGTCCCACCCTTGCAAGCAGGGAAAAGCGGACGTAAAATGATGATGATGATGATGATGATGATATATATATATAACGGCGATGAATTAGTTTTGCGAGGTTTTTTATATGAAATCGTGTGTCGAAACAAATATTGTTATACTTGGGGAGGGTCATATTTGTGTAATATTGTCAGAATTAATAACAGAACACACTCACTGCTTGGTTGGTTTTCGCTTTTCGCTTCTGTGTCTTTTATATCGGTAATCTAATTTATTCGGTCCTCAATGTTGCCATTGACTGACCAACGGTCAAAAATAATACAGATACAATATAGACACAAGCACATATATATAGTTTATCAAAGTTCTTTCGTTGCACATCTGCAACATCATCAGTGGTGCTATTGTTTCCTCCTGTTGCATTGTATTTTCTACGCCATCTACACCGAATAAATTAGATTACCGATATAAAAGGCACAGAAGCGAAAAGCGAAAACCAACCAAACATTGAGTGTGTCTGTTATTAATTCTGACAATATTACACAAATATGACCCTCTCCAAGTATAACAATATATATATATATATATGGAAAAGATGTTACTAATCCAAACCAGTAAGACCATTATTCAACTTAGTATTCTATATTATAAAGAAAGTAAAGTGTAGATATTATTTAGAAACATGTGAGCCCTATTGTTAAACCAAGACTATTCAGCCTCCTGCCTTCCATCACTCATGAACACAGCCCCAAGATATTTGAACTTCTCTACCGTCTTCAGTAGAACTTTACTCACTTTGTTTTGAAAGAGCCAAAATCAGTTCTGTGTGAGCAAAACACAGTCATCTAACCAGGTTTGTCTTGCAACAGAACAGCTTGTCTAACTTATGCCTGTGTAGAAAATGGACGTTAAACGATGATGATGCTGATATATATATATATATATATATCAGCATCATCATCGTTTAACGTCCATCTGTTGCAAGACAAACCTGGTTAGATGACTGTGTTTTGCTCACACACATATATATATATATATATATATATACACACACATGTAAAAGGTAACCAGAAATAATAAAAATAACAAAATAAATGGCACAGTACATGGAATATATTAGTTTAATGCTTGAAATAGCAGGAAGAGGGAAGAGGATTTCAACATTTCGGATGCTAGTCCTTCAACAGAAGAAAGTATGCAAAGTTATATCACATACACACACACACATACATGAGGTGATGCTGAAAAGTTCCTGGCTTTAGGTAAAAGAAAGTACAGGAGGATCAGCTAATTATGATTTTATTCAACATATTTCCATCTCAGATTCACACACTTATTGCAGTAGTCCTATCTCCTCTCTAAAGGTATCAACTCTATCCTTTTGTGATACCCTTAAATCCAGGTACTTTTCATCACCCCCAGTATATATATATATATATATATATATATATATATATATATATTGGAATTCATTGTCTCTTGATCTGCCTCAAGGCTATGTGAGCCGATGACAAATCAGGAATCCTATTTATATATATATTTCAAAGTAACATTTTTTTACTATTGAGCAAGAAAACTATGATGCATGAATTATTATCACTATGGATTATTTGTGAATAAATCGAGGATATAACCCCTTGAAGCAGAAAAAAGTAGATAATCACACACACAAACACACATGATACTTTTATATATAATCTGCAGACATAACTTTGAAGAAAAAATAAAACAGATCCAAATATTACTTATTCTGTCTTTCAAACATGTGTATATTACACACACAAACACACATACACACGCACACATATATATATATGAGAGAGAGAGAGAGAGTGAGAGAGAGAGAGAGAAGTTAATTCCACAACAATTACCAAACCATACTTGAGAACACGTGTTTCACCTAGAAAAGATTTTCAATTTGTGTATGGTTATGACGTGAATGAATTTATAAAAGACATCAAATCTTTTTTGGTAGCCAAACTTTACTTTGCTTTGACTTAGGAGCAACAGATGTGAGGTGTGTATGAATAACCTATTTTATTAACATTATAAGAACACTACTTTCTCGCTGCTGGATCAATAACATTGGGTTTTCACACACACACATATATATTCATATTTGTATATCTTTTGGTGCATATGTATAGATATTTGTTTACATGCATGTGTGTTTGTCAACGTATTCATGTATATTTATGTATGTATATTGTGTGTATGTCTACATATTAATGCGTGTGTATATGTGTACATGTATATCTGTTCATTCTAGACTGTATATCTACACATTTATGTGTTTTTCTGCACAGCCATGTGTATATATAAGCATACACAAACTCACTTTCACACACATCATAGAGAGTCAATCTGAGAACATTACTTCAATAATTGAGTATGCTTATCACACAAAAGAAAATAACTGAATTCAAAAACTATCAAATCTATGAAATTACTTTTCATTATCTGAGTCATCCTTTCACTGATAACACACTCAGCTGTTTCATTTCTTTATTGTTATCAACTACTTTATGAATAGAACATTTTTCTACCTTGGAAAAAAAAAAGCATTTTATATGAAATAGGTTATTAGCTCTGGATTGAATAGTCCATTCACATATATGATCAGAGTTTTAAGAAGAAAACAACTTTTAAAAAAATGTACACTTTGCATTGCTTGATCTAGTTTCAAGCTTGCATTTCTCATTTTTAGTTTTTTAATTTTTTGTTTGTTTTGTTAAATTAAAGATAACAATTTGCATTGATGTCTGAAGTGTAGATTCTGATGCCACATGAGAATAGGTTTAAAAGTTGTATTATACATTTTGAGGAGTTTAGCAAATATTTTAATGAAAAATATTTAGTATTTATTCAGAAAATCTATCTCAAACTCTCATGAATTATCATCATCATTTAATGACTATTTTTCATACTTGCATGGGTTAGATGAGTTGTCATGTTATTAGGCTTGACAGAACCAATCTAGCTCAGTTTTGGCATAGGTTCTAGGGCTGTGTGTCCTTCCTAATGCCAACTACATGTAGTAAGAACATTTTATTATGGTGCGAACACTACCACCTTGCAAGATGGACTGGGTACTTTTTATAATGGCACCAGCAGTACCACTTTACAGTTTTGCTTTGGAGTATTTTATTATTGCACCAAAACTACTAATTTACTGAGTGGACTGGGTAAACAAGAGCACGGATTCTATAGTTTAACTGTACAGCATTTTTTGTCTGTTTGAATCACTTTTCATTTATTTCATGGTATCAAGTGAAAGGGTTTCAAAAATGCAACTTAAATGTTAGCACTAAAAACAAATGAAAAATGAATATATTTTTTCTGTATTTTAATGACTAAAATAGTTTCTCCATCATGTAATGGCTATTTTTATTTTCGTTTGTGCTTATATATTAACTAGTTGTCCAAATGTTTGCATATAAAATAATTTTCTCTTCAGCCTTTCATTACCATATTTCTAGGGAAATAAATTGTATTTCAATTAATGAATGGAGAATTTGTAGTGATATACTAAAATTATTAATTACTTCATTATTATGTTAGTATTAGAGGGCAGTGGATTGGCAGGGTTAGTATAGCATTGGACAACATGCGTCACGGCATAAAGTTACACCCCTTTACATTCTGAGTTCAAATCCCACTGAGGTTAGCTTCGTCTTTCATCCTTACAGGATCGATAAGATAAAGCACCTGTAATGCACTGGAGTCGATTTAATTGACTTTCCTCCTCCCCTTAAAATTGCTGGCCTTATGCCTATAGTAGAAATCATTATTATGTTAGTACTTGTAACAAAAAGTTCAACAAAAATTATGTTGAAAATCTTAATTTAGATAGAAACCCTTTAAAATGGGATCAAGATAAAAACTATGTGGTTACAAAGCAAACTGCTTAACTACACAGTTAAGTGTGTGTCATCCATGCCTACTCCTTGAAAAGTAATTTTCTCACTATGCAGTATCTAATGTGGCATAAGTCTGTTTAAGCAATGCAATCTTTCTTTAGTTAATATACACCATATGGTTATGACAATTTTGGAACATTGATAGTTTAAAAGTATCTTGTGGTGTTAACTATTCTGATGTCAATGTTCCAAAATTTAGTGAATTTCTATGGGTGAAGCATGGCTTAATTGTTAGGAGGTTCACTTCACAATCATTACGTTTCAGGTTCGATCTCACTCTGTGATATCTTGGCCATCCTCATCTATCATAGTCTCAGGTAGATCCATGCCATGAGAGTGAAATTGGTTAGACCGAAATCATTAAAATACCAGCCTTATTATACTCTGTATCACACTGAATCTTACTGAGAATTATGTTAGACGTACCCATGTGTGTAGAATGCTCAGCCACTTACATGTTAATTTTATAAGTAGGCTGATCTGCTGATCAAACAACTGGAACACTCATCATCAAAACTGATGGAGAACCATTCCACAGTGACTTTCTGTTTATTCATTTAGAAATTATACAATGCTGAAATAAAGTTATATTCTTATCCTGAATGAATAAAACCTTGTTCAGGCTAGAGGTGCACAAAACACAAATGTTCTCAATGCCTCACTGATTTAAACTAATTGTTATTGACTTGGTTTTAATCCAATAGAATTCTTCAGTCTGAGAAGACTTTATAGTTTTACTTTGTATTTTATTGAAACATTGTATTGAACATTCAGATATGCTCACAAAAATGACCTTTCCTAATAGCACTGTTTATTCAGCTGCACATAGATTTTTTCATTCTTTTATTCATTTACTGGTCTTAGTGTTTAAGCTACAAACATGCTCAGGCACTGCCTTGAAGGGATTTGGTCAATCATATCAACCCCAGTACTTATTTTTATCAAGTCTGGTATTTACTTTATCGATCTCCTTTTGTCGAACTGCTAGGTTACTGGGGGGGGGGGGGGTTATATAGAGAACCCTTAAACTTCATAATTGAAAAAGTATTTTTTTAATATTCCCTTTATTAAAACTATAAAATTTTATAAAAGAATAATATATTAAAGTATAAGTTTTCGATTATCTTGAAGAATGTTGTGAAGAATTATCAAACTTTAATGAGGAAATCTTAACGAATCCCTTTTTTCTATGACACCAAAAATATTTTAGTGAACTCCATGGGATTCTGCAAACCCTTTTGATACCAAACTGCCTGAAATCACCCTTGGTTCTACGATATTAAGCTGTTTATTTTTAAATGTTTATATGTATCTATAAAAACTTTCATCATAATTTTAAGTAAGAACCTTTAAGTTAGCCTCCAAACATTAATTTAATAATGAGAAAGTTAATTATTTTACAGCATCATTTCAGATTTTTCATTATTTTCAGAATTATTTGGACATTACAGGCAGTGTCTTTCATTAGAAATCTCAAGCAAGTTAAGTGGACTGTATTAATGTCCAGTGCAATAGATGGACATTAGACAGTAAAATATCTCAGCTAAATAGTTTTTTTTATCATGTTCTATTCAGTTAAATCATTGATAGTGTTGAGTGGTTGATACCAAATCTTGTTACAACAACTGTGAATCTTTTTAACTTAATTTGGTTTTAGTCTCTCATGAAATGAGTGCTGTTTAATACATTTGATATACATCTGTCGGTCAATAATTGATATTGATATACCTCTGTAGCTCAATAATTGATAGTGGTGTGGACAGTGTTTCCTATAATCGTTAGTAGTCTGCTGTAAGAAAAAACTATGTTGTACAGTTTATTTTTCTTGTAACAGGAGTATAAGCACACTGGATGTTTAATAAATAAGATTATTGATTAATGCATTATTTTAAAAGCAACAAGTTGGCAGAATCATTAGATCATTGTATATGTTCTGGCTCTCTGCACTATGAGTTCAAAAAACAGTGAATACACTATAAAGCATAGTAAAGTACTGTAAAATGTTTTGGGTTCTTTTGTATATCACTTCTAGAATATTATTAAAAATTGAGCCCTGGTGGTAAATTGGCAGTTGGTAGAGGGTCTGATTAAATGCCTCATGCATTTGTTCTGGCTTTCTGTATTCTAAGTTCAAACTCTGCTGAGATCATTTTTGCCTTTTATCTTTCTGGGATTGATAAAGTGCCTACCTAGAGTGGTGGATTGACAGAATTGTTAAGGTCAGACAAGATGCCTTGCAGTATCTGTTCCAGCTCTTTGCAATCCAAGTCCAAATTACTTTTAGATGCCAATGGCAATGGCTTCTCCCAACAACAAAAAAAAACAATTCAGCTGCAGAAGCTTCATCCAGAAATGGATTGAAAACTTTAGGCAACTTACTTTCTATGCACACATTAATTTCCTTTGTGCACTGGTTGTAATATATGTATGTATCTACCCACACACAGCTTAGAGGAAACACAGTGGTGCTCGTGAAGCATATCTTCAATGTTCCAATAATGTCTTTATTTCACTATATTTCTGGTTTGGAAAGTAGCCAGTTATTTTATATACGATATATGAATTCTCCACCAAAAATATTTATCAAATCCATAACGTAATATTCGTTTAGATCAGATAACAGCTTCTTTAAATGCAGTTGATTCCATAGTGCCAAGATGTTCACATAGCCAACATATATCATTCTCTACATAGTATTGAATGTTTCGGCTGATAAATTGATGTTTTCATTTCTGTTTGCAAACAGCAACTATGAAGTCTGAATAGCGATAGGATTTATGCCTTCAGCATGTAATGTTAGGCATGTTAGGTCATCATGTAACAGAGATCTAGAGATTGTTCACTATAGATTAGATGAGGGGAAAAGATCCAACCTTTGTGATGCAGCCTTGGCTATACTGCTTTATTATTTACTATTGCTATAAAAGGGAATGTGAGGTTTTAGCTCTATAGAAATATACAAGGTTTAGTGTTGTGCATGTCTTATCATCATCATCGTTGACGTTTTTACGCACTTTTACAAAACAAGCAGTGATGTGTGTCTTTTTTAATAATTAATATGTTCAATAGTGTAGTGGTTCCTGGAAATTCAGTGGCACTTACTTAATATTAAGTATGGAACAGTGTCAGGAAAGGCATCTGTTTATCCATGCCTGCATAGGTTAGAAAATGCTCTCCAGTAAAGCTAGAGCATAGCGTTTCTTTCCTTTATCATCTTCTTTGTGAGGTTTAATATTCTGTGTTCAGCTCTCACCCTTTCTGTCCATGTCGTTTTTAGTCTTCCTCTTCTGCAGCTTCTTTCCACTTGGAAGTTCTGGCACTTCTTCATGTAATGATCCTCATCCACATTCACCATGTGCCCATGCCAATGTAATCTCTGTATTATGTACTATTGCTATAAATGGGAATGTGAGGTTTTAGATCTTTACAGCATAGAAAGTTAGAAAGTTTAGTATTGTGGGTGTATTATATTGATATATATGTAGTTTTTGTATTTCAATAATTTTGAATGAAACTTGACTCTCATTTGCTTATTGTGAAGAATATTCTCATGATTTCAGTTCATGTAGTGTGTGTATATTCCATTAGAAATTGACAACAATTGTTGTTAAAGTGTAGGACAAACGACCCTATGGCATTTGTTGTGGCTCTCTGTGCTCCGTGCTCAAATTATGCTAAGGTAAATTTTGCCTTTTACCCCTCGGGAGGTTAATGAAATAAAGAACTATACTAGATTAGTGGAAGTGTTAGATCATTCAATGAGATGCCTTGAGGTATATGCTTCAGCTCTTTGTGTTCCTAGTCCAAATCCTGCTGTGGTTTACTTGGGTGGTTGATCTAATCCATTTCCCAGTCTAACATGGCTACCTGCCCTTTGGGTACCTCCAGCAGAATCAACTTTGTTGAAAGCATTCAGACAGGTCTCCTGTTGGAGGATACCTTCCACCCAACCATCAGTCCCATGGAATGCTGAAAAGAGTCATATCTTCTCCCCATCCCTCCCTGAATAAATAGTAAAAAATATGTTGAAAACATACACATGCAGGCCAGGATAGTGGTTGTGATGCCATGTATATCTATGTAGAGGTGTGGCAAATTTTCACAGCAAGCAGTTTGGTAATGTATGGAGAGAGCTAACTGAACTATAGGTACAACCACTCGATAGTATGATATTGTTATATACTTATAAAAGGAAGCATTTTGACAGGGAAGTTCTTATTGAGCAAAAGAGAGTTAGAGCTCTTGTGTATTTATGCACAGGTTCTACATATCATTTATGCTTGAAGATTCTTTTGCCAGGTGTAGTTGAGGACATTATTTATATTGAAGACAATAACATCACTCTCATTAAAGTTCTCATTGATAATAGAACTTTGTTATATAACATACATCATAACTATTTATAGATATAAGCAGTTGTAGGGGATTTGTGTAGTGAATAAAAGACCCAACATAGCAATAGAAATATTAGAAGGGTTTATGAGTAGTAATTAGCATATCTTTTATAACTAGTAATGTTTGAGAAATTTCCCTTTCTGAAGCTGGAGTATTCTGATGCATATATCACTAAATTGAGTAGATATCCATTATGAGAGACAGGCTGACCAGTTTGGCAAGGATAGGGATCAGGTTAACACTCTTGTTACGATATGTCTAATGAAAGACACTGCCAAATTATTTTGAAAATAATCAAGTATTTTTAGGAATGTAGTAAAATAACTAACATAGTAAAGTCTAAAAGATAACTTAACAAAGTTGATGTATAAAATTAGGATGGAAAGGTTTTAGTTAAATATAAACACTTTAAAATAAGTAGTTTTGTATTGTAGAACCAGGAACAGTTTCAGGCAGTTTGTTATCAAAAAAGTTAAGAACAATTGTTTTAGAGACAGTGATGATTAGAATATCATCTTGTCTAGTGACCTTGATGAGCTTAAGAAACAAAAGTAATTCCTCCTGCACATATCAAGTGTGTGTGTGTGCATGTTGTAAGGAAAATATTAGGTTGTAAAAGGCATGGCTAGAAGAGATTTGTTGTTTATGTGCTGAATGGTGTTGAAAGCCACACCCTACCCAACCATACACAAAACAAAGGAATAAATAGTGCATCATTTTCTGAAAAATACTGATTATTTACTTAACCTATATAGTCAGTGAGTGAATATCTTTTAAAAATATATAAGAAAATGATACAGCAGAGCGAATTAGATTTACTATAAGATTCACACTTATTCAATATATGAGGTGTTTCATTAACAATCAATCTGAGAGACATCTTTTATTGATATATTTCCCAAAAGACTTTAACAGCTACTTCTAAATCATTATTATTATCCCAAACATTATCACTGAAAGAGAATAAGAAATAAAATTATGAGCTTTTACTGAATTTTTGAAGACTTATCCTAGGGCCTTTCCATGATCTGCACCAATAATCTGCACCTGGAAAACCTCTTTCCAAGACTCAGGACTGGGCAAAGTGTTTTTGTGGCATGTTGAGAGACTGCCACTTTCTGTAAAAGAAACCCTTTACACTGGAGACTGATCATTAGTATTTACAATTCATTTTTTCCCCTAAAGGATATTGATGTTGTCAGTTAATATGGGCTCTCATAATAACATGAAAAGATTAGAAAATCAATCTCATTTATGGTAAAACCATTATTCATGTTGTTCTTAGACTAAATTATGAAAGATATCTGTTTGAGAGTGCTCTGTATAGTTTAGTTACATTACATACTAATATAGGTAAAGATAAATTAATGTTTGTTGATGTTCAGACAGCTACTGAAATAAAAGACCATTTTGACATTAGTACTGGTTATGTTTGCTAATAAAAATGCATTATTTTAAAATATTGGTCTAGACCAGTGGTTCCCAAACTTTTTTTATCGCGGAATCCCTTGACATTATCACGGAACCCTCATCATCATCATCATCATCATCAGGTTTAGCGTCCGTGTTCCACGCTTGCATGGGTTTGGACGGGGGTTTTCCCACTTGAGGCAAGAGTGGTTGTCTTGCTCGCATAGGACTGTCTGGCGGGTTTTCTACAGTTGGATGCCCTTCCTAACACCAACCACATTTACAGTGTGGGTCTGGGAGGTTTTTACCGTGTTGCCTACACGGCCACATTTACAGCGTGGACTGTGTATTTTTTGTCGTGACACCTACACGATCTCATTTGTTTCGGCCTGGATGTTGTGGGACCAACATAACTTTACATTGAAAGGGGCGGTGTGGGTGGGGCGGGGGTGTGTTTTGATAGAGATGCCTACTGACTGTAGTAGGTTTTTACTTTGTATTTAGGTAAGGTGGGTCTTCTCTATTACTGAGTACCGCCAAAGGTCTCGGTCCAGTGATATTGTCTTGGAGAGGTGTAAGCGTGTGAGCTCGGAATTTATCAGCTCGTCCCATGTTTTTCTGGGTCTGCCTACTCCGTGGCTACCGTCTATCTTTATTGCCCTGCACTTTGTTATACAGCTGTCGTCTTTCATGCGCATCACGTGACCGTACCAACGTAGCCTTCTCTCGAGTAAACAACATCTGATCCCTCTTATTTCTAATTTTTTCCTTAGTTCGTTTATGCTTTGCCGTTCACGTATATTACTATTGCACATCCAGCGGAGCATGCAAGCTTCGTTCCTCTCTAGTCTGCGTATATTCTCTGCACACAATGCCCAGGTCTCACTGCCATGCAGCATTGTTGTTCGTATGCAGGCATCGTATAACCTGCCTTTCATTTTTAGGGAGAACCCTCTAGCGGCTAATAGTGGTATAAGCTCTCTGAACTTTTTCCATCCAGTTCTGACTCTAGCTACTGTACTTTCAGAGCACCCTCCCCCACTGCTGATTTTGTCACCCAGGTAACGGAAGCTGTCCACTATTTCTATAGAACCCTCTGCGCAGTTGAAGGAGCTAGTATTTGGTGGGCACTTGCTGCTACTTATTGCACCAGAGCACCGGCCACATGTAAAATCTATGTTCTTAGTTAGCTTACCTGTGATCCCACTACATCTTTTATGCACCCATACTTTGCATTTGGGACATAAAATGGAGTTTCTACCTACGCCTTTCCTACACACTGAGCATGGCCATTTCCCAGATGGGACTGCCGCCTTATTTTCTTTCCTACAAACTAGAACTTTAGTCTTAGCCAGGTTAATTTTAAGGCCTTTTGATTCTAGGCCGTGCTTCCATGTTTGGAATTTCTTCTCTAGTTCGGTCATTGATTCAGCTATGAGCGTTAGATCATCTGCGTATAGGAGTTCCCATGGGCAGCCGGTCTTGAACTCCTCTGTTATAGCCTGAAGGGCAATAATAAATAGTAGGGGGCTAAGAACAGAGCCCTGATGGACACCAACTTTTACGCTAAACTCTTCACTATATTCGTTGTTAATTCTAACCTTACTGACTGTTTCTTTATACATGGCTTGTATAGCTCTCACAAGCCATTCGTCAACACCTAGTTTTCTAAGAGACCACCAGATAATGGAACGGGGGACTCTGTCGAAGGCTTTCTCCAAGTCGACGAAAGCTAAGTATAGGGGTTTACTTTTAGCTAGGTACTTCTCCTGTAGTTGTCGTACAATGAAAAGAGCGTCTGTGGTACTTTTGCCTGACACAAATCCGAACTGCATTTCATCTAGATCAATTCTCTCTCTGATTAGTTGCGCTATTACTTTTTCCGTGACCTTCATGACCTGGTCGATTAATTTAATGCCTCTATAGTTACTCCTATCTAGGGCATCTCCTTTTCCCTTATAGCAGTTAACGATGATGCTGCTACGCCAGTCCTTCGGAACAACCCCATTCTGTACGACTTGGTTAACTATCCGGGTGACCATGGTGTGTCCCACCGAACCAGATGCCTTCAGCATCTCAGCAACTATTTCCGAAGGCCCAGCCGCCTTACCCGTCTTCATATCTTTGATTGCCTTACTTATTATACTACCTTCAACTAACACTGCTGGTCCCTCTATTGGATCGATCTGGGGGAGACTGTCTTTCTCCCATTTGTTCTCCTCATTTAGAAGCCTTTCGTAGTGACACTTCCAAGCTACCTTCTTATCAGCGTCGGTGATGGCAAGTATGCCATCATCGTTAAGTACACACTTCTCCCCGACAATATCACGGTTTTCCTTGACACATTGCCTGGCAATCCTGAACACCTCACGTTTTTGGTCCTCACGTTGTAGAACATGCTTGAACTTTCTTTCCTCTGCTTCCCTTCTTGCGAAGTACACTTGTCTCCTAGCTTCCCTCCTGGCCACTTGATAGTCTTCTCTACTTCCCCCATCCCGCCATACTTTCCAAGCCTGCTTTTTGGCCTTAATTGACTCCTCCACCTTACTGTTCCACCACCATGTTACTCTCCTCCTACCTACAGGCCTGCTCCAGCCACAGACTTCGTCTGCCGCCGTCAGCAGGTTTGCTCTCAGGAATTCCCACTGTTCCTCTATATTATACGACTCTAATTGCTCTTCCTTACTGTCGAAAGCGTCAAGTAATATGCTTTGAAATTTATTTCTGGCTATGGGGTCCTTTAGCTTCCATATTTTTCTCCTGAGGATAGTCCTCTTCCGCTGTCTAGTACGTCTCGTCCTGACTATGAGGTCGCTAATTATCAGTCTATGTTGGGAGGTGAATCCTGCACATGAATTAAACTAGTAGTTGCGGAAGGTTGGGCTGCATGTTCAGCAATTTCTGTATCTTCTATAGAAGATTTTGTTTCTGTATTTCTTGTAATTTCAGTTCCTTTACGAATTTCTTGTTTTTTTAACCATCAATCCATTGAAGGGCTTTGAAAATAAAAATTTTAATAAAACTCAAAAATAAACTCATTGACAAGGAACAAATGTTTATTGATACAGGATACAGCACATGCTCACCGTGTGAGACTTGGTACCTATGTTATGTTTAAGAGAGAACTTAAATATTCAAATGAGAGATTCAAATACGTAAGTTTATTGTAAAAAGTTATAAATCTGATTATAATTCTGAGTATTACACGGTGCTCACAGTACACCCTTAATAATGGAATACTACAACCTAACTGAACGATTTAGCTGAGAGCTCCGCAGTGTAACACTCTTTGCATGTTTATATGGGGAGTATATACCGATCATACATGGTACAACATGTTAGTCTTTATTTTTATAGTAAACTTCAACTTGCGCCTTACAGAACCCCTGGCCTTGCTTCACGGAACCCACTTTGGGAACCACTGGTCTAGACTAACTCTTCTAAAATGAAAATTTGATAGGTATTCATCTGGACTCTCTTGAGAATAGTCTTCATCAACATTATCATCATCATCATCATTTTACATCCATTTAGTTCTGTGTTAACATGGGTTGGACAGGATGTTACAGACCAAGTCAGTTCTTAATTGGAGCTATCAAACTGGCAGTTTATTCTTGAACATCCTTGTGCAAAACTCCTTCTCACAATTCATGATACACATACATGGTCCTACAACAAATATTGAAGAAAGCAAAGGTTTGTGTTTGGTGGTCTAATCTTGCTTGTGATACTGAAGATTTTTCCAACCTTGTAACATATGTGATAAAACCAGATTTGCTGGTACCTCTTGTGTTGATAAGTGACTTGGATTATGGTCTTAAGAAAGGTTGCATATGGATTGGGGATAAGTAAAAAATGCTGCAAATATGTTAATCATAGTTGACTTTTTCACCACTTGGATTGAAGTCTTTTTATGTTCTTCTTTAAGCTTGGAAAATGCAAGGAAATGTCTATTTTGGTATTTCAATGACAGTGGTTTCATGACCCTCACAAGAATTCATTAAATTAAATGACTGGTTTACTTGATTTGTTTGGAAGAATATTGAAAGTCCTATCTAAAGACCAAAACATAATGGTGCAGCAGAAAGAGCTGTATAAACAATCAAGTCTGCATTAAAAGTTTAAAGTCCAACAATTAGAAAATTTGATGAGTACATATATTTTGTTTCTTTTCTTTAGTAAAAGGCAAAAGTTTTATCTGTTCTAAAATTTCAGCATTTCCATATGGTTTTCTTGTAGTGTATCTGTTGCTTGCAAATTATGTCCTGCAGTGAAATTACTTAGCAGACAATTAAGAATAGTAGTAAACCTTTTTTATGGGTTTGGGCTGTTGGATCATTAGGGAATGATAAAATTGAATTTCTCACAGATGCACATTATTTAATTAAGGCTAGCAGGAACACAACTTGAATTAAATGTGAAGAAAGAAAAGCTTAGTTAGTGTGAATTGTATGAGTAGCTTCTAAATATCCTTCCCCAAGCACATCTGCTAATCTTGGTCTCAGTCTCAATCTATTAGAAGAGAGGGGTAACCTTTGTGAAGAAGTCAAAGATGGTCAATTTAAGATTATAAAATATTATGAAGTTGAAGCAAATAATGTTGTCAATAGGCTAACACGACTTTCCCATCTTCTATAAATCTGACAATTGATCATATGATCCCCTGTGGTAATATTTCTAACAAGTGAACTGTTGTTAATATTCAATATCTAGCACTTCTTTATTTCCAACTCTATTAAATCATGTTAACACTTACAGAAACCTCGTGGATTGTACAACACCACTGTGCAGGGTTTGCAGAATCTCAAAGAAAATTAGAGATCATAAAGTTGTAATGATTAACACAATTTATATTTTGTAGCTGGAGTAGGGTAATCATTTTACATCCACAAGGGTTCAAGGGGTTTTAATAGTTTGAATCAGTTTTTGATCAGAGTTAGTGCCTCACTAGATGTTTCAAAGGATCACATCTGGCTTGAATGTTTTGTTTTTGGTAGGAAAGGGTGCATGGTTTCTACAGCTGAATTCCCCTTTCTTAACACTATATGCCCTCCCTAACACTAAGCATTTTTAGTATTATTTTGTTGCCAGTTGTATAAGCAATACATATTCATGCAAAGTAAATGATGGACATGATAAAATATGGTTTTAGTGTGTTAGATGGATAACATCTGAGGATCTGATCCTATGTGTGGTTATAAGTATATACTTGTATATGTGGTGTACATTTATATACCTGTAATCCATACATAAATTATATGTATTTAGCACTGATTACGAAAATATGTAATGAGTAGTTTGAGATAGAGCCTATATTTCCTTTCTGGTCTGAGCCTATTACTAGCTTTAGAGGCCCTACATTTCCCTTCTTGCCTGGATCAATTACAAGCATTTTTGGCCTGGGTCTTTCACTAGCGTTCATGACCCACATTTCACGTCTGCTCTGAGCCTATCACTAGCTTTCATGGCCAATATTTCAGTTCTGGCCAGGGCCCTTCACTAGATTTTATGGCATATATTTCATTTCTGGCCTGGCCCTATCACTAGTTTTCATGGCCTACATTTCACATCTGGCCTAGGCCTATCATTAGCTTTCATGGCATATATTTCATTTATGGCCTGTGCACATTACTAGCTTTGGGGGTCTATATTTCACATTTAAAACCTGCCATCATTTCTTTTTATGTAAGAACTTTTGTTAAGCTATGTTTCAAACACCAAACTAATAATGAGAAAATTCTTGATAATTTTCAAAATTAGTTGAAAATCATAAGCTGTGTCTTTCATTAGAAATATGGTAATGAAATGGGTAAAACAAATTACAATCTGTAATGAATACTGCCCTCCTCTTCCTGGCTAAAAGAGTAAAACAAATATATATTGTCCATATATAATCTTATTTAGTTTTATTTCATTATTTTTACTTTTGTTCAGTGCATTCTATCTCAGGTGACATTAGTTTGATAAACATACATACTCTATGAGACAATGGAAAAATAGAAATGAAGATGAAACAAGCTTTTCACCTTTGGTTGGAGAATATATCTCAGCTGTGCCCTGTAGACATGATGACAAAAGAATTGCCACAGTGAACAGCAAAGGATATCAGCTTTATTAACCATTCCACATCCTCGGGGAACTCCATTTTCTGACAGGATGCCTTATTTCTGATTTGAGCTAGTCAGTTTTGGGTGGGTTGGTATCAAAAGGATTAAAACAAATTAAGCTAGAGCCAGTGTCAGGTCCGGACTTTTACCTGCTGAGGCCCTAAACTATATGAAATTTGAGGCTCTTCGCTAAAAATAATTACATACTACACATGATTATTACCTTTTATATTAAAGATAACGATAAAGAATAAATAATATATATGTGTGTGTGTGTGTGAGTGTGTGTATATATGTATGTTTGTATATATATGTATGTATGTTTGTGTATATATGTATGTATGTGTGTGTCATCATCATCATCATCATCATCATCGTTTAACGTCCATCTTCCACGCTTGCATGGGTTTGGACGGGAATTTTCCCACTTGAGGCAAGATTGGTCGTCTTGCTCGTATAGGACTGTCTGGCGGGTTTTCTACGGCTGGATGCCCTTCCTAACACCAACCACGTTTACAGTGTGGACTGGGAGGTTTTTAGCGTGTTACCTACACGTTACCTACCGTGTTACCTACATGTGTATATATATATATATTTATATATAAATAATTATATATACATATATCATTTGTTGCTGTGCTGATAAGCTTTTTGGCATTGATACACTGGTTGGATGCCCTTCCTAACACCAGCGCCACTTTACAGCATGGACTGGGTGCTTTTATTTGTGCCACCAGCACTAGAGAGGATGTCTTACTAGACTCAAGGACCCTCTCTACCCCTCCATTTTACAGCATGGTCATAAAAAAAAAAAAAATAAAAAAAAAAAAATAATAAAAAAAACTTATTGACACGACTCACACACCAATACTCATGCATACAAACCACAACCACACATACCAACACTCATTCATGCATACAATCACACACACCACTCACAAACATATATATATATACATATATTACCGACAGTACTGATACAAAATCAATATATATATCATATACAAAATCATATATATATATATACATATATATATTTGATGACTTAGTGTTAATGAATACAATCTGATGATAAAATAAAGATATATTTTAAAATGTGGCCCCCAGGGGTGTGTGGCCCTAAGCTATAGATTATTTACCTTATAGGTAAGTCCTGTATGGATACTGCCCTACATTCCCCTCCCTGACTAAAACAGTAAAATATATATATATATATATACTATACTCATCAGCTGATTTTCTTTTCCTCTGCACATTCAGTTTGAGATGGCTTGAGATTGATAAACATACATTCTCCATGTGACAACAGTAATGTTTAATTCATTTCTTGTGAATAGTAGTACACTAGAGCAATTAAGCTGTCGTAGTGTGTAAGTCACTTAGTCAGTTAGTCACTACATTCAAACTGTTTTTAGTGGAGAAACTATAGTCACACTTGCTTTTGAAATGTCTTGTCGGTTTCAACTAAAATCAATATTTAACCTGAAGACTCTTATTTCTAAATGCAATGCTAATTTTTTAAATACAATTTCTATAATTCTATCTCTTTCATTATCTCTACGATCTTCCCCCTCTGTCTCTGTATCCTTCTCTCTGTCTCTCTATTATTCTCTCTATCTTTTTATCCTTCTCTATCTCACAACCATCCTTCTAACACCCTTCTCTATATACTGATCTTCGTTTCTCTCTTTTTTACATCTCTCTCTCTCGTTGCTACTCGTCTATCTCTCTCTTTCCCTCTCTCTCTTTATTACTTTTCTTTCTCTCTCTCTAGCACTCATCCAATCTATAATTTACTCTCTTTATCTCAATTTCTCCCAGCTTGTTCTTAAGACAGCAAGATAAATTTCTCATTTAATTTTTCTGAATCTTTTTTTTTTTTTTGTTTACAAAACTGCAAAAATGAGATAAAAAGAGGACTTTTATATTTGAGAGATGAACAGTACAAATGATTGTTCTTAAAATTAAATCTCTCTGTCATTTTAACTCAGTGTTTATCTGGTTTAGAATATGTACACCATATCCTTGAATATCATAAGAAGTGACTAAAAGTGTTGGCACAATGAAGAGTATGTGGCCATAAAGAATTGCCTCAATTACATTCTACAAGGCTAACCTCTGTTATAGCAGGAAAGGGGACCTTAAAATTCTTGTTGTAGGTTAGACCATAGGAATGTTTTGGGTAATTTGGAATTGGAATTGAACTGATTAGTTTTTCTGAATATATCTGGCTTAGAATATGTACATTATATCTTTGTGTTGCAGAAGAGGTGACTAAAATAGTTGGCACCATGGAGAACATCCAGCCATAAAACATTGTCTCATAATGAACCCCATGGTGTATATGAAGCTTGTCATAGAGCTAACAAGGCTATATTCAGCTTTAGTGGGGAAAGTGATCTTAAAATGCTTGTTGTTTTGTAATGACATTCACCCCCTTTGTTACCATATCTATAATGAAAGACACTGCATAATATTTTCAAACACTTTTGAAAATAACAAAGAATACAGATTTATTTTGTAATATAACTAGATTACTCATTATTTATCTGGTGTTTGGAATGTAATTCAAAACAGTTTCTTACACACAAATTCTGATGGAAAGCTTTTACATAAATCTAAACACTTTAAAATAGTTTTAGAATCAGGTGTAGATTGATACAAATGGAGTTAAATTATTCTTCTTAACTTTTACACACTTTCTTTTTGGGGGAGGGGTTATACAGACCCTTTCAATTGCAGTAACTGATATGTTGAAATATTAGTTCAGCAATCTAATTCCACACTATTTCCTGATCGTGTGAAATAGTTACACCATTCTTATGTTTAAGATATATCCACATCTAAAATACTGTGTTCTTAAATATTTTCAATATTTCCATCAATACATTGAAACTTTTCCAATAACTAAACATATCAGATTCTGTTTTATTTTGGAAATTACCTAATTGTAAGTGAATGTATGAAATACAAACATTTCTAAGTCTATAATTAAAACTGTTGTCCCATAAAATATATATATTTCAGACAAAAAATATACATTTTACACTTAGACAGAATTATATAAGCTGCTCCCAAATTTGTTATATTTTTAGTTATGGAATATGATATTTCTATACACTTTAACGTTTCTAATGCTTATTTTCGTATTTCTTTTTATATTTTGAACTGACACCTTTTTCTTTTAATGCATTAAGTGAACATCTTACATACTTGCTGCTCCACTTTTTACCTATCTTCTCAGTTTTCCTTATGATATCTAATCAAGAAAGAAGAGGTTTCTTATCCCTCATGAAGAAAACTCCCTAAAGAAAATAGAATCTATTTTGGTAAGGCATTTTCTCTTGTGGTGCCATGGTGATATACATCCTATCAGCCATGAAAGGTATCTGGCTATAAAAGAAAATAGCTAAGTCTTCATGAAATATAGCAAACAATAAAATACTACAAAATTCATATACAGAACTACCACAGTATATTTGTGGATAGGAAGTTACATGCAAGATATATATATATATATATATATATATATATATATATATATATATATTGCTATCACCAAATTAGTTTTTTGCATCATCTCCATATATTTCTAATGAAAGACAACACTTATAATTTTTACATAATTCTGAAAATAACCAAAAAATTGAAGGGACTTGATAATATACTAAACTTCTCATTATTAAGCTAGTATTAGGAACATTACAATGTCTCTTACATAAAATTATAATGGAATGTTGTTAGATAAATATAAACACTTTAAAATAAACAATATTGTATCATAGAACCAGGGATACTTTCAAGTGGTTTTGTATCAAAAGTTTTACTATAGTTACGATGAGAATTTATAACCAGAAAATAGTAAGTAATATTAAAATGTGTCAATTAAAGTCTTGATGTACAAGAAAGTTGGGTGATAAAGTCAGACTGACTACATGGAAAGAAAACAGAAATAATTTCTTCTGTGTTTATAAATAAATCAGGTTCTGGTAGTGGAGTGAAGATATGTAGGGTTCCTATTACAGTTATTGTACTATTGTGGAAATATGACAGTCATTATACTATCTAGATAAGAACCAGATGTATTGAAAAGCATAGGTTCTACAAGGCTCTTGTATGAACACCTTCAAAAGAAATGCAAAAATAATTTATAAATGTGTTAAGCAAGTTGGTTAATCCTAAGTAAGACCAGATCAAATAAGCCTAATTTATGGTCAAAGACGTTCATCCTATTTTAATTTTTTGTTCATTCTTTTAACTCTTTCCTTTTAACTCTTTCCTTGCCATATTTCTAATTAATTTTAAATATTAATTGCCATATTTTCAATTAATTTTAAAAATAATCAAGAATTTGGGAGGATTTTAGAAATGAATAACTTTCTCATTATTTTTCTAAAATAAATTTCTCAATATTTTTGTGGTATTTAGAGCGTAACTTAACAAAGGTTCTTACATAAAATTATGATAAAAGGTTTTTAAAAAAAAAACTTTTGTTTTGGAAAACAAGTATGCTTTCAGGCAGTTTGTTATCAAAAAAAGGTTAAGATGTAAGATATGGTATGAAGGAGATTTGTTTGATATTTCTAGCAGATCATGTGTCCTTGTGAACCAAAGAATTAACTGAAAATAAAACACTTATGTTGATGTGAACAAGTACACATATAATTATAGATGCTGGGTTATGGCAACAACTATGCATTTCCCATCTTTTCATGCTCTTTATCTCTTCTATCTCCTGGGATAGAGATAGCAATAATTTGGGTCTTATTTTTCTTCTTGTTCACAACTAAAATGTCTGGTCTTCTTGCCTCAATCAGTTTATTGTATTGAATGGTACAGTCCCCTAAAAGCTTAAATTCATAATTCTCTAACACCCTTTCTGGTCTCTGCTCATTTAGTTACTCTGACAAATCCACATATCTCAGATTATTATTGTTGTTGTTGTTGTTTCTACTTTTGTTTTTGTTGTTATTGTTATTGGCAGTATTGGTAGAGCATCGGACAACATGCTTTGTTGCACAGAGTTATGGCTCTTTAAGTTCTGAGTTCAAATTCTACTGAGGTTAACTTTGCCTTTCATCCTTACAGAGTCGATAAAACAAAGTACTAGTAATGCACTGGGGTCGATTTACTTGGCTTTCCCAAAATTGTTGGCCTTGTTCTTATAATCAGAAACTATTATTATTGATGATGATCAAAATAAAAGTGATGATGATAATAACAATTATAATAATTAGAATTATTGTGCACAGTGCTCAGGTGCACCACAACTCATCAAATGTGCATGTATAGTACATAGAATAACTGTTTCGACTTTTGGCACAAAGCAAGCAATTATCCCAGTGCATTACTGGCACTTTATTTTATCGACCACGTAAGGATAAAAGTCAAAGTTAACCTCTGCGAGATTTGAACTCATACCGTAAAGGGCCGTAACTCTATGCTGCAAAGCATGGCGTCCGACCCTCTACCGAAGCTGCCAATCCACCGCCGTGAGTACATAGTCTAGTACATAGAATAGTGTATAAATGTCAGGAAAGTGAACAGTGTATGAGTCATGGTATACACACAGACACACACGTATGATGTGTGTGTATTGAGTGGGAATATCAGGTGTAGTAATAAAAATAAATATAAATTGCTGGACCTGCAGAAATTCCACAGTTGTTGACAACTAAGACACAATAATTACTACAACTTATATTTGTAGAATCATACATAATTTTGTTGAAGTAACTTATCACCTCTCAATGAATAGATGAGAAAAAATGAAATTATATTATATTTGCCTCAACACCTAATAATTAATGATATTAGAATTATTACACTGTTATATGAATATATTTATTGCATCATTGTATTTGAATCATTATACCATTAATTATCATTATTGTAATTTATACCATTAATTTAATATTTTTATGTACAGTGTTTTTAGCAATTGTTTTCTTCATTATTTGCCTTGCTTATTAGTATTAATTATCCTAACACAAACTTTAGTTAATTTCCTACAGCATGTAACTGTCTATGACTAAATACTGGTTATATTGAATAAATTCCTTTTTTTATTAACCCTTTAGCATTTACATTAGTCTATATATACTATTGTATTTTTGCAGTTAAGGCTTTATCTCATATAATTGTCTCACATAATATCGAATCTATGAGATTTTGATATTATTTATAATATCTTCACATCAGTATGAGTGGCCAGTTACAGCCGGTTTGGACAGAAAGAAGTGAGAGAATTCTGGCCAGATATAGCCGGTTTAAATGCTAAAGGGTTAAATATTTCATCTTGAACTTTATTCATTTTTATTGGATAAACTTATCTAACTAGAAACTGTTATTTCATAAAAGATACAACTTAACAGATAACAGTTATTTATACCAAAGCACACATATTAAATAGCTGACAAATTTTTTTAAATAAATTTTAATTTAAAAAAAATATTATTTTTGCATTTCCTGATTTGCCACAACCTCAAACACCACTGCAACCTCCAATAATAACCTTAATACTAATGGTTTCTTATATAGGCCCAAGGCCAGCAATTTTGAGGGAGGGGAAAGTCGATTAAATCGATCCCAGTGTGTGACTGGTACTTTATTTTATCGACCCCGTAAGGATGAAAGGCAAAGTTAACCTCGGCGGGATTTGAACTCAGATCATAAAGGGCCGTATCTCTATGTGTCAAAGCATGGCGTCCGACCCTCTACCGATACTGCCAATCCACCACCCTTAATAATAACTCCACCACTTTAATAGCTTCTGCAGTTTTCAATATATTACGCGCGCACGTGATTGTCTATCAGTAAATGGTATTCCCTTGCTTCAGCCTCACACCAGTATCACTTCCTGCCCCTGATAAACACTCCTCTCTTTTTTTTGCCTTGACCACATAATAGCATTTCTGTCAGGAAATAGCATTTCTTTTTTTCTGCCTCTCACTATTACCACATTCCCCCTGACAAACACTCTTCTACATGTCTTTCTTGCCTCTTACTCCGACCATATATATATATATATATATATATATATATATATATACACACACACACACACACACACAGGGTGTCCCAAAAATGTATACACACTTTGATTACCTGTACAGGCAATATTTATTAGAATGCACAGCCTTAGTGTTTATATTTTTGCGGGACACTGTGTATATATAAATCAGTAGCTCTGATTATGTACTGACTTGGTCAGTGACAAGCTGTCGAACTCATGCTAGCATGGAAAATGAATGCCACTCTCGGGGTTTTGAATAATCCCCCACCCACCCTACTTATTAATTTTTCAGATTTTTTATTATTATTATTATTCTCTGTGCAGAAAGATTAGTGAATCAGTTAAGCTGGCTTTGACAGGAGCAGTTGTCTACAACAGATGGTGTTTTATTCTGAAAATGACAATTAGAGTAGAATCAATAAGGTTTAGTAAGGGAGTAGCAATAGAGAATACTAGATTAGAAGGAGAACAAGTTAGAAAGTTATAAGAGACCATTAGGAAAGGCAACACAGCGGATGTGTTCACAGCAAGATTGGCACTGGACAAATTTTTATGAGCAAGACACAGTCACTTGACCTGGCTTTGCCCACAACAGGATGTAAAATGGTGATGATGATGATGATGATGATGAAGCATGAAGGCTGCAATACCAGCTTTAAGGCACATGTTCTTAGATACAGGGGGATGAAATCAGTTCGATGAGTTCAGGTGGTGGAAGTGCAACATGGCATCAAAGCCAGAATTCGATTTTTGGCAAACCATGATGTGTCAGGTGATCCATTTGCTGCTAACACCTGCTGAGTGGAGGACTGGGCATGCCATGACTGATGATACACAAACAGGCTATGACATCTCCAGCTTTACCTCAACAGGGAACAGGTGCGGTTGCTATTTTCTTGTCTAAGATTTTACAGCTCATCTCCTAGACAGAGCTACAGCCCTGGGTCAAGCAAAGACTGAATGGGAACAGTTGAAACTGGAATGTCTTCAACTGCTCATAGCCCTCAGCCAATCAGGCAGTGCAATCGGTGGAAATTCCACCAAGGCATTCTATAGCAAGTAAAATTGATGTTCTTTGGCAGAATCTGGTGGTTCGCAAAAATCAACTAGCCTCTCTTTCTCAGAGGACTTTTGATCCAGGGCCCATGGATAACTTCCAGAAATCCCTGGCCTGGCAGTGCTACTGAGAAGCTTTGCCAGTTCAAGATAAACTCTACAAGCATGGAAGTGCTGTCAGCCAGGCCTGTCTGAGATGCATGCAGGTTGATGAAACCATCCTGCATGCACCCAGTGAGTGTCCGAGTATTGCTAACGTGAGGGTTTATGTTGAATACATGCTGGCATGCATGGGACGGATCTGACTATCAACTGAATCCATTGGGAAGTTCACCCCACTGTCTTCCTTTAGAGGGGAAGGACAAGCAGTTTTTATCTGCCTGGTGGATAGAGTAAAAGAGGTCATATTGTGGATGCATTTGAAAGGGTTGAAGACAAGCACTTTCCTCTTCAGTGGAGCCCTGATTAACTTTTTCAGTTTCACCTGAAGAAATAATTAGGTTTGAGAAAGAAATGCCACCTTCCAACCAGTTTGTTGAAAGGTTTGTAAAAGAGGCATGGTCCAAGAGAATGAGCTTTCTCTAAGTATACCCCTGTATATAGGAGAAGGACAACTGAGAGAGGGCATTTGCTCTAGCAGTAAAGGCTATCATGGCTTTTTGCGGGTTTTCTCCACAGAGATCTCCCCACTTTTGAGGAATTTGTTTTTTTAAATCTTTATCTTTTTAATGTCTATTGTAAACATTTCTTTTACACAAAATCTTACATCCAATATTATTATTATCTTGCTATTCTGAGTTCAAATCTCGCCGAGGTTGACTTTGCCTTTCATCCTTACGGGGGTCGATAAAACAAAGTACCAGTAATATACTGGGTAATTGCTGGCCTTGTGCTTAAAGTAGAAACAATTATTATTCGTAACACTTTTGTTCTGACAGATGTTATACCAACACTATACCAAAAGAGCAAGCCATAGCCAATGGTTAAAGGTCCTTTAAGTCATTCCTTCTCCTTCAACTTTCTAGCACCTCCCTTAGAATCCTTGCTGTTCCTAGCAAGGCTGTTTTCTGCAACAATCCTGTCCTGATGGTAATTCCTAGCTTCTCAAGCTTTAACATTTTATTAACAGCTCCCAGTGCACCTACATTTCTAATTCTCTATAGATTATTATTATCATGAGATTAACTTTGCCTTTCATCCTTATGGGGTCGATAAAATAAAGCACTAATAATGTACTGGGGTCGATTTAATCGACTTTCCCCTCCCCTTCAAATTGCTGGCCTTGTTCCAAAAGTAGAAACAATTTTATTATTATAATTATTAGCAGGGTGGTAGATTGGCAGTATCGGTGGAGCGTTGGACAATATGCTTTATGGCATACGGTTACGCCCCTTTATGATCTGAGTTCAAATCCTGCCGAGGTTAACGTTGCTTGCATCCTTACGGGGTCGATAGAATAAAGCACCAGTAATGCACTGGGGTTGATTTAATTGACTTCTCCCTCCCTCAAAATTGCTGGCCTTGTGCCTAAAGTAGAAAGAATTATTATTATTATTAGCACTATCACATTGCTGAAGACAGATTTTGTTTATTTATCAGTGTTGCCTTTATGGTAATGAATTCATTTCCCCATAATCTCCTTTAGATACACATAATCCTTATAAGCTAAACTTGTATATTTCTATCAGAACATTTAGTAAAAATGCTGTGAGGGAGAGCTGTCAGTAATTTTCACCAACCAATATATATTTACTTTAAAAGATATATTATTTATATCATCTTTGACAGAGTTACCTCCCAGTCTTTACAATAATACAATAGTGTTTTTGTTGTTTATTATTATTCTCTTTCTTCTTTCCACCCATTATGTGCAATAGAAATCTTCAACTTCTTCAGTTTCATTGTTACAACAAATATTTGTCATTTTGTTCACAATGATGAAATTATTTATACATTGGAAACAAGTCATAACCAAAAACTAATCATCATGTAAAATATAAGTAAACAAATACATAGAAATATATAAATTAAAAAACAATTTTAAATTCAAAATTTTTTTTTTTAAATTTTAGTCAGGAAAAATATATGAATTATCAATATTTTTTTTTTTAATGTTTTATCAAGAGAGAATATTTTTATAAAATTTTTTTTTAAATGTTTATTGTTTCAGTTTTCCTTATAACCTTTGTTTTACACACAAAACGGCACACTAATGTTTTGTGACAGCTCTATTGTTTGCTTTATGTCAGCTCTGTGTGGTTAATAAAGAAACCATTATTATTATTATTGGCAGTATCGGTAGAGCGTCGAACACCGTCCTTCGCGGCATAGTGTTATTGCCCTTTACGTTCTAAGTTCAAATCCTGTCGAAGTTAGCTTTGCCTTTCGTCCTTATAGGTCGATAAGATAAAGCACCAGTAATGTACTGGGGGCAATTTAATGGACTTCCCCTCTCCCAAAAAATCGTTGGCCTTGTGCCTATAGTAGAAACCATTATTATCATTATTATTATTATAAAAGCAGTGGATTGGCAGATCAGTAGAGTGTCAGACAATATGCTTGGCAGCGTATAGTTACCACCCTTTACATTCTGAGTTCAAATCTCACCTAGGCTAGCTTTGCCTTTCATCTTTACGGGGTCGATAAAATAAAGTACCAGTAACACACTGAGTTCAATTTCATCGAATTCCCCCTCCCCTAAAATTGCTGGCCTTGTGTCTAAAATCACAAGTATTAATCGCTTCAATACACAGCAACATCTGATTATTTTGTACCATCTCTATTATTTGCCTTGTGTGGCTAATAAGGAAGCCATTATTATTTATATAATAAAGAAATTAATATTAAGGCAGTCAATTGGCCCAAACATAAGAGCAGCAGACAAATGCTTTCCAGTCCTTTGTTTTAAGTTCAGATCCTATGAATGTCAACTTCATCTTTCATTCTTCCTGGGTTCATAAAATAAAGTATCAATAAAGTATTGGAATCAATTAGAAAAATGCTGTTCCGCTCTCTCCAAATTGCTGGCCTTGAAATCATTATACAGCAGAAACCATTATTATTAACTTCGTGTGAGCATCAGACAAAATTCTTTGTAGTATATGTTCCGGCACAGGAAAAGATGTTCATATATATATATGTGTGTGTGTGTGTGTAAGTGTGTGTGTGAATAGGCTCAGTGCTGGCCCTCATATTGATAAACTATAGAAGTTGCTTGTCTTTATCTCTGAATGTTGTCTGATGATTTCAGGTGATCACTTCACCTAGTCATCAGCTCTAGAGAAATATGAATAAAAGCTGAATAAGTTTATGCTCAACTTCATATGGCCTTTGCTAATATTTATTGTATATATGTGTATGTATGAATGTATATATATATATATATATATATATATATACATACATACACATATGAATACTGCCCTGGCAATGGAGTGAAGAAGATTGCTTCGAACCTTGTGGTTAGAAATTTGAACTAACTATGCAGAACCTTGGGCAAGTGTTTAATTTTTCTTTTACCATGGACTTTGATTAAGCAATGCCTTTTGGGGGAACATTTAGTAGACAGAAACTGTGCAGAATATATATTTCTGGCTGTACTATAAAACCTATTCAATCCATATGTAAAGTTGTTGATGATAAGAAGGGCAACTTGCAACTACAACCATTCTAAAATAATGGGGAAGACAATATACATTTCTTCCTCTTCTTACACTTGTCTATTTTTCTGTTTCTTCTTTTATCTCTCATCCTATCTTTTTGATGAAGGACTAACGTCTGAAATGTTAAAACACTTTTCCTACAATCTCAAGCATTAAACTAATATATATCTTCATTGTATTCTATCATTACCTTGTGTTGTTTTTGTCATTTACTTTATGCACACACATATACATACGTACATACATATATATATATATATATATATATAAACTATACACTGCTCACATGTATTGAGTTAATATTTGACTGGCTCTATGTACATAAAACAACTATAATGCGTGTGTGTGTGTGTGTGTGTGTGTGTGTGTGTGTGTGTGTGTGTGTGTGTGTGTGTGTGTGTTTGTGTGTGTGTTTGTAAACCAGTGTATAAACCTTAAAGATATTTACATCATTAATGGAAGGTAACTCTAAAAATAGGTTAACTCAACAATTTGATAAATAAAAATCAATGAAATAAGTACCAGACTGTAATGGTGTTGATGTAAAAGATAATTGTCTAAAACCCTTCAGGTTACAGCCCCAACAGAACCACAGACGAATAACTGATGCCAATAAAATAATAATAATAAAAAAAACAGCAAAAGAATATTAGACTGTCTATAATATTTGCTTTGGGATAGATTCCACTTGATGACTAGAACTAATCAGATGTGTAATATGTTATTATGTAGAAAATAAATTAAAATAGAGAACAGTTAGAAGAACTAAGAAGTTAATTGCCCAAGATATTCCAAAATATGGTAGAAATAATTGGTGTTTAAAGAGAATTGCTTACTTTAGTTTCTTTCAGTATGTTATTCAGATATAGATTTAATAATAACTTTGGAGTTGTACTTGTCTGGCAAGTGACTGGATTTCAGACTGTGTGTTGAAACTTAAACAATTACATCATGAGAGAGTCATTTTAGCCACTCAAAAAAACAAACAAAAACCATTATATTCACTTTACATCTATCATTCATTTCTTGGTGTTAAAAGTTCTGTCAGTGACCATGACACCACGGAATAAATATGATAAATAAAAGTGAATTTAACCATGAATTTAAACATTTGTTTTTTTTTTGTGCTTTTTTAACAGCGAATTTGTCTCTTCTGAAATGCAATTGTTTTAATAATAATGTTTATTTCCAATATAGACATGATGTGCTAGTGCGTCAAAACAAATATGTTCAAATCCTGCTGAGGTTAAATTTGCCCTTTTGTTCTTTAAGATCAATAATCGTTGCCCTTTCTCTCCTTTTCCTGTCATGTATAGTCTTTTACAATACTACTTACTTTTTCTTTATGCTTGACCAAATATAAAATTCTTTATTATTTTTATGTAAGAAATAAATAAAATTAGAGTGGTGTGGATTTTACATAAAATATAGATTTGGGTTCTACTAATTTTAGAAAATACTAGACTACCTGTGACCCGTTGGGTCACCAATGGTTCAGGGTACCCCAAAATAACGCGTATCTCGGGAACCCATGGTCTGATTTATGCGAAACTTGTTTTATTCCATTTGTATTCCCCTTTCAGAGTTATGTTACTTTCAGAGAATTTTCCCATTATGCACCGTTTTGGCTATTTATGAAGGTTTGCAGGGTTATGTTACTTTCGGATTATTTTTCCATTGTGCTATTTATGAAGGTACCCGAAAAACCCCATATCTCAGGAACCCGTGCTCCGATTTACGCGAAACTTGTTTTATTCCATTTGTATTCCCATTTCAAGGTCAACTTCCTTTCAAAGTATTTTCCCATTATGTATCCTTTTGGCTGTGTTACATTACAGACAAGTAAGCAAGCAATCACAAATTGAGCAATATCTATATGGTGTTTAGAAGATAAATTAACAAAGAATCATGCATAAAATTATTAAAATGGGGAACATGGACAGAAGGATTGGGTCTATCTACCTCTCTCTTTGCTTGCATTTCTGCCTGTTCATATTGGAAGTCGAGTCTTCTGTTATATATATATATCATCATCATCATTTTACGTCCGCTTTTCCCTGCTTGCAAGGGTGGGACGGGAACTGATTCTGGCTTGATTTCTACAGCTGGATGCCCTTCCTAACACCAACCTCATTTACAGTGAGTGCTGGGTGGTTTTTTGCCGTGGCACCTCCATGACCACTTTGCAGTGGAATGATAGTGACCCCAGTCCCTATCATCTCATTTCTACAGCTGAGTAAACTGGAGCAATGTGAAATAAAGTGTCTTGCTCAAGGAAACACCACATCACCCGGTCTGAGAATTGAACTCACAACCTTTCGATTGCAAGGCCAATGCTCTAACCACTAAGCCATGTGCCTCCATATATATATATATATATATTAAAATAACAGATTAAATTTTAAGCAAAGAATCGCTGCTTTCACTCTTAACGGGATCTTCAGAAGATCTTGTTAAGGGTGAAAGTAGCGAATCTTTGCTTAAACTTTAATCTGTTATTTTAATAAATATTTGCTCTATGGTTTTATATATTTTTATATATATATTATCCTTGTCGAACCCTCTTCTGATTTTAGTCTTCACATTTATTATTATTACTATATATATATATATATATAATCATCATCACCATCATCATCATCATCACTGTTTAATGTCCATTTTCCATGCTAGCTTGGGTAGGATGGGCTGTCCCTTTGTGAGAAATCAGATCGGAGGACCGTATTTCACTCACACAGAACTGATTTTGGCTTGATTTCTATGGCTGGATGCCCTTCCTAATGCCAACCACATTTACAGTGTGGACTGGGCGCTTTCTGTTGTGGAACCTACATGACCACTTTACAGTGTGGAATCATCAAGGTGTTGACTAACCAGGTTTGTGTATGCAACATACCAATCAGTAAATGACAATGCAATTAGAATCAAGTACTCGATGCTATGTGTATCCTTCCAATTATAATTTAGTAGTTCATGATGGAGTATACATACAGTAGTGATAATTCCGAAGTCTAGATGTAGATATAAAAAAATCCTTTTATTCATAATCAGTTGTAATACATATTTCTGTGGCATTCATTACATAATGCTGTTATCCTGTATTCACCAACATGACTTCATGAGACAGCATCTTATGTAAAGGGCTGTTATGAAACATTTCTGATGCAATACAGGCTATGGAGAAGGGGACAGACAAGTCAGATGTATCTCCTAAACTAATAGTCTCTGTTAGGAGAAACATACAAACCACCACAAAATTACACTGTAGTAATTGCAATATATATCCAGTCCTTGTGAACCACTTTTTTTATTGGCAGATGTGCTAGATTATAGGATTAAATACTATATAGTACATATTCCAGCTTCTTTTGTTCTGAGTTTAAATCCTGCTAAGGTCAATCTTTGCCGATTATCCTTCTTGAGTCAGTAAATAAGGCATCTGTCTAGGGCAGTGAGTTTACGATCATTAAATCATTGGGCGAATTGCCTTGTGGTATTTGTTCCACCTCTTTGTGATTTAAATTCAAATTCCATCATGATGGACTAGGATGGTAGACTTATATTTAAAGGTAATAGGCTCTTAACTCATGATGGAGCTGTAGGGGTGCCATCCTGATACACAGCATTATTTGAGCATTTTAAACTTGGCAGAGCCTATTCCTCTCCATCTCCTATACAGCCAATGTTTTTCAGGTGGAATTTGAACATATACTGCAGTAAACCAGAACTAATACTGAGACATCTTTAATTGGACATTTAATACTAGCACATGGCGGCACATGGCTTAGTGGTTAGAGCATTGGGCTTGCAATCGAAAGGTTGTGAGTTCAATTCTCAGACCGGGTGATGTGTTTTTTCCTTGAGCAAGACACTTCATTTCACATTGCTCCAGTTTACTCAGCTGTAGAAATGAGATGATAGGGACTGGGGTCCATATCATTCCACTGCAAAGTGGTCGTGGAGGTGCCACGGAAAAAAAGCACCCAGCACTCACTGTAAATGAGGTTGGTGTTAGGAAGGGCATCCAGCTGTAGAAATCAAGCCAGAATCAGTTCCCGTCCCACCCTTGCAAGCAGGGAAAAGCGGACGTAAAATGATGATGATGATGGCCCTTGAGTACCTTCAGTGGATTTGACTCAAGTACAAGTATTTGTTCCAAGTTTCTGGATACTTTAAGGATACTGCCCTCCTACTTCCTCTCCCCCTCAAGCCTCAAAGGCTTTGAAAAGGATTATGGACATTGCCCTTTATACTTGTTTATACAATAAAATATTTGAAATGTTTGATATGACGGCTGACATGTTTAGTACTCATAGTTGTAATTCTATCAGCTAGGAACTACTGCCACTGCTAGCTACAAAAGGCTTCTCCCTCAAAATGAAAGGCAGACTGTATGATGCATGTATCCGAACAGCAATGTTACATGGTAGTGAGACCTGGGCACTGAAGGTGGAAGACTTACGTAGATTAGAGAGAAACGAAGCCTGCATGCTCCAATGGATGTGTAATAGTAATATACGCGAACGACAAAGCATAAATGAATTGAGAGAGAGACTCAGCATAAGAGGAATCAAATGCTGTGTGCAGGAGAGGCAGTTGCGTTGGTATGGACATGTGATGTGTATGAAGGATGACAGCTGCATAAAAAGGTGCAGAGCACTAGAAGTCGATGGAAACCGCGGAGTGGGGAGACCCAAGATGACCTGGGATGAGGTGATAAAAGCCGACCTTACCCAATTACACCTCTCCAAGGCGATGACACATGACCGTGACCTCTGGCGTCACACAGTAATACAGACCACCCGACCTCCCATGGGTACAAGCTGAAGCATATAGACAATATGCCCCCACTCCCTCCCACTGCAAGGTGGTCGTGGAGGTGCCACGGCAAAAAAGCACCCAGCCCACACTGTAAAGTGGATGTGTAGGCGCCACGAAAAAGCACCCAGCACTCACTGTAAATGAGGTTGGTGTTAGGAAGGGCATCCAGCTGTAGAAATCAAGCCAAATCAGTTCCTGTATGAGCAAGGCATGGTCAGCAGACCAGACACTGCCCACAACAGGACAACCCATCTAACCCATACTAGCGTGGAAGAACGGACGTAAAATGGTGATGATGAGCTATTATAGTTAGGCTGATTATCATCTAACAAGAGGCATAAATCTTTTTATCAGCCTGCACAAGACATTTAGCTTCTTGTGGTCAATGCCTTCGGAAGGATGAAATCCTTAGCATTATCATCAAAATCTTAATCATTATTATCCACATTTTGAATCCACTTTTCGTAATCACTTTACAGAATTTACTGGGTACATTTTGTCATAGCAGCCATACTCAAGAAGTCTGCTGAATTTCCACATTTACTCACATTTTCCACAGATGACCTTTTCCAGAAATTAACAAAATTTAACAAACATTCCTCTGGACAATAACAAAGAACATAAAATATCTTATCATTATCAAGGGGATGGTGATGAGGAGTTAAGAAATGGTGGGGAGTCATTTAACAGTTGATTCTTGGGTGGTTAGGCTGTGGTAATAGACATTACCTTCTTATAAGAGATAACACCTTTAATTTAATTGTTTTAGTAACTAACCATGCTCCAAAATATTTGTTGTTATGGCATCAGACCTGGTAGCATTATGATTTTAACCGTTTTCATACTTTCCTACTGTCAAGTCACATGTATTCTAGAGGTTTGGGTGTTAGGTTTGATTCATAGACCTGGGGGCACATGTTTTTGAGCAAGCACTTTATTTCATGTTGCTCTAGTTCACAAAGCTGAAAATATGGAGGAGCTTTAGCTTGGAGGTAACCTTATAACAGACTTGCATCCCATCCAGGAGTGAGTCTTGTACTTTGTTTAAAATCTGTTCTGAGGCCGGAAGCTCATCCCGGTTTCCATGGTGTTAAACCACCAAGAGTACAAAACTCCCCCCTGGACTGGACACCAGTCCATCGCAGGTTAACACCACATGAAACCAAGATAAGCTCCAGCCAGATGAGCCTCTAGCCCTGATACAGACAGTAGCTTTTAACTTGAATTACTATTCAATTACCTTGTCTAGTTTTGTTACGCTAATTATGATACTTCAGTTTTTTCTCTATACTTCAATTCAATACACTTTATGTAATATTAAAGCATTCTTTATTTCTCATAAACGTGTTTTGTTGTCTATCTCACCAATGACAATGAGAGTCATTACAGCTAAATATATCTATAGTGTTTCCTAAAAACAGATATTGACTTATTTAAAATAAAAGATGTAAGAAAATATGAGAGGTAGCTGATGATTAATGCTATTTTCTTTACATTTTCATCTTTTACTCTCTTCTCACTCTGTTCCTAATTAGCAATGTAAATTAAAAAAAACAATCTATGTGAAGTTATGAATGTTAGAAGTCTTTTGAATAAAGCTTGGTACCCCATAGAGGATTGTTACAGTAATTGCAGAGATTACATCAACAATTAGACAGATAACAAAATCAATCTCATAACATCTATATATTGATTACCTTAAGTAATTACCTTTCTAGTTTCTTCACAAAAATCTTCATATCCCCCCCCCCCCCCCCCGATATAATCTAGAAATCTTCCTCACAAAGGATCCTTATTGACTGATAATTTCTATACATCTTCAAAATCATTATTAGTGATGCTAATATCTTCCATAGCTCATCTCTCTATTGAACTCCAGAGAGGACATCAAAGGAGTAGATGCAGAATATATTTCCTCTTTCAAACAAAAATAAAAAAAATTTTCTTATAATTTTCTTTCTCTTTAGTTTTATTTTATGTATACTAACAAACATTAAAATGTTTAGTAATCCATTGTTTCTGATTTCAAATCTTATCAATGTCAACTTTAGGAAGTGGATTGGCAGAGTTATTAAAGTGTAGGATTTGTGATATTTATTCCATCTCTCTGTATTCTGAGGTCAATTCACACCAAGTTCAACTTCACCAATGGTCAATAAAATAATGTACCAGGATCAATAAAGTACTGGTCAAAAGATGTTAGGGTAAGATGCCTTGTGATATTTGTTTCAATTCTTTGTATTCTAAGTCTGTTGTTCAGTTTACCACTACCACTTGACCCTTTGGTTCCTTTAGTGGAATCCAATCTGTAACAAGCATTTGAGCCAAGGCTCCACTTTGAAAATACTGTCTTCAGTTTCAGAGGCACTGAAAAGGTTTAGGAGTATTGTCCTTCTTACACTGATTAAACAAGCCTACTTGGGTAGTAGACTTAATCTGTTGACTGGTTAAACACCACCATCTAGATTTTGGGTTGTAAGCATTCAAGCACGGTCTACAGTTTCAGGATAGCTTCCTCCTTTCTTTTCATTCCCACCTCCACTGTCAGAGGCCCCTGAAAAGAGACATAGACACTTCTCTTCCCTCCCTGACATAATAATAATAATAATAATAATAATAATAATAATAATAATAATCATTGTTTGTTTGTTTATTTATGTTCGTCTACAGCATGATGGGGGTGATGAAATCACCGGTAGTTATGTAACCATACATTCACCAATCCTAGATATGAGTGCTTAAATGTCGAACCTAAACAGTTCGAATAACGGTGAAGTGGAGACTGGAATTTCATGTGACAAACTCTCACCCAGCAGGTGCTCCCTGGCCCAGCAGCAGGGACCTGGCTGTCATCCAAATACTGCTGGTGTTGGGGGAAGAGGAAGAAGGAAAGGGACCAGAACCAACTGGACGAAAGAATTGAATAGAACTGTTATGCAATGTTACCTGAAGAGTAACCCCAAGGAAAAAGGCTATAGGAAACGGATGCATAACATCTGGAACGAGATTTGTCTATTTAAATTAGATGAACAAAAATTGGCCGGACAGGCTCGGGTAATAAGAACTAATGGGTGGATAAGCGAGCTGGAACTGGAGGAACTGAGCAGAGAGATTAGGTTGGAAATGGAGAGTGGAGTATGCCAGGCAAACAAGCCAGTGGGAAATGAAGGTGAAGAGGTTGAGAGAACGGAGGAACCATCCGAAGCAGACAATGATCTGAATGCTGAAATAAATAATGCCTGGAACAAAGATACGGCCATTGAGGAAATGAATGCTGATGGGCTAGGACAAGATTTGGTTGATGATATCCTAAACTTAGTGGTAGATGAAATGAACAATGATAGTGGGAAATCTATGAACCTAAGATTTGTAGACAGGAAAAAGTTAAAAGAAACAACAGCTAAGGTAAACAAAGTCATCCCATACCTTGAGGCGAGGAGCCTTCACCAGTGCAACAATATCCTCAAAGCAACAGCAAATGCGGTGAGGAAATTACTTGGCATAAAAGCGAGAGGAAACAACAAACCAGAAAGATCAGAACCTTGGTGGAAGAAACGACTGAATGGTCAAATCAGGGAAATGAGAAATGATATTGTAAAGCTTGAGTCCCTACTGAATGGGACACTAAAAAACATAGACACTAAAAATAGACTGGAAATAAAGTACAAAACTAGGAGGAAAAAGCTAAATATTATCATAGAAGAACTGAAGCAACACATTGTAGCAAAGAGTGCAAAAATTAGGCGATACGAGAGCAGAGTCAGTCAGTATAGACAGAACCGCATGTTTGACAACAACCAGAAGATGCTGTTTGGACAGCTTGAAGGGAAAGAAAGAGGCAACGACTTGATACCTGAGGTGGAACAAACTAAGACATTCTGGAGAGGAATATGGGAGCAGGATGTTAAACATCATGACTAGGCAGTGTGGATTGAGACAGTACAAAAGGAGATTAGTGAACAGGCACACCAACAAACTGATTTGAGTATCACAGTTGAAACTCTTAAGGGGCAGGCCAAAAAACTAACCAACTGGAAATTACCAGGCCCAGATGGTGTGCAGGGGTATTGGATTAAAAATATAACAACCCTCCACCCGAAACTGACAACCATGTTCAATGACTGCTTGATGTCAGGGTAGGTACCAGAGTGGTTGACAAAAGGTACCACAGTTCTGGTAATGAAAGACCGAATCAAGGGTAATGATGTTACCAACTATAGACCTATCACATGTCTGTCCGTAATGTGGAAACTGTTAACAAGCATTGTGTCTGAGGAAATCTACCATCATCTCCACATAAACAACTTGTTACCGGACAAACAGAAAGGATGCCGAAAGAAGTCCCGTGGTACAAAGGACCAGTTACTTATTGATAAGATGGTAATGAGGAATTGCAAGAAGAGACACACTGGTTTGAGAGTAAGGAGCGTATTAAAGTCACATCTGAACAGTAGGAATTCCATAAATGCAGTAAATTCCCGAGCTGTGTCTATTATTAGGTACAGTGCGGGAATTCTGAGATGGAATGTTGCTGAACAAAAAGAAATGGCTAGGAAGACTAGGAAGCTATTGACTATCTACAAAATGTTCCACAAGAGGAGTGATGTCGATAGACTCTACTTAAGGAGATCTGAAGGTGGAAGAGGTCTTATCAGCATAGAGGACTGTGTTCAGATGGAGAAAAACAACCTACACAAATACGTGACTGATAGTAGGGAGCCAATGCTCAGAATTGTACTGAAGGAGAGAGGACAATAGACCAGGGGATGTCCAAGGAGGAAATAACAACAAGGAGAAAGAGCAACCTTCATGAAAAATCCGTTCATAGTACCTTCTTTGAGAAAACAGAATTCAGAGATCCACAGACATGGAACTGGTTGAAAAGAGGAGACCTTAAAAAGGCTACAGAAAGAATGCTAATGGCTGCGCAAGAGCAGGCCCTCAAAACGAAGTGGCTGAAACACCATATTTACAAGGAGGCTAGCCCACTGTGTAGGATCTGTGGAGAGAGAGAGAGGAGACTGTGGCTCACATTGTATCCGAGTGTAAACACCTAGCCCAGACTCACAATAAAGGCTGGAGACATGATGTGATAGGCAGGGTGATCCACTGGCACCTATGCAAAGTAAACAATTTACCACATTCTGAGAAGTGGTATGAGCATAAGCCAGAGGCGGTGATAGAAAACGATCAGGTGAAGGTGCTGTGGGATTTTAGGATACAGACGGACAAGAAACTGGAACACAATAGACCTGACCTGGTGGTTTTCGACAAGGAAAAAAGATCGTGCCTGATTGTGGATGTAGCCTACCCATTTGACACAAGAGTGCAAGAGAAGGAGAGGGAGAAAATTAACCGATACCAGGACTTAAAGTGGGAGGTAAAAAGGATTTGGAACTGCCATGAGGTCAAAGTGGTCCCGATTGTCATAGGCGCACTAGGTACTATCTCAAAGAGTTTCCAAAGATGGTTAAAGAAAGTTGGTCCCGCCCCGCTTTTTGGAACACTTCAAAAGGCATGCTTGCTGGGAACAGCAAGAACCCTCTGATACGTCCTGAATATCTGAGGCTGCAGGTAGCGGCTTGATATTCATTTCAACAAACTTTCCAGTTAAATAACATCAATGACTGAGACTCAAAGAACAATAATAATAATAATAATATTAGACATGGAACTGGTTAAAAAGAGGAGACCTTAAAAAGCTACAGAAGGAATGCTAATGGCTGCGCAAGAGCAAGCCCTCAGAATGAAGTGGGTGAAACACCATATTGACAAGGAGGAGGCTAGCTCACTGTGTAGGATCTATGGCTCACATTGTATCCGAGTGTAAACACCTAGCCCAGACTCACAATGAAGGCTGGAGACATGATGTGATAGGCAGGGTGATCCACTGGCATCTATGCAAAGTAAACAATTTACCACATTCTGAGAAGTGGTATGAGCATAAGCCAGAGTCGGTGATAGAAAACGATCAGGTGAAGGTGCTATTGGATTTAAGGATACAGATGGACAAGAAATTAGAATACAATAGACCTGACCTGGTAGTTTTGGACAAGGAAAAAAGATAGTGCCTGATTGTAGATGTAGCCTGCCCATTTGACACAAGAGTGCAAGAAAAGGAGAGGGAGAAAATTAACTGATACCAGGACTTAAAGTGGGAGTTAAAAAGGATTTGGAACTGCCATGAAGTCAAAGTAGTCCCGATTGTCATAGGCGCACTAGGCACTATCTCAAAGAGTTTCCAAGGCTGGTTACAGAAGATTAGTCCAGCCCCGGTTTTTAGAACACTTCAAAAGGCATGCTTGCTGGGAACAGCAAGAACCCTCTGATACATCCTGAATGTCTGAGGCTGCAGGTAGCGGCTTGATGTTCATTTCAACAAACTTTCCAGTTAAATAACATCAATGACTGAGACTCAAAGAATAATAATAATAATAATAATTGTTTCTACTTTTGGCACAAGGCCAGCAATTACCCAGTGCATTACTGGTACTTTATTTTATCGACCCCGTAAGGATGAAAGCAAAGTTAACCTCGGCGGGATTTGAACTCAGACCGTAAAGGGACGTAACTATGCTAGAAAGCATGGCGTCCAACCCTCTACCGATACTGCCAATTCACCGCCCTTATAATAATAATAATAATAATAATAATAATAATAATAATAATAATAATAATAATATCCTAAATATCTGCGGCTGCAGGTAGCGGCTTGATATTCATTCCAATAAACTTTCCAGTTAAATAACATCAATGCTGAGACTCAAAGAGCAATAATAATAATCATATATGTGTGTGTGTATAGCAATGACATTGTTTTACTGATTCAGGTGAATGACTCGTCTTCCTATATCAATTTCTGCCAATATGTTACTTGCTTTATTTCATAGCTAGTTAGTAGTGATGACACGTGGTCCTGTGTTTAGGGTGTTGGACTCACAATCATATTATAACGGATTCAATTCCTGGAATGGGCATTGTATCTTTGTGCAAGACACTTTATTTCACATTGTTCCAGTCCACTGTAAATCAAATAGCCAGTCATGTCACACACAAGTAATCTCCTTGGAAATAGCATTAAAGGTACATTTGTTTGTGGAGTGCTCAGTGACTTGCACGTTAATTTCATAATCAGACTGTTCCATTTAATAAACAACTAGAACACTTACTTGCCTAAGTTCAACAACCTGACGGAAAGAAATATACCGAGTGTAATTAAATAAGCTATTAAAGGGAAGTAACTCTTCATGAATTAATCTCATCGAGAATTTTGAGACAATTTCAACTGTTTTCCCATTAATCAATTTTATTAAGATTGATATTAACGCTATACTCTAATATATACCCACCCCTCAGGTATTAATTTAAATTAAAAATAAAAGAATATTAAAGGAGATAGAGATTTAGATTTCTTTCATGGCTTCATGTTTCTGTATGTTTCTATAATATAAAAGTGGTGTAGCTACTATTACTGCTAGCACTAGGTATGATGTCTATCAGTAATATATGACACTGTTTATATTCTATTATAACTACTGTTGTTGCTGCTGCTACTACTAATGTTGCAGCTTCTGCCACTACTACTACTGCAGCTGCTGCTGCTGCTACCACCACTACTACTACTACTACTACTACTACTACTAACACTTCTAACACTACTACTACTGCTATCACTACTACTACTACTACTACCATCCCTACCACCACTACTACTACTAATACAAATACTACTACTACTACCAACACCATTATCTTTGTCATCATCCCAGGTCATGAATGTAAAGTAAGTGATCCAGGCATTCCTTGCTGTGTGAATAAATAAGCAAGACCCTTAACTCTACTTGCTTTAAGGTTACAGTATAGAAATACATAAGAAATTATATGGCTGCTCAGTAGCAGCAGGAGATTTTTCTTGTAGCTCCGTTTACAATCTATTTCTCTATATACAATTGTAGCAATTTTAATGGGCTTTCTAAGGATTCTTTTCAAAGGTAGAACCAATTCAAATAGATTTTCATTTCTTCTCTTGCCTCCATGGATTTATAGCTTTATAGAATACCTTTATAAATATTTATTTATTTATTTACTTATTTATTTATTTATTTACTTACCTGTTTTTGGTGTTGACAGGTAGAAACAGAAGAATGCAGAATTAGAATTGAGAAGGATGCAATTAAATAATGTAAAGCATTTAAGTTCAAATCCTGTTGAAACTATTTTTTTTCATACCTTCTCTATATCTTCTGAATATTTATACCTATATAGCATGTTCTTATGAATATTTATTTACGTACTTTTGGTGGATCATTGAGAGAAAATGGAATGTGCAGAATTAGAATGGAAAGGGATTCCACTAGAATGTTGGTGCCATGATAAAATGCACCCTAACACACTAGCCATAGCCATCTAGTAGCTGTTATCACCACAGTACATCCAACATTGCTGGATGTTCCCCTCCTCACCATCATATTCACCACATGTCATGCTGTCAAATTTTCCACACTTGGCAACCGGCTAAGTCCGCCCTTATGTTAAAGAGGGCTCTTCAATTGAGTCAATGATGACAACCTCTCTAGTGACAGAACCACAATAAATGCACCCAGTACACCTTGTAAGGTGTCTAGAGATAGAAACGTTACCCTGCTGCAGAAAGCATGCCAAAAGTGTCGGGAGAGCTCTTAGTATGTCAGGGGCATGACAACCTCTCTAGTGTTAGTGAATTACATCATAAACATATCAAGTACACTCTGTAAATTGGTTGGTCATAGGAAGAGCATCTAAACATAGAAAACCTGTCAAAAAAAAGAATAAGAGGACTCTTCAGTTGTGCCATAGACATGTCAACCTTTCTAGTGTTGGTGATTTACATAATAAATAGATCCAGTATACTCTGTAAAGAGGTTGGTGATAAGAAGGGCAAGCAGCCATAGAAAACCTGCCAAATAAAGGGTTGGAAAGGCTCTTCAACTATGCCAGAGACATGGCAATGCCTTCATTTTGGTGCCATGATAAAATGCACTTCATAGAGCAAGGGATTGTGTGTCAGGTCTCTGACCCATATGGAGGTCAAGGGCTCCATTTGAGTACTGACTGGTCTGTGACATGTCCAGCACTTGTTAGCAGAGAAACTGAATGTTAAACAATGATGATGGTGATGATGTTGATATACATACTTCACATCAAAACTTTGCTTTGTACCAACTAAAATTAAGCCCTTCTAAACTATATTTCTAATGAAAGATACAACCTATAATTTTCAAATAATTTTGAAAATAATCACGAATATGGACGAATTTAGTAATATGACTAACTTTATTATTATTCATCTGGTGTTTGGAACATAACTTAAAAAAGGTGCTTAGATAAACTTATGATGGAAGGGTTTTAGATAAATATATACCTTTTAAAGCAAACAGTTCTGAATTGTAAAATCAAGAGCAATTTCAGTCGGTTTGGGATCGAAATGGTTAAATCAATATTATTAATTAATTGTTTCAATTATCTTCATTAGAGAATATAGGTATTATTATTGTAACACATCTAGAAATAATAAATTTTCTTCTTTTATTTGCTGTTCTTTTATTTGCTGTTTGAAATAAATGAGTTAGGTGACAATGTTGTTTCCTATCATCTTTTGATATTTAAGGTAGAATAGATGTTATTGTTGTTATCAATGGCTTATTTTGAAGCCAATTTATCTATGAATTATAATTATCATAACTGGAGTTAAGAAGCTTCTTACTTTAGAACCATGTTGTTTTGGGTTCAGTTCTACTGTGTTGCATCTTGGACAAGGGTCTTATATTATAGCCCTGGGGCCAACCAATGTCTTATAAGTGAATTTATTAGACAGAAACTAAGGAAACCTCTTGTGAGAAAGTCAGTACCTCTGTTTAGGCTGTTGGAGATATATGTCAGTTTTTGATGAGTGATCTAGTATTTTGATCAATGGAATAGCCTCCTCATGAAATTAATACACCAATTGCCTAACATTCTCAGACACATATACCCTTAACATCATTCTCAGGGAGATTCAGTGTGGCACAGTGTGTGACAAGATTGGGCCTCTAAATTACAACAAGCACAACTTATCCCATCCCTCTAAATGGACTGGAGCAATATGAATTAAGTGTCTTGCCCAAGGATACAATGCATTACTGGGAATTGAAATCCTGACTTTACAAACCAGAGTTGAGCACTTTAACTGGTAAGTCATGAGTGAAACTTCCATTTCATAAAACAAGCCTATATATCATATTATCCTATGGCTATTTGTTAACAGATAGAAAAACACCTACTTGTAACTTCCCAAAATACCTGCTGACTCATTCACACACAACAGTGTTCTTCTGTCATCTCACATAACAAGAATTTACACTAAACACTTCCATTGTCTTTGTTTTGATGTTCCATAATAATGTAAACATTGCATGCACTCACCTACATACACACACACACACACTCATACATACACATACACACACACTCATACATACACACACACACTCATACATACACACACACCCCCACACACAAACACCCCGCCACACACAAACAAACGCACACACATATTCACACAAATACATACACACACAAATAAACACATGTACTCACTCACACATACACACACACACACACACACACACACACACAAACTACACAAGCACAAACAATCACATGCTAACACACACACATACACAAAAAAACACACACACTCAAATAAACACACGCACATACATACATACAATCACACAGAAATAAACACAAGTATGTACACATGCACACACACAGACAAACACAAACATATATTTACATGCACACAGATACTCTCTCTCATTAAATTTGGATAAATATAGTTATATAGATGAGTGTTGATAAAGATATGACAAAAGCTAGGTTAACTTTATTGATACAAACTTGCCTGAAACCACTTCTGGTTCTATGGTACAAAACTGTTTATCTCAAAGTGTTTATATATATATCTAATAACCATCCTTCATAATTTTATGTAAGAAGCTTTGTTAAGTTATTCTCTAAATTCTGACTTAATAATAAGAAAGTTAGTTATATTACTAAATCCTTCCAAATTCTTGGTTATTTTCAAAATTAGTCATAGGCAGCATCTTTCATTTGAAATATGGTAAGAAAATAGTGATTTCGAAATATATATATATATGTATATATATATATATATATATTTATATATATATATATATATATATAAATATATATATATATATATATATATATATATGTATATAAATGTAATCTGAGTTTTTCAAATATTAATAATAACATTCAATTTGTTTGCAATTATGCAAACAAACCTCAATTTGATAGCCATGTCAGTAGAATGAACCCTTCATTCTTGCTCTTGTGTTGGCATGTGAACAGTTCACATGCCAACACAAGAGCAAGAATGAAGGGTTCATTCTACTGACATGGCTATAAAATTGAAGCTCGTTTGCATAATTGCAATCAAATTGAATGTTATTATTAATATTAGAAAAGATTGACTTTGCCTTTCATCCTTACGGGGGTCGATAAAATAAAGTACCAGTAATGCACTGGGTAATTGCTGGCCTTGTGCCTAAAAGTAGAAACAATTATTAATATTAGAAAAGCTCAGATTGCATTTATTGTATTCAGCCATGGAGAGCGAAAATTTTCTTTTTTATTATATATATATATACATATATTTAATATATATATATTTAAATATTGATACTCTGCTATATGTATTAAGTACCTTACTTACTGTGGTTATCCCCAATTGAACCTGGGATACACACACACACACACACACATACATATATATATATATATATATATATACACACACACACACACACACACTGTAAACATGTTGGGGTTGCATATGCAACACACCAATCAGTGAATAATGATGCAATTCGATTTAAGCTCTCACCGTCATGTATTTTCTTCCAACTATTATTTGTCTTCCAACTATTATTTGGAGTATATGTAGAATAAGGAAAATATTAAAAGTCCTTTATTAACAATGCTGTGATGCATATTTCAATGGTGCTGTGACTCTGTGATTGTTCAATCATATAACTAGTCACATGATATAATCAGACAGCAGTAAAAATGGGGGTTGCAGAGCTCCTGTAATGTCTCCATATATATATTACTTTGGCACTTTTAATCTTGCACACATTGTAGGGCTTCCAAATATTTTAACTTATTTAAATTTGTATTTCTTATTCCACAATGCTTCAAGCAAAATACAACATTTTGTTTTATATATATATATATTTATATATACATATATGTATATATATATATATATATATATAGTAATATAAGTGAACGGCAAAGCATAAATGAACTAAGGGAGAAATTAGGAATAAGAGGGATCAGATGTTGTTTACTCGAGAAAAGACTACGTTGGTATAGTCACGTGATGCGCATGAAAGCCGATAGCTGTATAAAAAAGTGCAGGGTGATAAAAATAGACGGTAGCCACAGAGTAGGCAGACCCAGAAAAACCTGGGACGACTTGATAAATTCTGACCTCACACACTTACACCTCTCCAAGACAATGTCACTGGACTGAGATCTTTGGCGCTACACAGTAATACAGAAGACCCGCCTTGCCTAAGTACAAAGCAAAACCTACAGTCAGTAGGCACCTCTTAACAAAAATACACCCCCGTCCCACATCCACACCACCCCTTTTGATGTAAAGTTATGTTGGTACCACAACATCCAGTCCGAAATAAATGAGGTCGTGTAGGTGTCACGACAAAAAAACACACAGTCCACGCTGTAATGTGGCATGTAGGTAACATGGTAAAAACCTCTCAGTCCACACTGTAAACGTGGTTGGTGTTAGGAAGGGCATCCAGCCGTAGAAAACCTGCCAGACAGTCCTATATGAGCAAGACATCCAATCTTGCCTCAAGTGGGAAAATTCCCGTCCAAACGCATGCAAGCGGTAGAAGTAGTAACACAACAGTTAGGTCACCATACCGAGAACAATTATTTCACCTTATGCAGATCTTCAGCTCAGACTGGTAATGGTTATACAGAACAGGAAGAACAACCATATGAATGCACATGTGCAGAAACGGTTGCTTCACCCAAGCGATACAAAACCACGGGCAAAAGGAATAAGGGAGATAACCTGGAATGTCCGGAATAAAATGTTCGAATTGATTAGAAAATTAGAATGTTGTTGTTATTCAATCCGGAGCTTTGTAGTTATGCAAGAGGTGTTTCCAGAAATGTGGACAACGTGAGAAGATTTCATTACTTGTGATATTTTCTTCTATCAAAAATATTGGTTCAGTGTTATTATCTGGGTCTCATAAGATGTTAGTATGGATTTTAAGACCTGGCTACACTACTTGCATAAGAAATTTAACCTATCCACTTCAACATTGATGTTAAATTTCCAGTAATACTGAGCAGCTTGCAAGTCTTTCTTACATCTATTTCATTCAGTTCTAGCAATGACCATTTCAGCAAACCAAATGTTGGCATTAGCATGGGCAAAGCCAAAGCATTATGAGCAATATGTATGCATGTATGGTTGTATGTATGTATGGCTGGCCGGATGCATGTATGCATGAAAACCTGTTCAAATAACTGTGCTTTACTTTTCACAATAGTACTATAATTAAAATAAATGGTGTTTAGTAGACAGACTTGGTTTTGTGTTATGTAATCTCCAATTGATATCTATAATTAGACTGTCTTAACATTCAATATATATCCACCAACTGATCAATTATATTCCTATTGCCTTCTGGCATAACTGAACAAGTTGAACTTAGTTCTTGTTAATTTGGTAAATGTACAATTCAGCATTTCTGCTTACTGCAATAAATTTACCCGCTAATTTATCTATAACTAAGTTGACTGGACCAGCAAGATTTAGTTGCCTTGACTATACCTATCTGATATATATAAATATATATATATATGTATATATCTATGTATGCATAGTTAAAGAAATGACAACACAAATGCAGGGATGCAAAAATACAAAGTCTTATTAGTATCACACTTAGGAGGAAATAGAGGAGGGTTTGATGCTTCAGATGTAAATCCTTGTTCAGGAAATGGAGGGTTTGAAGAGAGATGTATGCACACACACACACATATATATTATAAAATTAACGAAGATCGCTGGTATTAAGTCAACGATCTCTGACCACCGTGTAGCTCACTCAATGAATCTGCCGAATTGCAGTAATGCAGTTGCAATCAGCTGTTCAGAGTGGACACATTTAGTTAATAGCAAATAGAGTGGCTGTGTTTTGGGTTGAGAGAAAAGTAAAATTCTCAATATATATATATATCAAGTATATATATATATATTGAGAATATGTATATATATATATGTATTAATGAATATATATATATGTATTAATGAAATTGTGCCCAAAATGAAATATATTAGTGAGTTGAGATTCTCCAACCCATCTAACTCACACCAGCATTTGAGTGTTAAGTGATGATGTTGTTGATGATGATTGTTTCTATAAAGGGGTTCTACTGCTTTACTGACAAAACTCGAGAAATCATTATTTCATGGTGGGATTTATCTTATGTTATCAATTACAATGTAATTGTTATTCTTGCTCATTCTAGTATCTGCCTTTTTATTATATATTGGATTGACAGTATTGGTGAAGCATCGGACACCATGCTTCACTGCATGGAGTTATGGCCTTCTGTATTCTGTCTTAAAATCCCATCTATGTTAGCTTTGCTTTTCATCCTTACGGAGTCAATAAATAAAGTACCAGTAATGCACTGGGGTTGATTTAATCGACTTTCCCCTCCCCCATATTGCTGGCCTTCTGCCTCTAGTAGAAATCATTATATATATTTTTTCCTAACTAATCAGACATTTGTTCCAATTAAGTTGTAGTTTCATTTGTCTTCTTGCTCTTTCTCCATTTGTCTGTGTGTCTCTGTGTGGGGTTAGCTTGGTTCTATTTGTCATTGTTTTTGTTATTTTTTGTTACCATTGTATTATGTGTGGTAATAAAAAAAATACAATAACACAAGCAATTAGGATGTTATAGACAAGTAATTCTCTGAGTAGATATATCATTTGCTTGCAAAAACGAATATTCAGTTTCTATTTCGGTAGAAGTCATCTTACTTGCCGAATAACAATAAATTGCATTTCTTCTTTTCTATCAATAAATGTTGAAAGAAATCAGAGGTGATGGCGTATGTATGCCATGGAGAGAACAATAAAAGTGTTTCTTATGAAATGTAATTATTTTTCTGTCTCAAAAAGAAGTAATTTACTTATATTTCTTACATCATATTGAAAATGGTCTGAACATCATTGCCGATTTAAATGTTATTAATTTTCAACATAACAAATTGACTTCATTTGTAAAATTTTCATCTATTTATTTATTCATATGCTTAACCCTATTAATAGCAATTCAGCAAAAACTGCCTCTGGCTCTATGAACAAAAACCCCATTCATTTTAAAGAGTTACTGTTTAAATTAAATTCTTCCAACATAATTTTATATAAGTTACTATCTTAATAATGACGTATTAAATAACTTTAGTAAATTCCTCAAAATTCTTCCTTGATTAATTGAAATAAAGTGTATTTCATTAGAAGTATTATCACAAGAATGTTAACTCTGTCGAGGTTACATTGCCAAATGTGTTTATTTACAAAGATACATTGGGTGTGCTTTGAGGAAAAGTTTGCTGTTATTTCTAGCAGATAGAGTGACAAAGTAGAGGCTATCTATTGGTTTGGCAAGCACCTTCTTTGGATTATATATTAAATCTAAGCAATATAAGCCCTATTCTCAAACTCACCAAACAAGAGATAGCATAGATCCGTGTTTGACAACTAAGGAAGGGTCCCTACGCATATCTAATAGGATCTAAAAGTAAAATGTGATTTTGTCATTGATGAAGGTACCTAGAATAATAGGAAAGGGGTTTAGATTTATAAAGCAATGTTTATCTATTTGTATGGTTGTTTACATTAGTATTTATTATTTAACACACTGTAAAGTGGGAGTGCTGAGAATCAATTTTTTACCATTTCATCTGTTTTATAAAAGTTTTAACAAGTTTCTTGAAATTTTGTTTACTTCCTTTTAACTGACAATAATAACATTATCTTCTGAATATAACAGATTTTTATGTAACATAGAAATTGAATGAAACTCATGTATTTCATCATTTTTCATCATTTTACGTCCGCTTTTCCCTGCTTGCAAGGGTGGGACGGGAACTGATTCTGGCTTGATTTCTACAGCTGGATGCCCTTCCTAACACCAACCTCATTTACAGTGAGTGCGGAGTGCTTTTTTGTTGTGGCACCTCCACGTCCCCTTTGCAGTGAAATGATAGTGACCCCAGTCCCTATCATCTCATTTCTACAGCTGAGTAAACTGGAGCAATGTGAAATAAAGTGTCTTGCTCAAGGAAACAACACATCACCCGGTCTGAGAATTGAACTCACAACCTTTCGATTGCAAGGCCAATGCTCTAACCACTAAGCCATGTGCCTCCATATAGTATGCATACTATACATACTATAAATATGCATTATGTTTATATGGTTGTATCTGTATTTGTGTATGTCATTGTCTATGCATTATTATAAATTTGGGGCGGTGGATTGGCAGTATCGGTAGAGGGTCGGACGCCATGCTTTCCAGCATAGTTACGTCCCTTTACGATCTGAGTTCAAATCCCGCCGAGGTTGACTTTGCCTTTCATCCTTACAGGGTCGATAAAATAAAGTACCAGTAATGCACTGGGTAATTGCTGGCCTTGTGCCTAAAGTAGAAACAATTATTATAAATGTGTGTGTTTGTGTGGGTGTCAATGTTTTTGTATATCTATAAAGTCTGTTTGTATGCATTTATATAACCCAACCCCTATTTTATTATCAACTTTTTTTTTGTCACATATTTCTCTGCTTATACATGAGTATATATGGTACATAAACATATGCATACATACACACATACACATACCAGCACACACACACACATACAAACAATGTAATGCCTTGTTTACGTTTTAGTACAAAAACATTTCACACACTGAAATATTCTTCGAATGTTTGGTTATCAGGACATCAAACCGATAACTTGGATTTCATCAAAACAACTCCATATGAAAATAATTGTTGCATTACTTGAATCTTGAAGTGGTGGTTACTGAGTGTGTATATAGATATAATAATAATAATAATAATAATAATAATAATAATAATAATAATAATAATAATTGTTTCTACTTTAGGCACAAGGCCAGCAATTATCCAGTGCATTACTGGTACTTTATTTTATCGACCCCGTAAGGATGAAAGGCAAAGTCAACCTCGGCGGGATTTGAACTCAGATCGTAAAGGGACGTAACTATGCTGGAAAGCATGGCGTCCGACCCTCTACCGATACTGCCAATCCAATAATAATAATAATGATTTCATTTATTAGCCACAAGGGCCGACATGTAGGGGACAATACAAAGACAGGGACAGTGGGGGTTTACAATAAGGTTGAGTAAAAGTGCACAATGGCAAGACTAATTTAACAATGAAGATGTAAGAATATAAAATAAACTATGCATAAATATAACAAAATAAATAATAATAATAATAATAATAATAATAATATGGTTGAGGTGTTAATTTTTCGTTACATTTATTGAGGTGTAACACGCATTTTTATTATTACAACACCAAAATACCTACTGGAGACTACGCATCGTGTGCTCACTTGGGTGAACCTACAGTAACCTGACGTTACAATACCTAAACTATATATCTATCTATATATATATATATATAGTTATATATATAGTCATATACAGTAGTTACTAATGTAATCATTCATAGTGGTTTCTATACATATTCATATACAAAGGTTATTTATTATACATTACTCATATACAGAGGTTACTATATATAGTCATAAACAGTGGTTACTACCTACGTTTTATCTTACTTTTTCAACTTCACTAATTCTAAATAAAAACATTTAGAGTCATTTTGTTTGATTGTAGCATTTGTGTGACAGACAGACAAAACAATGGTGAACAATCATTATAATATAGACTAGCAGAAAACCACCCCGTGGGTGGTTTTCTGCTAGCAAATCTAGTGTATATACTTATATTGTTGAGATTTGGATGAGAAATGTTTTCGGCACCACATGTTCACCGTCTCTCGGTGTGTCTTTTATGCATGTATAAATATATATGTTATCTATACGGTGAAATCTTTGAAATAAATATATGTTAAAACGAAAAAGGAGAAAAAGAGATTAGTGACGGAAATATAAACGTTATGATATAACGATGGAAATATATCTTCAAATGGTCCTTGGCATGGTGTCAAGTCAGAACCGCCTCGAACTGGTTACTTCTGGCTTGTGCAAGGTGTCTCTATAGCAACCAGCGATTCCCTCGGCCTCAGTGACCAAAGTCAGTGGAGAGGGGAAGGTAATGTTTCTATAGCGACAGTGTTTCTCTTGGTAGTACCAAAGTGGAGAAAGGAAGGGGAAGGTAATATTTCTGTAGCACCTACATTTGAGTTTTAGGGAAGGACAGACAGACAAACAGAGAAATGCCCATATATTTCTGTGTGTGTATATATATATTACACACACAGAAATGTATATATATTTCTGTGTGTGTATATATATATATATATATATATTACACACACAGAAATGTATATATATTTCTTAGAACAAAATTATTATTAATGTTTTGCTGTTATTATTAATGTTTTGCAAATGGAATTGAAAAATTACTTTTGAAATTATTAGTTATTTTACTAATGCTTAGATATGTAAAAATGAAGAATGTTTCTAATAATTGTTTCTACTTGTGGCACAAGGCCAGCAATTACCCAGTACATTACTGGTACTTTATTTTATCGACCCCGTGAGGATGAAAGGCAAAGTTAACCTCGGCGGTATTTGAACTCAGACCGTAAAGGGACGTAACTCCATGCTATGAAGCATGGTGTCCGACTCTCTACAGATTCTGCCAATCCACCGCCCTAATGTCTGTACGTAATGAGGGAGTGAGAGGGGAGAGAAAGAAAGGCAGAGGTGAAGTGACGAAGTGACTCTCTCCTCCTCCTCCTCCTCCATCTCCCCATTCGTCACAGCAATAGAGGGGAGGAATGTTAGTGTGTTACAAAGAGAAAGAGTGAGAGTGAGAGAAACAGACAGACTAAAAGAGAGGGATAGCTGGAGAGAGAGAGAGAGATAGCAACCACGCGCACACGTGTTTCCACTGTCGGACAGACAGACAGAGAAATTGCTGGTTATATATTATAAGGAGATAAGTCGGGTGATTGGCAGTATCAGTAAAGGTCGGACGCCATGCTTTGCAGCATAGAGTTAGGCCCCTTTATGGTGTGAGTTCAAATCCCACCGCGGTTCACTTTGCCTTTCATCCTTACGGGGTCGATAAAATAAAGTACCAGTAATGCACTGGGTATTTGCTGGCCTTGTGCCAATAGTAGAAACAATTATAATATAGATAAGTCATACAGAGAAATTCATAATTCTAATTGTTTTACAAATATCTATATTTTCCTTTGTCTCATGGCAACATTCATCATAAAATATATGTATTGCATGGAAAACAGTTTCATATAATATACTTTGCAATTCCTGCAACTTATTTCAGTATTTTACTTATTTTATTTTTGGAATGTCTTTCTTCAGTTTCTCAATATATTTCAATCAAATTTGCATTGTAGCTAAAAAGCAGTTGAAATATTTCTTCTATCCAGGCCATGATAGATTATATTTTCACCAATAAAATTACATTTACATCTTATTTGATACAAAGTATATATAAGATTCAACTAATGTTAAGGTATTTTCTTCAAATGAAATATTGATTATTCAGAAGAAGAGTAACCTATAACCCATAGATTTCTCAGATATTTATAAACTAATATTTAGGTAACTGGATTAGATCAATGGAGTCTCTCCTAAAGTTCAGTTTCACACCTTATAAATTATTATTTATTCTGGGAGGTGGTTTGACAGGAACATTAGATTGTCAGACAAAATGCCTTATATTGGGATTGGCAATATCGGTAGAGGGTCAGACGCCATGCTTTCCAGCATAGTTACGCCCCTTTGCAGTCTGAGTTCAAATCCCGCCGAGGTTAACTTTGCTTTCGTCCTTACGGGGTCGATAAAATAAAATACCAGTAATGCACTGGGGTAATTTCTGCCTTGTGCCAAAAGTAGAAACAGTTATTTAGTTGATTGGCAGTATCGGTAGAGCATTAGACACCATGCTTTGCAGCATAGAGTTTTGGCCCTTTAGGTCCTGAGTTCAGATCCTGTCAAGGTTAGCTTTGACTTTCATCCTTACGGAGTTGATAAAATAAAGCACCAATACTCTGGGATCGATTTAATTAACTTTCCCCTCCCACCAAATTGCTGGCCTTGTGCCTATGGTAGAAATCATTATTTAGTTACAAATTTTTACATTCTGATTTTAAATTGCAGTGAGGTCAAATTTGCCTTGTCTTTCATTTCTCCACATTTGATAAAATAAAGTACCAGTCAAGTACTGTGGTCAATTTGATCAACTTTTCTGTTCTCCAGAAATGCTGGCCTTATGTATACAATAGAAATAATCTATTCTCTAATCCTGCCGAAGTCAGCATTGCCTTTCATCTTTCTAAAGTCATTAGATAAATTACATGTCTAGGGTGATGGACTGGCAGAATTGATAGGGCAATGGACGAGATGCCTTGCAGTGATTGTCCTGGCTCTGTGTGTTCAGGGTTGAAAACCTATGATGACCTAATTAGTGGTAGATTTAATCTACTCCCCAGTATACTCTGGAAAACTCCACTCCATTACAAACATTTTAAGTTGGTCTCCAGATTGTGGATACCTTTCTTCATCCCATCAGTCCTGAAAAGGGTTATCATAAACCCTTTCTTCCTGATTAAGCAATAAATATAAAGTAGGTTAAATGAAGTGTTTCGTACATGTCTGGGAATAAGTAGGTAGAGAAAAAAATAGTTGCATGAAATGTTCAGAGGAGCAAAGACCATTGAAGTATTGACATAGTTCAGTGACAAGCAGGTGGTTATAGATTTTAGGTAACTGAAAAGTTGTGTGTCATTATCATCACCCTTTAGCATTTAAACCAGCCGTATTTGGCCTGAATTCTCTCACCTCTTTCTGTTCAAACCGGCTGTAACCAGCCACTCATACTGATATTAAGGTATCATTCTCAAAATAAATAATATAAAAATCTCATAGATTCCATATTATGTGAGATAATTATGTGGGATAAAGCCTTTTCTGTGAAAATATAATAGTATATATAGAGTAATGTAAATGAAGAGTTAAGGTCCATTTTTTCCATGCTAGCATGTGTTAAACTCATATTGATGATTCATAAAATGGAATTTATAATATGCTATGAGGAATATGAGACACCTAATGATTCAGGCTGGACTCTTTGTCAGAACACCAACTTTATTAAGTCATCTAACCCGGGCAAGTACAAGTATATATTGTTAATGGTAAGAACAAAGGGAGGTTAGTAATTGACTATTCTGGAACTACTGATAAATTCATCTACTTAAATATTTGCTCAACTTAGGTGACTTAGTGAATAAAATATCTCCTTGTAAGGTATTTAAGACTTATCAACTAGAGCTGGTGCTATCACCGTGGCCAATTAGGCAGTCATGTGGCATGCAGACTTCAGAGAGGTATATTACTAAACTCTTAAGAATCAGAATTTTAAAAAAGTTGGTATAGTTAAATTTGATATATAATAATTGCCTGTAATGATTTTATATAAAATGTCTAAAAACTGGTTTGTTAATTCATGTTTATAGTAATTTTACTAGTGGACAGTTGTGAAATTTTGCAGCATCAGAGTAAAGACTGTAATATTTTAATGTGATTTAGCATATGATGTGTGTCACAGGCTGTATTTACATTACTCTATATATACTATTGTATTTTCATGGTAAATGCTTTATCTCACATAATAGCAAATCTATGAGATTTTGATATTATTCATATTGAGAACAATACCTTAATATCAGTATTAGTAGCCAGCTTGAACAGAAGAGTGTGAGATAATTCTGGCCATATAATTCTAGCCAGATATGGCTGGTTTAAATGCTAAAGGGTTGAATAGTCAAAATAGCTGATGTAATACTAATCTCAACTTCAGTAGTTCATAGATGTGAACAGCATGCTGATCAATACTGTTGGCAACTAATCTGTATTTACTACTCACTCAAATACAGTTATAATGCTATTTTATACTTTTCAAGAATGTCTTGTTAATGTGGTTTCATGCATTACATGATATTAAGACCCAATAAATAAATTGATAAATTCTAAACAAAATTAACTCGAACATCGAGTTTGACACGCATGTGTATTAGAATTCATAGGAAAATGGGAAAACTTGGCGCTAGGAAGCTGTTAAAACAGCAAAATGCCATCAAAGTGGCATTGGGTAAATCAGTGGCTAGAAGCGAGTTGGCTTGAGCCAACTTTTCCCATTTTCTTACAAAATTAATTTTTGCCACATAGCAGCATTGTGGAAATATTCAAAATAGTGCAGAATATTGTTTGGTGTTATGATCTGTCACATGATTTGGTATTGATGAGTTAGGTTTATGTAGTGAAAAATGCAAGCTTAGTGGAGTTTTTTTAAGTGTAGTCAGAGCAAGAAGTGTAAAAAAGTATGTCTGTTAGTTTGCAAAACTGTCAGTTGAAATTATTTCATTTCAGTAAATGGTGATACATATTGTAGAGCTAGTATAGAGCACTAGATAGTAACTTATGTAGCATGTACAACAGTATTACATTGCATTCTGAAGGTGAATTATTAAACACTTTTGAGGCAGATGGTCAACTGTTTCTGCAAGTATTATAAACAATATTATTCTTGAAAACAAGTTGGAAGGTATGTATTCCTATTTAGATGATATCATTATATATGATGACATTACCATATGTTTTAAGAGAGAAAAGAAAAATGTAAGGAAAATAAATCTAAGTTCTTAAAACTTGCTCATAAATCTAATATTACACTGACTAACCATTAATGTCAATATTCAACTGAATCTATTTGTAGTCTAGGTTAACAAATCAGCCACATTTCATAACTTGAGCTCTCATTTAATTCCACTTAAAAGAATGCCTCTGTCTATTACTAAGCTATCTTTATCTCTTATTATGGATCTGCTTATTTATTATTCTTGAGGGCTTCTTCACTTCTGTGACAAAATAAGTCTCTAATCAATGCTCAGTTTCCATTCTCAGAATCAGCTATTTTATAATCTGTCAAGGCATTTTAGTGAACTTTTAGTGAATTAAATTAAAGAATAACCTAAAGACAAGTCAGTTTAACCCTTCTCTTAACATATTTCTAATAAATGACACTGCCAAGGATTTTCAAATAATTTTGAAAATAATAGAGAATTTGGAGGGATTTTGTAAAATAACAAAATTTCTCATGATTAAGCTGATGTTTAGAGCATAACTTAACAAAATACCTTACATTAATTATGACAGAAGGTGGATTGGCAGTATCGGTAGAGAGTCGGATGCCATGCTTTCCAGCATAGTTACGTCCCTTTACGATCTGAGTTCAAATCCCGCCGAGGTTGACTTTGTCTTTCATCCTTACGGGGTCGATAAAATAAAGTACCAGTAATGCACTGGGTAATTGTTGGCCTTGTGCCTAAAGTAGAAACAATTAATTATGACAGAAGGTTTTTAAATGGATATAAACACTTGAAAATAGTGTTATATCGTAGAATGAGAGGCAGTTTCAGATTGTTTGGTATCAAAAAAGTTAAAGCAAGAATAACTTAAAGGTGAGTCAGTTTAACCCTTTTGATACCAACTTGCCCAAACTAGCTCTGTTTCTATGAAAAAGAAAATTACCTGTTTTAAAAGGTTCCTAATTAAATTATGATGTCCCAATATAATTTTATGTAAAAATTCTTTTTTACATTAAAAATATTGTCTTAATAATAAAATAATAAATAATTTTCGTAAATCCTTCAGATTCTTCATTATTTATTGAAAAACATTGTATGTCATTAGAAATATGGTAATAAAAGAGTTAAAACAGATTTTGATTTACTGAAAGTTCAACTGACTTCTAACTGTAAGAACTGTCAGATATAGCAGCTTATAAAGTATTCACAATAGCAAACACAAAATCTCCAGGAGATTCAAACGTTTTTACTATAGTATAAAATTATAACAGACTCACCAACATTAGAAATGTATATGAAAAGACCACTGAACTTTTGTTGCCAAAATGTTTGATTTCGTTTAGCTTGGTTCTATTGCACTTAATAATATCTAAAAAATATTTATTCCTATCACTCTTATAAATATATATATATATATTACGACAACTACAAGAGAAGTACCTAGCTAAAAGTAAACCCTTATACTTAGCTTTTGTTGACTTGGAGAAAACCTTTGACAGAGTCCCCCGCTCCATTATCTGGTGGGCGCTTAGAAAACTAGGTGTTGATGAATGACTTGTGAGCCATGTATAAAGAAACAGTCAGCAAGGTTAGAATTAACAACGAATATAGTGAAGAGTTTAGCGTAAAAGTTGGTGTTCATCAGGGCTCCGTTCTTAGCCCCCTACTATTTATTATTGCCCTTCAGGCTATAACAGAGGAGTTCAAGACCGGCTGCCCATGGGAACTCCTATATGCAGATGATCTAACGCTCATAGCTGAATCAATGGCTGAACTAGAGAAGAAATTCCAAACATGGAAGCATGGCCTAGAATCAAAAGGCCTTAAAGTTAACTTGTCTAAGACTAAAGTTATAGTTTGTAGGAAGGAAAATAGGGCACCGGTCCCATCTGGGAAATGGCCATGCTCAGTGTGTAGGAAAGGAGTAGGCAGAAACTCCATTTTATGTCCCAAATTGAAAGTATGGGTGCATAAAAGATGTAGTGGGATCACAGGTAAGCTAACTAAGAATATAGATTTTATATGTGGCCGGTGCTCTGCTGCAATAAGTAGCAGCAAGTGCCCACAGAATACTAGCTCATTCCATTGCTCAGATGGTACTATAGAAATAGTGGACACCTTCCGTTACCTGGGTGACAAAAATCAGCAGTGGGGGAGGGTGCTCTGAAAGTACAGTAGCTAGAGTCAGAACGGGATGGAAAAAGTTCAGAGAGCTTATACCACTATTGGCCGCTAAAGGGTTCTCTCTAAAAATGAAAGGCAGGCTGTATGATGCCTGCATATGAACAGCAATGTTACATAGCAGTGAGACCTGGGCATTGTGTGCAGAGGATATACGCAGACTGGAGAGAAACGAAGATTGCATGCTCCACTGGATGTGTAACAGTAATATACGTGAACGGCAAAGCATAAACGAACTAAAGGAGAAATTAGGAATAAGAGGGATCAGATGTTGTTTACTCGAGAGAAGACTACGTTGGTATGGTCACGTGATGCGCATGAAAGACGACAGCTGTATAAAAAAGTGCAGGGCGATAAAAATAGACGGTAGCCACGGAGTAGGCAGACCCAGAAAAACCTGGGACGAGCTGATAAATTCCGACCTCACACACTTACACCTCTCCAAGACAATGTCACTGGACCGAGATCTTTGGTGTTACACAGTCATACAGAAGACCCGCCTTGCCTAAGTACAAAGCGAAACCTACAGTCAGTAGGCACCTCTAACAAAATACCCCCCCCCCGTCCACTACCCCCACCCCCTTAAATGTGAAGTTATGTTGGTACCACAACATCCAGTCCGAAACAAATGAGGTCGTGTAGGTGTCACGACAAAAAACACACAGTCCACGCTGTAATGTGGCCGTGTAGGTAACATGGTAAAAACCTCCCAGTCTACACTGTAAACGTGGTTTGGTGTTAGGAAGGGCATCCAGCCGTAGAAAACCCGCCAGACAGTCCTATACGAGCAGGACAACAAATCTTGCCTCAAGTGGGAAACTTTCCGTCCAAACCCATGCAAGCATGGAAGATGGACGTTAAACGATGATGATGATGATATATATATATATATATATATAAAAGGAAAGGGAGAAGGGAAAAGAAAATCAGTCCACGCTGTAATGTGGTCGTGTAGGTAACACAGTAAAAAGTTCCCAGTCCAGACTGTAAATGTGGTTGGTGTTAGGAAGGGCATCCAACCGTAGAAAACCTGCCAGATAGCCCTATACGGGCGAGACACGGTTACTCGACCAATCTTACCTCAAATGGGACAATTTCCGTCTAACCCATGCTAGCGTGGAAGATAGACGTTAAACAATGATGATGATGATGATATATATATATATATGTATATGTGTGCATGTGTGTGTAAAAGGTAAACAGAAATAACAACACATTCGGTTCAGTATATGGAAGGGATATATTAGGTTAATACTTGAAATAGCAGGAAGAGGGTCTTAACGTTTCGGATGCTACTCTTTCATCAGAAGAAAGAATGAGAAATAAGATAGATTGAAGGGACGGGCGGGTTGGAATTGGAAAAAATGTGTATGATTTATTTTTTTAGAAAAGTGAATGATGGAGCGCGTCTACCTGAAATAGAAAAAAAAACGTTTTGGAAAAAGAGCTATACTTGTGCGCATGTATATATATATATATATATATATATATATACACACATACATATATATACACATATATATACATACATACACGCGCACACACACACACACACACGCACATATATATATATATGGAGGCACATGGCTTAGTGGTTAAAGCATTGGCCTTGCAATTGAAAGGTTGTGAGTTCAATTCTCAGACCAGGTGATGTGTTGTTTCCTTGAGTAAGACACTTTATTTCACATTGCTCCAGTTTACTCAGCTGTAGAAATGAGATGATAGGACTGGGGTCCATATCATTCCACTGCAAAGTGGTCGTGGAGGTGCCACAGCAAAAAAGCACCCAGCCCACACTGTAAATGAGGTTGGTGTTAGGAAGGGCATCCAGCTGTAGAAATCAAGCCAGGATCAGTTCCCGTCCCACCCTTGCAAGCAGGGAACAGCGGTCGTAAAATGATGATGATGATGATGATATATATATATAGAATTCACAAGAATCAAAGCTATGTTCAAAGCATTTATTCACTTACAATTGTTTCATCCAATGTTATTACATTGAGCTATTTATCTTACTGGTAATAAGGTAGTAATAAATTACTGACCTTCCCTGTTTATAGTTTAAATTATACATAACTATAAAAGTTTAAAATATACATAACTATAAATAGTATCCTTAATATTATATATATATATATATATGCTGGTGCAGACAGTATTTTGTAAGGTGTTTGGTGACAGGAAGGTAATCTGACTATATAAACATGCCAAAATCGTAACATATGTGTGATGTGGCTCCCTCCACCCCAGAAACATAACTCTGATTGTTTACTGGTTTAGTCTGTAATGATCTGTCCAACCTATGTTGAGATGGAGAAGCAGACATTAAATAATTTCAATTATGTACAACACTCATACGTATTTTATTCTGCCAGCCAAATTTCACACGCAAGTCATTGGTCAACACAAAGCTATAGTAAATATACTTGCCAAAGACGCCACACAATGGAATTAAGCCAAGAACAACATGGCTGCAAAGTAAACATCTTAACCACACAGCTATACATGCATTCATGAGTATTCCCCCTTTGATCAAATTATCGATAAATTACCACTAATATAGCAGATATATGGTTGTTCAATGTGTTTTTGAAATAGAATCTGATAAAATTTAGATTAAGAAGCTGTATAAAGTCACTGAATCCACTTTATACACTGTGTGACATTAATGTCGAATATAATCGATGAAATAACCTTTAATTTCTATTGGTTTCTACCATCATGATGCAGGAATTTACATTTCATTTGAAAACTTTGAAGAAACATATTTCTAAATGAGTTTATCAAAACCAACAAAATTATTCTTTCATTTGTCTGTAAGTGCTTTAAACCTCTTTGATATTAAATAGCCTGAAATCATCCCAGTTTGTTTATAAAATTTATGTAAAAATCTTTGTTTTGTTCAAATTACTCTCTTAACCTTTCTGATACTAAACTTCCCGAAACTGTTTCTGGTACCACGATACACAATTGTTTGTTTTGAAGTGTTTATTTGTGTAAGAACTTGTTAAACTATGTTCCAAACCCCAGCTTAATAATAAAAACGTCAGTTATTTTACTAAATTCCTGCTAAGCAAATTCTTGATTATTTTCAAAATTATTTCAAAATCATAGACAGTTTCTTTCATTGGAAATATGGTAATAAAATGGTTAAAACTTGAATATTGAGATAATTGCTTTATTATATTTTACAATATATTTATCCTGAGTTCAAAATTTAAATAAACCAGAAATACATACACTAACTTCTCCAGCCTCTCTGTCTCCTTATATATTGCAGTAAGTCTTTATAATGGCCAAGCGTTTTAATTACAATAGAGCATTTAAAAGATATAATACATTACATTACATTCTGTGAATAACACCGTGGTTAAAGTATTGCACATTGCAAAGTAATTTATAATCAAAAAGTAAATGGGTAATATTAGTTTTAGATTTACTCTAGCCCTTGCATGTTTATTCCAGTTCTATGAACTGAATAATCAATAAAAGTCAATCAACATGTCGGCAACATCTTCTATATTACTTGTGTGTGACAAGTAATCCCTCTTTACCAATTCATTGAACAGATAGCATCAGTAATCTAGGATAGCAACCATATCCACCTTCTTCAGTTATTTGCTTTATTTAATGTGTAATTTTCAATGGCTGTTTGCTGGATATTGAAGACATTTTTCTAAATTTAGCTTCAGTAATGATGGAAATAATCCGATCTGTAGATATATGTAAATGATTTCTAGCTGATGTAATATTTAACAAAGGAAGTAGTTTTCTGTAGGAAGGTTTCTTCATTCTTTTTAAAAATTATTTTCTTTTTCAATCACTTTTTCTTGTTTAGGCTGGTACCATTTATGAGCACTTATGAAGCTGCACCTTTTCCTTATGCACCAATGAAGAAGTTTACACACTTTGTTGTGACTCCTTTTCTAATCCTTTTGCTCGAGTATTGTATATAATGGTTTCAACACCTTCCCCCATAAACTCTCGGCTTCTCTGAATCTTCTTGGTTGTAAATATTATGTTGTACTGAGTTTGTGTTCAATGCTTTGGGTAGAAATAAGCAAACCTTCCATTTCCCACTTCATCTCTTCTAGTTAGCCAAGCCCATGATTTATTTGTCTTAAACTCCTTTGTGTCCCTCTTCAAATGATTATGCAATGACATTGCTTCCCTGCTCTCAGCTTTTTCTCTTGTGATTCTTCATTTCCAATCACTCTCAATAAACCCTTTTGATAGCCCAGCTTCATTTGCAATATAATGCAGTAGATTTTCCTCACTACTGGCAACATGAACTTCCATTCACCTGCCACACATTTCCTCTTTCCAACAAGACCTCTTCCACACATTCTTGGCATGTACAATCACAAGACATTTGCTTTCTTACATCTTGCTCCTTCCTCCAACATCATTTTTCATGTTAACCTCTCCATGTCCTCATTGTTATTATTATTCCCTTTACGATCTGAGTTCAAATCCCGCCGAGGTTGACTTTGCCTTTCATCCTTACGGGGTCGATAAAATAAAGTACCAGTAATACACTGGGTAATTGGTGGCCTTGTGCCAAAAGTAGAAACAATTATTATGACAGAGTGGTGGATTGGCAGAATCATTAGAAAAATAAACAAAATGCTTTGTGGTATTTGTTTCTGCATTTTACATTTATAGTTCAACAGCCTTTCATCCTCCCTGGGCTGATAAAATAAAGTACCAGTTAAGTACTATAAAAGTTTTTCCATTCCCCAAATAGCTGGCTGTGTGTCTCTGCCAGAAAGAATTATTATTATAGGAAAAATCATTAAAGCATTGGACGAAAAGCTTCACAGTATTATGTTCTAAATTCCAATCCCACCAAATCCAAGTTGGCCTATATATCAGTCAAATGGTGGGGCTGACTTCATTGATGTTCTCCTCCTTCCAAAACTATTAGCCTTTGTTCAGGGAGACAAAAGAAGTAAATAGATTAGGAAGAGAAAATAAGTATGTTTAAGTATCTTATGTCATTCATGAGCCCTTAACTCATCATGGAGTCATAGAGGCACCATTATGACAAACAGCATGTCTTGGGCAAAGTCCATTCCTCTTCAGGTTTGAAGACATCTGATTGTTTTCTAGCAAAAGAAATGGAGAGAGAGAAAATGAGAAAGAGTTTTGCAGGAAGAATCAAATCAAGTACTGGACTGCTATGTACTTTAGTTATTGACCTCAGTAGGATTTGAATTCAGAGTTCAGAGGACCAGGTCAAATGTCACAAATGTAACATTATAGTGACACACACTCCCTTGTATATATATATATATATATATACATATATATATATATATATATATATATATATATATATATATATATATATATATATATATATATATACATGTGTGTGTATGTATTCTTACCACCATCCATATATCCCATAATTCTCTCTATACTGTTTCTATAGTAACATCATAGCTATAGTGTATCCATAGTAACACATGGCTATAGTGTTTCTATAGTAACATAGGTATGGTATTTACAGCATTACAAATAATAAAATACATTGAAGCTTTATTATCTCTGATAGAATTTATGGAGCAACCTTTTTTGTAGCTACATATTTTCATAGACTCTGTTTAATTATTGCCTCAATATTCTTATTGATATGTTTAATTCAATTCCAATCATTAGGTCCTGCATTAAATCCCACTGCGAGGGGTCTTGAGCAAGTATCTGTTACCATATCCTCAGGTCAAACAATACTTGGTTACTAAAATTGGGTAGACAGAAATATTTGGAAGCTTTTTGGTTGGATTGTACATATAATGAAAAGGGCCAGCCTAATCACATGCTATATCATGCTGAATCTCCCTGAGAATTATGTTCCATGTACATATGTCTGTGAAATGTTCAGAAACTCACATAATTTCATGAGCAGACTATTTAATTGATCGAATAACTAGAACACTCACCATCCAAGCTGATGGAGATCCATTTCATATGTACTTTGTATAAAATATAATCAGGACACAAAATATCAGAATAGATCTCATCTGCATATATGTTAAATAAAATGCTTTGTGGTGTTTGTTTCTACATTCTTACATTCTTAGTTCAAATCCTGCTGAGATCAACAGCTTTTCATCCTTCCTTCTTTTTTGCTCACTTATTTCTGAGAGGTTCATGGGGTCAGTACCCTCAAACACTCCTTCCAGCAGGTCCTGTCAGAAGCAACCATCTCCAACTGAGCTGGCTGGATAATGCCCAGTTGGCAATACTCAATTACTCGGTCTGAAATTCATAATCCTAGAACATCATTGCTTTCCCATCCTTCTGCATTACTTTACAGGGTGCATGCTCATACCAATACACTATTACTTTGTATTGGGATTCATGACATAACTTGTATTCTATTTGCCCAAGGTACTCACATCTACTTAGCAAGAGGGTTACATTTTCCACATTCTTTTCAAAAAGTCACCATTTCTAGGTGTCAGAAGTTTTGCCAATCATTTCATCTGCAATTGGCACCCATACCTTTTGCTTCATATTGCAACAACTCTTTGTCAGTATTATTATCATTAATGTTATAATTATTTTGAATTTGATATTTCAATCATTGATGCTATTTAACCAGAAACTTGTGGGCTTCTGTACTCTTCTGTGAGGTCAGTAGCACCAATTAAGTACAAACATCATCTGTGACAACATTTCAAACCCTTGCAAGAAAGAAAAACAGATGCTAAATGATGATGATTCATATTGAAAGAATAGTGGCTGATTTTATATTTGCAATATCTGCGGATGATAGATTTGCTTAGAGAGATTAAATTGGAGTTGAACGATATGTACTTTTACTTAATAGAAATCTATTTTAGCAGGCTTACATATCTGAATATTTCTCAACAACTTTGTGTTTTAATAATATATACAACAAAACAATTTTATTTCTATGTTCTATGAAACAGCCTAACATTCTTCATCATGTGTTTCCAATACAACAAAGTTTTATTATATGCTAGCAGATTTACCCGGCGTTGCTCGGGGTTTGAAATTATGCTAAGAATATACAGCTAGGAAGTAAAAGAAGAACATTATTTGTCCCCAACCTGTCAAAATAAGCAGAAGTATTCAATAATTAATGCAAACGGATATTTAGTGCAATCTTTGTACACATAAAACTATGTTGATAATGAAGGAAAACACTGAACAAGATGTAGTTATACAAATGATTAAAGACAATACACGTTGCAAATCTGTAAAAAAACAGGCAGTTTTGCTAAAGTACAAAAAGTTGTAATGAAAGCAGAGTTGTATACAAACAAAAAAACAATGAGAGTAGAATAAGAGAAAATCTATTCTGTGAGAGCATCCTTTGCTGTGTATGGCTAAATTTTGAACTTATAATCCAAAATATCCTGCATGACATATTCATTGGTATGTTCTGTAATGAGTAAGATGAAGTCAAGGCAGAGCTGTAATAAGTCTTTTTGTTAAAACTAAAGCACTTCAGGATAGACGATATTCTTTGTTTTTCTTTTTGGAACAAACGCAAAGAGATTATCTCGACTGCCAACTCATGAGCAGGCAACGTAGAATTGTCCGTGCGAAAAGCGAGGTTCATCCAAGTGAATTCCAGTGATGGACAGAGTTTGACCTTGCGACTTGTTTATGGACATCGCAAAGGCAACACAAAGGAGAAATTGGGTTCGGCGAAAGGAGAAGGGAATATCCAGGCCTGATGTAGTCAGGCTAATTTTTGTTATTATCACACCCTCGCCTTTTCCACATCCGGATAGAATGGTAGCGTCAATACTAAGTGGAGACAGTTTTTTAACCACAAGGCGTGTACCATTGCATAGTTTTGGAGGAGTGATATTTCTCAGCAAAATAACTGGCGTTCCCTCTTTCAGAACCAACGTATTATGAGGTAAACCAGGAGGATTTAAAGAATTTAGAAATTCAACTGGATAGTTGACCGCATCCTGTTGATCACGTACAGTATCAATAGATTTATATATCCGTGGACATCCAGGAAGAATCCTGTTCAGTATGTTCCTTCATTGTCAAAAAAGTTTGATGTATACGAATACAGCTGGAAGCATAGATAATGCCTGCCTGAAATGTGGACGAAATTACTTAAAAAATTTAAAAGCTGTAGGTCCCAATGGTTTGAATGGAAAGTCCCATAAGGATTGTTCTAAAAATAAACAAACCATCATCAAAATCTCGTCAATTCGAGACTGCTGCGAGATTAGGCCCTTAACGCGAAATTAACACTTAATATAGTGAAACAAGTTAAAACAACAAGTGTTTATTTAACTTTGAAAGTTCAACAAAGAATAAACAAGAAACAAACGATAATATTAGTGATTTATCTTCAAATGAATCTGATGTTTATATTTCTGAAATTTCGTCCGACGATGATTGTTGTTTTAAAATTGAAATAAAGTTGGTTATCTCCCTTACATCAATTTTGCTACCGATAATTTTGATATCGATTTTTTATTGCTCAACGTGGGTCGATTGGAAAAAAATGTTGTGACCATCTTAGCGACCTATGCAACGTGCACAGAAAATTTGGTCAAATTCGGTTGGTAATTGTAAAAGCCTTAGGTTCCAAAGTTGTACACAGACACACACACATCCTCGCTTTTATATATATAAAGATCTCATGCTTTACTTCTTCACTATCATACAATATATTTTATCCATTCTCTATATCATTTATCTGTTACTTGCATCCATCCATTGTCTATTTTCTTCTGCATTTTCTTATCCTTTATTGACACAATTCCACATGAAACAGCCTCTGGTTTTGTAATACAAAACTTCTAATTATTATAAAAGTATGAGGGCATGTGGCCTAATGGTTAAATTATTGGGCTCCAGTTTGTATGACCATGGGTTTGATTCCCAGACTGGGTGATGCATTATATCATCAAGCAAGGCACTTCATTTTACATTACCCTAGTCCACTTGGATGTAAGCAGAAGTACCAGCAGCAGTACCTTGTGGGTGTCTTTAACTTTGCAAGGGTCTGGTGTCCCTTCCAGGAGGGAGTCTTACACTCCCAGTCACATCAAACCAAGTTAAGCTCTAGTCTGATAAATCTTTAGTCTTGAGAAGACTATAGTTTTTTTTTTAACAAAAATTAATATTTTAAACGATTATTTTAACCTTTGATAATTAAATAATAAAATACTTTTGTTTTCATATCCAAGTTCAGTGACATCATATATTATAATCACAGGGTTTCCCCACTGCATCCTTCAAAACTGCCATGCTTCTTGAAATTCGCCAACACTACATCTGATATCCCCCCTCCATACACGTGTACACATGTGTCTGTGTGTATCGTGGCTCATACACTGTTCACTTTCCTGACATTTGTACATTATTCTATGAACTATATATGCACCTTTGATGAGTTGTAGTGCACCTGAGTACTGTACACAATAATTTCCATTTCATTATCAAATCAAAATACCATAACAACATTACTGGAGATGGCTGCAGTTTTCTGAACTGGTTAATTTGCAACCTAACATAAAGCCTGATGATGAAAAGAAGAATTATTATGAATTTTGTTATTTGTTTTTGTGAGTTACGATATTTTGTGACCAACCTCTCACTACTTTGGTACAGATTTTCTCCAGTCTTTCTTTTTTATGGTTTCCTTCCACTGGAATCTTTTTTGGCGCGTTTTCACCCATGCACATCTTTTCTCTTGCACTCTACATCAAATTCTTCTAATGCTTAGTTTATATATGTTTTTATATCATGTATACTTTATATATGTTTTTTTTTTAAATATCATATTTATCCTAGTTTTAGAGTAGTAGCACCATCAACACTGACTTTATAAGATTATTCCCTACAACTAACTTCCATGACATGTCATATCTATATGATCTTTTGAAATATATATATATAATGAGTTATTAAATGGCACCAACTGAATCTTCAGTCAAGCACTTGTAAAGCAGAATAAGGAAACCAATTGCTCTATCAAGGAAATTTCTCTACTTTTTCTTATAGTGGCAAATTCACCTGATAAAACTAAAGAAGACTCCTCTATTGGATCTAAAAATGGTCAAGTGTCACGTAAGTCATTCCTCCTATTCAATCTGTCTGCTCATCTTGCCACTATAAAATAAGATGAATTAGAAGATAAATAATTGTGTGGTGGTATTTGTGTTGCTTTTTGTTGTGGTACATCGATGTTGTCTTTTGGTTTTACAAAAAATATTTATATATCCCTTTTAAGCACTATTCCCAACCTATTGGATCCTTATAGTTGTTGCTTTTTAGATGCTAGGCTTTTAAACCTATATTTTATTGATTTTGTTTTGTGTTTGTTTGTGGATAGTTTATTTTAGTATATGATTTTATATTCCTGAAATATGTGTTTGTGCATCTGTTTTCAAAGTAAAACTTGAGCTTGATTCATAATTCTTTATTCAAAGGAAATATTCCTGACTTTCAAAATTATGTAGACTATTTCCTTTAATTTGCTATTAAATTTCATGTCTTTTTATGAGATTTTGTTAAGTTTGAAATACTCAGACACCAATAAAATGTGCTTATGTTAAATATATATATATATTAACTATTATATATATATACAGTGTGTCCCCAAAATGTATACACATTTCAACATCATTCTAATAAATATTAATTGTACAAGTAATCAACGTGTATACATTATTTAGGACACCCTATATATATATATATATATGAAACAGAAATTGTGGAAGAGACAAGCACATGTATAATTCCCACACATCTGTTGTCTTCTGGAGATCATTATACTCTTGGTTGCTTTATAAATCATCTAAAACTATAAGGACCCCCAGAAGACAACTGATGAGCAGGAGTTGTCTATGTGCTTGTGTCTTCCACGTTTTCTGTTTCCCATATTTCACACACGTTTTTAATGATATTATTATTATAACCACACAGCCTAATATATATATATATATGATGAACCTGGGATAAACAGGCGAAACTCCAGAGTTACAAGACACATTTTTTAGCCTCAATATAAATGAATATATATATATATATATTTAAGTTTATCCCGAGTTCAGTTGGGGGTAGCCACAGTAAGTAAGGTACTCAATACATAGCAGAGTATAAATATTTAATATAGAAATGGCTTCTACAGGACTAGAACTGATGATTGTTCCTGAATGAAACAGTTCTAGTCCTGTAGAAGCCATTTCTATATTATATATATATATATATATTCTTTTCATAAATATTATATAGATAACTTATCAATTTCTTTCAATTATTTAAGAATTCTCTCAAATATTCAAACGATATATTATTATAAACTTCATAGTTCATATTTCCTGATTTATTAAACACAACTCTTTCAGTGTCAGTGCAGATTTTAGTATTTTACTGCACCAGACAAGAATTTCACTGCTTTTAGCAGATTTCAAAAAATTGTGCACAAAGTAAAATGAGAAATATTTTAATCAGGTTTGCCTTTTTATTTTACTTTGTCTGAAGTTATGTTTAACTCTTTGAGTGCCAAAACCATATTGTAATGTTTTTAGCTCTGAAAGAGTTAAACAGATGAAAATGGTTCAATATCTGTCATTTATGTTTTATTCCATATTATATACATATATATAGTAGTGAAAGAGTGAAGAATAACATGGGCGTCTGTACAAAAAGGGTTTTATTTACAGTATTAACAATCGTTTCATTGATCAGGTGAGTCTAAAAGCCGCTGATCACTCAGAATTGTGTCACTCGACCTTAAATACAGTGTGCGTCTCTGATCAAATCATCGGAATACTGTAGGGTGTAACACATGACACTGGTATTTATAGATACATGGATAATCAAGTGAATGAAAACAAGAACACCAATAATAAAAGATAATAAACAATAATAAAAGTATAAGGAAGTAAAAAGGAAAATGATAAAAAATGTAAAAAATAAGTAAAAAATATGGTTACTGATAATAGTAGTGGAGGTGGTGGTTGAAGTTATAATCGTGAATAAGTAGATGTGTAAAATAGCGATGACAATAATGATAATAATAACATGACAAGAAATAATATATATGATAGGCGAAATGTAGTTTATTGAGTTCATGAATTGGCGAAATAAAAATGCAAGAGGAACAACAAAATATCAGAGGATTAAAATAAAAAATAAGAGAGAAAGAGATAAAGAACAGGAGATAGAGAATAAATAATAAGGATTCGAGGATGAGACATAAAAGGTAGGACTAAGGAGGGGGAGAAGTAGATAGACAGATAGTGAATAAAAAATGAAAGGGACAGTGATGATATATGGGTGATTAAGGTCAGGTAGACTGATTGTTTTATCTTAATGGAGGTGATGCAGCTATAGAGAGAGAGTAAAAGAAAGGTTGGGGGATTCATAATGTTGATTTAATGACCAGTTGGTCAGTTGACAACTAATAACAGTGGAGTGGTGTGAAGCTAGTACATTTAAATCTGGGTGGTTTTGACTGAATTCCAAGATTGCTGGACCGAATCATGTCAGTTGTGGTTTGAAGTTAGAGAATTTGATGGCTGCTTTGTGCCTACAGAAGATTATTCACTCTATCTTGTTGTTAAGCAGCATTTTATTATATTTTAAAATATGGAGTAGCTCCATGTTGCATAGTCCGCAGTGGGACATTCCATTTTTGTAGGCCCTTGCACTTAATAACTTTGACTAGCTAATCTCATATTCCTGGTTGATGTCCTTAAGCTGCCAGATCTTATTGGCCAGTGTCGTTGTATTCTCAAGTCTATGGTTTTTTATAGAATGCCTGTGCACATACCATCTTTTTTTGAAATCTCCAGCTGTAGAACATATGTAGAGCCATGCTAGGTTGCCAGATTTGATAGTACACAGGTACACTATATTTGATTCTAGGCATCTATTCTGCAGTGAGCATTTATCCGGTAGGTGGCAGTTACATTTGGAGGCCTTCCTGTGTGAGGTTCTCCGTTGCGGTTCTGCATATAAGGTTATAGTGTATTAGTTCACTATTTTCATTGGTTAGATGATTTAAGCATAATACCTCTTTTATCCTTCCTTCTTCGGGAGTGAATAGTTATAGTAGCAGAGCATTTATAATTCAAAATTCATTAAGACCAAGGATTAAAATTATTGTTGTTTATCTACACATCTACGAACATTTCAATACAGCCAGAATTTTACACCAATAGTGGAGAAAAATCAAAAAATGTCAGTTAATTAACTCTACATAGGCGCTTTTGATGTATAATTATGGCTGTATTGAAATGGTTGTAGATATGTAAATAAATAACAATAAATTTAATCCTTGGTCTTACTGAATTTCAAATTATATATAGATATATAATATATACATAGTCAGTTGGTTTGTCACTCATCTCTATAGCCAGCATCTGTGTATGTATCATCTTAATCCAGCTCTGCAATATGTGTCCTCATCTATTAGATATGTGCCTCATTCACCCAAAAAGAATAATTTCAACATACAGTTTACTAAGTTGATAAACCTAGCTTTTGACATGTCTTGCTCTGACCATTCTAAAAGAATTACTTAAGCTGCATTTTCCACCTCACTTTTCACACTCAACCACACCATATCGTATAATATGTCATAACACCATTTAAACTTCTGCACTGATTTGGATATTTCTGTAGTGTTGTTATATAGCAAAGATGTTTACTGATTTGTTTACTGGTTGCAGGAAATTATATATTTTATTATAACAAATTTTATAATACTGTGGCTTAGAGGTTAGAGAGTTGGATTCACAATGGTGAGGTTGTGAGTTTGATTGTCGATTAGGTGATGCGTTGTGTGATTTGAGCAAGACACTTTATTTCATGTTGCTCCTTCTGCCAGGAGTTACGACTGGTAGATAGTATCAGTAATAGAAAAACTAATGGAAACATTGTTTCCTTGGTTCGATTTGACAAGGTCCACCCCACTCGTCAAGTGAATGAGCTCTGGCATCTTATCGATCAATCAGAGCATGAGTGAATATACCCTTCTGAGGTCTGGACCCTAAATGACTCCTTAATTGGTCTTAATAGTAGTTCCAATCCTGCTCCTATTTTGTTCTATATAACATAAAGCATACTGAGAAATTTATTTCCTTTTATGAGACAGAGTATATCATTAAATGGTGCTATAAATATTAGCTATTTTTATATCTTCCTCTGTTGGGTATCATTTTATCAACACCAGGTTAAAATATATATAGTTAAAACATACTATCTTCATTTTGAGAAGTATTAATTCCTCATCTCTGTCATAATTGACTGATTACATCGATTCTAATGAGATTATATTTTTTACTATTAACCCCATTATTAGAGGTGAAGACAGTCTTTTATTTACAGCTAGACTTTCTAAAGATAAAGTTAATAATCTGAACAATTGTAATCATATTAACAGTAACTTATCTTAGATATTTATACATTTCCAATCTTCTTCCAGGAATTATATTCAGCTGTACCATTCAGTAACAGACAATCATCATCATCATCATCATCATTATCCATATGTTTTCCATACTGTTATGGGTTGGACAGGTTGCTGCAGTCAAAAGAATATGTATTCAGAGTTATTGTCCTACTAGACAGGTTGAGGTACCACATCTTGCTTATGCATTCTATTTCCTGCAATGGTTTTTCTATAGCTGGATGCCTTTCCTAACACCAATAGTTTTACAGAGGGCGCATTTATCATAGTACTAGCACTAGTGAGATTGTTATTTCCTTCACAAAACTAAAGAATCCGCTCTTCCTTTTTTGGCATGGTTTCTATAGATATATGCCCTTCGAAACATCAACCCTTTAACAAGTGTACTAGGTGCATTTATTGAGGTATCAGCAATAGAGAAACTATCAGATACCTGAAATGTCCAGAGAGTCTTCTCTACTCTTTTTGTGATGGTTTATACAGCTGGACACCTTTCCAAACACCAGACACTTATCAAAGTCTATAGGGTGCATCTACTGTACCAATTCTAGAGAGGTTGTCATATACTTGACATGACTAAAAAGTCCTTTCTACCCTACTTTTTTTACTGTTGCCATACATTATAGATATTATGTGTAGAATATTATGGTGGGATAACATAAAAGTAACTGACATTAGATTTAAGAATTATTTAGACTGAGGGCACAGAAAAAGATAGCCCACATTGCTCCAGCATTGGACAACATGCTTTGCAGCATATAATTATGTCCTTTACACCCTGAGTTCAAATCTCGTTGAGATTGGTTTTGATTTTTATCCTTATGGAGGTTGATCAATTAAAGCACCAGTAATGCACTGGTGTTGATTTGATTTACTTACACTTTACCTTCAAATTGCTAGCCTTGTGCTGAATGTATAAACAATTAATATTATTATTATCAGTAGAGAGTCAGATGCCATGCTTTGCAGCATAGTTATGGCTCTTTACAGTCTGAGTTCAAATCCTGCCGAGATTAACTTTGCCTTTCATCCTTATGGGGTTGATAAAATAAAGTACCAGTAATGCATTGGAGTAATTGCTGGCTTTGTGCCAAAAAGTAGAAACAATTATCATTTTCTTCTCTTTTCTCAGCATTTGGATTGTTAGATATCAAGCTGTTTCCTACAACCTTAGTTATTAACACCTTTTGTATGTTTCTTTGCCTACCACTCTAGTATCAAATGGGCAAGCAACATAGATTAGCCAACATACTTTTTCCTCTTTATTGAGTATAACAATATCTTTGGCATGAATGCTCCATTTGTTTATCTTTTTTAATCTTCATATTCCATAATACTTTCACATGGTTGTTTTCAAGACAAATTCTCGTTTTTGGTCATACCACTTCTTTGTTTGTTCAAATTTAACCTTTGTACACATTTGCCAATATAAGAATGAGACAACATTGTCAGGTCTCCAGTTTTTATAATATGTTGCTTCATATTCTGCATACAACTGGGATGTCTTCCTGATTCATATTTCTTCTGATATATCTCATTCTGATTACCTGATCCTGCATGGCTAAGATTAAACAATCTGCCTCTTTCTTCAGACCAGCCTTTGTTAGCAACTGGAATGGCTTTTCAACTTGATGCCCTTCAGTATTTAGGAAAAACTGTCCATGTAAGCTTTTCTGCTCCTATCAATCCTTTCTAGTTTTCAAGACTTCCCTTTTTTCCTTTCCTTCACTTAGTTTCTCTTCTCCTTGTACTGTTATTAAAAGTACCTCTTCATTATCAGCAACATACTTCTTCAAGCTCACTACAACTATCCTCACAGTCTTCTACACTTATCAGCCCTCGTTTCTTTCCTTTCTGTTGAAATATAGCAGTCAACATCTGACTGTGGGTGTAAGGCTCTGTATATTGTTATCACCTTCCTTCTTTTTCTGTTTAACTTCTAAGTTCTTCCTTTGTCCATTTTATTATTCCTGTATACTACTCTTAGTGTCACTGATAGTATTTATGCCATTAAGTTTGGATATTAATAGCTCCTTTACTCTTTGCAGATACTCTTTCCTGATTTTGTTTTTCATTTGTCCATCTTTTATACAATCAGCTTCCCAAATCTCCAGAAATTTATATCAATCATCTGTGTTAGTCTCTTTGATCTGATAAATTTATCCTGTCACTTTTATTGTATTTGCTTCTCTTGATCATCACAAGAATTCCCCATTTGGAAATACCAAACTCCATTTTTTATATGTCACTATTAAATACTCTCACTGAGTTGACAAATAATTCCAGTTCTCTATATAACATCAAGTCATCTATGAACAGCAAATGGTCAATTCTCTTCTGGTCTTTTCCTAAATTATATCCAACTTTTAATTTCCTCAATTGTAGTAAAAGTAGGATGAGAGAGCAATGATAAACAATAGAAGTGATATGCTATCCCATTGGAACCTCTTCCAATCTATTTTGACTGTTCTGAATCCCCCCCCCCCCCTCCACCCCAGTGCTGTTAACTCTGTATTCCATCCAGTCAATACTACTTTTATTAGTTCAAAAATGTTATTTGTAATTCTGGATATTTTGATTGTCTCCAAAATTTCATTGTTAGGGACCATATTATATGATTTCTTCTAATCTGTCCAGCCAGTTTTCTTTACTTGCAGCTTTTTTTTTATTAACCTCTTGTTAATTAACAGCTGGTCTTTTGTTTCTCATGAATTTTTCCAACACATTTTCTCTTTATTAGGCAGCTTGTTTTGTTCTTCTACGTGAGCGTAGATATTTTCTGCAAACATACTTGTTAATAATCTCTATAGTAAAGGAGATAAGTTATTGGTTTGTAGTTGAAGACTTCAGCCCTTCTCTATGTGTCCGTTGTGATCAGGATTGTTTAAATCTTAGTCAATATACCTCCGCTCTTGACACTTGCATTTAATAGGTTTGCCAATTCTTGCTTCATTGTTCTAACATTCTTTAGTTAGAAGCTTTGCAGACTGTCTAGTCTAGGTAACTTCCAATAAGGTAGCTTTGCAATGAACTTCAGAGTAATTATTATATCAGTCTGCTGTTTTATTTGTCTCATTTCTTCTTCTATTTCTCTTATTCTCTCTGCCTCCTAGTTTCAGTTAACTTTCTTGCTCTATATATCAATCCCAAAACTCTTAGCTTCTCTCTGTGTTGTTTGCCTTCCAGTTTCACAAACAATCTGATGTTTGATGTTACTGAGAAAACAGTACAACCACAATATATAAAGTTGTAAGAAGTTGCTCTGAAGAATGAAATTACTGTAACTGTGTAATTAAACAACAATATTACAGAATAGTGTTTATATAAGATGTAGGAACAGATGTTCATGAAATGGAACACATTATCATTAACCTGTAATGTAAATGTCTGAATACTATGTTTACTCATAACTTTGAAATTTTCACCAGTATTATCAAATTGTCCAAAAACCAGATATAAGTATTTATCAAAATAATGTATCACAGAATAATCTTTGTTCTGTAATTTATATTACATGATATTTTATATTGACTTTACTAAGTAAATAATAACTGGTAACTTGTCATACTAGAAAAGATACAAACATCAGTACTAGGACTGTGAAGTATATGTGGTATGAGATTGGAGACTGTATGCATGAGACAACCTTCCTAGTGCTGGTGACATGATAAAATATACCCAGTACATGCTGTAAAGTAGTTGGGGTTAGGAAGGGTATTCAGCCATAATAACATACCAAATAAGGAAGATATGAAAGAGATGTGATTCCCTAACAGGCTAATCTTGGACTGTCATACCTATCCAACCCATACCAGCATGGAAAGCAGATGTAAAAATGTTGATTATAATAGTATAAATGGAAATTTAATTATGTAGATATACAAGGGAAGACATTCTATTTGATTTCTCCTTTTCAAATCAAATAGGCTCAATCATTTACCCACGCAGTTTAGAATAGGTACATGGTATCACTATGTGTCTTTAGAGGCAACTAAAAAGGTTGGTACCAAGAAAGGCATCCTGCATTAAGATATTACATAAAAAAGGTCCCTATGATAAATAAGATGAATGTCATGGAGCCTGCAAAACTGAATCTTGCTTTAGTAGGAAAAATGGCCTCAAAACACTTGTTGCATTTACCCAATACATTGTGGCATGTGTTCAACTTCTCTGAGCTCCAAGTTCAAATCCTACCATGATCAGCTTTACCTTCCATCCTTACAGGGCTGCAAAATAAAATACCAATTGAAGGTGGCAGGTTAGCAGAATTGTTAGAAATTTGTTGCTGCTCTGTTCTGAGTTAAAATTCTGTCTCCTGTCACTGGGAAAATGGTGACATAAGCTTGAAGGCAGGTCTGAATTTAGATCTTGCAGGACCTGAGCATTTCAGGTTTGGAGGACCTCTCATATATAAATAATTAGAATACATATCAAACCTCCAATTTTGCATATCAAAGTCGAGTGGTTCATGTAATTGGAATTAAAAAGTTATACTTAAATTCAAAAAAATTTAACCATCCTCATTTTACATCCAGTTTCCAGACTGGCATGTGTTGGACAGGTTGTTGCAGTCCAAGACCAGATATATTGGAGAAGCTTCATCTTGCTCATACATTACATATTTGGCATGGTATCTATGTCTGATTTATTGCCCCCCCCCCCTCCCCATTAAATCAAGCCCTTTATTTTTAAGATTCTCAAAACCTCCAGTAAAATATATCCTCATAGAAGGCTACTAGCTGAAATCTGTGCAGGTGTGATCCATAACTACAAAAACACTCATTTATCCCACCTCATGTCATTTGTTACATAACATAACTACATAACTATAGTGAAAAAATGAACTATAAGTTTATGAAATGACTTGGTTTTTATTGGGGTTTGCTTTTCAAATGATTGCTCTTACCTGTGGATAATTAATGCCTAAATGGATGTTTTTTTTTATATATATATGAAATTGTTTGTAATATACATTACTAGAAATAATAAAGTATAAGACTGGCTTATTCTAGTCATTGCACAAGCTAAGAAATGAAGAAATAAGTTGATTTAATATATTCTACAATAACTACAATCGACACTCATATTAGAGTATGGCTTGGTAGTAAGTGTCATGTTTTTGTTAAGGGATTAGGTGTTCATGCAGACACAAGCAGACAGAAACATCCACTCAACCCTCACTTATTTGATTCAACAGATCATCCAAGATGTCAGAACTGGAAGGAGAAAGGACTTCATGAGGTATGAACTACCACTTTCTTTATCAACTCTGAAATGATGAAAAGTAAAGTGGACATTGATCTCAAAGTGCAGAGATCCAGAAGAAATATTGAAAGCTCTAACAACTCTACCAAATAAGAAATAATATTTTCAAAGATATCTAAATCTCATTTAGTAGTTGTAACACATAGTATTCGGTTTTGTGACTCCTTGCTAGTATAGGTGGTAATAGTGTTGACCACTAAATCAATTCTGTGCAGTAGACTTAATTCTTTATGCAGTTTAACACCACCACATAACGCTTGTAACCCTCTAATTGAAAGTGCTGTGTGAGTAATCATATTATCATGGTGCAGTACTTAATCTCCGAATGAATCTGCCAAATATGAAATATTTTGAAAGATATTTAAATCACATTTAGAAGTTAAAATTAAATTATTACCTTTATAAATTATTACCTTTATGAAGGCGCATGGCTTAGTGGTTAGAGCATTGGGCTTACAATTGAAAGGTTGTGAGTTCAATTCTCACAGGTTGTGAGTTCAATACCCCATCCCCTCCCACTGCAAAGTGGTCGTGCCATGGCAAAAAAGCACCCAGCCCATACTGTAAAGTGGACGTGTAGGTGCCTCGGGAAAAAAGCACCCAGCACTCACTGTAAATGAGGTTGGTGTTAGGAAGGGCATCCAGCTGTAGAAATCAAGCCAGAATCAGTTCGCGTATGAGCAAGACAAGGTCAGCCGACTGGACATTGACCACAACAGGACAACCCCTCTAACCCATGCTAGCATGGAAGAACGGATGTAAAACGGTGGGGAGGAAGAGGAAAAGAGGAAAACAAAATTTGTAAAATAATATGGAAACATTTCCTGTAGTACACGGTATAGTTAGCCTTAGTACGATTGAACTAAATGCTTAAAACCAGTCACTGTGCTTAAGGGGTACTTAGCGATAAGAAGACTTTGGTGATAGTGTTTAAATCTATGAAGTAGCTGTTTGTGAGATAATTCTGATGTAATACTTAAGTATTTTTACTTTCACTGAATAAACTGAATTTTGCATGACGCAAAATTTTATGGTTCTTTCCTGATCTTTTTATTAGTACAACTAACCACTAAATTATTTAATTATATATGTACACATGTCACATGGCTTTGTGAGTGTTTGCTAGTATGTACAACCTTTAGGAAATCATACAGTAGTTCCAACTTTTTTCCATTGATCGTAGCAATACCAGAAGTCATTTTCTGTGGGTGTTCTTAGCGTGTTGGTTACAATGTTTTGTATGTTTTCCGCTGTCCCAAAATGATGACCTTTCAGCTTTGATTTCAATGCAAGGAAAAGGTAGAAATCACAGGAAGTTAGATCTGGGCTATAGAGAGGATGTGGAAGAGTAAGAATGTTTGTTTTTCACCAGAATTTCTCTAATTGAAAGTGTTATGTGAGAGGTCACATTATCATGTTGCAATACCAAATCTCCTAATGAATCTGCCAAATAAAAAACATTTTGAAAGATATTTAAATCATGTTTAGAAGTTAAAATTGAATTATTACTTTTATGAAACAGAAAATTTGTAAAATAATAGGGAAACATTTCCTGTAGTACGATTGAACTAAATGCTTAAAACCAGTCACTGTGCTTAAGGGGTACTTAGAGATAAGAAAACTTTGGTGATGGTGTTTAAATCTATGAAGTAGCTGTTTGTGTGATAATTCTGATGTAATACTTAAGTATTTCTACTTTCACTGAATAAACTATTTATCTATTTACATGCATGAGATAAACTTTTGTGGTTCCTTCCTGTTTTTTTAGTAGTACAAAAAACCCCACTAGTATATGTGGTAATGCAGTTGACCACTGGATCAATTTTGTGTGGTGGTCTTACTCCTTTATACAGTTTAACACCACCACTTAACTGTTGGGTTCTTTAGAAGATTTTACTCTGTTGTAAACATTCAGGCTGCATTTACAGTTTGAGGAGGTCTTCCTTCCTCTCTTCCAATAGTCCCGGGTTCCTGAAAACAATCATAGGTACTGTTCTACCCTATCAAACTTAACAGTAAAAAGTACTCACTGTTTGGTTTGGTTTTCGCTTCAGTTTCAGTATATTTTTTTATATTTCTATAAATAATGTGGCTGGCAATCAATGTTTCTCACTGGATTTGCAATGAGAATTTTTTTAATTTATTTTGAAAGTTAATTAAAAACTAAGAATTGATATTTTTATAAAACCTTTGTTTTGTGATAACAGAGTTAGGTTGAAATAATTTCTTTAAACAGGTCAGTTTGACCTGAAAGTATAGTTAAATCTAAGTGCATATTCAGAAATGTGTTATATAGAAGTTAAGCAGTGTTTAGACAACAAAGAAAATAACTAGAATCTGATGAAACCTTATCTATATCAGAAAAACAAGTATCAATAAAATTTATAAATACTGGGTATTAACTGATTGATTCCTTTTTGTACCTTTCACTATTGAAACCTCTGGAAACCTCTCTCCCCAGATTTCCCTGTTTCTTTGCCAAATCAGAATGATGGCATCATATCTGAGGAAGGAGCTTCATAAGGTGGACTGGTCAGTGCTGTTGGCATCACTGGATGTTTTCCATCACTATGTTTTCACTATCTTGTTTGTGGGGTGCAGCTGTTATATGTTGTCCACTTAAGGCTGTAGAGCTCTACTCTTCTCATCAATTACCCTTCTTTTTTGTTGTTTTTTAATCAGATTAATAAAACTATTTACAAAATAATAATAAATTACATAAATTTATGTCACAATTTGACATTCCATTTTCATTTTAGATATGATCTCGTTGGTTAAACAATGTTCAAAACATTAGCTTAATAATGAGAAGGTTATGCTAGGTCACTAAATTTATCCAAGTTATTCATTTTCAAAATTAATGAATCACATGGTTGTGTATTTCATTAGAAATAAGGTAACATATGGGCTAACCCATATTTAGAATGCAATAGCAGTTAATCATATCAGTATAGATCTTTACAAAGTTCTTCTAATGTTTTGATAAATGTTCATCAAATATTTGACATCTTATTATCATTTATTTATTGTATACAAAGTAATGTTAAAAAGTAATATTGAAGTGACTGGAGAAATTGTTTTAATTAGTTTTGAGATTGATGTATCACAATACAGGAGGATAAATTTATATTTTAGAATACTGTCTTCAACTTAAGCCAATTGTGTTATATTTAATCACATATAAGTGTAAACATGACTGTGTGGCTAAGAAATTCAATCCATGAGGTTTCACGTTTGGTCCCACTGACTGGCACCTTGGGAAAATATTTTCTATTATAACCTCGAGTTTACCAATGCTTTGTGAGTAAAATTGTATAGATGGAAATCTTAAAGAAATCCATCATATATATATATAGGGACATTAAACGGTGATGATATATACATACATATGTATACAGACGTACAGTAGTATGTATATGTATACATACATGCACACATATATATATGTACGTATGGATTTACCGAGCATTTATTATAATGCTCGGTGTGTTTGTAAACAAACATCCTTGAAACTAGTACATCGTTCCTTTGTCAGTGTTGAACAAAAGGGCAACGATGGTTGCTAAACACTGTACGGTTTAATTCGGGATGTTTGTTTACAAACACACCGAGCATTATAATAAATGTTCGGTAAATCCATATGTACATATATATATATGTGCATGTATGTATATATATACATACTACTGTATGTCTGTATACATATATGTATGTACGTATACATACTTATATTTAAGTAACAGCCGTACTAAGAGTGAGAAATGAAATTTCGTTTCATTTTTTCCGTTTATTTATATATATATATATATATATATATATATATATATATATATATAAGAATTAAAAGGGACAAGGTGCTATATTGTTACTAATTAAGAGTGTCTGGAAATGTAAGGAAAACACAAACAAAAGACAATTCCCTTCTTCAGTTCTCTGCTGTGGGTCTCAGATATTTTGATGCATCATTGCCTTTGATGTGTTGAAACATCCGAGACCCACAGCAGACAACTGAAGAGGGGAATTGTCTTTTGTTTGTGTTTTCCTTACATTTCCAAACACTATATATGTATATATATATATATATATATATGTATAAATATAAGAATTAAAATACTAGAGTGTGTTGGAGTTAAACACCCTCTTCATATTATAGAAATGACAGTAAAGATATAGCTCAATGTAATTAAACAGAGCCGAAGAATTATGAAAATAAACCAAAGAAGCCTTCAATACATCAAAAGTCTTTATTAGCCAACAATGTTTCGTCCTATTAAAGACTCATCAGGGCAAGTAAAGCTATAAGAAGCACTATCGGCCAATACAAGCCAAAAACTCAGAAGAATATGGAGTATACATACATTAAAGCATAGGAAAATTATCAAGTAAAAATTGCTACGGAAGTGAATAACATTTTGAACCCATATTACAAATATAGTACAATGCAAAAACTAAAACTAAACACAAGTGGTGATATAAAGCGAGAATTACAGTACTATATATAATATAATATAATATAATATAATATAATTGATAATGATAATAATAATAATATTAAAAGGCCCAACATACATATATATATATATATACATATGTATATATATATATATATATATATAATAGACAATATGCCCCCACACCCCCCACCGCAAGGTGGTCGTGGAGGTGCCACGGTAAAAAAGCACCCAGCCCACACTGTAAAGTGGACGTATAGGCACCACGAAAAAGCACCCAGCACTCACTGTAAATGAGGTTTGTGTTAGGAAGGGCATCCAGCTGTAGAAATCAAGCCAAATCAGTTCCTGTATGAGCAAGGCATGGTCAGCCGACCAGACACTGCCCACAACAGGACAACCCGTCTAACCCATGCTAGCGTGGAAGAACGGACGTAAAACGGTGATGCTGATGATGATGATAATAATAGCTGATAAACTACACTATTGACTTGAGGGTCAAAGTTTCATGCTTAATGGACCTCAGGTCACTGGTGTAACTTTGCAGTTATAATTGTTTCTACTTTAGGCACAAGGCCAGCAATTACCCAGTACATTACTGGTACTTTATTTTATCGACCCCGTAAGGATGAAAGGCAAAGTTAACCTCGACGGGATTTGAACTCAGACCGTAAAGGGACGTAACTATGCTGGAAAGCATGGCGTCCGACTCTCTACCGATACTGCCAATCCACCGCCCTTTGCAGTTATAATAAAATGAATTATACATCACTCTGCTCATGTCTTGTGTTTTGTTTCTCCTGTTAAAGCAGCCTATCCTATTTATGTCCGTATGTGCGTGTTCATGAGTGTGTCAATGTCTGTGTTTAAGTCTACACCATTTAACAACTAATGTGTTTGTTAATGTCTCTTAATTTAGCAGTTTAGCTAATAGGGATTGATAAAATAATTGTCAGACTTAAGAGAAATAAATATTACTGGTGTTTATATGGTTGACTAATGGAAGACAATACCCCAACATGGTAGCAGTCCAATTCATTGTAAAAATAAAAAAGTAAAAGAATAAATTCATTGCCTCCTGAACAAAATAATGTTTTTTGGTTTTTTAGAAGACCTAGCTGAATGGTAGTTAATAATTGTTTCTACTTTTGGCACAAGGCCAGTAATTATCCCAGTGCATTACACATGCTTTAGTTTATCGACCACCATAAGGATAAAAGGCACAGTTAACCTCGGCAGGATTTGAACTCAGACCGTAAAGGGCCGTAACTCTGTGCTGCAATACTGACAATGCACTGCCCCTGAATGATAGTTAATAATATTATGTAGAATAATGACTTAAGTATATTATATAAACTTGGATATAACTTATTATATAAAAGTTACTTGAATATTATTGTCAGTAAATTCTATAGAAGCAGTCTTTTTTCTTTTCTTTTTTTCTTTTTAAAGTTTGAAAAAAGGAAGGTGTTTCGGAAAGTAAATTTCTTAATTTTTTCTGTTTTAATAAGATAAAAACTGGTTTTGTTTTGTGGTTATACCAATGTTTTTTATGTGTACAAGTTTCTTGTAATTGTATCTGCTGTAGAATAAAGATTTTTATCTTTAGGTATTTTTATGAAATTTAGTCATGAGTAACAAATTTTCAAATTATAAATTGCTATTATAAATTGCTATTATATTATAAAAAAATTATAAAAATAGATAAGGGACATTTTTTGTAAATAGAGAATATTTCTATAGGTTACATTTAATGTTTATTTTTTTTTTATCTAAACGTCTTAAATCTTTTTTCCATTCTTTTCAGTAAAAATTTAAATCATTGAACAATAAAATATCTATTATAACATGCCTAATTATTAATGTTTCCCAGCTAAATTATTTGTTTTTCATGTCTTCTGGTTTACAAAATCAAATACTGAAGTTAATTATTTCACATAAACTACGTAGTATTTTTATCTTTATTAAAATGTTGAATGAATACATTGTGTGAGTAGTGATATAGGATCAGAATTAGTTTTTAGCAAATAAAAAGAAAACATCAATTCATTATTGTTTCTTTTATTGGCATCAGTCAATAGACTGCAGCCATGCTAGTACACCAGTTTAAAGGAACTTAGTCAGTAATATTGAGTTCAGCATTTACGTTTTTCAAGTCTGGTACTAATTTTATCAATCTCTTTTTGTTGACCTGCTAAGTTCTAGGACATAAGTCACAGGAAACACAGGCATAAACTCTCTCTCTCTCTATATATATATATATATATATATATATATATATATATATATATAAGTATATATATCACCATCATCATCATCATCACTTTACGTCCACCTTTCCCTGCTTGCAGATGATAATATATACAACAGACTTCTTTACAGTTTCTCTCTACCAAAATTCAATGACAAGGTATAAGTCAACCTGAAGCTGGTGAAGACACTTGCCCAAGGTGCTGCAGAGTGGGACTAACCCCCGAAACCAGATGCTTGCAAAATAAACTCCATTATCAAACAGCCACATATGTACCTACCAGTATGAAAATTCATTTTTTTTTTTCAATAATTATGTCTAAAAACGAGTTTGTTAATTTTAATGTGTATAGTATCTTTACTAGTGGATAGAGGATTGTGAAAATTTGCAGTATTTCGGGAAAGGTTTTAATTGTTAATGTGATGCAATCATGTTTTGTACTTCTTAAGAATATCTCGCTAATGCTATTTAATGTGGTACAGGACATTATATTAATGAATACATTGTGTTGTATTGGATCTGAATTAGCTCCTAGAATTTTCTCAGCAAATAAAAAGGAAAATGTTAATATCAAGCTAAATTTATTTCTCTTGCTATTTTGGCAACTTAGTACGTTTCAAATCCAGCTGTCTGACTGAAATAGCTTTAGGTTTCAAGCAACTTCATAAATATTTGAGTAGCAGGGAGGCTATGTCTTTATTAACTTGAGAAACCAACCTCTAAGCTTTTTACTATTACTATTTCTACTTCTTCTGGATTACAGAGGAAAAAACTAATTATAACAATAATGACAACAACAACAGCAATAATAATAAAAGAGAGACACTGAAATATTGATTAGGAGAAGAAAATATTTACAAAATTGATTTTTATCTGCATGAAGAAGTGATTTACTGGTGTAGGGTGACTGAACTTAACATTCTTCAATATTAATTTTCACATATTTATTTTGTCATTTTCATATTTGGATTTTTACTATTTCAGATATAAACTGATTTATAGCATGTGTATATCTGTGTGTGTCTGTGTGAAAGAGAGAGAAAGAGAACAGCTTGTGTGTGTGTGTGAGAGAGAGACAGAAAGTGTATATTATGTGTGGGATAGAGAGAGAAAGAGAATAGCATGTGTGTCTGTGAGGGAGAGAGAGAGTATGTGTGTGAATGTGTGTGATATTGTCTACATTAGAATGTCACCATTGAGAAGGTATCTTCAAGTGACAAAACAGAATTTTCAAATTTTTTTTCTATTGACTCAATCCATAAATGTTATAAAGCTAGTAGTGCACGATAATGTGATTTACAGTGTGTGCATTGCATTTAAATTTAGAAATACAATCAAAGTAAGATACTTTTCTCCCTATCTCAGATATAACTGCATTGTTTGGCTTTGATAAATATATATATTAATTGTTTCTACTTTAGGCACAAGGCCAGCAATTACCCAGTGCATTACTGGTACTTTATTTTACCGACTCTGTAAGGATGAAAGGCAAAGTTGACCTTGGCGGGATTTGAACTCAGATATATATATATTAATGAATGCTGACTACAGAGTATTGATGTAGATACAAATATAATTTGCTAGAAGTTCATACCTTCTCAAACATTAGTTCAAAACTCCTGTAAATGTTCATCCTTTACCATAACTAGACATATCAATGTGAACTCAGTTTACCAGTACCATCATGTTCCATTATTTCTTTTCTTTTGAAAAAGAGAACCTAACCATAAAATGCCATAAAATATAAGGTCAACAGTGTTTTAACATTTTTATGAGAAAGTTAAAGCTTTATCAATTGTTTTTTGCTATAGTAAAAAAAAATTCGATGAAGCTCCAAACGTTCTCATAAAACTTTCAAATTCTGCTCATCATTTCAAATCTCGTGTTCATAAAGTGTTTTGTTTCATCTTGCTTTATTCTCTTTTTCACTCCTTAATTTCTAGCTTGCATTGTACTGGCGTTGTTAAACACATATTTCACAATGCTTCAAATAAAATATTCATATATTGTAATTTTGAATCATTGTAAATTGTTATATGTATTTCTCTATATTGTACCATAGGTACAGATTTTACTGACAATACACAAGATAGCCTTCACTTTAAATTAAGTGAGATTTAGTTTAGTCTTTATTTGTATGATTAACATACACAACACATATTATTTTTGATAGTTGTTTCGTCTCTGCTTTTTCGGGTTTAGGGTGGAGAAAGGGGATCAGTGATATGTTCGCAGGGAATTCTGGAGTATAATGACAGGTGTGTGTGTGTGGGGGGGGGGGGGGGGGTATCACTTCTCTGCTTCTTCAGATTTAGGGTGGAGGGACATATGAGGTTTGCCATCCTTTTGTGCTGCTTCTTTCCTCTTGCATAGGAGTTCTCTGTATTATGGAATATCCCATGTTTTTCTGGGCCTTCTTTTTCTGTGCATATACATTATGTATATGTATGTATAGCCATAACCTCACAAAGCTGATTATAGGTTAAACATTCAAAATACTGTCAACTTTTTGCATGTGAAATAAATTCAATACTATATTTATATGCATTGAGTTCATACTCAGTTAATATTTCACTGTTTTTATGGCTGTTATACTCAAAACACACACACACATGTATGCATGCACACACACACACACACATATGAAACATTTCACAGCAAACCTATATACCCTATCTGTCTGTTGGTTATAGTTGTTGTTAGGTCCTAACACAGGCATGATTGAGAAACCCATAGGGGTAAATAAGACTATATTATCTGATGAGTCCTTTCCTTAAGATGGTAGAGGTTGCTATTTCTAATAGTTTGTCCAGAGAACACCTAGAGCCTCCTGCCTAGTTATAAATGGTTTCTGATTTAGGCACAACGGTGTCGATAAAATAAAGTACCAGTAATGCACTGGGTTTGATTTAATCAAATCACTGTAGGATGAAAGGCAAAGCTCACCTTGGTGGGATTTGAAAGCAGAATGCAAAGAACCATAACTCTATGCTGCAAAGCATGTTGTCCGCTGCCGTTTCGATACTGCCAATCTACCGCCCTCTCCCTTCTAGTAATAATAGTAGATATTGCTCTGCCTCTCCTCTTGCTAGCTGCCTCTAGATGGCAGCTGCTGTTCTAATTTCCTCTCATTAGCTCCAACTATTCTTCATCTAATGCTAGCTGTTTCTTATACCCCTCTGCATTAGCTAACTACTCCCTGGCACTCACACCTATAAACATCATAGTTACTGCCATGTATTTTCATAGAAATTTTCTTGCAGACACAAAAACAAACACATGCACACACACACACACAATGACATACACAGCACACATGTACATCACACACAGATACTTTACATACACATATCACACTCACACACACACGCACACATTACACTCAGACACACACAATGCCATACACAGCATACATATACATAACACACAAATACAATATGCATACATATCACACAAATACATCACACATTACACTCAGACACACACACAGTGCCATGCACAGCACACAAAACACAGATATATTATGCATACATATCACACACAGATACATCGCATATGCATATCACACACACACATTATACTCTCAGACACACACACACAATGCCGTACACACCACACATGCTCATTGCAAACAGATACATCATGCATACATATCACACACAACGATCACATATACACATATCACACACACACATAACACACGCACAAACACATTACAAATATGCACACACATCACACATACACACACACATCATACAGATAAAAACATGAGCTCAGACACCTCCACCATCACACCTACTTAACTTTAATCTATATGATGTTCTTAAGTGTTAACATGTTAACAATAGTGGTATTATAATAAAATGTCTAGATGTAGAAAGGTCTACTTGCCAATGTTTCTTACTGAGAAGCATCATTAACATGATTTAAGAAGGCCTCATTCACAACATCCACTCACTTCAGCTATTCTTTTCCAGAACTGCTTTTCAATGGTCTACTGTTGAGATCCCACGCAACTCTCTTGGAGGAAAACTGTACAAAAATTATGTCCACTTTGCTCCATATTGGATAGTAAAACCATAGCAACTATGGCAGCTATATGGTTATGACATAGAGAATGTTGTTTAACCCTTTAACATTTAAACTGGCCATATCCAGCCAGAATTCTCTCACTTTTTCTGTTCAAACCAGCTGTAACCAGCTGCTCAAACTGATGTTAAGGTATTGTTCTCAAAATCTCATAGATTTGATATTATGTGAGATAATTGTGAGGTAAAGCCTTTAACATGAAAATACAATAGTATATATAGAGTAATGTAAATGCTAAAGGGTAAACTCTTTTCCTACAAAACCACCTAAAACATTTTCTCTTTCTCTCTAACAATTTCCCACCCTTTGTATTGAATTTCTCTCAGGTTATTTCAACTAATTTCTTCCCATAAGCCAATCAACTTCTTCAGACTATATTAATTATTTCATATTATAAACTTTTTTACTGACCTTTTTACTACCACCACCACACCACTTCTCTGATCATACATTTTTGGACACAATGGCTACTCTTTGACATAATACATTTTTTAATAGGTGGTGAATTTGCAGAGTTGTTGGAATGTCAGATAGAATGCTTTGCAGTATTCATTTTAGCTCACTTCTCTCAGAGTTCAAATCTCGCCGAAGTCAACTTTGCCTTTCATCATTTTGTAGTCGATAAAAAAGTATTGGTTCAGTGCTGGGTTGATTCTTCCTCTATATCTCTTTCTCATTTGCTCTCATTCACTTTCTATCCTTCTCTGGAAGAAACCTGCTGTGTTCAAACCTGGAGAGGGATGGGCTCTGCCTGGCTTAAAATGCACCCCCGCCCCCCGTACACACACACCAAATAAAAAACCCACTTTATGCCACATTGGTACCTCTATGACTCCATTGGGAGTTATGGGACCATGCCATACATTGTTTTATATAATTTAACCCCTTTGGCACAAACAGCTGAAACAGCCCACCCTATCATATTGGGTTGTTTATTTTAAAGTGTTTATATTTATCTAAAATCTCTTATTGTAATTGTAATAATTGTATATAAAAACATTTGATATCTTCCAAAACCAAATTAATAATGAGGTATTTGTTTATTTTATTAAATTTTTGCAAACTCTTGAGAATTTTCAAAATGATCGAAAAATTATTCGCACAGTTTTTCATTATAAATAAGTTAATGAAATGGTTAAAGTGTATATATTTATCTAAAACCTTTCCATCATAATCTTATCTAAGAACATTTGTTATGATCCAAACACTAGTGTAATATTGGGAATGTTAGTTATAATAATAATCTTTCGAAATTCTTGATTATTTTCAAAAATATTTGAAAACCATTGGCAGCTTCTTTTATTACAAATATGCTAACATACTTATTAATTGTGATGGATCTTTCACTAGCTTCAATGATGAGCGTCTAAATCACCATGGTGTAAATGGTTAAGTATTTCACTGACACATGTACCCTTAACATAATTCTCTGGCAGAATCAGCAAGACACAATGTGACAAGGCTGAACATTTGACATACAGGTATAATCCATCCAACAGGCCTCCACACAATTTCTGTGCATCCAATTTCACTCACAAAGTTTAGGTTGACTTGTAGCTGTGGTAAAGACACTTGTGCAAGATGCCTTCAATTTGGATTGAACCTGTGATCTCATGATTGAAAAGCAATCTTCGTAACCATTCAGCCATAAATATACATCAATTCTTTAATGTATATTGTTATATTTTAGTCTCAGCTCTGGATGAGTAGACATATAACAAAGGTACTCTGGCTTTACCAAGCCCATGTAAAGCCAGCAAGAAAACCCATAGCTGCACTGATCATATAAGCATTGCCTAGAGGGTCACTAGGCTAGGTACAAAAAAAGAAGAGCTGAACAACTGTTATGCATGGACGTCAAATACACTGCACAAAGATTGAACAAATATAGAATGCACCTTAACTGAGTAGTGAAAACACACCTCTGGCCCTCAGGAGTCAGCAGTCTGCCCAGGCTGGCTTTAAGACTCAGTACATTTCTGAGAGACAAGAGTTAATAATCAGTTTTAAATACATATAGTTTATGGAAAGGTAAAGATAATACATCATGTAGTGTACATCATCATCATCATCATCATCATCACCGTTTTACGTCCGTTCTTCCATGCTAGCATGGGTTAGACGGGTTGTCCTGTTGTGGGCAGTGTCTGGTCGGCTGACCATGCCTTGCTCATACAGGAACTGATTTTGGCTTGGTTTCTACAGCTGGATGCCCTTCCTAACACCAACTTCATTTACAGTGAGTGCTGGGTGCTTTTTTCCGTGGCGCCTACACATCCACTTTACAGTGTGGGCTGGGTGCTTTTTTGCCGTGGCACCTCCACGACCACTTTGCAGTGGGAGGGTGTGGGAGCATATTGTCTATATGCTTCAGCTTGTACCCATGGGGGGTTAGGTACTCTGTATTACTGCGTGATGCCAGAGGTCACAGTCGTGTGTCATCATCGCCTTTGAGAGGTGCAACTGGGTAAGGTCGGCCCCTCAAGCTGTATTTATTTAAAACAAAAAGAAAATTTAAAAAATCCTTGAAGTATGATACCCCCATTTCCCCTCCACAAAATCATAAGCTTATGGAAACTGGTTAGCTTTCCTCCTTTCACTGTTCTGACCTGACCATGGTGATCCTGATGGTACAGTTTATTTGAGAGAGATTTGTTTGCTCTTTTTAGCAGTAGCAACTACACAAAGGCATCGTCATTGGTTTATGTAATTTAATGTGAATGTATAATGGTGGTATGTCAGCAGATGTTGCTGCCTGTAGACAGTAAATAAGCTCTAAAGCATTTGTCAACATTAATAAATCAGTCAGTTGGATTATGTGGATGTTCTGTTGGAATCACAGAGTTTATCACACTTTAGGTATAGAATCCTAAAGTGGCTTCTATTTTTAATATCTTCTGTCTTGTGTATGATAATAGATTAAGGTTTACATCACATCCTAAAGTCATAGGTATATTTAATCTCTTTTTTTTCTCATATATATTCATAGATTAGATAAAAGAGGGAGTTTTCAGTGTTGTATGGAATCTCTTAAGATTTGCATCATATCCTAAAGTGGATGGTATTATTACTTTCTTCTTTATCACATGTAATATTGATTAAATAAAATACAAGGTATTCAAGATAGCATAGAATCTCTTAACTCTTCTGGTGCCAAACGGGCTAAAAATACCTCTGGTTCTTCAACACAAAACTGCTTGCTTTAAAGTGTTTATCTAAAAACCTTCATTCATAATTTTGTGTAAGAACCTGTTAAATTTTTTTTATGTATGAATATATATAATTTTATTAAGGCATAATCAACATATTATTTCAAATAAAAAGCGAAAAAGAAAGAAAAGGAAAAGGAAAAAAAAGAAAGAACACACACACAAGCAGGTAATACACACACCTAGGACCACGAACAACAAAAGGCAGGTGAAAGGGATGGAAACGAACTGCTGCCAGAGCAAAAAGATAACAATATCATGAGGAGCACTGGGAAACCTCTAAACGACAGCTTAACAATGAGAAATTTAGTGATATATCTAAATCACACCAAATTCTTGATTATTTTCAAAATTATTTGAATGTCATAGACAGCATTTTTTTCATAGAAATATGGTAACAAAAGGGTTAGGTTTTGCAACATATCCTGAAATGGCAAGTATTTTGAATGTCTTCTAACTCATGTATAATCATGTAATCAAGAAAGAAATGGCCATCCACAAAAGAAGCTCTGCAAAGTTGACTGGCTTTTTTAATGTATCCCCCTCAATATCCTCTGACTGCTGGGTCTATGAAGAAACAACAAACTATAACATGTTGTTGATTAAATAGGGATTTGTAAATACATATTTCTCATGCATTAATTTGTTTCTCTCTTTTTGTTTATCTTTCTCTCTCCTTTCTTTCTCTCATACAGACATACACTACTGACCTCCCTTATATCACTGATTACTAAAATTCTTAATGAGAAGTTTAAATGAGGCCTACAATTCACACCTGGCCAGGTTCTTTGACCAGATTTGGGAAGGGCTTATATTTTACATCTGGTTTGGGAATTTTACCAATTTTGAGTCTACATTTGCATTTTACATTTGAGCCTACATTTTTCATTTGGCCTATTGCCAGCTGTGTACAGGTTGATAACTTCTGCAACTTAAAATACTTGCACTCACTTAACTTTCTAGGGCTCAGCCAATTTCTTTCACATCATTCCATAATAGGAGCTGCACATTAGATTATATAGTCTGTGATGCACTATATCTAGAAAGATAAACAGGAAGATTATTAATGGAACAACGTTAATCATAGGTTTTCTTAATCAGAGTTAACCTGTTAAACATAAAATGGAGCCACAATATTTCATATTTAGCGAGGGCCTGCTAACAAATATAGGTATCTACCTTTGACATGTAGCCTAAGCCTATTATTGGCTTTGTTTGGTCCTGTTGTTAGGAATGTTGTTTGTTCTTTACTTATATTCTGAAACTTTGCTGTAGCTATCTATCAGCTATTGATTTGTCATTGTTGATTGAAATCTTGCTCTCTTTCACCTTGCTTGCCATTGGGAGCTGTTATTTGTATGGCAGAAGTTAAATTTCCTTACAGTGTTATTTCTCTGCCATCCTTTCCTTATTTGATTCAGTGTTCAGTAACAAAAAAACAAAACAAAAAATAAAAGCAATGAGATTATATAATAGCAGTGTATCTCAGAATCTTTTCAAGCATGATGAGAAAACAACATATAAGTATAAAAATATAATATAATAAACATGATATAAATATATGATGAACAAAATATTAATATAAAAATATAATAAAATATAAATATAGTATATGATGAACATGATACTGAATATAAACTGAAATAAATTAAAAACTATAATGATAGAAGAATGTGGAAATTAGAAAAAATGTAGATTGTGAAAGTTAATTTTCAAAATAAAAACAAAGGTAATAACAAAGTAAAAAAATATATACCAGGGAAATTTTAAGTTTGCTGAAATTAAAATTTCCAAGTAAGAGAAGAAATCAGTGCAGAAGCAAATCGATATGAGAGTATTAGTAAATCTAAACAATAAACCAAAACCTCTATATAAAAATATTTGACAGCCTGACTAGGGTGTTGAAATATTAATAATGTAAACTGTGATTGCAAACAAATTAAAAATAAAATTGTAAGGAGAATTATATTATAGTAAACGCTCAAGCTGAAATTGAAATAACAACAATAATAATAATAATAATAGAACACCCAGGAATGATGTTAGGAACCACATAAATCCTAAACCACCCTCATCTTCAAGAGCACCCTCTCCACCCTCACCTCCCTTTTGAAGTGATGGGAACCTGGCCGAGTCCTTTCAGCTGTGTCCACCAGACAACCTCTTTCGTTACAGCTACCAGACAGAAGAAAACTGCCTGCTCTTCCCAGCCACAAGAAGGCAGTGGGGCGATCTTTACAATGATCAACAACCACATCCCTTCTACATACAATACCAGTTGTTCTACATAATTCCACAAGTCAGCAATACATGGGCATTGGATGAGTACATGCAGAATGGTTTCATTGTTCTGCCTGCATCTTGGACAGCTCCATCTGACAGTACTACTATGCCTGTAGAATTTATCTTGAATAGGCAGTGCTACCAGGGAGCATTGGCAAGCAAGGGATTTCTGGAAATTATCCATAATACCAGACTCGAAAGACTTCCAGAACAGACATGCTAGTTCATTCTTTACTATGCCTAGAATCTCTCTGAAAGTGTTGTTGCACTTACTCACTGCTACTCCACTATAGAACGGCAGAGTGAAATTTACACTGACTGCATTGCACAACTGGTAATAGTAATAGTAATAATAATAATAAATATTACAAAATATATCAAAAGTTGAAGTCTGAAAGTATATGGAATATTTCAAATGCCATCATCATCATCATCATCATCAACATTATTTTACATTTGCTTTTCCATTCTTGTTTGGGTTAGATATGTTATTCCAGGACAGCCTCACATCACTCATTGCATCACCTTGTCATTTTCCTTCTCAGCTTCAGCAAGTTGTGATCGGTTCTTACCACCTGTGTCCAGGCCATCCTTGGTCTTCCTCTACTGGAATTTCTTGGACATAATGCATTTCTCAGTCCGGGAATTGAACTTGCAAACTCACAATTGTGTATCCAATTCGCTAACCACCAAGCCATGTGGTCTCACTATACAGTACCAGTATATGAGATTTAATCTTAATTTTATTTAATTTGCTAATTGTATTTCGTGTGGTAAATATTTGGCCAATTTAGATTTGATGCATTTAAATGTTGAATAGGGTTATACACAGAGACACACAGACACACACACACACACACACACACGTATTGACAAGATTATACACACAATTGTTCTAGATGTTTTGAATGCAATAGACGTAATGGGATGACAAGAAAATAATACTTTTCTTTTCTTTTATTTTTAAATAAATTCATTATTAACTACAGTACATGTTTTCTATCCCTTACATAGGTGCTTAATGCCATTGAAATATACCTGTTTATCCTGTTCAGCCATCAACTGTTTTGCAGTTGATTCATGTTCTTCGCTACATGTGAATTGTGATATTTCAAATTTGGAGGCAGGTGAAAATCAAAGAGAACAAAGTCTGGTGATAGCCTGGGGGAAATAGCTCATTGAAACTGCATTTATGAATAGCAGTTTTTCTCACTCAAGTTATGTGATCTGAATTTATTAGTAGCTTAGCTCTAGAAATCATACCATTAAAGATCAGGATTCTGTCTTCCCTTTGGAAACCTCAATTGATGGGAATTTAGATTGCATGTTGTTCAATAAAACAAGACCAACCAGATGAATTATTTTGGCAAAATTACATGCTCCCATGCTGACATCAAAGGGTATGTTAGAATATATTCTTATTTTAATTGTCTCATAAAATGGAAGATTTTTCTGGTATATTGATTAATGCCTTTATTTTGCTCAAAAATAGGTGCAAATTGCTTAACTTATGAGAGTGCTGTTACGAATGGGTAGTCTAGTGGCATGTTAAACTGCGTAAGTACTTTTGTGCTAAATGGACTTGAGCTATTACTCTACCTATATTTTTCCATAGAGTTATGTGTGAGTTAATTTTAATGTTAAAGTCTTGAAATGCCTTGCCTACTTTACTTGGTTGGGATTTTTTTGATTGATTAGTTTAGTGGATGGTTTGTGTTGAAGTTGAGTTTGTGGTCTTTGAAATTTAGATTTGGGTTTTTATGGATAGTCGTTCTTCTACTCTCTTTCAATGTATAGTTTGGAAGCTGTTATTACAGTTTCTATGCCAATAAATGTGGTAAAAGGTATTTTTTGTAGGTGTGTGTAATAAAGTTGGACTGTGCTCCTTTGTGTATTTTAGGATTAACTTTGTCAAGGTCTTTGGTTTGTCTGAATACACATGGATATGGTAGAATTTTGAGAGTGATATTTTCTTCTTGAAATCTTTCTTGGATTTAGTTATGCAGTTAGTGTCAATTATGCTCTTTATTAACCAGAAAAAGTACTGTTTGAAGTTTATTGAAAGAACAACATTAACACTCCTGAAAATAAATTCAGATTTTGATGCTTATGACAATGAGAAATCAAAATAAGATTTCTGCCATTAAAATTGCTTGTTTCTTTCATTTTGAACTCTATTCCAAATTGTCAGCCTGACTATCTACATGAATATTTTACCTAAAGAAACTACAAGTAACTATCGCTGTTGGTTTTAGTAAAACAAATTATATATATGTGTGTCTAAAACGATTCAGTTCACATTGTAAACTGGTTATGTAGGTGTCACTACAAAAAGCACCCAGCCCACACTTTAAAGTGGTTGCGTAGGTATCACAACGAAAGGTATCCAGCCCACAATGTAAAGTGGTCGTGTCACGATAAAAAGCACCCTGTACACCCTGTAAATGTGGATGGCATTAAGAAGGGCATCCAGCCATAGAAATCAAGCCAAAATCAGTTCTGTATGAGCAAGGTATGGTCATCAGACCTGGTCTATCTCACTAACTAATCTAACTCATGCTAGCATGGGAAAATGAACATTAAATGTTGATGATGATGAATGTATGCAAGCAAGATGCATCCTCTGCTTTTCTGAGAGGACAGGAATATCAAAGTCTGTGACGATTCATCCAAACCATGCCAGCATGGGGAAGCAAACATTAAGTGATGATGAGGATGCATATATATGTATGTGTGTATAGTTGTATGTATGCATGTATATATGTATGTATTGTAATTCAAATATGTAGGTAAAACCATGTACCTATAATCAAGAAGAAAGTATTTAATGCTTAATCTAGAAGCAAAAACAATAACAAAAAGTTCACCTAGTTACTCATCTCCAAGTAATATCACAGTCACTACTAGCTTGAAACATTTTTTGATTCCTTTAAATACATGAGTGTCACCTAATCAATACTATATTAAACTAATGTATTCCACCATTCTAAACTTTAGCTTGATAAATGGAACAAAATCAGTAACTAACAACATGTTAAGGCTTGTAACTGTACTGATATTAACTTCTGACATTAACTACTGTCTTCTAGAATCTAAATAATTAGTGTAGCAAAGTATAATTATCATTAACAACAAACAGATCTAATCACTACATTGATATGACCTCAAAACCTTTTAAAACTAAATTCTATTCTCACATAAATTTCATTCAAATCATGCTAGCAGAGAAAAGCAAATGTAAAATGATGATGATGATGATCCCTGACAGAAGCAAACAAATTTCTTTGGATTACTAGATTTGTTTGTCAAAGGAGAATTCAATATCTTTTCATCTAAACTTTCTAGAGCTAAATTATATGTGAGAGAACAATCATCCCTGCAATATTTGCACCTTAGAGGATTATCATATCTTTTGTGCTAAAATTCAATTACTTTACTGCTACCCAGATAAGATACCTTACCAGATTCATAGAAAATCTAAGTCATACAAACATTTCTATCTGACTGTTTTCTCACACGACTAACAACTACCTATATCTGTATATATGTGTGGATATACATCATTGCTCATTAATCCATTCATACGTTATTCCGCATTTTCAACCTTCATATCTTACAATATTTCACCTTTACCATTCATAATGGTTATAAATCCATCAACGTTATTTTTGCATTGCTATTTTTTGTGCCTTTTTTTCTTTTTTACATTGAATCAATTACCATTTTCAGCAACATACTCTCACATTTCATCTTTGCTTCACACTAACTCACCTTTCTGAAACGTTATTATGATTTTGTAAATGATGATTTTATCTAATAATAAACATATTCATCTGCACACGTTATGTACCTTGGTACTTACTGCTTGACAGTGGCTATTTATGTTTTCACTAACAGATTTTAATCACTATAATGATCCTTTTAGAGTGGTTTGTGGCATCTTAGTTTACTTTTTC
>OZ024742.1:297904511-297952011 GCA_964016885.1 Eledone cirrhosa | reverse complement strand
GGATTAAAAAGTGACATAGGGAACATGGGGTACTGGACTGAGGGATGGTGGACGTATGACGATGTGTTGGGGATGATTTGTTCGACATCATATTTACAGGATCGGATTTTAGGATGGGTTACAAGTTAATACCTGACAGAGAAGACACATAGGACACAATAGTATTGAGATGAGGGATGTATGGCAATGTGTTTGTTGGTGGGTGAGACATGATATTTACAAGATTTGGTCTTACCATGGGTTACATGTTATAGAAGACAAATGTATTGAGATGAGGGACGGTGTGGAAAAGCAAAGTTGGTTATCCTTACGTTTGGTCAGGGTTAGTGTTTGGCCCTCGGCCGAATGTTTGTGCAGAGAAGGTGGTCATTCTGGTGTGTCTACAGTTTATAATAATGTCAGATCTTGAGTTTATGGCCTATTTCAATTTAATGATCTCAGCCGCTTTGGCGAGGCATAATCTGCAGTGGTTTTTGTCGTTGAGGAGATGGGCCACACGTCTTATAACTGACCACTTGATCTGGTATTCCAAGTTCTTGTCTTTGAGGTTCCAGATCAAGTCTGCCAGTCTTGTTTGGGTTCGTTTGGGCCTGTGTTTGGAGGAGCTTTGGTGGTTATACCAGCGTTCCTTAAATGTAGTCGATATCGCCCCTATGTAGGAGTACTTTCTTTGGCCCGTTGTGACATCACAGCGGTAAATAATGTTTTTAACGAGGCACTCCCCGTTTAGTGGGCATTCCCCCCGCTTTTTGCAGTTGCAGTTGGGGATTATGGGATTATGGGTTTGTTGTCACGTTTTCGGTTGTACGTATTATGTGTGGAGCTGGCATGTAGGTTGTTGTGTTGTGTTGTGTGTGTTGTTTCGTTCTGGGTTGTGCTAGTGTTTGGTTGTGGTGCTATCATGTGTTTGCATATTTTTGTCCTATTTGCGTGTGCTATCGTGTCGCCGAGATTTGGTGTTGTGGAGAAGGAGAATTTGACAGTGTGTCTATAAAGAGCTTGTGGTATTTGTGTGTGGGTGGGAACGATTGGTCAAGATCTCTGAAGAAGGTTCCCAGTATATTGGTGGCAACGTGTATGGAGTACGGGGCGTTGTACCATGTCACGGGTCTGCTTCGGGCTTTACAGTGTTTAGTGTGGTTGTTGTGGTTTGGTGGTTGCGTGGGTGTGTTTTGGTCAGGCGTATTTGTCATGGGGGTTCATGCTATTCTATTGTCATTAAGTTTTGGGTCTCTATTACTAGGTTGTCATGTGCGATATTCAGAGTTCTTACTGGCGTTGGATAGTGTAGCTTTATCTCCATGGCAGTTGTGTGTAACGCTGCCTGTCCTGCCGGCTAAAGGTGGTATTTGCTTAGTATTAGTTCTAGGTGGGGTGTCCTCGTCTATATGCGTTTCTAAAGGTCTGTTTAGGTTTAGCAGCGTTGCGGTTCTAGTTTGGTCATTGTAAGTTATCTTCTCATTGTACCCAGCCTTTTCAAGGGCGGAGTTATAGTATTCCGCATGCTGGTTGAAGATAGTTCTGTTCGCCGACAGTTCTGTTCGCAGATAGTTCTGTCCACTCTGTTGGAAACGCTTTTAACTATTGAGTTAATTATGCTCCTAGGGTGGTTGGAGTATCTGTTGACATATTTCAGGTTTTCGTTGGGTTTAGGGTATGGGCGGTAGAGACCTGTGTCTAATTCTAATGTGACGTCTAAGAAGTTTACTGTCCTACTGTTGGGCTCTATTTCTACTGCTAATCCTTGGGTCTTAAATATATATCTAAGTCGTTGTATAGTCTATCTAATTGGCTATTATTTAGTCCGCGGGCCATGAGTAGGGCATCGTCCCGGTACAAGCCTCCGCCTATGGTGGGGTCTCGTCCGTTATTATATTTAGGAGGTATAGGCCTACTATATCCGTAACCTGTGCGGAGTCACTAGACCCCATAGTAATGTCGAAGCTATCTGGTCTATTTTGTCGTTCCCATAATTTACCATCAAATTCTATTAAAGTTTTCCTAGCTACTAGTATGATATCTACCTCCTTTCTGGTGAGGCTTCATCTGTTCATGGCTGAGATCAGTGCCTTGTTTAGGATGACCAGGGATATAGAGGCGTAATAGTTTGCAATGTCCATTTGGACGAATCGAACATCCGACTTGGTTTCAATGCCGGAAAACCAGTCGATTACCTCCTTTGTACAGGACCAGAGGCTGAGTTTAGTCCTATTTCTTAGTTCTGGCATTATCCGGTCAATGATGCATTTGCTTAGTCTACCTAGGTCTGATTTAGAGGGGGCTATGAGTCTGACTGATAGTTTGGATTGAAAGTCCGGTTTGTGGTCCTTAATCGATATCCTCGGTCTCCTAGGGTTGTATGGTTGTGTCCTGTCGTCTATGGTCAATTCTGTCATTATCATTTTTGCCTGTTTGTTTATGTGTGCTAGGTTTTCCCGTGTTGATGTTTTGTATATTTTAGCTAGTTCGTTTATGATGCATTTCTTGTAGGTTTTGTACTCCAAATTATAGATGTTTCCGGTCTTATCTGCCGGTACGATGATGCCAGGGCTTTTCCTGACTTTCTGTACGGTGGGTGTGAGCTCAGACAGGAATGCACTTCTGTCAGGATTTCGCAGAGGTTTTCTAAATTTAATACTCCAGGCCATGGTAATAATCCTGTCCTGAAACTCCTCTAGGAGTGGGTTGTGCGGTGGGTTTTTCCTCGATTTGAATATTCTTTTCAGGTGGTTGGTGGAATTGTCGTCGGATCCAGGGGCCCTCCTGTTGTTGTAGTGGTAGGCCCTCCAGCGGATCTGTCTAATGAAATTGTTGGTCTGCATTAGTAGAAGGTTCATGTATACATCATCCGAGGGTATAGGTATGTCCTTTAGGGAGGAAGTGTTGTAGAACAATTCCATGGTGTTCCAGGTAAGCGCTCGACTAGGTAGGAGCTATGTATCCAGGGAGTGTAACTTGGAGTTGCTGTAGGTTCACCCAGGTGAGCACTCGATGTTTAGGTTCACTTTAGTGTTGATATATATATACATATATATATATATACATACATCATCATCATCATCCTTTTACGTCCGCTTTTCCTTGCTTGCAAGGGTGGGACATATGTATATATATATATATATATACACACACACTTTTGTATATATACATATATACATCCACATTCATCATTATCATCATCCTTTTACGTCTGGCTTTCCATGCTTGAAAGGTCATCACAGTCCAAGTTTCAGAGTTATGTTCGCACATTGAGATGTAAGGGGAGAGTAATCCTATCTTCATATTGTGTTTTAGGAGATAAAAACAAAGGTATAATAGAATGGTTTGGTAGATGAAATTTTGTGTAGTGGCAGTCTTTAAGGAATTTAACATTGTTAGTCCAACAAAACTAATTATTTAGCATGGGTCTTGGACAAAAAGATTCCAAAATTGTGGTGTACCTTTGCTAGATGGTCTTTTATATGCAAGTTAAAACACTAGACCTTTGGTGTGAATATTTTGTGCTTCTTTATAGCTAAATACATATATGTTAATTTGTAAACTGTTGCACATTTCTGTTCATCCCATTGTAAAGAAAATGATATGTATGAGATAGCTAAGCTGCTATTGGAATGCTTTTCATTTATATATATATACATATATAAATATAAATATATATACATATACATGAGTTCAATTCTCAGACCGGGTGATGTGTTGTTTCTTTGAGCAAGACACTTTATTTCACATTGCTCCAGTTTACTCAGCTGTAGAAATGAGATAATAGGACTGGGGTCCCTCTCATTCCACTGCAAAGTGGTCATGAAGGTGCCACGGCAAAAAAGCACCCAGCACACACTGTAAATGAGGTTGGTGTTAGGAAGGGCATCCAGCTATAGAAATCAAGCCAGAATCAGTTCCCGTCCCACCCTTGCAAGCAGGGTAAAAGCGGATGTAAAATGATGATCATGATACACACATATGAATTTCTGTGTGTGTGTATATGTATGTATGTATATATGTATGTATATATATATATATATATATATATATATATATATATATATATACACATATTCGTATATATGCATATATATTTATATATATACACACATATATATATATAATGAAGGAACCGTACTCTGTTGGATATGCAATGTAAATGTGAGATAAAGGCAAAGATTGGACAAGTTGAGAGAGAAGCTGGATTTAAGAGAATCTGAGGTGGTGTACAGGAGAGAAGATTGTGGTGGTATGGACATGTGATGCACATGGACAATGATCGTTGGGTGAAGAAGTATCATTTGAAGGAAGCTGCAGTAGAGATAGACCAAAAAAGACCTGGGCAGCATATGTGAAAGCTGACCTCAAATCACTGAGACTCACAGAGGAGATGATGAAGGAGTGTAAAGAGTGGAGAGATGCCAGGCTGAGAAGGACCCATCCAACCTATGGAAGCATAGAAAAATGGTCATATAAACGATGATGATACAGAAGAACAATTGAAAGTGGATATATTCACTCATGTTTTATCAAGGTGTGTTAAAGCTCAATGTGTTATTCATATTGAATCCTGCAAGTCACAGAATATAGGGTATAATCCAGAGTAGTTGAAGTCAGGAGGGAAAATCACAGGACATAATATACATTTCAGAGGAATTAACTAAAGGCTTTAACTCAGTTAAAATCGTTTATCACGAAAACGTTTTGACTAATACCATTCCACTAAATTAATTAGTTACTTCATTGATTATATCAATGATGGGATATGAACATCTCTTGGAATCTAATAAAGAAACAGAACTATTTACATGAAATTCCATGAAATGTTCTTATACCATCATTGATAAAATTAATGAAGTGACTAATTAATTTAGAAGATTGGTATTATATTTCTCTTAATCGAAATGTTCATCGAAATAAATGATTTTAACTGAGTAAAGCCATCGGTTAATTTCAATGGTTTTCAATTTTTAATACGTTCTTCTTCTTGCCCTTTTCTCCTTCCTTTTTCTGTTTTCTTTCTTTTCTTTTGTTTCAGTCTCACAAGAATCTCATTGTTATAAAAATCACATGACCTTCTCCTAGTTGTCACATAAAATTCTATGTGAACATGTTATAGCATAGTTGCTATAACTTATTGTTTTGTCCTCTCTCTTACTCCATGGAAAATGCTGTGTCCCTGGGTGGACCAACAATACTATAAGTAGGGGTCGAAACTGCCAGAAGTCCATCTCGAGTTCTGTGTATTTCATTTGTATTTTTAGTTTCAAAATAAATGTTTAAGGTTTCCTCTTCAAAAAAGCTTTTTCGTTTTGCCTTGTTTCTGTTCATTCTCTTTTCTTTATTAAATTTCCTGTCATCTGTTCAATTCCAGGACAGGCTGCTGCATTGTGTTCTTGAGCAAAATACTTTATTTCACATTGCTCCAGTATACTCAGCTGAGAGTGAGTAACAACAGTAGCTGCGGAATTAATCCTGTGATGGACAGGCATCCTATCCAAGGAGAGTCTTGTACTCTCATTTGCTTAAAGCCGAGGAAACTGGGGATAAGCACTGGTCTGATAAGCCTTTAGCTTATAAGAGACTTTAACCTTAAAATGGCAAAATATTGAACATATATTGAATGTTTTGATGAGGATAAGGATAGGAATCCATCCAAATTGATTCCCTTCAATAGCTCCTATTGATCATCATTGGTTTAGTTATGCACATAATGATAATGAAAATTATTGTCTACAGTGCTTAGGTGCACCACAACTAATCAAAGGTACATGTATAGAACATAGAATAATTGTTTCTACTTTTGGCACAAGGCCAGCAATTATTCCTGTGCATTACTGGTGCTTTATTTTATCGACCACGTAAGGATGAAAGGCAAAGTTAACTATCATGGGATTTGAACTCAGAACGCAAAGGGCTACAACTTTATGCTGCAAAGCATGGTGTCTGATGCTCTACCGATACTGCCAAGAATAATGTAAAAATGTCAGGAAAGTGAAAGGTGTAAAGCACTGCCTAAAAAATTACTGTTCATTCCATGCCAGCATGGGAAAGCTGTTCCAAACGTGATGATAATGACAATGAAGATTTTTAAAATAAATATATCTGAGTCAATAAGATATATTTTGAGAACAGTTAGATACTATAAAGAAGTAGCAAATTTAATGAATATTTTGTTATGAATTGCTTTTTTGATAGAATAGAACATTTTAAAGAAAAAACTGATCAACAAAAATATTATAGGTGTTGTAAAATAGTAATTACAAACTCAAACCTCACTTGTTCACATTTAATTGATAAACTTCTCAATAGCTGCTTCCAGAGGTGTCTAAATTTATAATTCATAAAATTTTCAATTTCAAGTTTAGTTTTCAAATAATCTCATTGTCTGTTGAGAGAGAGAGAGAGAGAGAGAGAGAGGGGTGTGTATATATATATATATATATATATAGAGAGAGAGAGAGAGGGTATATATATATATATAGAGAGAGAGAGGGTATATATATATAGAGAGAGAGGAGGGGATATATATATATATAGAGAGAGAGAGGAACAGATAGAGAGAGGAAGAGATAGAAAGATAGAGATAGATAGAGAGAGGGGAAGAGAGAGAGGAAGCAACATTAATTTAATTCGTTAGCTGACATTTAGTGAATTTTAACTGAAGATAGCAAAGCCCAGGACGATTTTAGGTGCAATTCGGTAGGAGGGTTGTGTCTAAAAATATTTTCTTTATTAACATCACAAAGTAATATTCTAAATAACATAGCAAATAAACATCCATTAACATTTTGCTGTATTTTTTTTTATGCAGCAACTAATTAATTCTGGATCGAATAGAAACTAACAAAACTACTTTATTTTATATTGATGAACTCTTTTGCAGAAAAGGTTGAAAGACTAAATTCCTGGAAAATAGGAAGTGTAAACAGAGCAGTAAAGTAAAAAGGAATAGCTAATTTTTCAGAAATGGGAATCTTTCCTGATGAAATGATGATGATGATAATAATAATAATAATAATAATAATAATAATAATAATAATAATAACATCCTGAATATCTGAGGCTGCAGGTAGTGGCTTGATATTCATCTCAACAAACTTTCCAGTTAACTAACATCAATGACTGAGACTCAAAGAGTAATAACAATAATAATAATAATAATAATAATAATTGTTTCTACGTTTAGCACAAGTCCAGCAATTACCCAGTATATTACTGGTACTTTATTTTATCGACACCGTAAGGATGATAGGCAAAGTTAACCTCGGCAATAATAATAATAATAGATAATAAACCAATAAAAAAAAACTGTAAATGTCAAGGGGAAGAGTAATCAGTACCTTATTTCACTTAATCTCTCAAATATCTTACTAACCTGTGTAGTACAAACAGCAGAGTATACCTGAACATTGATCAGGATCTTGTAATTCATCATCATCATCATTTTACATCTGCTTTCCATGTAGCAAGACAAGAGGCATCAGAGAGCCATATCTTGTAGTGCACCTGAGCACTGTACACAATAATTTTCATTATTATTATTATACTTTCATATGATCTGTATTTTGGCATAGTTTCTATGGCTTGATGCCTTTCCTAAATCCAGCCACTTTACAGAGTGTACTTGAGGTATTTTATTGTGGTGCCAGCACTACCTTTTTACAGAGTGTACATGGTGTTTTTTTTTATAGTTCTATCTATCATGCTTCCGAGTTCAAATCCTTCTAGAGTTAACTCTACTATAATTCTTTTGGGACCCTTAGTGTATGCAGGGCAAACCAAAGAGAGTATTGGATGTTCCTGTTGGCATTGGACTATACGATTTTGAAGGGGCCTTCTTGCCTCTAGTCTTAGTTCTTATATTCTGTTCCATTACTTATAAGTAGATTCTATACACTACATTCACCCCACCCTATATACATACACACATATATATCTTTTTCTTTTGTGTTTTTCCTGAAGAAGGGCAAATGCCCAATATGTTGACTATGTAAATCACTTTTCTTCCCCCAAGTGTGAAACTAATACAACTTTATCTTATAACATCCCCTTGTTTGTTCGTTTTTTGTTTCCTTGATTTGTATCCTTGTGTTTGTTTTGTTTCATTTATCAACTATATATATATATATATATATACAACATAACCCCAACCCCAGCCCCCTCACCCCTCCCCGCGCCCCACCGTTCCCACCCACCAAACGCAATCCAAAACTTCAGAGTTGGTACCATGAATGTAGGCACCTTAAAAGGTCGCTCTAACAAGGTTGTAGAAATGCTTGAACGCAAGGAGGTTGATGTTTGCTGTATCCAAGAGACCAGGTGGAGGGGTGGGTCTGCTAGATTCATTGTGGGTAAAAAACGATGCTATAAGCTTTTCTGGGTGGGAAATGACAATGTGCTGGGTGGGGTAGGAATCATGTTAGCAGAAAAATGGGTAGATAAGATAATAGACGTAAATAGAGTGAACGACAGAATAATTAAAATAAGAGTTGTCCTGAATAGAACTACTGTGACAGTAATATCTGCGTACGCACCCCAATCCAGACTGCCTGGTGTTATAAAAGACAGATTCTATGAGAATCCATGGAGGCTATGGGTTTGATACTAGAAATGAGGAAGGCGCCAGAATCCTGGAATTCTGTGACGCAAATAACCTAACTGTCTGTAACACTAACTCAAAAAACGAGACAATCACTTGATCACCTATAGATCAGGGGAACACGCCAGTCAGATAGATTATATCCTTACCAGAAGACCTGATAGAGTGTCTATTGTAAACACTAAATCCCTCCCCCATGAAGAATGCACCACCCAACATAGACTCATAGTCAGCGACCTCGTAGTCAGGACAAGACGTACTCGACAACAGAGGAGGACTATCCTCAGGAAAAAAATATGGAAGCTAAAGGACCCCACAACCAGTAATAAATTTAAAAGCATATTACTTGATGCTTTTGACAGTAAAGAAGAGCAATTAGAGTCATACAATATAGAGGAACAGTGGGAATTCCTGAAAGCTAACCTGCTGAAGGTGGCAGATGATGTCTGTGGCTGGAGCAGGCCTATAGGCAGGAGGAGAGTAACGTGCTGGTGGTGGAACAGTAAGGTGGAGGAGTCAATTAGGGTCAAAAAGCAGACTTGGAAAGTATGGCGGGATGGGGGAAGTAGAGAAGACTATCAAGTGGCCAGGAGGGAAGCTAGGAGACAAGTGTACTTTGCAAGAAGGGAAACAGAGGAAAGAAAGTTCAAGCATGTTCTACAACGCGAGGACCAAAAACGTGAGGAGTTCAGGATTGCTAGGCAATGTGTCAAGGAAAACAGTGATATTATCGGAGAGAAGTGTGTCCTTAATGATGATGGTGTACTTGCCATCACTGACGCTGATAAGAAGGTAGCTTGGAAGTGTCACTACGAAAGGCTACTAAATGAGGAGAATAAATGGGAGTAAGACAGTCTCCCCCACATCGATCCAATAGAGGGACCAGCAGTGCTAGTTGAAGGTAGTATAATAAGTAAGGCAATCAAAGATATGAAAACGGGTAAGGCGGCTGGGCCTTCGGAAATAGTTGCTGAAATGCTGAATGCATCTGGAACGGTGGGACACACTATGGTCACCCGGATAGCAATCCAAGTCATACAGAATGGGATCGTTCCGAAGGACTGGCGTAGCAGCATCATCATTAACTGCTACAAGGGTAAAGGAGATGCCCTAGATAGGGGTAACTATAGAGGCATTAAATTAATCGACCAGGTCATGAAGGTCACAGAAAAAGTAATAGCGCAACTAATCAGAGAGCGAATTGATCTAGATGAAAAATGCAGTTTGGGTTTGTGTCAGGTAAAAGTACCACAGACGCTCTTTTCATTGTACGACAACTACAGGAGAGGTACCTAGCTAAAAGTAAGCCCCTATACTTAGCTTTTGTTGACTTGGAGAAAGCCTTTGACAGAGTCTCCCGCTCCATTATCTGGTGGGCTCTTAGAAAACTAGGTGTTGATGAATGGCTTGTGAGAGCTATACAAGCCATGTATAAAGAAACAGTCAGCAAGGTTAGAATTAACAACGAATATAGTGAAGAGTTTAGCGTAAAGGTTGGTGTTCATCAGGGCTCTGTCCTTAGCCCCCTTCTATTTATTATTGCCCTTCAGGCTATAACAGAGGAGTTCAAGACCGGCTGCCCATGGGAACTCCTATACGCAGATGATCTAACGCTCATAGCTGAATCAATGGCCGAACTAGAGAAGAAATTCCAAATATGGAAGCATGGCCTAGAATCAAAAGGCCTTAAAATTAACCTGTCGAAGAATAAAGTTCTAGTTTGTAGGAAGGAAAATAGGGCACCAGTCCCATCTGGGAAATGGCCATGCTCAGTGTGTAGGAAAGGAGTAGGCAGAAACTCCATTTTATGTCCCAAATGCAAAGTATGGGTGCATAAAAGATGTAGTGGGATCACAGGTAAGCTAACTAAGAATATAAATTTTATATGTGGCCGGTGCTCTGGTGCAATAAGTAGCAGCAAGTGCCCACAGAATACTAGCTCATTCCATTGCACAGATGGTTCTATAGAAATAGTGGACACCTTCCGTTACCTGGGTGACAAAATCAGCAGTGGTGGAGGGTGCTCCGAAAGTACAGTAGCTAGAGTCAGAACGGGATGGAAAAAGTTCAGAGAGCTTATACCACTATTGGCCGCTAAAGGGTTCTCACTAAAAATGAAAGGCAGGCTGTATGATGCCTGCATACAAACAGCAATGCTGCATGGCAGTGAGACCTGGGCATTGTGTGCAGAGGATATACGCAGACTGGAGCGGAACGAAGCTTGCATGCTCCGCTGAATGTGTAATAGTAATATACGTGAACGGCAAAGTATAAACGAACTAAGGGAGAAAGTAGGAATAAGAGGGATCAGATGCTGTTTACTCGAGAGAAGACTACATTGGTACGGTCATGTGATGCACATGAAAGATGACAGCTGTATAAAAAAGTGCAGGGCAATAAAAATAGACGGTAGCCATGGAGTAGGCAGACCCAGAAAAACCTGTGAGGACTTGCTAAATTCCGACCTCACACACTTACACCTCTCCAAGACAATGTCACTGGACCGAGATCTTTGACAATACACAGTAATACAGAAGACCCGCCTTGCCTAAGTACAAAGCGAAACCTACAGTCAGTAGGCACCTCTAACAAAATACACCCCAGCCCCACTACCCCACCCCATCCACACCACCCCTTCCAATGTAAAGTTATGTTGGTACCACAGCATCCAGTTCGAAACAAATGAGAGCATGTAGGTGTCACGACAAAAAAACACACAGTCCACACTGTAATGTGGCTGTGTAGGTAACACGGTAAAAACCTCCCAGTCCACACTGTAAACGTGGTTGGTGGTAGGAAGGGCATCTAGCCGTAGAAAACCCGCCAGACAGTCCTATACGAGCAAGACCACCAATCTTGCCTCAAGTGGGAAAATTCCCGTCCAAACCCATGCTAGCGTGGAAGATGGACGTTAAACGATGATGATGATGATGGTATATATATATATATATGCTGTAACATGGAACAAACTACCTGCATCAGTTGTTAGCTGCAAAGACACTGCATCCTTTAAAACCTCCATGCTTCCTGAAATTTGCCAACACTACACCTAATATCTCCCTCCATACACATGCACACATGTATATCATGACTCATACACTGACATTTGTACATTATTCTATCTACTATACACGGACCTTTGACGAGTTGTAGTGCACCTGAGAACTGTACACAGTAATTTCATTATTATTATATATATATCAGTAACCCATATAGAAATCTTATTTATTTAGCACCGATTAATAAAATACAGCAAGAAAAGTTTGAAATGTTGCTGATATTTCACAACTGGTCTGGGCATCTTACCAGCTTTGTGGAAGACTGAATTGAAAGAGAGAGCATGAGTTGAGAATGAAGTGGGGAAATGATGTGTTGGGTTAGTTGAAGGGAGATGGTCACAGATAGAGCATACTAGTATTAGTGGTGATGTGAGTAGTAGAGACAATGATGATAAGTAGCATTAGGTCAGATCAGATGCATTCACTCTCCTGCTCCACCCCTTCACTATTGCTCAGTTAGCATGGTGTATGGAATATCATGGCAGGATCATGAAAGAGAGGGTACAAAACATTTCTGAACAGCCATATCCAATTTTAATTTTAGTGAGTGTTGCTGTACTTGTACTAGTAGTTAGATGAGTGTTCTTCAGCAAAATAAATCAACAGACAATTTAGTCCTGTGTCATTTCTTTAACGAGTTTCAATTTCTTGAGGCCAGTCTTTACCACTTCTTCCCATTCCTTATTTGGTCTTCCTCTTCCTTAGGCTTCATCAACTGCCATGCTCCATACAGTTCACATGTCCATACAAGCATAGTTGTCTCTTGTATTCAGCTTTTCTCTCAATCCATTTGTATTTTACTGTTTATATGCCCTAAAATTATAGATTATATACATTAATATAACATCTATTATATTAATATTGTAATTCAATAAAGTTTTAGTCCATGATTGACAAATTTAATAAAATCAATCTAAAAAGATAAGAATTGATATATTTATATTTTCATTAATGTAAACTATCAGTGACATTGTTCTAATTAGTGACCTAATCTTCACTAATTGTTCAGACATATTCTAAGCTATATATATATTGATTGTTTTATAATAGGGATTAAATCATTTTCTGCATACTCAGCAGTTTTAAAAATTTGTTTTATATTAGCAATTCAAGTTTATATTATATTTTATTTTTTTATATTGTATTTTATTATATTAACAATTCAATTTTATATTTATTTCTAAATATAGGTGAATGTACTTAGTTTCTATAACATTCATTTCATAATTACTGCTTCTATAATAATAACAACCACTTTTTTCTCTATCAGTTTGTATTAATTCACTACAGACTTGACATCCTTGTTTGACTGTCTCCCTACTATTTCTAAAACACTATTGTTCTTTTATATGGAGCATTTCCTATAGAATTTGCTTTTTATTAGTCTTTATTTATAATATGGCTATATTGTCAGTATTAATAATATTAATACTTTATCGGAAAGATGACGTACTTTTGTATACTCTATCAGGATAGTATTTCATCATAGGAAAAAAAAAAAACCCAGTTGAGGATTCTTTTCAGTCAATTAACTATTGGCTAGTATCTTTAATACATTTCAAGCTAAAGACTTTAAGCTTTCATTTGCAAGTATCTCTGTTTCACATGATAATTCTTACACCTTCAATATTGCCACTATTGCATCATTCAGCAAGCTGCTCCATATTCCAGTGAGAAATTCATTTTCAACCACCACTCCATACCATTCCTACCTTGATTGCATATTTCAAAACAAAGGTAATGTTGTTAATTAATTATGTTTCAGAAAAGAAACCAAATTATGTATTTTTTTTGTACTATCCTTCTTTATTGATTATTGATTCTTCTCTCGATCATTACTATATTTCTCATGAAAAACACACCCTATGATTTTCAGATCATTTTGAAAATAGTCAAAAATTTCAGGGGTTTTGTATATAAAAATGTTCTCATTATTTAGCTGGAGTATCATCATCAGCATCATCATCACTGTTTAGTGTCCATTTTTCCAGGCTTGCATAGGTTAGATGGGTCGTCCACACTGGGAGACAAGTCTGGCCAGAGTTGGCTATGCTGTACCTTGCTCCAACGGGGACTGTAAATTTGGGGATTTTACAGCTGGATTCCGTTCCTAACAACAACCACATATACAGTGGGGAATATATCCCATCAAATATAAACACTTTAAAATAAAGTTTTGTATCATAGAACCAGGAATCAGGGGGAAGGGGTTCAGGCAGTATGTTAAATAATTTAACATCTTCTTCAGCACAACACAACAAAGCTGTCATATAAGTCATTTAGAAGAAAATATTTTAGTAACATATTCAGTACTACAACACTTTGGTTTAATATTTATTTATGTAATGTGGAATAAAATATATTGTTAGGCTGTTTTCCTAGAAAACATTTATCATATATTTACATTTTGATTCTTAAAAATCATCATTATCATTTTTTATTACCACTTTTCAATGCTTGAATATGTTAGACATATTCTTTTCAGCACAGCTTGCCCACCACATTTTGCATTCTGAGATTGGCTCTCATTACTTATGCCCATGTTTTCCTTGCTCTTCCTATTTTTCAGCTTCCTTCCAATTGGAACTGCTGGCACTTCTTTGTCCCCCAACGATCATCCTCCATACCCATCATATGTCTGTACCAGCACAATCTTCTTTCTTGCACACCTCATCTGATTCAACTTTTGTCCAATTTTTCTCCCAACTCATTTGTGCTTTGTTGTTTTTGCACACTAACGTTACACATCTAGCAGTGCAGGCTAGTCTCACTTTTTTCTAAACTTTACAATCTTTTGCATTTGTGTCTTATTACCTTACAATGTCACACTTCACATGGGAGCATCAATATAATCTATGCTTCAAAGAGAGATAGAATATCTTAGTTGCCAGCAAAGTTAATAGCTCTCTGAACCTTTTCCACCTTGTTCATACACTGGCTATTATGGGTTCAAAGTACCTTTCTTCAAATTTAATTTGGTCACATAGATAACATAACTAGTCAGTTGTTTCTAAATAACACCACCATCATCATTTAACTGGAATATATTGGATGGATCATTGCATTAAGTCAGTACTTCATCAGAGTTACTAATCTCTCACTAGTGGGCATGGTTTCTACAAATTGATGCCCTTCTTATCACCAACCATTTTACAAAGTGTATTAGGTGCATTTTATCGTGGTGCAAATATCTTATAATAATGTAATGTATAAATCATTCAATATTTCTATCTAACAGACACTTTGTTTCTATTGAAAGTACATTCCGTGTCCATTATAAAGTAGTTTCTATTGGTGAATTGGCAGAGTTATTAAGGTGTGACTGTATTATTAATAAAATATAGTCTATTTCAATTAATTGTTGAAACATTGTTAGTGATTTACTAAAATCATGAAATAGTAACTTAACATATTGTTATGTAAAATTCTGCCAGAAGATTTTAATTTAAATAGGAATGCTTTAAATTGGGTAGGTTTGTTTCATATAACTAGAGTTGGTTTTGGCCAGGTTTATAGTGAAGGCACATGGCTTAGTGGTTAGTGAGCTGGATTCACAATCATGAGGTTGTGATTTCACTTTTTGCACTGGGTGATGCGTTGTGTCCTTGAGCAAGACACTTTATTTCATGTTGCTCCCTTTGCCAGGAGTTATGACCGGTAGATAGTATTAGCAATGGAAAGATTGTTTCCTTGGTTCAATTTGACGAGGTCCAACCCACTCGTCAAGCAAATCAGGCCTGGGATCTCATCAATTGATCAAAGCACTAACTAAAGGGTTAAATACCTTGCTATATTTTCTAGTTCACTGTATTCTGAGTTCAAATCCTGTCATATTCAGCTTTGCCTTTCCTCCTAAATACCAGTCAAGGAGTGTCGGTTTGGCAGAATTGTTAATGAGTCAAATGAGATGATATGCTGTACCTGATCTGGCTCTATGAGTTCAAATGTTACCTTCATTTGCTAGGAGTTGTGACTGGCAGAGTATCAGTAATAAAAAGACCAATGGAAGCATTGTTTCCTTAGTCTGTTCTAATGATTGGTTCCTTTAGCTTTTTCTATTTACCTTACAAATCTTTCCTTGAAAGTAAAATGAAAAGAAAAAATATGTCAGTGATATATTGTTCACAATTATATGTTATTTCTGATTTGAAGTTAAATATATGTATTGTAGCTATTTATAAAACAATGAATTCAGTTGTTAATGTAAAGAAGTCATTGTCACTTTTTTTTCCACTAAGAAAAAGTTTTATTATTTCACTGTTTAGATATACTACAATATTTGTAACATGTCAGGGCAAGTATCTCAGTCTAGGCTAGTCATGTGTTGACCTTTTTCCAGACACTCTACTGTCTTTGAGCTATTAATACACCAGATAAATAATGTAATAAGCATTACATGGTATTAGTAAAATGATAAACGATTAATCATAATAAAGAGATGATTGAAGCTGTTAAGAACCAATATATATATATATATATATATATGTACAGCAAAGGTAAAATATAACTCTATTTGTATATATATATATATATATATATAAACACACGCACACACATATTACATCATCATTGTTATGTTGGGTTATCCATTCTGGTATGGGTTAAACAGAATGTTTTGAGGCAGTTTTTTTTAGCTGGATGCCCTTCCTGATGCCAGCCTCTTTAGTCGTCTCATAAAATAAACAAAATGGTGTATCATTATATATATATATATATATATATATATATATATTACCATCATCATTATTAATGTTTAATACAGTCTGAGTTCAAATCCTGCTGAGGTTAACTTTGCCTTTCATCCTGACAGGATTGATAAAATAAAGCACCAGTAATGTACTGGGGTTGATTTAATCGAATTTCCTCTTCCTCCAAATTAATGGCCTTGTGCCTATACTAGAAATCATTCCGGCGAGGTTAACTTCGCCTTTCATCCTTACGGGGTCGATAAAATAAAGTACCAGTAATATACTGGAATAATTGCTGGCCTTGTGCCAAAAGTAGAAACAATTATTACTGTTTAATGTCTATCTTTCATGCTTGCATATGTTAAAAAGCTGTCATGTGCTGAAGCCAGACTGGTCAGGTGACTAGGTCTTGGCTTTTACACTTTGTTTTAGCTTGGTTTCTATGGTTTGATGCCCTTCTCAATGCCAACCACTAAACAACATCTACTAAGAGCAAGGTTTTTACATCTAGAGGCTCTTTTGTAACACCAGTCACTTTACAGTGTGTACTGGAACCATTTTATTGTGACTCCAGCACCACTACTTTACAGGGTAAGCAGGGTGCTTTTCATCATGGTACCAGCACTACAACCTTACAGGATGGATTAGGTGCTTTTGTCAGGGCACTAGCACTAATTCGTTGCAGTACTTTGGCGCTCAGTGTATTTAGTCTGGCTGTGAAACATTGTTGGGGCTTGACGCTGGAGTACAGCTATTGCACTGCTCAAGATGGGGGTCATGGTGGTGTCATTAAATCAAGTAGATTATATCTGACATATGGGCTGTACCCAGCTTCCTTTGATGGCCTAAAAGGGATGTTTATGTATTGCTTTGAGCAAGAGGGTGGCTGGTTTTTTTGTCAGTCATTTTGGAGATGTGTCAGGCTTTCCTTGGTTGGGAAAGTGTTGAAAGTGCAAATGTTCAGCAAGAAAAGTGAATCAGTGAAGATTTGTCCTAGCTTTCCATACTAGCAGGTGAGGTCCTGAGAGTTGTTTCATCTCTCTGCTTCTTTAGGTTTAAGGGGAAGAAGAGGATCAGAAGCATACTGGCAGGTAATTCAGGAGTATATTAGTAGGCAAGAGGTGGGATCTGAGTGTTATACCACCTCTCTGCTTCTTTGGGTTTAAGGTGTTGAGAGTAAAGTGGTAAACCATTCTTGATGTTCTGCTACATTGCACTTACGTAGAAAGGTGATTTTGATATATTATGGAATATTGCATATTTTCTTGATCCTGGGTCCTCTACTTTGTGAGGAGCAGCTGCATGAGGTTAGTCTTCACCACCTCATCCCACAATTTCCTAGGTCTTCCTCTTCCAAGGGTTCCTTTGTTGGATTTCAAGTGCTCTGCACTTTGTTATGCAGCTGTCATCTTTTATATGCCTCATATATATATATATATATCAAAAGTAGGTAACTGAGACTGCACCAATGTGTATATAAATATACACATTTATAATGTGTAGGCATGTAATGTATATACCGCATATACTTGAGTAATAGTTGATCACATGTAAGAGTTGACCCCCTATTTTGGGGCAAAAATTCTGGAATTTTCCATAGGTTTTGTATAAACGTAAACCCTAGTATTTCACAAATAACAGGTCAGCATTTGTAGATGCTCTTCTTTTTAGTCACCTCTTATGACATACAGGAATGTTGTGTATCTATTCTTAACCAGTTACACTTTTCAGTGTTTTTGTGCTTGTGTGTGTGTGTATTTATTGTGCTTTAGTTATCCCAATATTATTATATGGATATGAAACATGAACACTGTCTGTCAGTCAAATCAAATTTCTAGACACATTTACATGAGTTGTTTATATTCAATATGTAACATTTCATGGGATGTCCAAATACCAAATAACAAAATCCTTGAAAAGTGTAAGCTAAGGGGCATTGAATAATTCTTGTTACAGGCAAAAATGCACTCGGTGGGGCACATCAATCATATAGAAGATACAAGAATTCTTAAAATACTTATTCACAATCAGCTTCTAAACGCCCCCCAACAAGCTGTTATCACAGAACCAAGGAAAGCTTAAAGCTGTTGGAGTTTGATCAATAATCTTGGGAACATTCACTCTTCATGTGTCAAACTTGGTATGGGAGTGCTTTCATCAGATTATGAGCTTTCAGAAATGGAAAGAGACAGAAATTTTGAATATTTAAAAAAGTATTTTTATTTTCTAAGTTAGAGAAAGAGGCTGCACCCATAACCTATGCACGCACGCCTTATAAGAGCAATGAAATTTATGGTTAAATTATTGCAAATCAACTCATTCCAAAAATGCATATACAGAGAAAGAAATCCAGAGGAATGAAATTCAGGGTTCCAAGGTTCTATGCTGTCATTGGTTTATCAGGTCACTAAAATATGAAGCCACCACTCATCTTGATCCTAAATGTCATCACTACTATGAGGTTTATCATGTACATATGATGCTTTACTACCATTCACAGTATCTATACTTTTATTAATTTATTGGTTTCACTCAGTTCAACCTACAACTGAGTGCCACCTGTACCAATCTTATCAGACTCAGATGATCTGCAATGGTCATAGCTATAGGCTGTCCACTTCCTCCTCTTATAAATAAAACACAGATATACAGGAAATGAGTTTAATTATTTTAATTAAAATTGCTAAAGTACAGTTCTACCATTCTCATCCTTTTCACAGTTCTTTTGTCCTATTTTCTCTAATTCCTATTGCCTTGGCACTCATAATCTCACATGCATTGTTGAGCTTCCAAATAATTAAACTTACTTCCTAGTTATATTTGTATTTCTTATTCTACAATACTTGAAGCAAACTACAACACTTTGTTATAAATATACAGTTAAATGTTGTCCATTAGTATTGGATTAATCATTGCATATTATTTACTCTGGTTTATTATTTTCTGAGTTCAAATTCCACTAAGGTCATGCTTCATTTTCATCTTTTTCAGTAGATACATTACTTACAAGTCTAACATGGCATACTGGCACAATTTTTATGGCATTGTATATGATTCTTTGCTGTATTTGTTCTAATGTTTTGCATTCTTAGTCTAAATCCAGTTATGGCCTTCTTATAAGGAATACCTAATCTATCACCCAATTTAATACCAACAGCTGGTTTTTTTAGAGGAGGTAACACTGTTGCAAGCATTTGGGCCATATTTCTGTTTCTGAGGATACTTTCCTCCTCCCAACAATCTTAGAGACACTGAAAATGGTTATGAGCATTACCCCCCACTCCTTGATGAAACAGTAAAATGAAAAAATTGACCCGAGTTTTTCTAAAAGGCTTGTATTTAATCTTTTTTGTAACTTATGGTGCCATTTGTGTCTTGAAATGACTTTATTTGGAATATATTTATATGGTCCCTCTTCAATCTTCAGAGAAGCAGACATATAAACTTTGAAGAAATCATCATCCTCTTCCCCCTAATCATTGTATGTTCATTTTCTATGCTGGAAAGGTTTGGATGGATCATCACCATCCAAGACTAGACTGGTTGGGGTATGATGTTTTGCCAACTCATTCCATATTTGGCATAGTTTCTACAGCTGGATCGCTTTCTATCACCAACAACTTTACAGAATGTACTGGGTGCATTATTAATGACATCAGCACTACCACATGAGAGAGTGTTTTGGGTACATTTTATCACAGCACCAGTACTATAGAGGTTATATGCTCATCCAGACTAAAGAGTTCTTTCTCCCCTTTATTGTGAATAAAAGGGAGAAATGGAAATCAGACAATACAGATACAAAATAAATGGACATCTGTCAGTCTCAAGAATTAATGATTCCAGTTGTTCAATCAATGATTTGGCCTAGTTGTTAATTTAATGTGTAAGAAATTTTAGGAAGGGCATCCAGCTAAAAAACTTATGTCCTAATATGGAATATATGAACAAGATATGGTTCTTTGACTCATCTAGTATCGGCCTGTGAGGATCTGTCCAGCCTATGCCAGCATGGAAAAGGAACAAAAGATATTGATTATAATGATAGTGACACAGGGCTGGTCTATTGCATTATAAGTAGCGTCCATTTAACAGACTTCCAAACAGTAATCATTTACTCAATTTCACCGACAAGACTTAGGACAACCCAAGGATATGGCAAAAGACACTTGCCTAAGGTGCTATGCAGTTAATAGATATAAATTATAGAGGATTCACTTATATGTCAAATTATCTATTTGAGCTCCTAATAGACAACTACTATGATATTCTATTGAGAGAAAATGAAGACTCTTATTATTACTACAATAGATTCTGTTGTCCTCTAACTATTTTTTCCAACCAGTTAATTGGTTATCACGTCAATGGTAACAAATTTAAAATATGGAATCAACTCTTGCAGAAACATTAATTTGCCAACAACTTCCTACTTAACAATGGAACGTGAAATAATTATTTCTATCAGCTACAGAAAATGGTTTTCTATTGTCCCTTTATATAGGTATGGATTACCATTGTGTATTGCATTCATGTTTATCACATTTTAAAGTCATGTAAGATGGTTTACAAATGATCAGGTTGAAACTATAAATGAGAACAAAAACAATTAGATGATCGGTGCCCAGAAGGATTATTCTTTTTCCCATTTGGGGGTGTAGGTGACTGATCTGGGATGCCACATGTGTCACTTTTACCAGTGATAATCTAGCATTGACAGACCCATTCTTTTTTGTGTTGGTCACCATCGATAACTCTAGTGAACTTGGTCCCATATATATGAAAACAAGATGGTGCTGTCATGCCTGAAGAAGGAGCTCGACAAGGTGAAAGTGTTGATGCAACTGATATTGCTGGCCTGTTTGGCATGATAACAATTCCACAAACTTATCTGCAAGCTGCAACTGAGTTATACTCTCCACCTAAGGGTCTAAAGTTTGTCCCTCTCCATTTTTTGTTGTTTTGTCTTTTAAAAGTGTTACATAAGAATAATACAAATTTGGTATATATTTTATACTGTAGCCATGAGGTAGACTATTCCTGTTTATTTTCGTGAATTTGGAAGCATTTTAGAAATTAAAAAAGAAGTTGGTTAGACATTAAAAATTTGTTTTTTGAAAACAGAAAATATATTTTTCCTCAGCTTAATACAGCAGTGGATTTAAAAAAAAAATATTATCATAGTTTGAAAGTATCTGTCAGGTTATGGTTTCAATTCTCAGACAGCATGTTAGGTCCTTGAGTAAAGCACTTTATTTATCTTTGCTCTAGTCTACTCAGCTGCAAAAAAAAAGTAAAAAAAAAAGTGTATTGGCAGCAGTAGTAGGGGGGGGGGGGTAACTTTACAACAGATTGGCAGACTGTCATGGATGGGGGATGGGAACCTTGTGTTCTCTGTTACTTAATGCTACATGAAGCCAGGATAAGCTCTGGCCTAAGGAGCCTCTAGGCTAGAGAAGAAAAACTGTTCACTTTAGTAAGTAATGTTGTAATTAAGACCTAAATATAACTTACCTGTTTCCTCTGATTAAGGTAAAAGAAAAGAATAGCTTCTTTATTCCTCTTCTGTAGTGGTTCTGAATAATCTTAAGGCATTTATCATCAATAAATTAAAACACTAGGGTTTGAAGAAACTTGAGATTGTGTGGGTGGGTAGGTGCAAGGCCAGCAAACATCTGTTCAATAAAATTCAGAAAATGTACTGCATATATGTGTGCGGGTGGGGTATGGGGGGGGGGGGCACGTGCGTTGGTGTTTGTGTGTGTACTGTAGAGACAATGGTAACGTTTCTGGCAAGTTGTGAGCATGGGTGTTATGTTGTTAAGAAATTCACTTCAGAACCATGTGGTTTTATTTCAGGTTCAGTCCTACAGAGCATGTCCCCTTGGACAAGTGTCATCTATGAGTATGCTATGAGTATGAATTTATTAGACAGAAACTGAAGGAAGCTTGTCGTGGGGCTGTATATATGTGTGTGTGCATGTATATATATTTAGGGACTGTAACGTCAAGTGACTCTAGGTTCACTAGAGTGAGCACTCGATGCGTAGTTTCCAGTAGGTATTTTGGTGTTGTGCTAAGCAGAGAGTAATAATAATAATAATAATGGTTTCTTATATAGGCACAAGGCCAGTAAGTTGGGGGAAGGGGAAAGTCGATTAAATCGACCCCAGTGCGTGACTGGTACTTTATTTATCGACCCCCATAAGGATGAAAGGCAAAGTTATCCATGGCGGGATTTGAGCTCAGATCATAAAGAGCCGTAACTCTATGCTGCAAAGCATGGCGTCCGATCCTCTACTGATACTGCCAATCCACCGCCCTTCTATAATAATAATAATAATAATAATAATAATAATAATAATAATAATAATAAGGACATGGTGTTAAATCTTCATTACATTTTTTGTTTTGCAATTAATCACATCAAGGTTCGATCTGCATCAATTGGACCTGACACTGGAATCAAAAGTTCATCGGACTTCTGTTATGGTAATGACAGAATGATTCATATATATATATATCAGACCGTGTGATGTCTCAGACCATGTGATGTGTTGTTTCCTTGAGCAAGACATTTTATTTCACATTGCTCCAGTTTACTCAGCTGTAGAAATGAGATGATAGGGACCCCAGTCCCTATCATTCCACTGCAAAGTGGTCGTGGAGGTGCCACGACAAAAAAGCACCCATCACTCACTGTAAATGAGGTTGGTGTTAGGAAGGGCATCCAGTTGTAGAAATCAAGCCAGAATCAGTTCCCATCCCACCCTTACAAGCAGGGAAAAGTGGACGTAAAATGATGATATATATGTATGTAAAAGGTAAACAGAAATAACAACACAATCAGTACAGTATATGGAAGGGATATATTAGGTTAACGCTTGATATAGCAGGAAGAGGGCTTTAACGTTTTGGACACTAGTCCTTTATCAGAAGAAAGAATGAGAAATAAGATAGATTGAGGGGACGGGCAGGTTCATGCTAGCATGTATTAGGTGGGTTGTCCCGTCAGAGCCAAGTCAGGTCAGATGACCATGTCTTGCTCATGCAGAACTGTTTCTTAATGCTCTTCTTAATGCCAATCCCATTTATAGTGCAGCTGGGTGCTTTTTGTTGTGACACCTATATGACCACTTTACAGTGTCATGCTGGATGTTTTTTGTTGTGACACCCACATGACCATTCTACAGTGTGGACTGGGAGCTTTTTGTTGTGACACCTATATATATATGGGTGCTTATCTCTGACAGTTATGTTGTAACATCACCAAAATAATTTGGTTCAAACAATTAAAAATATTTTGTCAGTCGCATCTATCCAGCATTGAGATTGATGGAGATTAAATGCGACGGAGTTTCCATGTATGAAATAAGGTGAAGACAGATGTTATGTTTATACGATAGTATTTATTATATACACAATCACATAAATATATATATCATCATCATCATTTCCGTTCAGTATCCATTTTTCCTTGCTAGCATGGGTTATATATAAGGTAAAGCCCCTTTAGTCACAAACACACACACACACACACACACACATATATATATATATACTAGCAGCAGTACCCAGCTTTGCCTGGGCAGGTAAAATAATATCTGCTTTGATGAAAAGGTGTTGATCTTAGCGACTGCGAGTTTCTTGAAAATCGGTCGTAAGGTGTAGCAAATAGTGAAATGTTAAGTGAAATCGTATGGAATATGTGGGAGGTGGAAAAAATCGTATTTTGAAGAGTTAAACGGCTGCCACGCCGTCCCTGAACAAAAAATGCAAAGTGTAAAGCTACTATAAGATGTGCAATGATAGGTTCTATCTTAGTATAAAAGTTGAATCAAAAAAATTGATTTATGTGTGAGGTGGAGCCGAAGTTTCGAATTTGAATGAAATCGGTTTAAAAATATGGGAGCTAGAGCCTAAAAGGCAGAAATTTGAGCGAAAAGGTGGTATTTTCGAATATTTAAGCAGCTGCCACGCCTTTCTTGAACAAAAAATCCAAAATGTAAAGCCACCCTAAGACGTGAAACAATCAGATCTAGTGTAGTGTAAAATTTGAACAAAGTAGGTTGATTAATGTGGGAGGTAGAGCCGAAAAAGTGGAAATTTGAGTCTAAAAGTGGTAATTTTGAATATTTAAGCTGCTGCGACGCCGTCCCTGAACAACAGATGCAAAATATAAAACCATTACAGGATGTGCAATGATAAATTCTATTTTTGCTTTAAAATTTGAACGAAATCGGTGGCAAAATGTGGGAGCTAGAGCCAAAATTCTTATTTTTCGATACCTAAAAAAAGGTGACACCCCTATTGAGTTTTATCTGCAGAATGAGGCCGGAATAAAAGAAACGATACGCTGATATGTAGAAAACATTCCCCGATGACTAATCTATGAGCCTGTAAAGTTTCATGAAAATCGGTTGTAAGATGTAGGCCCCTATAGGTAATACACAGACACACACATACTTAATGTTATATTTATACAGATGAGTCTGGGTTTCAATTGGGATTAACTACAGTTAGTAAGGTACTCAATACATTAGTAGAGTGTAAGTATCATGTTTAATATAGAAATGGCTTCTACAGGACTAGAACATTTTTGTTCAAAAGAAATCATGAGGAAAGCTTTCCTGGTGATTTTTTTTTAATGAAACAGTTCTAGACCAGTAGAAGCCATTTCTATATTAAACATGATATATATATATACACACACACACACACACACACACACACACACACACATGTATATATGTGTGTTTGTGTTTGTTTGTTGTTGTAGACATCATACTGAGACTGTTATAATCCTGTGGTGACAGTTGTTTATGTCACCCTTAAAAAATTCATCTGGTAGTGTTACAGTGCAATAAACTTTAGCTGCATATACAATACTTAGAATAGAAGAATGCACAAGCATTGGCATCGGTAAGAGCATCCAGCTGTAGAAAAACTTGCCAGAACAGAGATCTCATCCAATTCATTGCAAGCATGGAAAAAGACGGATGTAAAAATGATGATGATAATAGTGATGGTGGTGGATGAGGTAGGGGCAGTGGTGTTGATGTTGGTGGCAGTGGTTGCAGTAATGTGGTGGTGATGGTAGTGGTTATGATGTTGGTAAGGGTGGTGATGCTGGTGGGGTTGGTAAGAGTGGTGATGATGATGAAATTTGCTAGAAAGTAAAACACTAGAGTCTGAGAAAACGTGAGTTTGTGGATGGAAGCTAAAATCAGTTCAATAGTGTTGAGAATATGGAATAACTGTGTGTGTGTGTGTGTGTGTGTGTGTGTGTGTGTGTGTGCTCTGTGTACACAGTGAAGAGAATTCTAACATATCTGGCAAGGCCATTTGTTGAAGAAATAAGAAGTCTGCTGGAATGTTGTAAATAAAGTTGAAGAGAGTAAGAATGGTGGGTGTGTAGGGGAGGAGTTAAGCAGAGGACTAGATGGGAGCATATGGCCAGAGGATATATATATATAGAGAGAGAGAATATAGAAGCATATGGTCATAAGAGCTTATAGATAGAAAGATAGATAGGGAGAGAGAAAGGAAGATAGAGGGGAGGGGTAAGAGTAGATAAACAGAATAAGGGGGGAGACGGAGAGAGTAGGATTAGCAGAAAGAGTGAGGTGGGAGTGGAAAAGCAGAAGCAGAAACTGATGAGTTAAAAATTAAAACAGATAAGAGAAAGTCATTAAAGATTTTTATATTTATTATAAAATCATTATTTTCTACATTTTTTTAAAAAACAGTGTTGCATTTAAAACATAAAAATGAATATAACTGAAAGCCCAATGGGTTCTTCATTTTTTTAAAAAAGACTTTTTATTAATTTTCACATTTGCTTTGTTTATTTTCACAATAGTGTTTAAAAAATGTAAACACACATTTTCCCTGTTCATTTGAAGAAGTAAAGTATAAAATTTTGAATAAATTTTATTGTTTTTTCATCTTCCTGTAATTTCCTCCTCATTCTATCTTAGAATTATTTGCAAAAATAATGAATTAGAAAATATTTATCTAATTGGGTTATGTCTGCATTAACCTATACAATAACCACCAAATTGAGATTAGTCTAGCTTTGTGACTGTTTTTGTTTTGAATTGTTGTTATCTACAGAAGTATTTTTGTTTTATTCAACAGAAAACTGGGCCACAATATATAACATTGAAAAATTTAATTTCCAGCATATTCAGACAACAACAATAAATGTTTTAAGGTCATTTTCTGTGCTAAAACATGGGTTAACCTTGCTGAGAACTTGACACACTTTATACTTTTATGGTAATGTTTTATGTCTAAATACCGTTCTAGGTGCCAACATTTTTAGTTGGCTCTAATGACATGCAGAGATATTGTGTACTTATTCTAAGCCAGATGTAGATACACATAGTGTTGAAGAAATTTCTTTGTGATATTTGTTGCAGCTCTTTGAGTACCACCCTTGTTGAGGTTAATTTTCACTTTCATCATTTGAAGGACAAAAAACAAAAAACATAGAACCTGTCCAAAGTGTTGGATTAGTGGAATTGTTAAAACATTGGATATGTGTAGCATATAATTTGTCTTTTTGTTCCAGGTTCAAATACTTGAGTAGTAGACTTAATCCATCACCTGTTTTAACAACACTACCTGGCTCTTAGTTGTCTTAAGCAGAGTCCACTCCGTTGCAATCCTTCAAGTCAGGTCTCAGGTTTGGGGATATCTTAATCATTCTTCCTCATCAGAGCTGGAGGTTCTGAAGATGGTTGTAAACAATATCCTTCCTTCCCTGACTAAAACAGTAAACCATAAATAAAACAAAGCAAATGGATAATAAAAATGAGTCAGAAAGAAAAATAAAACACACATTTTCTCACACACAACATCAGGGAATACTGATGTTACCTTGCAAAAATATTAGGGGCAACCCAAAACACTTATTACCATGTATATAGTATTAGCAACCAGGTTACTTCAGTTTTTACAAAGCAACTGCTCTTGTGTTTACATTTTCTGACTTGACTTATTGTCTCTATATTCAACAAGTAAAATAATGAATTATTAGTGTCCTTATTGGTGTGTTTATTAACTTTTCATTGCCATATTTCTAATGAAAGATATTGGTGTGATTTAGTAATATAACTAACTTTATCATTATTCATCAGGATTGGCAGAATTGGTAGAGCGTTGGACACCATAATTCACAGCATAGAGTTACGGCCCTTTACGTTCTGAGTTCAAGTACTGCCTTGCATGAATAAAATACCAGTAACACACTGGAGTCGATTTAATCAACTTTCCCCTCTCCTTCAAATTGCTGGCCTTGTGTCTAAATCAGAAAGTATTATTTATCTGATGCTTGTAATATAACCTAAAATTGTAACAGATCATTTTTAGATAAGTATAAACACATTAAAATAAAGCATATTATATTATAGAACTATAGATGGTTACAGCCAAAACATCTGGATGAGGATAAGGATAATGCTCATATCTTTTTATCCCTCTTTATTTGAAGAGGTATTTTTAATAAATTTTGCACCAGATTTTCTTTTCTCTACCTTTATTATTATTCTTTAAAATTTCCAAGATTATTTCTTTTCCATCTACTGTAACAATTAGCGCTTTCTGTTACTTACCTGGAGGCCACTCATAATTTCTAACTATCATCTTTGCCAACATCTATTAATAAAATTTAATTACACATATGTTAATTAGATAAGCTAATGCCAATACCTAATACCTTTTTGCTCTTGGACACAGAAATATAGTTCCAAATTATAGATTTGTATTTAATTCAATCTAGACATTTATTATTACACAGAATCAAATCAATTAATTGTAACATATTTCAAACAAAGGTAATATATAAAGCCACACATAGGTAAATAACAAGGTAAAAGGAGCTACTTACATTTAATTTTATTTGGATGCATTGAATCCCATACACCCATTTGACGTGTTACATGCTACTATAGTGAGAAGACATGTGATCAAGGGTTTAAAGTGTTGGGTGCATAATCATAGGGCCATAGGTTCAATACCTAGACCATGTGATATATTGAGTCCTTAAGGAAGGCATTTTATTTAACAATGCTTCAATTCACTTAGCTGGAAATGAGTCCAAGTGATAGCTGGAGTTTAACTGTATGACAGACTGGTTTTCCATCCAGGGAAGAGTCTCGAATTCTCAGTTGCTTAATGTCCATGAAATTAGGATAATGTTTGAACTTCCTCCAACCCATATAAACATTGAAAAAACCCCCAGATGTAATTCTAATTCAAATCATACTACAGTTTGGCATGTCCCTAAAACTTATGGACAAAATATGTATAACAAAACCCATTAATAACAAGGATTTTATCAAGCTGTTCATAAAATTCAAAAGCAAGATTGTCTAAAGTGAGAAGTGAACCTGTTGGCAGATCACTAATTCTCTGTTATGAGCTTAGCAGCATCATCCTTGTTGTCATTATTACCATCATGGTGAATTGGCAGTATCGGTAGAGGGTTGGACGCCATGCTTTACAGCAGAGTTACGTCCATTTACGTTCTGAGTTCAAATCCCGCCGAGGTTAACTTTGCCTTTCATCCTTACGGGGTCGATAAAATAAAGTACCAGTAATGTACTGGGATAATTACTGGCCTTGTGCCAAAAGTAGAAACAATTATTACCATCGTCATCATCATGTTTATGTGAACATTTCTCTGCTTGCATAGATTGGATGAGACTTTTGAGGCAGTACTTTACAGCTGTCTACCTTTCCTAATAATGTTAACCTATATATTATCTCATATAGTAGTTTATGGCATTGATCATTGTCAAATCATTAAGTTGAGTAATCTATTGTTTATGCAGGAAATCAATCAACATATGCTACCATTTGTTTAAGTGGTTTCAGTGTGAAGTTGCACATAAATACATATGCATGCACATACACACACACACACACACACACATAAACAGGCTTTCACCTATATAGCAATGGGATCGAACTCAAAGCCACATGGCTGTGATGCAAACTTCTTAATCCCACTGTTAGACTCAGGATACCATCACTATTGATGCGCAGACATGCACTGTGGCCAACACACCTGTGGAATTACCTCAAGAACTGGAAATTGATGATAATGAAATCAAAGCCTTGGTCGAGCACAGACCAAGGTTGGGAAACTGGCATCTAGAATGCTGCCAGGCTCTGACAGCTTTTTACCAGCTGAACAATGTGATAGGTGGCTAGAAAATAACACTTGCATTCTACAGAGAGTTAGTGAAAGGTATGAGCTGCAATGGTCTGTGATCTGCTCTGGGCTCCAATGAAGACAGACTGAACAAGCTCTTCCAGAATAATTTCAGGTCGGGCATTATGGACAATTTCCAAAAATCCTGAGCATGGCAGTGCTTCAGAGGAGCACTACCATTTTGAGACAAGCTCTACAGACATGGAAGTGCCAATAGTTGGACCTATCTGAGATGCATCAGGGGGATGAAACCATCTGGCTATCAGGTGACAGATACAGCAATCAGCCAGGCCTATAATGAAAAGGGAACTGTCACCTTCTTTCAGATAGGAGGCATGGCAAGACTTCCTCTACATGGCAGCTATATCGAAGGAAGAGCTATGATGGTCTCACCTAAAGGGATCGAGGACAGAAATCTTCCTCTCTAGCCAATCCATCATCAACTTCTTCAAGTTCCACTTGAGGAAGAAGGTGAAGGTAAAGAGGGAGTTGCTCCATTCTTCTGTTTTATGAACGATTGGTGAGAGCTGCAAGATTGACGAGGCGAAAAGTGGGAGGAAACTAGGAGAGGATGCTTTCAATGCTCATGAGGCTACAGAGAAGCCCATGGTTTTGTATGGGATTCTCCCTGGAATTACCTTACAGTGTAGGTAGTTCCCCCCACTATTGGGTAACTGTTCCTTGTTGACATTCATTATTATTATTGAGTTCAAATCCTGCTGAGGTTAACTCTGCCTTTCATCCTTACGGGGTTGATAAAATATAGTACCAGTAATGCACTGGGTAATTGCTGGCCTTGTGCCAAAAAGTAGAAACAATTATTATTATTATGGATTGACAGTATCGGTAGAGGGGTGGACACCATGCCTTGACGCATAGAGTTACGGCTCTTGCCATTCTGAGTTCAAATCCCGTCGAGGTTAACTTTGCCTTTGATCCTTATGGGGTCGATAAAATAAAGTACCAGTAACGCACTGGGTAATTGGTGGCCTTGTGCCATAAGTAGAAACAATTATTATTATTGTTTTCTATTGTTATATATATTTATTACAAATTCCATTATTATCCCTATTTTTTCTCTTCAGTAATGCCCCCTTTCCTTCACTCAATGTAAAAATGTAAACCCCACTCTGTTATTTTCTTTGTCTATGTATTGTTCCCAATACCTTGGGCCCTTGTGGCCAATAAAATAAATTATCATCATCATCATCATCAGCTTAAAATATAAAAAAACAAAAATGATGAGTCTAGTATTTGAAAATGTTTTAAAACCAGATGTAGTCAGACCTAGAAGATGGACTGTATTGCTTACTAATTCATTGTTTAATTATTTGTAACAGTTAGAAACATCATGTAGTCTTTTCAAATAACTGTTGTTTATAGATTTCATTTGTTTAATTCAAAGAACAATACATTTTTCTTAACATTGTTATATCAGATCACATGAATACCTAATAAGAAATGTACAACACCAACATTTTGTAGTCGTATTTATTTAGCAAGTGACTTAATTTGAGACTGTGTGTTGAAACTAAAGCAATTACATCATGGAAGAGTCATTTTAAGCTATCAAAAACACACACAAAACTGCTAAATTTCCTTTATATTTAACATTCATTCCTTCATGTCAAACGTTTTTGTCCCACTGTTTGTAACCTGGTCCCTGACACCAGGAAATAAATGATAAATGTAAAGTGAAATTAACAGGATTTGTGTGTGTTTTTGAATCAATAAAATAAGCATACAAATTGTTTTTGTAAAATAAATATTTATCATAGCAATGTATTTTCCATTCCATCTCGATTCATGGTATTTTTGCTCATCATCTTATTATATACAACTAAACTTAAGTTTCTGTATCAGCATTTATGTAACTGTGTAACATTTTAAGAGTTGGTGGGAAAAATGCTTAGTATTCTCCTACACACATAGAAATAGATACATACACATACAAATGTATAATAACACATACAGCACATGGGACACAGATAAATGGATATACAAAAATGAACGCATACTTACAAACATTAAATATACAAGTGTTTTAAGGCTATTTTCCCTGTTAAAGAAGGTATAGCTACATTGTCTCTATAGCAAGCATAATACACGCAATGTGGCTCTTTCTAAGGTGATGTTTTCCTGCTGGATAACTGTACCTTAGTACCAACTCTTTTAGTCACCCTTTACAATGCACAGGGATATGTTGTGCCTATTTAAAATCAAATCCACATAGAATTATACACATAAATTAAATATTCCTAATGGTAAAACAATAAAAAAATAACACAGAAGAAATAATTTAGTGAGTAACATTTCTTATTCTGTATATTTGAGTTATTATTTTTATAATATTATTACATTTTTCTTAGAGAAAATTTTCAGTTGAATGGAAAAACATTACTGATTCTTATCCAAAACTATACCACAACATGATCTATAGTTCTTAAGAGGCAGAGGAACTCAGGAGAGTCAATGGCCATCCAACAAAGTATTTTTTTTCTTTTTATGGAGCGAGAGACTCCTAGTCTTCATTAAGACATCTCTCTAGGACAAGGTCACTCTGATGTAATACCTGCAACTTACTTCATTCACACCCAATGATGTAGACCAGTTCTACCAGTGGGATTGGCCCTGTGCAAAGCCTTTATTCACTTAAAAACCTTCAAACACAGGCATTGCGATTCATAGTATTGCTGGCCATAGTCAATCCCTAGCAGGACTCAAAAGCCACATCCATGATTACGTATCAAGTGATAGCAAAACTCGAAATTGAGTTGCAGCCATCATGTAAATGTATGTATTTATGTGTATATATGTATGTATGTGTGTGTGTGTATCAATATATATATATGTGTGTGTGTGTATTATATGTATGTGTATTATAAAAAGAAAGTTATATGTATGTAAATTATATATGTGTATTATATATATGTATATATATGTATGTGTATATATATGTATGTGTATATATATATATATGTATGAGCATATATATGTATATGTATGTATATATGTATGAGCATATATATCTATGTATATATATATATATATATATATAGGAATTAGTGTGTGTATATATGTGTATATATGAATATGTATATATAGGAATGTATATATATATATATATGTGTATATATGTGTGTATATCATCATCTCATCATCATCATCTTCGTTTAATGTCCATTTTCCATGCTAGCATGGGTTAGACGGAAGTTGTCCCACTTGAGGCAAGGTTGATCGGGTGACCATGTCTCGCTCATATAGGACTATCTGGCAGGTTATCTACAGCTGGATGCCCTTCCTAACACCAACCACATTTACAGTGTGGGACTGGGAATTTTTTACCGTTACCTACATGGCCACATTACAGCGTGGACTGTGTGTTTTTTCTCGTGACACCTACACGATCTCGATCTCGATCTCATTTATTTGGACTGGATGTTGTGGTACTAACTTTATAGAGAGAGGTTGGTGTTGGTGGGAGTGGGAGGATAGGGTAGGGGAAGTGGATTGGGGTGTATTTTTGGTTAAGAGGTGCCTACTGACTTTAGGTTTCGCTTTGTACATAGGCAAGGCGGGTCTTCTGTATTACTGCGTAGTAACATTGTCTTAGAGAGGTGCAAGTGTGTAAGGTTGGAATTTATCAGATCGTCCCAGGTTTTTCTGGGTCTACCTACTCTGTAACTACCATCAATTTTGATCGCCCTGCACTTTTTTATACAGCTGTCATCTTTCATGCGCATCATGTGGCCATACCAACGTAGTCTTCTCTCGAGTAAACAGCATCTGATCCATCTTATTCCTAATTTCTCACTTAGTTCATTTATGCTTTGCCGTTCACGTATATTACTATTACACATCCAACGGAGCATGCATGCTTCATTCCTTTCCAGTCTATGCAGGTCCTCTGCATATAATGCCCATGTCTCACTGCCATGTAGCATTGCTGTTCGTATACAGGCATCATACAATCTGCCTTTCATTTTTAGAGAGAAACCTTTTGTGGCCAACAGCAGTATAAGCTCTCTGAACTTTTTCCATCCCGTTCTGACTCTGGCTACTGTACTTTCAGAACACCCTCCACCACTGCTGATTTCGTCACCCAGGTAACAGAAAGTGTCTACTATTTCTATAGAACCATCTGGGCAATAGAAGGGGCTAGTATCCTGTGGACACTTGCTACCTATTGCACCTGAGCATCGGCCACATATAAAGTCTACGTTCTTAGATAGTTTACCTGTGTACCCATACTTTGCATTTGGGACATAAAATTGAATTTCTGCCTACTCCTTTCCTACACACTGAGCAAGGCCATTTCCTTGAGGGTACCTGTGCCTTATTTTCTTTTCTACAAACTAGGACTTTAGTCTTAGACAAGTTAACTTTCAGGCCTTTCGATTCTAGGTCATGCTTCCATGTTTGGAATTTCTTTTCTAGTTCAGCCATTGATTCAGCTATGAGTGTTAGATCATCTGCGTATAGAAGTTCCCATGGCCAGCCAGTCTTGAACTCCTCTGTTATAGCCTGAAGGGTAATAATAAATAGGAGGAGGCTAAGGACAGAACACCAACTTTTGACACTAAATTCTTCACAATATTCATTGTTAATTCTAACCTTGCTGACTGTTTCATTATACATGGCTTGTATAGCTCTCACAAGCCATTCATCTACACCTAGTTTTCTAAGAGCCCACCAGATAATGGAATGGGGGACTCTGTCAAAGGCTTTTTCCAGGTCTACAAAAGCTAAGTAGAAGGGTTTACTTTTAGCTAGGTACTTCTCTTGTAGTTGTCGTACAAGGAAAAGAGCGTCTGTGGTGCTTTTACCTGACACAAACCCAAACTGCATTTCATCTAGATCAATTCGCTCTCTGATTAGTTGCGCTATAACTCTTTCTGTGACCTTCATGACCTGGTCAACTAACTTAATACCTCTATAGTTTCCTCTATCTAGAGCATCTTCTTTACCCTTGTAGCAGTTAATGATGATGCTGCTACGCCAGTCTTTTGGTATGACCCCATTCTGTTAACTATACGGATGACCATAATATGTCCCACCATTCCAGATGCCTTCAACATCTCAGCAACTATTTCCAAAGGCCCAGCTGCCTTGCCTGTCTTCATATCTTTGATTGCCTTACTTATTATACTACCTTTAACTTGCACCGCTGGCCCTATTGGATCGATTTGGGGCAGACTATCTTTTTCCCACTTATTCTCCTCATTTAATAGTCTCTCGTAGTGACACTTCCAGGATATCTTCTTATCAGCATCAGTGAGGGCAAGTACACCGTTATCATTACGGATACACTTCTCCCCGACAATATCACGGTTTTCCTTGACACATTGTCTAGCAATCCTGAACACCTCACATTTTTGGTCCTCACGTTGTAGAACAAAATTGAACTTTCTTTCCTCTGCTTCCCTTTTTGTAAGGTACACTTGTCTCCTAGCTTTTCTCCTGGCAACTTGATAGTGCTCTCTACTTCCCCCATCCTACCATACTTTCCAAGCCTGCTTTTTGGCCTTGATTGTCTCTTCTACCTTACTGTTCCACCACCAAGTTACTCTCCTCCTGCCAATAGGTCTGCTCCAGACACAGATTTCATCCGTTGATTTCAGCAGGTTCACTTTCAAGAATTGCCACTGTTCCTCTATATCGCACGTCTCTAATTGCTCTTCCTTATTGTCAAAGGCATCAAGTAATAAGCTTTTAAATTTGTCACTGGCTATGGGGTCCTTCAACTTCCATATTCTTCTCCTCAAGGTAGGCCTCCTCTGTCGTTGAGTACATCTATTCCTGACTGTGAGGTCACTAACTACTAGGCTATGTTGGGAGGTGCATTCTTCACAGGGGATGGATTTAGTGTTTACAACAGACACTTTGTCCCGTCTTCTAGTAAGGATATAATCTATCTGGCTGGCGTGTTCCCCTGATCTATAGGTGATCAAGTGGTTTTCACGTTTTTTGAAGTTTGTGTTACAGATAGTTAGGTTATTGGCATCACAGAATTCCAGGATTCTGAAGCCTTCCTCATTTCTATTTCCAACCACATAGCCTCCATGGATTCCACCATAGCCATCACTATGTTGTCCAACGTGGCCGTTTAGATCACCAGCAATAATTAGGTAGTTGCTGTCGGTTATTTGGGAGGTAGTGTGCATTAGCGTCTCATAGAACCTGTCCTTTATAATGTCAAGTAGACCAGATTGGGGTGCATAAGCGGATATTATTGTCACAGTAGTTTTATTTAGAACTAGCTTTATTTTAATTATTCTGTCATTTACTCTATTTACGTCGATTACCTTATCTACCCATTTTTCAGCTAACATAATTCCTACTCCACCCAGTCTGTTGTCATTTCCCACCCAGAAAAGTTTATAGCATCGTTTTTTACCCACGATGAATCTGGCAGACCACCCTCTCCACCTAGTCTCTTGAATACAACAAACATCAACTTCTTTAAGTTCAAGCATCTCTACAACCTTATTTGAGCGACTTTTTAATGTGCCTATGTTCATGGTACCAACTCTGAAGTTGGGAGGGTAGGATGGATGGGTTGGAGGGGCAGGGAGGGGTGTGGGAGATGGAATTATGTTGGTCATTCGTGTCTGAAATAGAGAGGGGTCTTTCTATTCTCGTCCTGCAGCAGGAGGTGAATTTATCTTTATCTGTGACATCGTCATTGAATGCTTAGACTTTCCAAATCTCCGTAGTCAACCCATCAAACAGGTCTAAACTTAAGGAGTAGTAACTGGGGCGGTAGCTTTGCAATACTGATTTATTAGGGAACTTACTAAAGCCGCTGGTGGTGTGTGGGGGTGGGAGGGCGGGAAATGGGTAATTTTAGGAGAAAGATTTGATTTAGGAAGGGTCCAACAGAATGAGACAAATCATTTAAAAACATGTAAATATTAATTGAAAATCCGAGAGAAACAAACGGGGAATTTGAATTGTAGACTAGCATAGCTCGGAGTTTAAAAACACTGCTCATTGGGAAGACTATAGAATATGGAAGACAATGCTTACATTCTCAAATCAACAAGTTGACCGTAAGATAATTTAGATAGATATTATATATATATAGGAATGAAAAAGGGCATGCTGTGTTGTTGTGGATGTGATACATATGAATTAAAAATTAGAACGAGAAGCCAGGACTATCCATCATCAGTGATCTACTAGCCATCATAGGTATTTCTTTGCATTAAAGATCAGATACCTCAAGCTAGCGCGAACAATATTTAAAATAAGTTATTGGGATAAAAAGAATTGGGTGGAGAAAGAGAGACAGGTGAACAAACAAGAATGGTGAGGCAACGTAAAGAGAGGAAAAAATGAGAAAATCAAGTCAGTGATTCATATGAACATAAGAACTTGGGAATCATTGACGAGAAGATGAAAGACACATCTTGGTCGTGTGAAAAGTGAGCGAGAAAAGAATTTTGCACGGTGTCGGACGATGGAGGAAGTGAGAGAGGGTGAGTAGCAGAGAGTGAGTGAGTGAAAGTGTAAGGAAGAGGCTAGCCGAGAGAGGGTGACTAGCAGAGGAGGTGAATGAAAGTAAGAGGTAGAAGGAGAGAGAAGAGGATAGCAGTAAGGGAAGAGAAATATATATATATATATGTAAGCACATGGCTTAGTGGTTAGAGCATTGGCCTTGCAATCAAAAGGTTGTGAGTTCAATTCTCAGACCGGGTGATGTGTTGTTTCTTTGAGCAAGACACTTTATTTCACATTGCTCCAGTTTACTCAGCTGTAGAAATGAGATGATAGGGACTAGGGTCCATATCATTCCACTGCAGACTGGTCGTGGAGGTGCCACAGGAAAAAAAACCCAGCACTCACTGTAAATGAGGTTGGTGTTAGGAAGGGCATCCAGCTGTAGATATCAAGCCAGAATCAGTTCCTGTCCCACCCTTGCAAGCAGGGAAAAGCGGACATAAAATGATGCTGATGATGATGATATGTGTGTGTGTGTGTGTGTGTGTGAATATATATATATATATATATATATATATATATATATATATATATATATATATATCGGCAGAAAGAAAATGTATAGAAACCTTCTTACTTAAAGATCCAACTACAATGGGAAGTGATTATTATTATGCTTGCAAAATAAGAACGATGATCTGCTAGAAATAGAGTGAATGACCTGACAATGTTCTGGGTTCAAATATCTCCAGGTGAACCTTATACTTCACTTCTCTATGGGAAATAAATACCAATCATGTTCCATGCTCTCAAGTTAATTGATTATATTACACTCTTAACAAACCTCTGACTGAACAAAGTGGGAAATCATTATGTTTCACAAAAATAAATTTTTATATCTTAATTAGTATTTGGTTAGTTAATTAAATAAACTTAAATGTTATTAGCTGATGCTTTCTTTTATCTATTTCTTTATGTTTGAGATTTTTTCTCATTAATATATAAATAATTAATTTGTATACTTCCTACAACCACCAAGCACACCACTCACACATACATACTTACACACATATATACTACACATATGTTTGTAGACTTTTTTATATGTATTGAAAGTGTAACAAGGCATTTGACTTTATACAAGCTCTCAATACTTAATTACTTCTGCAATATAGGCGGGATAAACTTCAGCAAACAGATTTCCTCCTATTGCTATTTTTAATTCTATATATATTTCTTCTCTGTTTGTTGTTTATTATCGAAAGTGAAAGTAGAAGTATCATAACATCATTTCTACTTTTAATTTAATCCTTTTTCTTTATTCCTTTTCTTTACTTTATTTTTCTTTCTTATTTATTGATTTTTCAACTTTTTGAAAATAGAGCTAAAAGGTTTCATAGTTAGAAGGAAAGAAATAAAAAAAATATGAATATAAATAAATAAGCAAAAATTTTAACAGTTTAGATTGAGAAGAATGCTATAAAGCCATTACACAGCTGGTTTTCTGTAGTACTACTGCTGCTTCTCTCAACTTAATGAACATCACAGGAAAATTCAGCCTATGTAAATGAGAGACACGGATAAGCATTGCAACAGCAGTTCTACTCGATAAATATACATATATATTTATATATATATATATATACACACACACATATACCTATAAACTACTGAACAATAGAAATAATTGTATTATTGTTCCTGTAACAAGGTCCTGTTTATATACACAGGGCGTTTATCATGTGCAATCACTATTAATCCATATATTATTAGTCTTTCTAAGTTTCCTGATTTCTTTGGGATTTGGGATTCTTTTTACCTCAAACCAAACATTAGAAAATATGGAAAAAATAGAGTTTAAACTGAAGAAAGGTATGTTGGAATAATTGATTTTTTTTATTGTTGCTAGTTTAGATTTATAGTTGATAGTTCTGTGAATCAATCAAACTTCTCCATCAAATTGATATTCTTTTATTGTCAGTGAATTAATAGTTTATATGAATTTATGTTTTTGTTACTGTTTATTAAAATAGTCTTAAGCTTGTTATAACATTCTTTCTTTTTTTTCAAATGAATCTGTATGAATTTTATAGGACATATTAGCAACTGCATTTTATTAAAAACACTCAAGCTTGATATAACATTTATCCTTTCAAATGCATCTGTATAAAGTTTGCAGGACATATTAATGATCATATTTTATTAGAATACACCTAAGCTTGCTATAATATTCATTCTTTTCAAATCAATCTTTATAAATTTTATGGCGCATAATGATTATATGTGCAAATGGTATTTTGTTAATTCGATATATATTAATTTTTCCCTTACATTATTTTCTTAATAATATTTTTCAAGTAGTTGAAATTTCTTCATTATAAACGAAAGTGATTAAAACTTGTGAATGTTTGGATCCTATAGAATTTAATATGCTGCTGTTCAAATACACTCATAATATTGAAAAGTCTAAATAAAATTTCTAACATTTTTAATTGTAACTCCTCTGTCATAATTTTAATATTTTTATTTTCTTATGACTTAAAGATCCAATTTTCCAAATAAAAACAAAATATTTAATTGAAATTAATATATGTTAGCCATTGCTTTTAAACTCTTTACTAGCATGAAACTTCATTCCACATTTCAGTAATATTATCATCATCATCGTTTTATAAAATCAAAAGAATCTAAGGACTCATAATCATCATAATTATTTCACCTCTGTTTTTCATGCTAGGGCAATTTGTATAGTGTGTTATATCCTCGGCAGAACTAAGGGGTCATTTTGACCTTATATTGTCTCCATTCTTTAACCAACCATGTTACAGTGTACTGAGTGCACTTTATTGTGAATTTGCTCTGAAACTTTTGAGTGTAAAGAATACTTATTATTCTATATTGTTTCTGTTCATTCAAGACAACATCAATAAAAAAGAGAAAAAGGAGGGGTAGTAGTGTTAAATGAAGAACCTGGTTTAGTGGGTGAAGGGAGAAAGTCCAGCAATGTGTTTTGAGGGAAGCTTGCACAACACAAGAAACTCACTTTACTAGAACTCAAGGTACCAAAGTTTGGCACATTTATAGTTGAAAGGGATATATCAGACTAACTTTATCCACCACATCATGGTAGAATGGGTGCCCTATGCAGGTGAGTGGAGAGGGGAGAATTTTGTTGTTTGTGTTACAAGCTATGGATATCTTAATCATTTGTTTTTTTACTTTCACAAACATGATTGAATACTTCATGCACAAAAAAAGACATTTCCATTAAATAAAAACCTTGAAAAATATACCAGTACAGGATGGTGGACTGGTGAAACTGTTGGAGAATTGAAATTGTTGCCTTGTGGTATTTATTCTGGCTCTTAGAGTTCAAATCTCACTGTAGCCTGCTTGTGTGGTAGACTTAATTTGTTGTGCAGTTTAACAATGCTATTAACAGGGCCCACTCCATTGCAAATATTGGGGCCAAGTTTATCTCTCCTAACAGTCATGGAGACCCCATGAAAATGATCATGGGCACTCTCATTAAAGCAGCATAAATACATATATAATAATCTATAGTAAGGAGATTATGTATCTATATCTCTCTCTCTATATATACATACATACATATATATATTATATATATATATATATATATATATATATATAATTCATTCATTATCATATTTCTAATTAAATATGGTGCCTATAGTTTTCAAATCATTTTGATAAAATAATCAAGAATTTGAGGGGCTGAATATATCTAAATTTCTCTTTAAGCTGCTATTTGGTACACAACTTAACAAAACTTCTTACAAACAATTATAATAGAAGATTTTTAGATAGATACTTTCATATAAACAACTTACTATCATAGAACAAGGGCTTACAGCTGTTTTTGTTTTAGTATTAAACATTAACTGTGTTGTAGTAAACACAGATTCTTTATTAACTCTTATAATTCTGTACCAAATCATAATTACAAAGTACAAAACTGCACTATGACTCAATCCCTTTAACAATTGAAGTCTTTCTTTTAATACTACAAAGTTTCACAACAATCTGTCAAGTAGTAAAGTTACTATAAATATTTGAATTAACAAACCTGCTTTTAGATGTTTCCAAGTAAATCATTAGAGAGTTTTAAGAGCTAAATCCTATTGAACTGGAACAATACTTGTAGTGAATTTTGTCCATCTTATATGTTTTTACAGTAGTCCACTTTTAATCCTCTGAATTACTAGATTAAGCCAAAAGCCAAATAGAATACAGCCTCTCCTGTCATGTTACATATCTTAAACTAGATCATTGATAAACAACATGTAAAACATGCTCTCTTCTCAGGCTAGAGATTTTCAATGACGAGTTTTACTCAATGAATCATGCTGAATCAAGATTACCCAACAACAGTTCTTATGTTGGTATACATTAGCAGAGTATTCAAACTTATCCAATAATAGATTACGGGCTTGTTTTCAATGAAAATTCATAAGAAATATATGCTTGTATTGTTATATACTTAATGCTTCTCTGCCTTTTGTTGACATTTATTTATTCTGAAAGAAAAAAAATGATTTTCTTGTTCTCTCATTGATCTTATTGCATCATCATCCTCTTTCACTACGACCATCATCAACATCATGTTCTTCCACAAGCTAGCATTGGTGAGATAAGTTTTTTTGGCAGTGTCATGTTACCAATCCTCCTTCAACCCTTGTTTATTTGTTTTATAATTAAAGCACTGACTTTTGCATATTGAACTTTAGTTACAAGTGTCACTGTTTGTGGTGTCAAATATGAAGATAAGAAACGTTGAGAATCACACAAATATATATATATATGAGCGGCTTTGTACCAATTTCTGACTACCAATTTCACTCACAGTCATGGGCAGGACCTATAAGAGTGGGGGCCAGGCAGCACTTTGTTCTAGAGCTAAGAAGGTTCCACAGCAACCATGCAACATCCATTTTGAGAAAAACCTTTGCCTGCTTTGGGCTCCAAAGTGGTCTTGTACTGCCTTGCAAAATTTCTTTTGAGGCCCTGGTCATTGGTCAACCTGAGGCTATTGTAGGAGGCAATTTCTTAAGATGGCATGCAGTGGAATAGATTCCAAATCTATTTCAGGTTTACAATTTCTAAAATTCAAATTATCAAATATATCAGACCTTATATGTGTACTACTTATGTCTGTGCATAACAGATAGTGTTCCTTGAAAACAGATATTAAAGGAGTGAAAAAAAGATAATGCCTTATTCAAACGAATAATTAAAATACTATTATTATAAGTTTAATTGATGTGTGTCATCTTAGGCACCTAAAAAGGTAGGTACCAGGAAAAGCATCTGCATCTACCTGTAAAACATTGCCTCAAAAAAGAGCCTATGACGAGAATAGGACCCACAAGTTTAACATCTGATTTAGCAAAGAAATTGGCCTTGAAATACTTCTTGCCTAGTAATATTTAACAGTTTGATTACTGATTTTATTAAAATTATTACATTAACTCTGTATATCTTAATGATACAACTATTCATCAATGCTAAGAGCAATGAAAACAAACAAAAATCCTTAGTGACTAGTATTTAAATAGTACATAATGGATTGGCAGTATCTGTAGAGGGTCGGATGCCATGCTTTGACACATAGAGTTATGGCCTTTGCCATTCTGAGTTCAAATCCCGCCGAGATTAACTTTGGCTTTCATCCTTACGGGGTCGATAAAATAAAGTACCAGTAATACACTGTGAATTGCTGGCCTTGTGCCAAAAGTAGAAACAATTATTATTATATATAACAGTATACAGTTTTGTTGGTTCCAGTTAATAGGATGTGTTCATTTTTTTGCTGCTACAATCAGGATGATTTTCAACAGTTCTCACATTAAAAAAATAAAATAATAATTGTTTCTACTTTAGGCACAAGGCCAGCAATTACCCAGTGCATTACTGGTACTTTATTTTATCGACCCCGTAAGGATGAAAGGCAAAGTCAACCTCGGCGGGATTTGAACTCAGATCATAAAGGGACGTAACTATGCTGGAAAGCAAGGCGTCCAACCCTCTACCAATACTGCCAATCCAAAAATAAAATAATAATAATTCCTTATAAGAAACAGAGGAATGTACACAGAAACTCTGAGAATAATTTTGCTAAACTAGACAAGACTGCTTTGAAGCAGATGGAATGGAGCATGACTCAAAATTCGAGGAGATATGTTTTGAGCGGGGAGACAGCAGATATTTATGGGCCCCTATTTGGTTGTCTGATCTCTGAACTGATATACCAATTCTACCCTGCCATAAATATACATAATGTTGAAATAGATAAAAATGATTTCAACTCTGAATAGATTTTCATCCTCTCCAATATCAAAATATATCCAATAATAGAATATATTATCTTTCTAGTGACCCAAGCCTCAGTTATATTTGATAAAATCTAGCTGTTTGGTTTACATTCTCTCTCTCAATGAATTAGTGATGATAAGGCATTTTATCTTAATTTAGATTTATCTAAGATTACAAATGAAATTATATTTAATTCAACACTTATTGAACTTTCAATATCTAAATAATCACTTGACAGATGAAAGATATGTGACTTTAGTCCTCTAGGCCCGTTTCTTTAATCTGTCTCAAATGGAGTGTGTGTAATAACTATTCTATATCATAGTAACTGTACAGCTTCCCTGTCTGTCTCATGAATGCTGGGATCAGTCAAAACTGTTCTCAGTTTTAGTTTAGAGTTCATGAAATACAAATGTAAGACAGAAATGTGGGAAGAATATTCCAAATGTTATAAAATGCTTTCTTTATACCAGGAATCAGTGGTTGTCAACAGTGTTGTCTATCTATATCTTTTTATCTCATTTGTCACTCTCTCTCTCTTTCTCTCTCTCTCTCACTCTCTCATATATATATAATAAATAAGAGAGACGATTTTATTGGTACATCTTCATTTTATTACATAATTCTAATATATGTATTTGAAAGATGTCGGAGTAGTTATGTACATACATATATATACATATATATATATATAAATCAGGATAAAACCAGTTTGAAACTAGTTAGACTTGGGGTAGTAGAGTATGGCTATATTATATATAGTTTCAGAGTCTGCAACTTGCTGTTGTAAAGGCATGAACTCAGCTGTTGGATATATATATATATATTTTCTTTCTCTCTCTTTTAATCAATCTTTCTATCATTCTGGCTATTTGTCTATCAGTCCTTGTATAGCAAGGAAAACAGAGGTTAAATGATGATGATATATATCATTTTTACAGCCACTCTTCTGTGCTGGTAAGGGTTGGATGGAATATTTTGAGGCAATGCTTTACAACTGGATGCCCATCCTGATGTCAAACCTCTTAGTTTACTTCTGATGGCATACAGGGATACAATGTATCCTAAAATGGGATACACACGGATACATTTATACACAGAGACACACACAGACACATACACACATGTGTGTGTGTGTGGATTTCGTATATCTAAAGATATGCAATATGTTTAATAAATCTTTAGATATACGAAATTCACATACATATATGTATACAGCTGCATAAGAGGTTTTGTACCTGTTTGTTGTCTCCTTGAAGTATGTATATATATATATATATATATATATATATATATATTAGGGTTAAACCAGTAATAAACTAGTCAGACCTTTATTCAACAGAGTACTCAATACTTGGGATAGTAGAGTGTAACTATATTAGAAAGAATTGGAGCCTGATAGCTGAGCTCTTGCTGTTTCAACAGCTAATTGAAGAATAGCCTGGAATTAGCTGTCAAAATGGCAAGAGCTCAGTAGTTGGGATCCAACTCTTTGTTATATATATAATCCACAAACATAGCTGTGTCAAGAAGGGCATCCTCCCATTAAAAACATTTTGTTCAAAAACGTCTTGTCCATGTCAGGCTTGCATGGGAAATAAGGACATAAAAATAACAACGAAGATTATCATGATGATTTCTTTTACAAATTTGAAATGTTTTGATATCACAGCAAATAGATGATTTTCAAATTTCACTATAGATCTTGCAATAATGTCGAAAATACTGAGTTGATCTGTTACAACCTATCCAACCTTTGTTAGCTGGGAGTTTCACCTGTTTATCAATGGTTATATGCTCCATAATTAAGATGTCCCCAGATGTATGTGACAGTACAGAGGACCTTCTCAGCAGAATCAATGAGTGCAATAAAAACAAAAACCTATCTAACAACATAATAGGCAGTATGGACGTGGTATAACTGTACCCATCCATTAACATTGATTTTGCTATGGAAAAATGTGTGGAGATAATCAGTGAGAGTGAGATACAGATGAACTGGGCCTCCTACTTAGACTTACTTATACACCGAGTACCTAGACAGCCATGACCTTACCCATTTCTGCCCCAGTAGACCCATAAGAGGTAGACCCCCCCCCCCCACCATAACCTTAATGGCAAAAAAGACTCCCATGGGAAGGTAGATTGGGTGGATCAAAGCCATACGGACACCCAAAGATAATGATCAGGTGAGAAAGATGGTCATGTATGCAAGAGGGGCTAGTATTAAAACTACCCTAAAGTGCCATATATTCACATTCAACGTAAAGATCTACACCCAAAATGAGGGAGCAGCATAGCTGGTGATGTTGCCAACCTTTTAATGGTATGGTGGGAAAGGAGACTCAAAGATCTCCTTGAAGAGAGCTCCATAGACCTCATCATGGTTATGTAGTCGACATTAATATAGTGATAAGGACATCTCCACAAGACAGTACTAACAAGTTTGATTTAGAACGTAGCACAATGGAAAGCATCTAGCAGATAGCTAATTCCATACACCAGAGTATAACTGTAACTATCGACTTCCCTTCCAAACACCCTAACAATACACTACCTGTATTAGACACGGAACTCTGGATTAACACTATAGACGAGAGAGCCAAAATTCTCCACTCACACTATGCTAAACCCATGGCCTCCAAATACCTGATACTCAAAAACTCAGCAATGTCCAGTAGTGCTAAGTTTAATATTCTGATCGCAGATTTGGTACGAGTGATGAAGAATGTGTCCCGCATGTGCGACCCAACAGAAATGGAAAGACACATCCAACACTTCATCAACCGCATGCAGTTCTCTGGCTACAGCCAAAGAGACAGAGTCAGAGTATACGGAGGAGCCATGGGGAAGTATAAGACCCTCATAGAACTGGACATGAAAGAAATTTGCCTGTTATACAGGAGCAAATCATGGAATAGCTTAGATAGGGCTAGACATAAGATAGGGAAAGCCACCTCATGGTACGACAACCAGAGATACCAGAGTGTCATGTTTGTGGACGCTACCCCTGGAGGGAAATTAGCTAACCAGTGTAGAAAGGCCCTGAGAAATACCCACTTAAAGATTAAGGTGGTAGAAAAGCCAGGAACCACCATAAAATCCCTGAACAGCAAAACCTACCCTTTTAAGAAAACCCACTGTACTAATAGGAAATGTATCATATGTAAGGTAAACCCCCGGATAAACTGTAAAACTAGAAATGTAGTCTATAGCATAAGATGTACAAAGGGTACTTGCAGAAACATGACAACAACATACATAGGTGAGACAGCCCAAAGCATAGGAGAAAGAATAGACCAACACTGGGGGGAATTAAAAGGACAAAAAAAACGCTTCAGTACTATACGAAGACAACAACATGACGGTAACATAGACAGCATAGAAATTAAAATAATATCTAAACATAGAAATGACCCAACAGGTAGGCAAATCAGAGAAGCAAGCGAAATAGAGCAAAGAAAGCCCAAGCTAAACAGAAAAAATGAATGGAATAACAATAACACCCAAACAAACAATACTGACTTAAGAGAAATATAAATAAATAAATAAATATATACACAAGAACAATAACAACAAAACATATATAAACACACACTAATAAACTAAGATAGAATACAATAACCAAAACACAGTCACCCAAACGCGAACGCACACACCAAACACTATACACACATGCAAACGCATGCGCAGAGACAAGGACAAAAATAAATAAATTAATAAATAGATAAAATAAAAGTGGTATAGACACTACAATACATACAATACAGCAGGGGAAACATGATAATAGTACCACTGAAGATGTTGCAGATGTGCAACAAAATAACTTTGTTAGACTATATATATATGTATTTATATCTGTATTTTTGACCGTTGGTCAGTCAGTAATAAACATTGATGGCCGAATGAATTAACTATGGAGATATAAAAGATACAGAAGCGGAAACCAACCGAACAGTGAGTGTGTTCTGTTATTATTTCTGGCAATATTATTACAACAATATGACCCTCCCCAAGTATAACTATTTGTTTCGACACATGATTTCATATCAAAAACCTAGCAAAACAAATATATATGTATATATATATGTATATATATCAAGGTTCGGTCCTCAGCCCGCTCTTGTTCATTATAGTCCTCCAAGCCATAACAGAGGAGTTTAAGACTGGC
>OZ024742.1:297894511-297902011 GCA_964016885.1 Eledone cirrhosa | reverse complement strand
ACGTCTCTCATATATATATATATATATATATATGTATATATATATGTATATATATATATATGTATATATATATATATGTATATATATATGTATTGGTAAACGGAAAAGAAAATGCTGACAAATTGTTCACAGTGAAAAATAGTTTAATTAGGAATAAGTGAGAATTAGTAATAGTATTGGTTAGTATTCAGTTTTGGTTTTAAGTTTACCGGTTACGCATTTCTAATGCTTTTCAAAAATAATTTTGAGATAGAGCGTCCGTGATGTTTACTCCGATCTGATTAGTTTTGGGAATTCTACCTGTTTTTATGTTAAAAAAGTGGCTCCAGCGGTATTAAAATAAGTTTTGCGCCAATTCGTGTTGCAAAAATTCTTGTGGTCAAAATAATTTTGATTGGTCGGTAGAGGTCATGTGAATGTTAAAAATTGATTCTGCGCCAAATGTAGGTTTGTGTCGGCTGATTGAGAAGTCACTGAGAAATAAGTCTTTCAAAACAAATATGTGTGTGTAGTAGTAGTAGTAAAGAGGTTCGTTGTTGTGATAATGGTCAGCAGGGATGTGTGTGCGAACCGCAGCCTGTTGACAGTTCAAATGCCTATTACGACAAGTGTGTGTGTGTGTGTGTGTGTGTAGCAGAGTAATTCGTGGTAGAGGGATGGTCAGTAGGAATGTGTCTGTAAGTGTGTGGGGGATATTTTAACATGTTAAAAGATATTTTTCAGCTCGTGTCTTATACGGAGAAGTATGTGTGTGTGTGTGTATATGTCTCTTTGTATGTTAATGTACGCGTGTGTGTGTATATGTGTGTGTGTGTGTGTGTGAGAATGTGTGTGTGGGTGGACCAGTATTTATTTTTGGTAAAATGGTGTACATTATTCGATATTTTCAGTAAAATCGATTCTCTCAATAGAACATCAAAAACCTTAATAATAAAAGGTGTGAAATGATATATAGTATTGGCATAATACCTAGGTGTGTGTGAGTGCGTCCATATTGCACGTACTACAAGGGGAATCCATTAGGCCTTGCCGTATTGGAATACCCGTGCACAAATATGTATCTGGAGTGTGTCCAGAAATTGTATACCTGTGCACAAATTGTATACTTGTGTACAAATTGCACACATGTATCTGGAGTGTGTCCAGATTGTACGTACTGCAAGAGGAATTCATTAGGCCTTGCCGTATTGGAATACTTGTGTACAAATATGTATGTGCCCATCAGTGTGCAATGCATATGTGCGTTTATGTATGTGTGTGCGTCGGCACGTTTATATGTATAGACATCAAAAGGTATGCAAATTTGTGTATATTTGTGTTGCACCATAGAACATGTGTGTTTACGTATGTCATTGTGTTTATATGTGGGTAGAGATGTATGCTGATGTAGGTATGTATGTTGACGTGTGTATGTCGTGGGTTCGTCTTAGGGAGAAGTATTTAGACGGGGTCCGTATTTGTTAATAACGTAAGATTCCTTGCTGATGCGCTGGGTGTGGGTGGCATTATCTTTAAATTTATAGAGGGGAAAGATTCTGAAGTTGGGATGATTTTGGGCGGCACAGGTATCAATGTGTTCACTCAGTGGTATTTTCCTGTATTCCCGTATTTTAATTTGGGATCTATGGACAGTCATGCGTTGGCGGAGACTGTTTTTGGTCTGGCCCATGTATTGTTCTCGACAACCCGAGCAAGTTAATACATATATTAGATTTTCTGATGCGCATGTGAAATTGTGTTTTACTATAAAACGTTGTCCTTCTTTGAAATAGAATTCCGAACCCTCTATTAGGTTGATGCAAATGCCACAGTTGGGTCTATCGCATTTTTTTACTGTGGGTTTCGTTGTTGTGGTTGGCAGTACTTTGGCATGTGTTAGGATGTTTTTCATTGACTTAGATTGTCTTTTGCTCTTTATGATATCGTGTGTTCGTAGGATTTGATTCATTCTATGGTCCTTTTTCAACACAGGGATGTTCTGGAGGATGGTGTCAAAGGCCTCATTGTTGAGGGGCTTGTGTGTGGAGATGTATGGAAGAGCTTTTAGTTTCGGTTGATTTACTTTAGGGTGTCTAAGGTCCTGGGTACTGATTTTTAGGGCACGTTGGATTCCATTGTCAATTAGTGATGCAGGGTAGTCCCTGCCTATGAGTGTGTCCTTTAGTTCTTGTAGCCGTAAGTAGCAGGTGTTTTTATTGGAGACTATAGTACAGATTCTCTTGGCTAAGTTGTAGGGAATATTAATTTTAACGTGTCTAGGGTGGCAAGAGTTGAAAGGAAAATATTGCTTGGCGTCTGTAGTATATGTCTGTTTCTATTTTTTTGTTATGGATCTTAATGAGGATGTCGAGGAAGGGGAGTTGTTGATGGCTGTATTCCATCGTGAAGTTAATATTCGTGTTGAGCCCATTTATAAGGGTGTGAAATTCTTTAAGTTTCTCGATGTTTTCGTGCCAAAGGATGAAGCAGTCATCTAGATATCGCTTCCAGTTCCTTTCTATGTGTAAGTGGAGAGTGTTTCCAAATTTGTTTAGGACTTTAGTGTAGAGGGTGATTTCCAGGTATCCCATGACTAGGTTGGCATAAGTGGGGGCTGTTTTCGTTCCCATAGCGGTCCCAGATTTCTGCCTGTAGGGTTTGTTATTGAAAACGAAATAATTGTTCTCCAAGATAAATTTGAGTCCCTCTATCACGAATTCTTTTTTGATGCGTTGTGGGAGTTCATTGTGGTAATTATCCAGCCAGAATTGGATAGCTTCTATTCCTAGGTTGTGGGGGATGTTGGAGTATAGGTTGACTACATCGAACGTCACTAGTAGGGTTTGTTCAGAAAGTGGCATATTAGGGAGGTGATTGAGCATATCTAGGTCGTCCCTTATATAGCTTTTGATGTATTTGAGAAAAGGCTTGAGAAGGGTATCAATGAAGTTGCTAAGGCGGTGGGTTTCGCAAGCGGGACCTGCTATTATAGGTCTTAATTTGAGATCATTGGGTGAGGGGACATTGATGACTATGTCTGTGGCTTCCTTGCATGCCTTACTTATTAATTCGCTTTTATGTACTTTAGGGATACCGTAGAAAAGGCTGGATTTACTTGTGAAGTCTGTGATGAAGCTGAATTCCTTGTTAGTGAGTCCTTCTTTGTATTGGTTGATCAGAGTTTTTAGGTTTCTCATAATTTTCTGTTGATTGTAGTGTTCAGCCTTTTCGTAGTATGTTTCGTTTTCCAAAGTGGAAAGCGCTAAGTGTCTCCATTAGGACGACTGTACTCCCTTTATCAGCCTCTTTAATTGTAATGGTTCTGTCGGTTTTTAATCAATTTAATTCTTCCCATTATTTCTTGTTGAGGTTTGGCTTGTGTTTTTGTCTGTGCAAGTGTTGGTAAGGGAAGTTTGTGATGTGTTCACAGAATTCGTCCAGGATTTTATTTCTACCTTTTGATGGGGTGTAATTGCTTCTATTTCTGGCTAATGATTCATCCTCATTGTACTGGTCGAATAGTTCTTCACTGAGTCGTAATTTTCTACAGAAGTCTGTGATGTCTTCCTCATTTCATAGTAGTTAGGACGTAGTGGGGTCGGTGTAAATTTAAGACCTTTGGAGAGTAAGTTGATAAGGTTGGGTGTTGGTTCTGCACTAGTTAGATTGATTTTTATTACTATCGGTTTCTCCTCCCTGTCTTGTGTTATTTTGTTTGCCTGTATCTGTGTGCTGTGTCTAAAAAATGGTTGGGGTAGAGGGGTTGTCTGCTGATGTTAAGTGGTCTCCTGTGTTTGTTATATTCCTTGTTGTTGTAAAATGTGGTTCGGGTTGGTGGTTGTAGATTGAATGGGGTGTTCCTGTACTGCGAGTATGGGTGTGTGTTTCTATGTGCCATGTTGGATTGTGGTGTTATCGGTGGCCTACGTTGTTGGTTGTATCGTGTGGTGTGGGTTTGTTGTGTATTGTGGAAGCGAGAGTTGAGAAAATGGAAATTACCTTGCTGTCCCCTTGAAGCGGGGAAGTTGTTACATCTATCATGGTGGTGGTATCTTTTCCCTATGTTTGGGGATGAGGCATCCGCGTAGTAGTTGAGTGATTTGGTATGGTGTCTCCTTGAAGGGGGAAAGTTGTAAATGTCATTCTGGGGGAGATGGTTTCTATGGTTTTTGTTCCTTCTTATGGTAGCGAGGTTGGGCAGTTCATCTTCGGTGTGGTGCTTCCTTCTTCGTTTGTTAGTGGCTTGGGGGTTTGCGAAGTTGTACATATATATGTATATATATATATGTATATATATATATATGTATATATGTGTATATATATATATGTATATATATATGTATATATATATGTATGTATATATATATGTATATATATATATATGTATGTATATATATATAAGTATATATATATATATATATGTATATGTATATATATATATATATGTATATATATATATGTATATGTATATATATATATATGTATATATATATATGTATATATGTTTGTATATATATGTATGTATATATATATATGTATGTATATATATATATATGTATATATATATATATGTATATATATATGTATATATATGTATATATATGTATATATATATAGTATTTACGTATCGAGAAAGAGGAAAAAAAGGGGGATAGGTGATACATATAGTTATTTGCCAAGTAGCGTATGCCAAAGGTGCTCGATACTAGTGCCGGCAGTATTAAATATTCGAAGTGTTAATATTTCGTGGGCTAGAGAGTTACCAGAGCGTAAGCACGTGGGAAAGTAAAAAATCGGAGAATAGACGTTAAAACATGTTTATTTAAAACAGCACCTACACAGGTTCTTTAAGTCATACGGCCTATCCGTAACTATGGACCTCAACCACAGGGTTGTCAACTTCCTGGACGTGACCCTGGAGTTGAGTACGGGCTTATACAAGCCATACCATAAGCCTGGAGAGTGCCTCTCTTATATTAATTATGCCTCCAACCACCCTAAGCAGACTCTCAACTCCATAGTCTATAGTATCTCACATAGAACCTCGAGGCTATCCGCCAATGAGGATATCTTCAACCAAGCGGCAGATTACTACAATAAGGCCCTGATAAGCGCCGGCTTTAACCGAGGAATTTCCTACATCCCTAACGCTAGCTCTAGACCCCCCCCTCATAAAACTAACGTTATAGTAAGCCATACCTATAACCGATCACGCGGCGACCTCGTTGAAGTCGGATATAATAGAATAGATAACCGCACCAAAGATCACGTCCCCGGCGACGGTGAACACTGTAGATTACTCAAACTATTCCCCTATTACAAAACCAACAAAGGCGACGGCCTACCACCAACGCCTTCTAACCAACATCTTCGTGTACATAAACCTGGAAGAGGTAGAAAGAGTGAACCCGAGCATAAAGTGAAAGGGGCACCGAACGGGCGACTGCGCATTAACACACATAAGAGCGGTCACTTAGATGGAACCACCCGTAGCAAAAGTACAAGGACACGTAATCGCCACCGTAACGTCCTATGGTTCCACCCCCCTACTCTCGGAGTGTGGCCTCCAACATACCCCGGATGTTCTTCGAAGCCTTAGAGAAGAACTTCCCGCCCAACCATAGGTATAGAAAAATTCTTAATAGGAACAATATAAAAATATCCTTCTCTACTACTCCTAACCGAGCAGACATCATAGGAACAACGAACCACAGTAAGATCACCAAGACACAGCACCTCGACACAGACGCACCTACACCTGACAATAACTATATCGGTCTTAACAACTCCCTGGCAGCATCCAATAATGTTGGCAACGGCATCCGCAGAATAACCGCGAAATGACTGGGGAACATGCAGAATATGACGTGCGGAATAACAATCGCACCACACCGCGTGCTGTGGGTTGTAATTGTGCTAACGACAGCTGCGGTAGCGTAGGTAACAACGTAGGCAGCAACAATGATAGCTTTACCGTGGGAAATAGACGGAACCGCGACAGAAACTGCAACTGCCGCGACAGAGGACGCTGCCCCCTTAGAGGATACTGCTTGACTGATAGGGTTATATATAGATGCACTATTACTAGCCACAATAGCGTTAAACATTATATAGGGGCCCCTCCGTCCGTTCAAAATTAGGTTTCGAACACATCTCCACTCTTTCACAAATAGAAAACTAAGGCACTCCACTTCGCTCGCGGACTACATCACATCACTAAAGGACTTAAACATCAGCTTCTCCACGCACTGGGAGATTGTCGGCAGGGCTGCACCGTACAACTTCAAGAGGAAATGCGATCTTTGCCTCATGGAGCTCTACCACATCATAACTGCACCCCACGAGCTCATCAACATCAGAGCTAAAACAGCGATAAGTTATACACATCGCTTAAAAATATCCTTCTTCAGATGGGTTAAGGATGAAGAGTGAAACAGTACACTTGATCTCCCTGCAACAAGTCTTAACACCCCAGCGGGCAGACGCTGCAAAATAACACCCAGGACACAATCCTTGCATACCAGACCCAGCCTCAGACTAACGGATGCGGCTAAAAAAAAAAAAAAAAAAATTGTCCGGGATAAGACTGCCCTAACACCGGCCACAGTTACCTCCCTTGACCTGCTGCAAAATCAAAACAAGATATTTTTGCGAGCAATGTGGATTTAACCCCGAAAACTCTTTCCGAGCAATATAAGGAACACTTGTGATTATTTATGCCCTTGAGAAGCCCAACTGGGCGAAACGTACGTAGGTGCTGTTTTAAATAAACATGTTTTAACGGTCTATTCTCCGATTTTTTACTTTCCCATATGTATATATATATATGTATATATATATATATATATGTATATATATATATATATGTATATATATATATATATGTATATATATATGTATATATATATGTATATATATATATGTATATATATATGTATATATATATATGTATATATATATGTATATATATATATGTATATATATGTATATATATATATATGTATATATATGTATATATATATATATGTATATATATATATGTATATATATATATATATATATATATATATATATATATATATATATATATATATATATATGTATATATATATATATGTATATATATATATATATATATATATATATATATATATATGTATATATATATATATGTATATATATATATATATATATATGTATGTATATATATATGTTTGTATATATGTATGTATATATATATGTTTGTATATATATATATATATATGTTTGTATATATATATATATATATGTTTGTATATATATATATATATATATATAACTTTGAATAACTTTGAAATGTTTTGGCCAGTATTGGCCCAGGCCATGTCTAACTTAATAGCACCACCTGGCGAAGTCTTTCAATTCAGGATTTGGGCTCCATGGCCCATTCGAGAAGAGAATTACTGTTTGCGGAGACATATCCGGGTGTGGGTGGTTTGTCCGGGATTACCTGGAGGAATTTGTCCAAAGACTTCTTGAATT
>OZ024742.1:297817011-297884511 GCA_964016885.1 Eledone cirrhosa | reverse complement strand
AGCCCTAGGTATGTTGGTGGAGACATTTAGGTTGAAAGGAGGGTTGAAAAATGTATTATTTCTTCTTCTATTTTTGCTTTTAGTGTTTGGTGTGTTGCTTCCTCCTAAGGCCTCACAGTAGTTTCCATGGTAATGGTTACTTCCGGTGGCACCCTCCGCTTTGGTGTACTTGTGGTTGCTATTCCTATTATTAGATTTCCTCATGGACATGTTGTGCGAGATGATGTTGTAGCTATGTGTTTTCTTAGGTAGGAACTCAATTTCTATATTATGGCCGGAGCTAGCTAATGCTTGATTGTAATATTGTGAGTTTTTGCTAAATATGTTTGCGTCATAGGACAGACTAGAGATTCTATTGGACACCCCCTTAGAGATAGAGTTTAATATTGATCTAGGGTGATTAGACTTGGTATCTACGTAAATAAGTTTCTCATTAGGCTTATGGAAAGGTGTATATATTTTTGAGTCTAGGTATAGTGTGGCGTCTAGGAAGTTAACATTTTTAGTGTTTTTGTCCATGGTGATACTAAGGTTAAAGTTTTTGAATGTCTTATGCAGTTGTTTTCTAGTTCTTTCTATATTAAATTTTTTATATTCTATGAGTAGAAGTGCATCATCGCGGTACAAACCACCGTTGAGGTAAGGGAGGTCTTTATGGATTTCATTGAGGAGGTATAGGCCGACCAAATCAGTGACCTGCGCCGAGTCACTAGATCCCATGGTTATGTCGAAGTTGTTGTGCGTATCCTTGCGTGTCCATAGTTGGTCCTCGAAGGTGATTATGGTTTTACGGGCCGCAAGGATGACATCAACCTGGGCTCTAGTCAGGTCGCTATTGGTCATGGCCATGATAAGTGCCTTATTTAATAGGATAGGGGAAATAGAGGTGTAGTATGAATTGATATCAAATTGAATAAATTTTTTGTTCTTATTATTCTTGATATCCTTAAACCATTCAATTACTTCACCCGTATTTCCCCATTGTTTAAGGTGTATCTTGTGTTTAATTTGTGGGATGATTTTATCCAAAATCTTCTTGCTGATAATACCAATGTCGGACTTGGAAGGGCAGATAAGTCTTATCGTGGGGTTGCTGATGAAGTTCTCCTTATGGTCCTTCAGAGAGAATCTAGGGGAGTTCGGAGTGAAAGGTTGTGTATGCCTCTGTAGTCCTAGTTTAGACACTATATTATAACCCTCTACATTAATATCTTCTAAGTTTTTCAAGGTGGTTTTTTTGTAGCTTTTATGTAGTTCATTATATATAAACTTTCTATAAGTAATATAATCTAGGCTGTATATGTTATTAGTTTTATCTGCGTGTACAATAATTTTATTACTAGTTTTGAATCCACTAATAGAAGTGTTAAGTTTGTTTAAGAAGGTGTTGCTTCTAATATGGTGCTTATTGTATTTAATGTTCTTAACTAGTTTAACTAGGTCATTTTCAAAGGAGTTAAGTAGAGTGTTATGAGGGGGGCTTTTAAAGGTTTTAAAGCCGAAGGAGTCAAAATTGTTAGTATTATTCAAGTTGTTAGATTTGTTTCTATCATAATGGAATGTCCTCCATCTCACTCTATTGATAAATGAATTTACACTGTTGATCAGCAATTTTTCATATGTATTCCTGCATGGTATTGGTATGTTCTTGGTTGACATGGGGAGTTGGTCTTTGATTAGCATATTGGCAATATTATATGTCAGCTCAACGATATGGAGCAGTTAATAGTATTAGTTATACTATTTATGGTTATGTAAACACAAAACCTTAAGCAGTTGTAAGTATTTTACACACACCCTAAATAGTGGTAGGCAGTAATGTATTACTACCTTATTACCAGTAAGTTAAGTAGCTCAATGTAAAAACATCAGATGATTTACAGAGCAGTTATATGAAATATAAGAATCAAAGAACTGTTCAAAATATTATTGTGCTTACAGCTGTTTCCTCCAAACCGAGGTTTGGATTCTTCGGAGCAATTTATTAATGCATGGACAGTTATATGACCTCCTTTTCAGCCGAGAGACATACCAATACATATTCAAACATTGATACATATTCAAACATTGTGGGTCAACATTCATTACAGAATTTAGAGTGGCAGTACACAATGCTTATAATATTTCTCCACACACAGACTATATCAATCATATAAAGACTTTGCCACCAGATCTACCAACCTAACACTCTTATTTACCTACCTAAGTGCCTCTACCACACATATCTCTCTGCCACACTATATAAACAAGACGCACATGCGTGCCACACATATAACATTTGCACTATATAACCACTTATCTTCATGTTGTACTTTAACCTATATCTTTGATTTTTGATTGTACCTATTAATATAAATGTAATCTCGAAGTGTGTACTGCCACTCTAAATTCTGTAATGAATGTTGACCCACAATGTTTGAATATGTATCAATGTTTGAATATGTATTGGTATGTCTCTCGGCTGAAAAGGAGGTCATATAACTGTCCATGCATTAATAAATTGCTCCGAAGAATCCAAACCTCGGTTTGGAGGAAACAGCTGTAAGCACAATAATGTTTTGAACAGTTCTTTGATTCTTATATTTCATATAACTGCTCTGTAAATCATCTGATGTTTTTACATTGAGCTACTTAACTTACTGGTAATAAGGTAGTAATACATTACTGCCTACCACTATTTAGGGTGTGTGTAAAATACTTACAACTGCTTAAGGTTTTGTGTTTACATAACCATAAATAGTATAACTAATACTATGTATATATATATATATATATATATATATATATATGTATATATATATATATATATATATATATATATATATATATATATATATATATATATATATATATGTATATATATATATATATATATATATATACAGTATTTACGTATTGAGAGAGAGAAAAAAGGGGAGGATAGGTGATACATATAGTTATTTGCCAAGTAGCGTATGCCAAAGGTGCTCGATACTAGTGGCTGCAGTATTAAATATTCGAAGAGTTAATATTTAGTGGGCTAGAGAGTTAGCAGAGCGTAAGCATGTTGATTTAAAACAGCACCTACGTACGTTTCGCCCAGTTGGGCTTCTCAAGGGCATAAATAATCAAAAGTGTTCCTTACATTGCTCGGAAAGAGTTTTTGGGGTTAAATCCACGTCAAGGTTCATTGCTCGCAAAAATAGCCTGTTTTGATTTTGCAGCAGGTCAAGGGAGGTAACCGTGGCCGGTGTTAGAGCAGTCTTTCCCGGACAATTTTTTTTATCTGCTACGAGATGAGGTTACTACCTTACCATTGTCGATATGCATGTAATCATTATTTTGAGAGTTTTTTTTCCGCATCTGTTTGTCGTTTGAGGCTGGGTCTGTTATGCAAGGATTGTTTCCTGGGTGTTATTTTGCAGCGCCTGCCCGCCGGGGTGTTAAAACTTGTTGCAGGGAGATCGGCTGCATGGTTTTACTCCTCATCCTTAACCCATCTGAAGAAGGATATTTTAAAGCGATGTGTATAACTGATCGCTGTTTCAGCTCTGCTGTTGATGAGCTTGTGGGGTGCAGTTATGATGTGGTAGAGCTCCATGAGACAAAGATCGCATTTCCTCTTGAAGTTGTACGGTGCAGCCCTGCCGACAATATCCCAGTGCATGGAGAAGCTGATTTTTAAGTCCTTTAGTGATGTGATGTAGTCCGCGAGCGAAGTGTAGTGTCTTAGTTTTTTATTTGTGAAAGAGTGATGTGTTCGAAACTTAATTTGGAACGGGCCGGAGTTAGCCCCTATATAATGTTTAACGCTATTGTGGCTAGTTATAGTGCATCTATATATAACCCTATCAGTCAAACAGTATCCTCTAAGGGGGCAGCGTCCTCTGTCGCGGCAGTTGCAATATTTATATATATGTATGTATATATATATATATATATATATATATATATATATATATATATATATATATATATATATATAATGTAGATAAATCTACCAAGAGTTTACGGTAGTGTCCAATCCGTATGAAGAACTCAATGTATTCCGGATATCATGGAAAGAAGAGATGTAATGAAAAATCACTTTCGGTGAAAGATAAACGGTATACAGAGTCAAGATAAAATATTAAACAAATAATGAATAAAACAATGAAACAGTTCCTTATATTAAACAAAAAAAAGTTCATTATTTAACGATCGTTTCTAGGATATATATGTGTTAGAATTGGCATGCATATTCAACAGATCTATGTACAAAATTATACAAAATTATACAAACTATCAAGATTAAATATACATACCAACACATATATACGCCGTCTTCAGAAATATTATTATTTCTGAAGACGGCGTATATATGTGTTGGTATGTATATTTAATCTTGATAGTTTGTATAATTTTGTATAATTTTGTACATAGATCTGTTGAATATGCATGCCAATTCTAACACATATATATCCTAGAAACGATCGTTAAATAATGAACTTTTTTTGTTTAATATAAGGAACTGTTTCATTGTTTTATTCATTATTTGTTTAATATTTTATATATATATATATATATATATATATATATATATATATATATATATATATATATATGTGTGTGTGTGTGTATATATATATATACGTATGTATATATATATATATGTATATATATATATATACGTATGTATATATATATTTATATATATGTATATATATACAAATGTGTGTGTGTATATATACATACATACATATATATATATATATATATATATATATATATAGGAACGAGTAGGACCCCGACGGCTGAGCTCAAGCCGTTTCGACGGCTAATTCTGGACTAAATGAAAATGTAATTCCATATATGATAAAAGTGATTGTCTCAAGGATTGGTCAAAAGTTTGTTGTTGAGACACATAATTCTATCATGGCAATTTGTGGAAGGAAGGCGTAGCTGAACCTCCCAGTAGAAGAAAGAGGGAAAGGTAGTGGAGGAAACCCAGTTGTGCGTTGATAGTGCCAACTACAGCAGGGCAGGAGGTCAAGCAAGTATGCTAGGGAGGAGGAGGGGGAGGAAGTCGAAACAATAAGTAAATCAATATGGAGTAAATATATAGAAGAATACCAAGAATGTTAAAAATATAAAAAAACAATTTCTGGTTACTATTCCCTAACGACAGTCATCAAGTCTCTCACTGGTACTGCTAAACTATAGAAAAGTTTACTAGGTGGGAGGGAATTGTAATGAGACCATTTAAAGAGTTAGTAGTAATCAACCGAATATATCTTACGGTGACAGGTCAACAAGTGGGGGCCAAAATACTAAAGAAACAACCACGAAATAATAATTCAGAGTCCCGAAACTAATACGAAATAATTGGTTCTACCCTAGGCACAAGGCCAGCAACCACCCAGTGTAAAAAATAAACTAATACGAAATAATAATTCAGAATCCCGAAAATGAATACTAATACTATCTCTAAGGGTGCCGCTACGATACAAAAATTCTAGTGCAAACTACATAAATGCTCGTACGAAGTATATGAAAAATTTGATACGGAAAATTAATTCAGAATCCCCCCCCCCCCCCCCCACACACACACACCCCACACACCCAAAAAATAAATACTGATATACGAGAAATTAAAGCAGAGATACCACTAAGAAATGTAGAAAGCACGGAAATGGGGCAGCCATCGAAAAAGAAATCAAGTATCTGGGGTCTATCACATCTGCTATAAAAAGCGGAGTCGGCCAATTCTATCATAGAATAGGGGATGGGGGTGGGGGTACTGAGGCTAGGGGGTACCGTAGCGGTATGTCATATATCAAATCATATATTTGTCTGATGAGGACGTACTGAAAAATCAACACAGTACCTCTGAAATATATATAATAAAGTATATATTTTGATTATGAGAATATTTTTCATTTGTTAATATTTTGAATAATATATATATATATATTTGTATATATATATATATGAGAGAGAGAGAGAGAGCGGGAGAAAGAAAGAGAGAGAATTATAACCTATCCTTTACATTGAGGTATCAATTATGTTGTGGAGATACAAATAGCATTTTAAAAATATCATATATACACAATATGCTTGTACTTACATGTGTGTTTCAGTGAACGTCTCTATGAACTCATGTGTATGAATTGCATGTTTATGTGTAGATTTATGTGTTCATAAGTTTATGCATGTGTGTAGATATGAGTATAAATTCTGATATAAATATTATGTATTTGTATGTGGATGTATCTAAATATATTGATTCATATATATGCATTCGGTGTTTTTATGCGAAAGTGCAAGTATGTGTGTTTATAGATTCATATATACACATTAGGTGTTTGTTTATAAATGTTTTGTGTGAACTTGCAATACTGCTTCTCTTTGTGAGATACATATCTGTAAATGTGTGCATTTAGATGTCTAAGAATTTATATATATGCATGTATGTATTTTTCACTACATATGGGTGTGTTTGTATAGTCTTTACACAAATAGAGAAGTGTAAAGTTTGTTCATGTTAGCATCCTATTTGTTAATATGTATATATATTGCAAAAAGAACTGCATAACTATATGTAGGTTTGAGCTTTTTAATTGCAAAACACATGTCAGATTAATACACAAATGGGAATCTGTCAAATTGAAATATCACTCACACATTATATATACATATATATATATATATACTCATATTTAGAGCAGGTTAGGATTTGGGAAATATTCATGATTTAGGGATAATGGAGGATGTTTTAGTTGTAATATAAACATTTAGTTCACGATTGGCTTTGGTTTTATGAATGTAATTTTTATGAGTTTGGAATCGGATGGTCTTTTCCACTAGATATTTTATTTATTGTTGGCTTTGTTATATATAAGGCATTCAATGATTGCTTTGCAGTTATTCTGGTTGTATCTGCATTCAGAAATGTGTGTTTGATGGTCATACTTGTTTGTTTGCATATATATATATATATATATATATTAGTGAAAAAGAACAAAGGAACTATTATGACATTATAACAAGTTTATTGCCGACAGCCGTTTCGTCCGACCCCATGGTGGGACTTATCAAGGCATATAACATGTGATTGCAAGATCATTGTTTACATCAACGTATCACTCAAGGCTAGCAGTTTGAAATTGTTGTATACATCAGCAACTCCGCCCAAATAGATGCCCCCCCCCCCATTCTTTTGAGCTGGTTCTTTATTATCAGTGATTAGTTCTTTACTAATAGGAATTTTTTTTTTTTTTTTTTTTTTGTATTTCACCACGGTCGACATAATGGGCTTGGAGAGTTGACTCCCTTGAAGTCTGACCACTCGATAAGTTGGGGGTTGTGCCCCTTGATCAGGGGTGTGTATAGCTGGTCTACCTGCTGTCTGCTACTACCCGAGACTGGACACGGTCGTAGCCACAGGCCAGCGCGTGCGCGATAGCATAGAATGTATATTTTCTGCTAGTCACCCCGTGTAATATGATACCCTAAGATTCCATGCTTGAGATTCACCGAAGCATGCGCAGCCTTAACCGGGAGATGACATGCGAACTTGAAAATACCACAAGCGAGACCCTCTGGATAACGTAGACGCCGGACCATACCCGCAAATACATACCCTGATCTGTCTTGAATATACAGGGCTGACGGAATATGGATAACACGACCACCATCTAAGCTGAGAACGACCCATACAGCAAACAAAGAGAGGACAGCCCTTCGATTTTGACCAGTCGCGTGTGGACTTGGAGTTCGTAATATACCACCCCAGTCAAATCCACACTGGTTTGTTAACGATATAGCATGTAGACCAATACATAATGCGTGGCGAAACCTTGGACTTAGAACCAGCAGGCTCGTCTATCGCGAAAGCGTTCAACCCCTGAAACTAAAGGATCGAACGGACCACATCCGGCAACCACTGGCTATTAGATCCACAGGTACATCTCCCAGAGAGTCCACGCAGATAATAGTGAACCCCAGGTGATCTATGAACGTTTAAACAAGACCAGCTGCGCCTGGAGCTATGCAGATGACTGCTTACGCCTAGTGGATATCGTGCCTGGAGCTGTGCAGGGGACTGCATAGGCAGAATGGATATCGCGCCCACACGGTTACCAGTAATGTTCATCCTGTTATATTTTTGCAATAATTTTATGATAATTTTGTAATAATTTTGCGATAATTTTATGATAATTTGATAGTTTTGTAATGATTTTGTGGTAATTTTGTGATGATTTGATAATTTTGTAATGATTTTGTGGTAATTTTGTAATGATTTTTTAATAATTTTAGAATGTTTTTTTTGTGATAATACAGGGTTAGATCACGGAAGCTACCTTGTACCTTCTTAAGGATACATTTTATCATTATTGTCTTTTTGCTTATGTATTTTCTTAGTTACCACTTTCTTTAATCTTGCCCAACTTGATAAACTCCTTGAATTGCTCCCTAATTAAATTGCTTAAATTGCTTAGATTATTGTACCTATTATGCCTAAGTTGTATCTGTTGAAGCAGCCCTTTGAAAATTCCTCGGATATCCCAAATACCGTAATTTTTAATTTTTAACTTTTAATGTATAATTTTCCTCAATTCGTTTTTATATTTATCCTCAAAGGCTCTCTAAAATTTTAATTCTTCGAAGGGTCTCTCGGAAGAAGTTCCTATTGGAAATAGTAAAGGGGCCTTTTCTGAGAGATTTATGGAAGGCTCTCTGAATTAACCTCTAATTGATTAGTTTCTTTCAACCTAGTTTTCAATTCAGTTTTCTGAATTTTGTAAACGTGATCTCGGGGGAAGAAGGTTTTTTTCTTTGGGAAAAAATTTTTTTCTCTAGAAGAAATTTCATAGGAACTCTATATATTTTTTAGGGAAACTTTATATTTTTATTTTCTTATTTTATTAGGCTCTTAATTTTCTTCTAGACTAATAGGTGTATTGGAGCCTGTAAGCTTTATGCACTCATTGAGGGATTTTCTGAGGTGCTTCTACGGGACCCCAAGTCTCTTGGTTTAATGTTGATGCGTGAATTATATATTTTTGTCTAATTTTTAAACTTCAATCCCTCACCCCGACAACTAATATAAAAGAGCCCCCCTTAAAGCGGAGTTGCTGATGTATACAACAATTTCAAACTGCTAGCCTTGAGTGATACGTTGATGTAAACAATGATCTTGCAATCACATGTTATATGCCTTGATAAGTCCCACCATGGGGTCGGACGAAACGGCTGTCGGCAATAAACTTGTTATAATGTCATAATAGTTCCTTTGTTCTTTTTCACTAATATTTCTGCTCTGCGTATACGCATAGAGCTTAACTAGCTACCGTCACATATTTGGTAAGTCAGACGTGATCATCGCGATTCACATACGTCCTACCATACATCTTACTTATATATATATATATATATATATATATATATATATATATATATATATATATATATATATATAAGCTGCTATATCTACCTTTTATTGATCTAGAAAAGGACTTTGGTTAAGTACCACCTTCTGTTATCTGGTAGTCCTTAAAAGAATTAGGTGTAGAAAAAGGCTTGTGAGAGGTTTTTCATTCTTTTTGTTTTGTCCTTTAGGAGAGGTAAGTGTAGTTGAGAATTAGCTTTTTGTTTTGTTTTGATATTAGTTTGTCTAAGAAAGGATGTGGTACTGCTAGTTTCAAATATGGGTGAGGAACGACTCCTAAAGACTACTGAAGCATGAACGTCAATGTAGTTGTTATTTACTAAAGAACTTAACATTCCAATCAAATATTTCTCAGTGTTTTACATCTAATGTATCATCTGTTCTGCTATACATTGTCACCTATATAAAACATACACACACACATACAGCATCATAAATAATATACAGAATGACATTTGTTGAAGATAATTAACTACTTTAAAACCGCAATGAAAATGCTAAAGATAATTCTTCTGTATGAAAGCTTTAGTTAAAGATTATTATTGTCATTAGTGTCAGTCTGATGCATTGTGGGTGATACAAAATATGAATGTCTTGAGGTTTAGTACCGATATAATAAAAAATCAATGAAAATAAGTAGAATTCTTAAAATATAACATTTAGACGATAATTATACATTATCATATGATTAGATGTGAATATAAGATTTTCTACTAATAAATTTGCAGACTCAATCATCATCTTCATCATTCGATTTTTCACATCCATTTTTCATTATTACCCTGTGTAAGACAGGACTTTTGAGGTAGTATTCTATGAATGGAGGCAATTTCTGATGCCAACTGTAACTTATTTAGTTTTGTTTTAAAGTAAGATACAGATCTTTGTACATCTAGAGAATGAGCTGTAGGACAAGCATCACTGCTTAAGCATGGAAGAACACAAATTAAATGGTGTTGATGACACACACATACATTGTATCTATATTATATATGAGATTAATCACCTCATTTACACAGACGAGAAAAGTATATATTCTCAACTGTTTTCAAGTCCAGCAGTCGCAAGCGGTGGGAAGCACCGTCCTGAGGAAGGCCAGTCAAGCCAGAAATGCATAGACGGTTGTCCCCCTTGCTTCTGCTGGACATCACCAGAGGGCATTAGCCCCGGTGTTTTCATAGCTACGACTTCCTAAAACCGTGTTTCTTTAGAAATACGAAATTTCTATACATATTTGTATGAAGCTATGCTTGAAGCGAAATACTATTTCTATATAGGATCTGCTAAGGTGAAACAATTGTTCTCGGTATGGTGAACTAAGTGTTGTGTAACCACTTCTATATATATATATATATATATACATATATACAGAGAGTCTACAGTGCTGAGACTTTGGAGACCACTATTCATGGGGGTAGTCAATGCATTGGAAGATGTAAAGTGGTTATCGAAATAGGATTTCCACTCCCACTCTCTCTCTCTCTCTATATATATATATATATGTATACACACACCCATATATAAATATATATATATATATAGGTCGCCAATATGGCAGAGACATTAGAGAGTTGTATTTCTGTGCTGGTTCATTGTGTTCTGAGTTCAGGTTTTATCATGGTCCACTTTACCTTTTGGGATGGATAAATTACAGTCCAGTGTTAGTGCAGCCCTCTTTTTCTATCTGTCACATCTTGGATTTTCTGTTGGATTAAAGGAGAGTGGCTTAAGAGAGTGTTTGTGTCTGCTCACAACATTATATGCATCTAAAACACTTAGTGAATGCATGTCATCTGCTACATACTTCCTTACACTATCCATCAACCAAATTCACTCACAGGATATTACTCAGCCTGAGCCTACATATTAAGTACTTGCTAAATGTGCCATGTAGTGGGATAGGATGTGAAACTGCATGGTTGTGAAGTAAGCTTTTTACCCATGCAGGTAGAAGACAAACATTTTTCAATGTAACATACTTTAAAAAGCAGCATTAATTTCAGCTAAAAGAAATTTTGGAACCATTTAAGCTGAGAACAAAATGAATATTGGTTATTACTCTATAAAATTTCCTTCATCTCATTCTTACAAGAATATATTTATTATAATTAAAAATTCAAACTGGAATTAAAAAACAAAAACTGGTCTTTAGACAAATTTAAGAAAGGAGATTCACAAACGTCTCTCAATTGTTATATTTTGGGAAGGTCATGTTGTCCTAATATTGCTAAATATAGCTGACAATCAATGTTTATTATTGATTGACCAACAATTAAAAATATAAATATAATTTCTCAAAGTTCTTTTGTCGCACATTTGTGTGACATCTTCAGTCATTATGGCTGTTTCCTCCTGTTGTGTTTTTATAACATTGTTTTTGGTTGTCTCTGTTTGTGTGCATGTATTCTGTTTGGTCTGTGCTCGTCTCTGAGTCTGTATGTGTTTGAATATTCATCCCTGACACAGTTCCACAGAATCAAAGAAATAAGTGCAGTTACTTTTTATTTAAATACAATTGATTTTTCACTTGTCTATTTTAAATCAACACAATTTGTTAAATTGATATTTTAAAAAATACAATAGTGCATTAAGAAACAAACAAAACAAATTTCAAAGACTGATTAAAATTAAATTTAACTGTTTCATCTACATTATATTTTTATTGTTATATATTTATGGTTCATTTTCAAGAAACATATATCATATGCAAAGATTGAATTTATGAATTTTATGAATCCTAATTATATACTTCCCAACACTCTATTATCACTGGATATTCTTGGAGTTTCAATAAGAGCTTGTGAATTTAATCCTATTCTAATGAAATTTATATACAAATAATGATACCTAAAACCTCTAAGGAATGGGAAATCTAAATCAATAATGAATATATTTTTGTAGTTGTATAATATTCCTTTTTTTTACATTTAAGGAATTCTATTGGCAATCTAATCTCATTTCATCTTTATGGATGAAATATAGAATATAATAATTGTTATTTTTTATATTGATTTTTAGTATTTAGCTCAACCCTTTGTATACCAACATGCTAGAAACCTGGTTCTATGGTACAAAGTTATTTATTTTAAAGTATTTATATCTATCTAACACCATTCTATTACAGAAAAAATGTATTGTTAAGTTATTCTTCAAACAAATTTAACAATGAGAAAGTTTGTCATATCACTTAATATTTCCAAATTCTTAATTATTATTATCATTATTATTATTATTATTAAAATGATTTGAAAATCACAGGTAATGTCTTGCATTAAAAATTTGGTAATAAAAGGGTTAAATTTCTAATAATCGTACTTGTAAATAAATGGTATTTTAAAGTTATTGATCATCTGCCTTTATCTCAGATAACAATCAATAAAAGTATAAGGAACAAGGAGAGAAGTATGCTAAAATGTGGCTTAGTCTCCTGTTTTGTTTCACTAAAGCTCTAGTGCTCCTGCAAAAATTCCAGTTACCATTAACACAAATGGAAAAGAAATTTAAAGTATCAAAAGCCCAGTGTCATATGATGTTTTGTGATTTGGTGCAATGACATACCTAAAAGTGTTGAGAGGAAACGAAGGTGTCGGATGCTGTCAAAGTGGCAGAATCCCACTTAAAATTAAAGTGAGTGCTCTGCAAAACACAAGGCTAGAACTGGATGTGTCACAAAAAAAAAAAAAACAATCTCAAAAGATTGAAAGGAAAAGTTGACCTCTGAAGAATTTAAGCTCTGCAGAAAACCAGAACAAATACATGACTCCACCACTTTGTCTCTATAGGCAAAAAGCATGTAATAAATCTAATGTGAATAGACAGAATAAAAATCAACTGTTCCTCTCAAGAATATTCTTAAGAAAATTTTACCTGATGTACCTTTCTTCGTTTACCAACATGAAACAGTAGGAATAGAGTGACACTGATAACACTTCTTCTTCCAGAAGATATGCATTTATTTCATAAGAGATTATTGTAGCACCAAGCAAGATATTAATTGCAGAAAATGTCTAGCATTACAGTGATGTCAGCGATGTCAGAAAATGTCAGCGATGTCAGCGATGAGTATTACTGCTCGTTAAAGGATCACAATTTTGTAAAACAAGAAGTTTTTTTCAACACGCTGATGTGTGTATGAGTATATTATCATAAACACGCAAACACAGACACACTTACAAAAATACGCCCTCACAGACATACATATTAGACACTGTTTTCTGTAGTTTGTCATCACCCCTTCCTTCCTCAGTCATCTCTAGTGCATGATATCATCACTCCTTCCTTCCTCAATCATCTCTAGTGCTTGACGTCATCACCCCTCCTTTCTCAATCATCTCTAGTGCTTGACGTCATCACCCTTCCTTTCTCAGTCATTTCTAGTGTGTGATGGAAGAACAGATGGACGCAAATCACTCAAATGTATATATAGATTAATTTATTAAATTAGATTGAATCTATAATAATTTCTAGTGATAAATAAATAAATCATTAAACATATTTACTGCATAGCAGAATTGAAGAAATACCTAAATTGGTAGAGAAGGTCATATTGGGATATGTCACACATGACTTATCATGGGTGAGTGTGAACTGTGTAGCAGAAAAGGTAGGCTTGGTAATTTCCTTAGTGAGTCACACAAAGAAGTGTAAAAAAATAGGTTGTCAGCTTACGAAGCTGTAATATGAAATTATTTCATTTAGAAGAATGCGGTCTATATATAAGAGCTAGCCAAGAGGATATACACTCAGGTGTATATGTATATATACTGAACACTCAGGACTATATGTATATATACTGAACACAGGTGTATATGTATATATACTGAACACTCAGGTGTATATGTATATATACTGAACACTCATGTGTATATGTATATATACTGAACACTCAGGAGTATATGTATATATACTGAACACTCAGGTGTATATATACTGAACACTCAGGTGTATATGTATTTATACTGAACACTCAGGCGTATATGTATATATACTGAACACTCAGGTGTATATATACTGAACACTCAGGACTATATGTATATATACTGAACACTCAGGACTATATGTATATATACTGAACACTCAGATGTATATGTATATATACTGAACACTCAGGTGTATATGTATATATACTGAACACTCAGGTGTATATGTATATATACTGAACACTGAGGCGTATATGTATATATACTGAACACTCAGGTGTATATGTATATATACTGAACACAGGTGTATATGTATATATACTGAACACTGATTAGGGACCGGGTGAATATAGACGAGATGCAATTTGGGTTTGTACCAGGGAAAGGCACCACTGATGCCCTCTTCCTTGTGAGGCAATTACAGGAAAAGTACCTAGCTAAAAGTAAGCCACTCTACTTGGCATTTGTCGACCTTGAGAAAGCCTTTGACAGAGTTCCACGTGCAGTAATCTGGTGGGCTCTTAGAAAACTAGGAGTAGATGAATGGCTTGTGAAAGCGGTACAAGCCATGTATAGGGGAGCAGTCAGCAAAGTTAGGATTGGCAATGAGTATAGCGAGGAATTTAGCGTACAGGTTGGGGTCCACCAGGGCTCTGTTCTTAGCCCTCTCCTGTTCATCATAGTCCTGCAGGCAATAACGGAGGAGTTTAAGACCGGATGCCCATGGGAACTCCTGTATGCTGATGACCTCGCACTCATAGCTGAATCTATGGTAGAACTAGAGAATAAATTCCAAACCTGGAAGCAGGGACTAGAGAGAAAGGGCCTCAAAGTCAACATGACAAAGACTAAGGTCCTTATAAGTAGACGAGAAAACAGAACCCAGATCCCCTCAGGGAAATGGCCTTGCTCAGTATGTAGGAAAGGTGTAGGTAGGAACTCCATTCTCTGCCCCAAATGCAAACAATGGGTACGCAAGAGATGTAGCGGGATCTCAGGAAGCTTAATTAAGAATGTAGGATTCACATGCAGCAGCTGTGCTGAAACAGCAAGCAAACAGCCACAGGAAACAAGTACCACCAATCTCTGGGAGGGCCCTGTAGAAACAGTAGACAGCTTCTGCTACCTAGGTGACCGAATTAGCAACGGAGGTGGGTGCTCAGAAAGTACAATAACTAGGGTAAGAACGGGATGGAAGAAGTTTAGGGAACTACTACCACTGCTAGCTGCAAAAGGCTTCTCCCTCAGAATGAAAGGCAGACTGTATGATGCGTGTATCCGAACAGCGATGTTGCATGGTAGTGAGACCTGGGCGCTGAAGGTGGAAGACTTACGTAGATTAGAGAGAAACGAAGCCTGCATGCTCCGATGGATGTGTAACAGTAATATACGTGAACGACAAAGCATAAAGGAATTGAGAGAGAGACTGAGCATAAGAGGAATCAAATGCTGCGTGCAGGAGAGGCGGTTACGCTGGTATGGACATGTGATGCGTATGAAGGATGACAGCTGCATAAAAAGGTGCAGAGCACTAGAAGTTGATGGAAACCGCGGAGTGGGGAGACCCAAGATGACTTGGGATGAGGTGATAAAAGCCGACCTTACCCAACTACACCTCTCAAAGTCAATGACACACGACCGTGACTTCTGGCGTCACGCAGTAATACAGGGTACCCGACCTCCCATGGGTACATGCTGAAGCATATAAACAATATGCCCCCCCCCCCCCCCCACCCCACCGCAAGGTGGTCGTGGAGGTGCCACGGCAAAAAAGCACCCAGCCCACACTGTAAAGTGGACGTGTAGGCGCCACGAAAAAGCACCCACCACTCACTGTAAATGAGGTTGGTGTTAGGAAGGGCATCCAGCTGTAGAAATCAAGCCAGATCAGTTCCTGTATGAGCAAGGCATGGTCAGCCGACCAGACACTGCCCACAACAGGACAACCCGTCTAACCCATGCTAGCGTGGAAGAACGGACGTAAAACGGTGATGATGATGATGATGACTGAACACTGAGGCGTATATGTATATATACTGAACACTCAGGTGTATATGTATATATACTAAAATCTCAGGTGTATATGTATATATACTGAACAGTCAGGTGTATATGTATATATACTGAACACTCAGGTGTATATGTATATATACTGAACACTCAGGTGTATATGTATATATACTGAACACTGAGGCGTATATGTATATATACTGAACACTCCGGTGTATATGTATATATACTAAAAACTCAGGCGTATATGTATATATACTGAACAGTCAGGTGTATATGTATATATACTGAACACTCAGGTGTATATGTATATATACTGAACAGTCAGGTGTATATGTATATATACTGAACACTCAGGTGTATATGTATATATACTGAACACTCAGGTGTATATGTATATATACTGAACACTCAGGACTATATGTATATATACTGAACACTCCGGTGTATATGTATATATACTGAACACTCAGGCGTATATGTATATATACTGAACACTCATGTGTATATGTATATATACTGAACACTAAAACTGCTTGGTGCCATTGTTGGGATTTTACATATCTCCACATTTATGTATATATATATGTGTGTATGTGTGTGTGTGTGTGTGTGTGTGCGCATATGTGTGTGTGTGTGTTTGTCAGTATAAGCAAGAACTAGAGAGAAGAAAGAGAGAAACAGAGGTGGGGTAGGAAGGGGTCATTATTCCAGCTCAACCCATTTCAATGTGAAAAAATATGAATATCTTAATGCTAGACATATAGTAAATTCTTTTTCTTTCATACTAACTTGGGTGGTATCCACTTTTGAGATGTTGATATTTAATTCTGCAAATGAGAACAACTATCTTTATAGATGGATGACCTTACTACTAATATCATCTCAACTGTAAAGTATAAGAGAAATCTTTTGTTAAATAAGCAGAATGAAGCACAAAATTGTACTTTGCCTAAAAGCACTAAACAATATCTATGCCCGATATCTGTTTCTCAGATGAGAACATATCCTTTTCTAGCCCTCACTCTCTACATATAATTTCTGTATCCTAAAATAGTTTAGAGTAATATATTGAATGCAACACATGGTTAATTGTCATATATAACACCTTGTATTACTTAGTATGTTTTTATTCTTTTACTGGCTTCGGTTGTTAGACAAGTGGCCATGCTGGGGTACAATCTTCAAGGGATTTATTTGATCATATCAACCCCAATATGTCTTATTTTTCAGGTTTGATACATATTTCGTCTATCCCTTTGTGTTAAATCACTAAGTTATGGAACATTAACACAAGACCCCTCAGTCATGTCAAGGACATGACAACCTCCCTAGTGTTGATGTGTGGCACATACAGAAGTGATTTTGGCTTGGCTTCTGTGGCTAGGTGTCCTTCCTAATGCCAACCACATTTACAGTGTGGACTGGGTGCTTTTTCTCATGACACATACACAACCACTTATCAGACTAATTTGCTTAGCCAAAATTGTTGAAGCTATTAACTTTAAAAAAGATCAAATCTCATTCAGATGTTTCATTTTTTTACCTTGTTATTATGGCTGGATGCCTCCCTAATACCAGCTACTTAATAAAGTGGACTGCATGCATTTTATTGTAGCCTGAACACTGGAACTTTTGTCATAACCTTGCTGTGACTGAGGAATCCCTTTTATCCAATATTGTCTCAGTTTGATTACCAACTATTTTACATAGTGTACTGGGTTCATTTTATCATGGTCCCAATACTAAAGAAGTATATATATGTATGTCCTCATCATCATCATCATCATTATCATCATCATCATCATCACCACCACCATGATGATGATGATGATGATGCTTGTTTTTCCATGTATGCATGTGTTAGACAACTCATCTCCAGTTTATCCCATCCCTACTTTACTTCATTATCTCTTTTGTGAGGTTCAGTTTCTTGAGAACACATTTCACCACCTCTGCTCAAATCTTTCTTGATCTTCCTTTTCTGCTGTTGTCTTCCTCTTGAAACTTTTGATATTCCTTTATCCAATAATTACCATCCATACACATTACATGTTCATACCAGTGCAACCTCCTCTGCTACATGCTGATGCTTGATTTTTCAATCAGCTTATCCATGATTCACCATGCACATCATGCTTACATCATGCTTATCCATGCACATCAAGATAACACACCCAGTGGAGCATGTTTAATTAATTTTTCTCCAAGCTTTGCATATCCTTTGCATTCACTACCCACATCATACTATCATTCAATATTACACTTTTCATGCAAACATCATACGATTTTACCCAAAAAGAGAGAATCCTTTGTGTTGTAAACAAAAGCAATATCTCCTAGAACTTCTAGTTACTGTGTTTTCAGAGCAGCCTCCTTCATTGTTAATATGGCCCCTATCTAACAGAAGTTGTCAACTAATTTCTGAAATTAGAAGGTTTATTTCGCTTGTGCTCTTGTTACTAATTTTCTTGGTGCATCTGCTACATACAAAGTCCATATTCTCAGTTAGCTTGCATAGAGTCTTACTACAATTATTGTGTGCCTATATTTTTCATTAAGTATGCTGTATAGGATTCCTACATAGTTTTTTCTGCAAATCGACCACAGCCATAGTATCTGGATCATGTCTTTCCTACTTACTAAAACTTTGGTCTTTGCTACATTAAATCTGTGCCCTTTTGATTCTAGTTTTTGTTTTCTACTGGAATTTCCTTGGTAAGTTTTCCCCAGATTCTGTTATAAAAACCAAGTCATCAGCATACAAAATTCTCATATATATATACATACAATTGTCCATAGAAATACACCAATATGTTGTTTTAATAGGAATAATAATCTCAGCTAACACATTGTTCCTGACAACTGGTTGTGGCTTAAAAGATATATCAGAGACTAAACTATGAGAGGTATTGGTTTGTCTGTAGAAGTTATCTATATTTTCTTTCTCTTCATTTTATATTTGTCTTCTGCATACTGCACATGTTTCTATTTAACCCTTTTATTACCATCTTTCTAATGAAAAACACTGCCTATGATTTTCAAATCATTTTGCATATAATCAAGAATTTGAAGGGATATAGTAATACAACTAAATTTCTCATTATTAATCTGGTGTTTGGAACTTTACTTAATAAAGATTTTTACATAAATTTATAATGGAATGTTCTTAGACAAATATAAATTATTTAAATCCAATAGTTTTGTATTGTAGAAAGAGGGGCACTTTCAGACAATTTGTTATCAAAAGTCTTAAAATATATAAATATATTCTTAGTTATATTGATTTCTAATGTATGCACAGAATACAGAGAAGGCTAGAGTAAAAGAAAGAGTGGTTTGAGTATTCAATGATTATGATGATATACACAATTATCTCATACAATAGATCGAAGCCACTCACATATAATTGGTGCAGTTCTTTCCATCATATCAACTATACGATGACATAATGATATAGTTCAAAATTGATTATGTTGACCTTGCTTCACTAAATATTCTTTTAAGAACTTTTCAATATTTATCTTAAAATAAAGTGAATTATATTGTAGTTTTCTTCATATATGCTTTCATAAAAGATCAAACTGAATTTAAAACCACACTCACTAACACCATTGTATACACTGAATTCTTCCAAATAGAAGTTAATGTCTCTTTTGTAATGCTTCCTTTTCCAATTATAATCTTTTATATAGTCATTGTATTGACTTCAGTAAACATTTGGCAATTTTGTTGCAAGTTTTTTTTTATTCAATTTCAGCTCATGCTTAAACCTTCAGTGTTGCCACCATCAATGTTGGCACAATAAAAAATAGGCTTGTTAGTAAATTTTCAATGTTTTCCCAAGTCATCAGACCAGAGCTTATCTTTGCTTGATTGGCATAAAATGCCTGTGGCTATAAGAGTCCCCCTAGACATGATGCCAGTACAACACATATTATCATGTTTTCAGCAGAGTAGATTAGGGAAGCATAAAGTGCTTGCTCTATGACACAGGCTGGAAATTGAACTCATGACCTTGCAATTGTGAGCTCTGTAACCTAACAACTAAACCACATACTTTCAAAGATAGGGGTGGTATGTGTTTTGTACAAAAGGTAAAATGGAGGTGAACCTTATCCACACCCTCCTCAGCTAAGGCACTTCGGTATAAATTCTGCACTAGAATCGATGGAGTAGGTTGGTAGAGGAATTAATAGATAGGGTAATTGACATATTCAGATAATCAGAGTAAGCTTAGGTTAGACATAGGCAACATGACAACAATAATATCTGTATATACACCACAATCAAGACTAACAGGTGAGGAAAAGGCCTAATGTATGCTGATTACCTCAATAGCAGATATCAGTGACCATTTTAACATAACTCATGTCATGGAAGGACATGTTGGAAATCTTTATGATGGTAAGGTTATTTTGATATACATTGAGGCAGTGGTTATGCTAAATAGAATGAACAAATATTAAGACATTCGGAGTTCTGTAATTCAAATGATCTAACCATTTGTAGCACTAACTTCAGAAAACCTACCAGTCACGTAAATATTCAAGCTAGATAAATTTCATCCTCACCCGGAAAGGTGATAGGTAGATGATAGTAAATACTAAATTTTTCCTATTACGATCAGAGTTATAGTGATTACAGTTATAGTGATCTCATTTTTGTTTTCAGATGTATTATATCTAAGACCACATCATCTGATGTGTTCTTCCTTTTTGACAGGATGTGATGAGAGGGAGATGTTTTCTTCTATTTTTAGCAAGTTAAATGATCTTGTAATGGCTTCTTTATTGTTTGTCTCTAATATATTATTGGTACATGCTTTGTTGAACAATACAACACTAGCATTTTAAGGTAATTTTCTCTGCTAAAGCAAAGATTCGCACTATGAGTCCCATGGATTATACCAATCATGGAGTTTTTTCCCTCAATATTAAATGTTCTTCCTTCAGTTGCCTCTTGTGACACACAGTTAAATGGTGTACCTGTTTAAACCAGATACACAGATCATGATATATTGAACAATAAACATTGTAAATATTTAATATTATAGAAAGTTTGTTTGCTAATTTTCTGCTTTGTACTTAAGAAGATTTTTCTCAATTATATTTTCCAGGTACTGGATCTTTAACAGTTCTTCGCCAAAACAATTCACGTAAGCTTGTCAGCTCTAGCAGCCGTACATCAAGTACAGTGAGTATAGATAGCGATTCCTATGCAAGTGGGGAACTAGGGTTTGAAAAAATGCCTGCAGTAGATGCACTTGAAGCTTCACATTACTGTTCAATGCGGTAAGCTTATTGTTTTATAACAAAATATCTTAACTGGATTTTTCAGATTATTTTTATATGAAATTTAATGTTCGATCATCCTCATCAAAGTCACTGTTAACATCCCCATCACCACCATCATCATCACCACCATCACCATCACCACCACCATCACCACCATCACTTCCACCATTATGTACACTACCACCATCATCATCATCATCACAATCACCATTACAAAAACCACTACCACTGTCATGTACACCACCATCATGTACACCACCACCACCATCACCACCATCACCACTACCATCACCAACACCATCATTTTCATTCTGTTTTCGATGGTGTCATGAGTTGGTTGGGTTATCACTGTTCAAGATTAAATGGCTTGGAAAATCGTGTCTTGTTTATATGTTCCATATTTTGACATGGTGTTTACAGCCATATGCCCATCCTCACAACAACCATTCCACAGAGTGTACTGGGTACATTTTATCGTGGTAACATCTCACCCACATTACAGAGTGCACTGGGTGCATTTTATCATGGTATCAATAGTACTGTATTCCTCAATTGGTCGTGGGGACTGCCTCACTCGGATACTATCCATTTTTGCACAGTTTTTACAACTGGATGCACTTCTTAACATGAAATACATTACATAGTCTGGGTGATCTGTTGCAGTAGTCCTCGTTGTTTCCAGCATCTTGGTTTCATACAAAAATTGATTGTGACAGTGAGCATCTCTTTTACCACAGAGGACTGCCATGTATCTAAACTGTTGGGACATGTCTGACAATGTGCTTGTCTACCAAGCATTGTTTTCATCCACCAGTGTTTGCAAAACCTCCATTGAGGACTGAGATGAATAAGGAATAGTATCAAAAATCAACCTTCTAAAACCCCTGGTGTAAGTTTTAATTTGAAGTGATCTTGTTACTAAGTCAGTCAGTGTGTGTTTGTGTGTGTCTCTATATATGGAAACACACATGCTTGCCTGTAGTTGAGCATTCCACAGATATGTGCCCCCTTAACATAGTTCTGAGGAAAATTCAGCAAGACTATCTGGGACAGGATTGACACTTTCAAATGCAGTTACAACTAATTTGTATTAACTGAGTGGACTGGAGCAATATAAAGTAAAATGGCTTGCTCAAGGACACAATGAACCACCAGGAATCAAACTCATGAAGCAAACAGATTAACTACTAAAAAAAACGTTCACTATTCTGCATATAGAATATTTTTTGAATTTACATTATATTATATATCATCTTTAGATTATATATCGTCATTTTTACATCTGTTTTCCCTAACTGCCATGCATTGGATGGGTTGATACTGTCTGTGTTAAACCTTTTTCGGAGTTACTGTTCTCTTAGATGAGTAGGCTATGACTTGCAGTCTTTGTTCTATTTTTGATATGATTTTTACAACTTTATAGAATGTACTGGGTGAGTTTTATTAGGTCACTAACACTAGAGATATTTTGTCATGTGAGTATGATTGCAGAATCTCCTTTACACTGTGTCATTTTTTTTATTTCGAGTTATTGCCCTTCTAGATGGATAGACTGCCACCTAATGCAGATTTTTGCCTTTCCATACCATCCATCAGAGTCCATCATCTCACTACCCAACTAATTGCAGCCAATTGATATCTGTCACACACCACAAAAGAAACTCAGCCAAGTGTTATGTTGCTTATGTTATTATTGATAGCTTTTTTATGGCTGTACGTTGTCCTATCACTCACCACTTGGCACTGAGGACTGTGAGTATCTCATCAACTAGAGAGATAATTATAATAATAAGGAAATTATTGGGTACAGTGTTCAGCTGCACTACAACTTATCAAAGGTGTCTGTATATTACATAGAATAATGTACAAATGCCAGAAAAGTGAACAGTGTATGAGTCATGATATACATGTGTGTGTGTATGGAGTGGGGATATTAGGTGTAGTGTTGCCAAATTTCAGGAAGCATGGAGGTTTTAAAAGATGTAGAGTCTCAGCAGCTATCAACTGATACAGGTAGTTTTTTCCATGCTTCAGCAACTCTGAGCATGAAAAAATGTTTCCGAAAGTCATGGGAGCTGTGCTGTTTTCTGACTTTGTAGGCATGCCCACGTGTGTTAGATGCATGCAATTCAAAAGGGTGCTTAGGGTTGTTGTTGGCAAGATGGCTAATAATTTTGTGGGTGTTTACTAAGTTAGTTGCCAGACATTGGAGCTTCAACATATCCATGCCCAGGTAAGCAAAGCGTTCAGAGTATGGTAGATGCCTGATGGAGGGTATTCGCTTGGTTGCACATCTCTGAACAGTTTCCAGGAGGTCTATGTTCTGAGCAAGATAGAGGTTCCAGACTGGTGATACAAATTCTAAGTTTTTTAACCTGTGTCAGGGTTTAAGATGTCTCTGTGCATATCTACCATTTTAGCTATTTTTAGAAAGGATTAACCCTTTGTGGTCATATTTTTAACAAATACACTATTTCACTTAATCAATAGAGTTGGAAAGATTTACTAACATCATTATTTCCTCATTAAAATGGTGTTTGTAATATCATTTTACAAATGGTTTGTATATAAAATTGTGTTGGGAGATTTTAATTTAATGGGGTAACTTGGGGAAGGTTGATATCATACCTGGTAGGGAATAAAAGACATATTTGTGTATGTATAGGAATGAGTTTAGTAGCTTATGGCAGTTTTGTCAAGATTATCTAATTTGAGTGGATATTGCCATGACTACAGATAGAAAGTGCTTTAGTCACTGCTGTGTCACATATGAAATAATATAATTATAGAATTAAATTGTCCTTAGAGATATAGAATATTTTAAGAGAGTGGAAACTAAACTTATTATCATTGTTATTTTTATGTCTGCTTTTCCATGGTTGCATGTTGCCATCGGCTTTGTTATTATGGTGATGATGATAATAATGATAATGATGACAACAATAATAATAATAATAATTTCTTATTTAGACATAAGGCCAGCAATTTGGGGGGAGAGGGAAAGTCGATTAAATCGACCTCTGTTCATTACCGATACTTTATTTTAACGACCCTGTAGGGATTAAATGCAAAGCTAACCTCGGTAAGATTTGAACTCAGAACGTAAAGGGCCGTAACTCTATGATGCAAAGCATGTTGTATCTCAGGTTGTATCTTGGGGCCATGTTCACGAGTGATGGTTCACAAATAGGCTGAATTAAGTGCAAGAATTGCAAAAGCTGGTACAGTAATACACCAGCTTCAGCATTCAGTAATCAGAAGAAGGGAGGTAGGTGTAAAAACTATCTATTGAGTATTCATGTCAAGCCTTAACTATAGTCATGACTCTTGGGTAATGACCAAATGAATACGATCATGATTACAAGCAGCTGAAATGTGAATCCTCTGAAGGGTCTTTGGAATAATGTTACTTGATAGAGTGCATAACTCTGAATTGAGAGATCACAGCTCTGATACTATGGGTATGTGGTTAGAATGTCTCAGGAAAGTGGAGTTGGACAGATTTTATGGGCAAAACCAACTGACAGGAGACCCATGGGTAGACCCTGATCAAAATGATTGGATAACATCCATGAGCTTGGCTGGTCTCGCTTGGGGATTCAGCTGGATCAGTTGGAGATGGTTGCTTCTGACAGGTCCTGCCAGAAGGAGTGTATGCCCCCACAACCCTCTCAGGAATAAGTGGGCAAAGAAGAAGAAGAAAAGATTGTAAATATTGTATGGGAAATGAAGATGTGATTAATTTACTGATGTGATGTATGCACATGTATTTAAAGTAGATACAATGGGAAAATATTTTAAGCATCAAGACAAAATATAATTCCAAATTGGTTAATTATATCTTTTGACTGAATGAAACATTTGAAATGTAGATATTAATTAATAAATTTAGAAATATGAAGAAATAAAAAATTGTAAATAAGAAGAAATTATTTTAACAATTTTATTTAAAATAAATATTACAGTTTAAGGTATAAAAATAAACGTGTAGATATATAATATTAAACCGTGAATTACCATATAAACTTGAGCATAAGACTCACATCCATTTTACTGATAGCATTTACAATACACCTTATATTTTGAAGGTTTTGTAGATCCAGTGGGTAAGTTGAATATGTTGTTGTGGGAAAAGGCATAACATATTGTCCTACCCATGCTAGCCTAAAAATTGGACGTTAAACGATGATGATGATATACACTATATATGGCATTTCTTTTGAAAAAAGAATGAAAGCAAACAATAAGTACTTTACATTGAACGAGAAAGGGATTCCCATTACTTTGGAACGTTGAAAGTAGGGAGTGTTAGTTCAGGATAGGTTTAGTTTGTATAAGATGCAGTTTGAGTTTTTCCAGGATGTTGGATCACAAAAATCATATTAAAAGTGAGAAGAATTCACTGCAAGGCATTTTGTTTTATGCTCTAACATGTCTGTCAATTCGCTGTCCTTGGATATAGACACAATAAACATATGCACATGTATTTAACAGGAGTACAAACATCTGTGAAAACAATCTTTTCAACCAAGCTTCTCTAACCTTATGATCAGCTTGTCTGTTATTTTTTATTATGTCACCAATCAATACTCTGTGAAGGATATATATACAGTCAAATACTCATGCACATTATTTTTTCTGATAGGGAAGAGCAGTGGCCATGACCTTTTGCAGTACCTCCAAGTCAGGTGGGAAGTAGGAAAAGATATCCTTAGATCAGAGACATGATCCAAATGCTTGTAACACAGTAGACTCTACTAAAGACAACCTAGAGTCAGTGATGGATTAAATCTATCACACAAGTAGGCCACAGAAGCATTTGAACTCAAAATACATTGATCCAGAGCATATCTCACAAGGCATCCTACACATCACTCTAACATTTCCATCAATCCACTGCCCTGGACTGGTATTTTATTTTATTAACTAAAAAAAAAATGAGAGGTATAGTTAAACTTAGCAATGTTTGAACTCAGAGTGCAGAGAATTGTAACAAACACCACAAAGTACTTTATCCTACTCTCCTCTAACTACCAATTTGCTTATATACACACAAAGGAATGATAACTGACTTCAGTTTCTAATTATACATTTTTATTATGCTCATATCCCTGCTAGGGCTCCAACTCTCCATCCCAGATGAGGTGATGCTGATAATATCCAGTTGCTTGTTTCAGCTGACTTGTGCTCTTTCACTCATTTTAACATAGCACATTAAACAAAGCACACCTGAATAATTCCTTCACAACTTCCGTAGCTTTCTAATAACAAATTCTCATGTCTCTCCATTCTATGCAGCATCACATTAAAAAAATTGTATATAGGCTTCTTATGGAGAGAAACATGGCTGTTGCTAAAATCAAATTATGTTTATCACTCAATTTCTTTTTTCTCTTTTATCTCCACTGGTACATAAACCATGGATTTATAGATAGAATAAGTAATATTTGGTTACTTCCACACTTTAATAAAAATAATATGTTTGTTGATTATATATCATTAACATCATATATATATATATATACACACACATATATATATATACACAGATGCACATACACACACACACACACACCACACACACATATATATATATGTGTGTGTGTGTGTGTGTAAAGAGATAGACATAGGTAGGTAGGGAGGGAGAGAGTAGGGAGATGAATAGACAACATATTGATAGAAAATGCATTTTAAGACATTTCTCATGCTTATTTCCTTTGTTTTACATTTGTAATCTAAATGAAAATTTTAGAACACTTTTGTGAAATCATAAAGTTTGTGTGACTCATTGATAAAAGAAGAACCAGTGCAATCATTATTATCTCTATATTGTTTATTGCTGATTACTACATTCCGTAGTAAGTATTGCATGAATACTTCTGCTAAAGTTCTGGTTTATTTCCTTCAACTTCGAATTGATTACATGCTTTTATATCTTTTAATCTCATTACTCCATCTGTGAATGTGTTACTGGTATTCCCTTTTATCTCTCACAATAAACCCAACCAGTTTCAAAAGATCAGCAATTACACCAAGATATTTTTCCTCTTCCCTTTCATCAATAATTGTTTCTACTATTAGCACAAGGCCAGCAATTATCCAGTACATTACTGGTACTTTAATTTATCGACCCCATAAGGATGAAAGGCAAAGTTAACCTCGGCGGGATTCATCAATAATGTCCTCTAGATTACATTGTAAGATCTGTAGATAACAACTTTTCTTTAGTCTTCAATTTTCTTGTCACAAATTCTAGTAACTTCTGAATAAAATAAGAGTCAAACAGGACCCTCTTCATTCTTGTTTTCCCTTTTACTGTTTAGCCAGGGATTTTGAGACTGGAAGGAATAAAACAGAGAGGAAAGTGTTCACAAGTTAGAGGCTTGGTCTGAATGCTTACAACAAAGTGGACTCTGCCAAAGATGCCCAAGGGTAAGATTGGAGTGTTAAACCAAGTGACACATTGTCAGGGACTGGGTAGATAGTGTTTAAACTGTTGTCATCGTTATCATCATACTAGCATGGGTTAGACACATTGCTGTGTTTCAGATCAGTTCTTATTTAGAGCTACGTCCTTCTTGGACAAGTTGGAAAAAATTGGCTTGGTTTCTTTAGCTTGATGCCATTTGCTGAGTACAGTGGGTAAATTTAATTGTAGCATTAGCCCTACAGAGGTTCAAAAAGACTAAAGAATATTCAGTGTTGTTAGCATTCAATCATCAACCACTTTTGAGAGTGTATTAGAGTGATTGTCATCAAAACCAAACAGTCTATCTCTACTCTAGTAATAGATTCCAAGAATTTCATTACAAACAGATTAGTTAATCAAACAATATGTGAAGATATTCAAGGTGTGGTAGAAATATAAAGTGTATGCTCTTTTATTCTTTTACTGATTTTTAGTCATTAAATAGTAGTCATGTTGGTGTTGTGCCTTGATTTAGTCAATCATATCAACCACAATACTTACATTTTTTCAGGACTGGCATTCATTTTATCGATTTCCATTTTGTCAATCTGTATGCTATGGGTCATAAACACATACACATAAATGATGGTGATGGGCTTTCATATAGTTTCTGTTGATCAAATTTCATTCACAAAGCATTGATCAATGTGAGGCTATATTTGATGTAATTTCAATGTAATTTCAAAGCAATGTTCAATGTAATTTCAAAACAAACTCCTTAACCACAGAGCCATGCCTTACAAGTTATATGGTATCAATATCAAAGGCTAGTAGGGAGGTAAAGTTAGTTAACACAACATTCACTTTAAGAAAAACTGTTTTAAAACAATTAGTTTTATATATATGTTATTATAGTCAGGTACAAATTATATTAAAACAATTTAAATATAAACTTTTTAAAAATGTTATAGTAATTCTGTTATTTCATATTTTATTGGAGAAGGTTACTGTACTGAAATGACCTCAATATAATCACAAATATCTCAGGTACCTAGTGACATTTTCAAATCTTATGACAACTATCTTATTTACAACAATATCTCTGTCTATTTTATCTCATATTTCTATCAACTATAATTTACAGTACTATTTGATTTTCTCAACAGATTTATAGCTCATTATTGGAATCTTCCATTAATTTACGTTTTTAATTCATGTCAGTGTGTGTGTGTGTGTGTGTGTGTGTGTGTGTGTGTGTGTGTGTGTGTGTGTGTGCACGCGTATGTGTTGCTAAAATGAAATACTTATGTAAACACAGCAAGATAAAAACCTATAATGAACTACACTCCTTGATAGTTATATTTTCCATTACACAAAAACCAAATACAAAGTAGAGACATTATATAAATTGGTTATAAAAATGTCCATCTAAATAGCACTAAATCCTGGGTGCCATTTCAATCTACTAATTGTATAATTAATTATAAATTGGCAGAATTGTTGAAGCAATGACTTGTGGTATTTGTTCCAGATCAGTACATTCTGAGTTCCATCCTGCCAAGTTCAATTTTGCCTTTCATCAGTCTGGGATCAATAAAATAAAGCTCCAGTGAAATATTGGGTTCAATTTATTCAAATGATGTCCTGCCTCCGAATTCTGTCTATATTGGAAATAATAATTGATTATTATTAGCACCGAAAAAGATGCTGTGGATGTTTCTCAGGATGGTATGGTAGATATGTTGCCAAATTGGTGTTGTAGATGTACTGATGAGCTTGTGTTGTAGAAATATTGTCATGGTTGTAGAAGTGTTTGTGTGTGTGCGTATGTGAGTGAGGGTGTGTGTGTGCGTCTTATGTCAGGCCGCTCTTGAGTGCTACTGGTAACATGTAACCCAGTACAACCTGTCACATGGTCAGGTCGTCGGTGACTAAACTGGCAACCAACCAAGCTTGTTTGGTGCGGAGGGTGATTTTGGACTCACTGCTGGACGAAAAACAAAGCCTGACAAAGGGCGGAAAAACTCATAAGAGTCAACATCCATCCAAGAGTGTGTAAATTTGTATATTCTGTGTGGGGTGGGTGTACATGGAACTGATTGAATGCATGTCTGTGTGTGTGTGTGTATGTGAAGGCTCAAATACCATTTTGAGCCTGCGCAAAGTTAGATCATGCAGGCTCTCCCAGGTCACCGGCCTGGAGATGGAGTCCTAATGAGAAATAACAAGAAGGAAAACCCCCCAGAAACATGGAAAAAGCAACCAAAGGGTGCTCGGATGTCCTACCAACAATGCCTCCACCTATGGGCTAAATAGGAGCTGTCAGTAGCTTAAAAATGCCTGTGCAGTCCTGGCAACATGCACTTGTATCCAGCTATCGAAAAAATGGACTACTCTTTGATTTACAACAGGGTTCAAGCCCCTGCCATAAATGATTTTCCTGAAACTTACACCGCATTCTCTGAAACCAATGACAGATCAGTCTTCAACCTGGACTCATCTAGGCAGACTGTTCTCGATAGAGCAGAAGGTAGAACAAAACCTCTCCTAAAGTGTAAACATCCCATTCGCTTTAGTACATTCAACATCAATACCCTTGGTCCTCTTGATGAGCTAGTACTGAGAGCTAAATCCAATGCTATTGACATCATCAGTCTTCAAGAGCATAGACATTTCCATCCTCTTGTAGACCTAAAGTTTACAAAATCTGACAATTTCCAGCTTGTCAATGCCTCTGCATATAAAAACTCCAATAACACCACCATTGGGGGAGTTGGTATGCTTCTCTCATTAAGGGCATGTGAGAACCTCATCAACATTGAAAAGATAGATGATAGAATAATGGTTGCCGAGTTCAATTCAAATCCCAAACTCACATTTATATCTTGCTATAGCCCAACAAATAACAGTGATGAGAACACTGCTGCCAGTTTCTATCAGGTTCTGAGATTGGTCATTGAAAACGTCCCTGCCCATAATTTCCTTACTATTGCAGGTGACTTCAATGCGAAACAAACCGAAATGATGAAATGCTTCTCAAACTCCTTGACGAATTTGAACTCTTCTCATCTACAAATAGCTTCATGAAAAAGCAATCCAAGCTCTGGTCATTCACCTACCCTAACGGTAGTAGAGCTCAATTGGATCATATCCTATTTCACAAAAAATGGCGAAACAGTGTACGTGAATCTGAAACCTATTTCTCCTTCTCCAACGTGGGATCTGATCACAGGATTGTCTCTTCCAAAGTTACGCTTAGCCTCTGCGCACCTAAGAAAGTTCCCGCTGAGCCTATGAAACAAATTGACGGAGGTTAGTGTCATTAAATAAGGAGCACTCCCGCTGGTATGCAATTAGTGTCTACAATAGGTTCTCTGAACTATCTTGTACTGATGATTCCATTGAAACTAAATACTCCAACCTAATTGTTGCAAATGAAGAAGTTGTTCTTACCAGCTTGCCCAAAAAGACCAAAAGGAAGCTCACGAAATTGAGCTCACATATCTTAGTATCCTCAGTGTGTAAAAAAACGGCAAAGTCTTTTTTCTCAATACAACTCAAATCCAACTGGTTTACTGAAAAGTGAAATGACCCAATGCAAAAAAGACCTTGATTAGGCGTACACAACTGCTCTTGCAGAGTAAGTAGATAGAAAAATAAACAAACTTAAGACCCTTCATATAAACAAACAGCACGTAGCCACATGGGCTCTAGTCAACGAAATAACTGGCAGAAAAGAAAAACCTTCACCCATCATCGAAGGAGGCTCTCAAGAAGCTAGGAAAAAGAGCTGGACTGAGCACTTCAAGGGTCTACTGAGCGAACCATCCCCTGTAGAAGGCGATCTCCCAAAGTCTATGGTATCACCTGAACTCAACATCTCCACTGGACTTTTCACCTTGAGTGAGATCAACCAGGTGATCAAAACACTTAAAAACAAAAAAAATCACCTGGTCTCGACAACATACCCAATATAATTTGGAAGGACTCAAACCTTACTTCAGTCCTATTATCAATCTGCAACGACACCTTAAGCAACAAAATTCCTCCAACAAGTTTGCTAAAAGCAGGCCTAGTTCCTGTCCATAAAAAAGGCAACCTCTCATCCCCCCAAAACTACCGAGGAATATCACTTATGCCCATTGCTGCTGAGATCTACAACAAGCTAATCCTCAACCATATAGTTCCATATGTTGATCCAATCCTTCGCATCAACCAAAACGGTTTTAGGCATGATAGATCTACACTTGCACAGATTTTGGCCTTGAGAAGAGTAGTGGAGGAGATGAGAAACTCCAACAGACAAATGGCTCTGGTTTTTGTTGACTTTAGAAAAGCTTTTGACAGCATAAACAGAGACATTGTTTGAAATTCTACCCTTGTATTGTATGGCATACCAGCAAGACTTGTGGAAGCAATTAAGGCTCTGTATTTCAACACAAGTGCCACTATCATCACCCCTGATAGCCCAACAGAGTTCTTTGACATCTCAGCAGGTGTGCTTCAGTGTGACATTCTAGCCCCATTCTTCTTCATCATTGCACTAGACTACACCTTAAGACTCTCAATTTACAAAATCAATAACAAAGGTATAGCCATCAAACCCCCCATGAGCTCTAGGCACCCCTCTAAATATCTCACTGACCTTGACTTTGTTAATGACATTGCACTTTTTGCAGATTGCCTAGAAAATATGCAACAACTTTTGACATCTCTCCAAGAAGCAGCCATCCTTGTTGGCTTTCATCTCAATGAGGGTAAAGCAGAGTGCATATCAAACTGTACATGCAACAGCATCAAAGCAATCAACGGCAGTAATATCAAGCGAGTCAAGGATTTCAAGTATCTTGGGTCATGGATCATGGACTCTGAGAATGATTTCGCCACCAGAAAGGCTCAAGCATGGTCAGCCTGCAACAAGATGGATCGAGTTTCGTGCTCAAATGTTTCCAGCCGCACCAAGATCAGAGTCTTCCAAGTAACAATTCAACCAATCTTGCTATATGGAAGTGAAATATGGACGCTTTCAACCAAACAACAAAAGCACCTTGATGGCACTTACACTCGCCTGCTTCAGCGCATTCAGAACATAAGCTAGTGACATCTGACTTTGAGAGAGAGAGATATGCTGGCCTCCCATGAATATCTGTCATTGTACGTAAGAGGAGAGTAAGATTTGCTGGCCACTGCCATCGTGCCACCTATGATGCTGTGTTCCCATTAGTGTTTTGGAAACCACAAGCAGCCACTAATAACAGGGAGTGCAAGTTCTCCTACCCCGATGTCATCTCCAGAGATTCTGGTGTTGAAATCCAAGACTTGGCAACGGCAATGAATGACAGACCCAAGGTGGTTTCTAGAAGATTATGAAACAAAAATCTTTTTATTTAGATAATTTATCTAAAGATTGACAATTTGCAGAAAGTAAGGTAAACAAAGCTGAAGATAGACACTCTCAATTACAAGCTATAATAGGAAGTGCTAGAGTTTTCCTCTAATAATATTTGATGTGAGCAAAAACTCTTATGGCATGCCACTGGTGATAGAGTGACTGAGATATTGCAATAACTAAGCACCTTTATGGAAATCATTTGATATGTTGGTAATATGTGCCACCAACAATGACAAGAACCTCATTATCAACAGCCCAGCTCCCTCAAATATCTCAAGCATTACAAGCTGAAAAAATAGTTTGTCAATAATTCATAGTATTTCAACTATGGAGGTATTATTAGAATGATTGTTAGTATGGTATTTTAGGAGAGATGGTCACCATTTTAGAAGGCTGCGTTGTTTTACAATTTAGAGGGGAGTTTGTTTCCCTAGCTTGGCTGCTAGAACATCGCTTCTATTTGTTGTTAGGTGTAGGTAAACAATTAAGAAAAAAGAATATACCTCGCAATAAACAAAACAGGTTATCATATCAGTTGCTCCTAGATTGGTAATTCGTAATTATCATTTTGTGGCGGTGTTCAAATATCCCGTGACCGCATGGTGTGATATCGCTGTTTCGCCACAGTGAAATGCGTCTGCTCACATCAACACTCAAAGTTGAAAAGAGAGTGTATTCAGCTACTGACGTCAGAACTAAGGGCAGTTAATGAACTGCTTCCAAAGTCAAAGCTAGGTGGCATGATCTTCTACAGTATTGTTGTGTAGTATGGTATTGTTGAAATGTTTTTAGGATGGTGTCAGTATTGGTATTAGGATGGTTGTATATATGGTGTTATAGCAGTGTTATTAGATGGATGTTTTAGAAGTGTTTTTGCTTAAGTTTATGTTGTTCTAAAATTAGTTATAGAAGCATTGATAGATGGTGTTATATAAATGTTATTTGATAATCCTGTAGAAGTGTTGTTACTTATTGTTTAGATGGTGTTGTAAGGATGATTTTATGATGGTTTTGTAAGTGTTGATAGAATGATGCTGTAAAGAGATGTTAGGATGGTGTTGTCAGTGTTGTTAAGATGGTGTTATAGAAGTGTTGTGGTGTTATTAGGAGGATATTTCTAGAAGTGTTATAGAAGGATGGTGTTGTAGTGTTTTTATCAAAAGGTGTTCTGGAATGTTGCTGCAGTGTTCTAAGAATGATATCATTGAGTTGTTCTTAGGTATAATTGATGTTGTGACAAAGAACTGAATCCGTTTCTTATCTAGGACTGTTTTTGTTAAATAATTTAATTTTCAATTTTATGTTGTTTAGCTGCATATAAGCACTAACTGAAGATATCTACAATCAAAGATATTCCAGTTATGACCATCTCCTCTACAATATGTTATGTGTCATCTTTTTTCAAGACACTAGAATAATTTGAGGGAGCATGGTCTGTTATTTATAACAGGTCATGTAGAGTCCACCAGAGATAGTTTGGAGATGGCCTGTAGATGTGTGTTGTGTGCAGACTGTGATTTGAAATGCACTAATCTTTGATTTTTGCAGTTTGTTGTAATTTCTTCTGCAGAGATTGGGTACCCAGACAAAACTGGTATAGTACTTCATAAAACCAATATTTTGTTTGTATACTAGCATGGTACTTGTGAGCATTCCTTGTATGGTTCTCTTTTTGATGTCTTTTATGTGATCAATTTATGTGAAGGGGATTGCTGATTTAGCAGATATTGCTGCCTGTTCTCAATAGCAATGCTTTTAACATCTTGTCTGTGAGACGTAGCTAAGATATATCCATTTGTCTTTTACCTTTCTTTCTTTTCTGTCTTTTTTTTTCTTTTTAACCTCTTTTTTTTCATCATTCCTTTCTTCTCTCTTCTTACCCATAACTCTTGATAAAGTTGTAGGAGCACCACAGTCATGTACAGCATTTTGGGGGATAATTATAAAACCTGGGAGAGCCCATCTCCTCTCCAGGTCTGAACACAACTGATATCTTCCAGAGAAGAAGAGAGATTGATAGAAAGGAAGTGAGAAAGAGATATAGCTGAGGAATTAGACTGGTATTCTTTTATTGACCCCAAAAGAGTGAAAGGAAAAGTTGACCATGGCAGGTTTTGAACTTAGAGTACAGAGATCCAGAATGAATACCACAAAATATTCTACTCAATGTTTTAATTACCTTGCCAATTCACTACCTCATTATGATATTGTAAATATAGTTTGACAATTTCAATATTTCATCATCATATTCATCACCATTTTATATCTGTTTTTCCATGCTTGCATGGGTTCAATGAGTCTTTTCCAGCACAGCATTCTTCCTCTTGTTTTGTTCGTGAGATAAGCTCTCACCAATTCAACTTATATTTTCCTCAATCTTCCTCTTCCATAACTTCCTTCCATTGGCATCTCATTACCCAAATATCATCATCCATACACATCATATGTCCGTACCAGCACAATGATTTCTTGCACACTACATCTGATTGCTCTTATGCCCAGTTTTTCTCCAATATAATTCTTTATATCATTTGCCTCTACATGAAAATTTCTCTATTTCAGAATGCGGCAGATATATAACCGTGTTACAAAAGATGATATTCTCAAGGAAGATTTATTGAAAAACCTTGCATATGCAGCCGATGTATTAGAGGCTATACATATTGATGAAACGAAGTAAGTACATGGTTAACATTCATGTATTGTATTTTAAATGATTTAATCATGAATGATCAAAAGCAATTTAAAAAAATATATATATATATATTATTTTGCTTTTGGGGAATAATTACCTTACATTATGTTGAAAATATATAATGTTGATTTACAATGGAAACTATAGATTGTGTAATATAAATTTCAAACAAAACAGAATTTATGAAGGAAATATGACATAAGTAAAAAGTTGAATTTTATCTTTAGAAATTTTTCTCCAATGATTCTTAAGCCCCATTATATTAGAATATTTATGATTTTGAGGATAGCAAAATACAAAACTTCAGAATAGTTATACAAATTAGTCTGCTTTAACTTGTGTTTTATTTGCTGTCATTTTGAAAATAACCGAAATAAAATATAAAAGCAGTGTGTTTATATTCTATTGGAATAATCCATAATTTTCATTCTATTTAGTATTGTAGCTATGTTGTCAATCAGAAACATGTTTACTGTCGTAAAATATATTCATTTGAGTTATTTGTTTTATATTTTCGATTGTTTGTATTATATATTCTTTCAGAGAGCAAAATCTAGAGCATCTACATATTCTCTTAGTAAGAAGACATTCTTTTCAAAGAGAATCTGAGGATTTATATAAGAGAATTATTTTAACCATTTCCAGTAAGATTGCATTATGATCAAAACAGACTTTTTACTTACTTATCAATAAAATATGTGAAGTATGTGTTTATCTCCGACATCCTGTCAATAAAATATGTGAAGTTTGTGATATCATCCTCAATCTTATCAACCCTCAATCAATGTATAATAAATTACAATTGGAGATTATTTTGATTGATATTAAACATAGAGGGTTGAGAGTTCGCTTAAGTTGTGTCAAAGATACAATAACAATCTCTCTAGTGTTGATGACATAATAAAACACCAAGTACACAGTGTGAAGGGGTTAGTGATAGGAAGGCATCAAGCTTTAGAAAACCTTCTAAACAAAGGGTCGAGAGGACACTTCATTTGTGTCAAAGATATAACTGCCGCCCTAGTGCTGATGCCAATTTGAAATGCACATGGCATACCCAGTTGTATGCAGTAATATATGTAAACAAGATATAGCCCAAGGCCCATCTGAGAGGTTAGTGGTCTTGATTAAGTACAGACTTGGTCTGTAATATCCTGTCCAGCTTTTGATAGCAGAGAAAATGGATGATAAATGATGATGATGAAGCTAGGGTATCATTAACCAAAGTGCATATTATTTGTAATCCCATCGCTTCTGATATGATGTGTTTATGACCAAAACACCTAATTTTCAATAGCCTACCTTCTCAAATATAAATAGGTGTTGTGGGATCATATATTATGAAGGTGTGTGTCCTAATTGTTAGCGTGTTTGGCTCATCATTACAGGGTCATGAGTTAGATTTCTTAACTGGGCAATGTATTGTGCTTGAGAGTAAGACACTTCATTTCAAATTGCTCCAATCTACTCCAGTGACAAAAATTGAGTACAAGCAATAGTAGCTGGGAGTTAACTCTTGCAACAGACTGGTGTTCAATTCAGTAGGATGACTTCTCATTATATGACTAAGGCCTCTGTCATTAAAATAGATAATAAACCTCCTATGTGATGCAGCCTCATCAGAATCCAGTTAAGGTGTGAGCTGTTGCAACTTACAATGTTATGTTGTTACACATGTATCATCTTATAAAAGAAATGAGTCAATCAGGAGTGCCATAATGGAAGTGGAATATGTTGTTGTATATATTGGTAGTATTAGGTAACATGTATTTGTTGACAAACTACTAAGACCAATAAGAGTAGCCTTGAGAGATGCCATTATCATCATCATCATTTTATCTTGATTTCTATACTGGACAAGTTGTCATGTTCAAAATTTAGATGCCTCAGTGAATTATGTCTTCTTAATACGTTCCATTTTGGGCATGATTTCTACAGCTTAATGCCGTTTCTAATGACAACCTCTTTACAGAGTGTATGAGGTACATTTTATTGTGGCATGATAAAATGTACCTCATACCATCATGTATAGACAAGGTGCATTTCATCATGACCCCAACACCACCACCACCACCTATAAAGTGTACAGAGCGCATTTTATTGTAGAACCTGCATTATTACTTACAGAATGTACTGTGTGTATTTTTCATGGTTCTAGCACCTCCACTTACAGAAAGTACTGGGTTCATATTATTGTGCCACTAACACTACCACATTCTCAAATGTATGCAAAAAAGTAACCATATTTGAGATTAAATCAATTGATAGATCTCCATCAGTTTCAATGATGAGTGTTCTAGCTGTTCTATCAATGGAACAGCCTACTCATGAAATTAACATGTAAGTGGCTGAGCATACCTCATACACGTGTATCCTTAATGCAATTCTCAGGGAGATTCAGCATGAAAGTGTGTGACAAACTGGCACTTTGAATTACAGATACAGTCCAGCTGATCAGCTTCCAAATAGTTTCCATCTACCCAATTTTATTCATGAGGCATGGCTCAACCACCTAAGGATCTAGCCCAAAATGCCCTGCAATAGGATTGAACCGACAGCCTAATGATTGTAAAGCGATCATCTTAACCATTTGGCCATGTTATAGTGACCATATATATGAAAAGGTTAAATGAATAAACCTGTTTATAACCCTTACATATGATAAATATTTACTATAGAAATGAATGAATATTGATCTTTGGTGGAATTTCTATATTCTTATAATATTACTCTCTTTAGAAAATAATTTTCATTTGAATTTTTTATTTGTCTTAAAAGTTATCTATATTCTATCCTTTGTTATTTATTTCTATTTATTAGCAATGATAGCATGCCCATCCAATCGTCATATATTTCTCACTATAGATTTACTTATGTTTGAAAATCCATTAAAATGCAGATCAAACATATAGTAAATCAAATTCTCACTTCAGTCTATTATAGCTAAAATTTGGAAATTTCTATAGTTTGAATTTTTTACACAAAATAATTAAATAGGTTATTTGTATTATTGTATTTATAAAAGAAATTATTATTAAAGTAGTAAAGAATTATCAAACTTTTAGATTTAATCCTTTCATCAGTGTTTTCTGATTTCAACTATCAAATCTATTTTGCAACTCAAAAAGTTTCAATGTCTTTATTCACTTTACACTAAACTAGAGTTAACCAAACTTTTTTAAAACTACAATTTGCTTCTGAGAAAATATACTTCATCAGTTCCCTCACTTTAAAACTAATGAAAATTTGTAATTTGAAAATTAAATTTGAATATTAAAAGAATATAAATTATTTATACATTTATTGAATAACTGAAGGTGACAGTTTAATAAGAAACGACTAATCTTTATTCCTTTCCTTCCCCACTACTCATTACTTGCTAACAACACCCTGCTAACTTCTTACCTTTTGTGCCACTTTTGAAACCCTCATTGTGCCCAAGTGATATATAAATGGACAGAAATTTGTCTATTTTTAAAGTACATAAACTTTATGAAAAGGTTACGAAATAGTAGAGTTGTTAAAGTGTCAGATTAAATACCCCAGTATGTGTTCTAGCTCTCTATACTCTGCTGATGTCTACATTACCTTTCATCATTTTGAGGTTAATAAACAAAATACCAGTCCAGTACTGGTAGGGGTTCTCTTTCTCTCTCTTTCTCTCTCCCTCTTTCAAATAAGCAGTGTCCTGATCTGGAGAGAGCTAGGCTCCACTAGATTTAAATGTCCATGGCATGCTGTGTATCAGGACAACATCCCTACAACTCAATCAAGAGTTAAGTGCATTTAACACTTTGATGCCCTGCCAGCTGTAGCTGCTCTTGCTGCTGCAACACAAAGCTGTATATTTCAAAATGTTTATATTTATCTAAACAAAAATCCATCATAATTTTATGTAAAAACCTGTGGTAAGTTATGTTCCAAATAACAGCTAATAATCAGAAAGTTAGTTGACAAAATTCCTCCAAATTCTTGATTATTTTCAAAATGATTTGAAAGTCACAGGCAATGTATTTCATCAAGAATATGGTAACTGATGGTATGGTCTATTGTACTGAAGTATACACTGATGTTTTTAATGACTCAGGTGGTTCAGTTCTAAAATATTATCACTTAAAAAAGTTCTGCTATTTTAGTCAATTCAACTACCGAATCCCAACATAGAAACACTAACACCTGATGATCTCAAGAAAGACTTTAAAACTTTCGATACGAAAGAGCTTGTAACCACTCCTGCATCTATGACACAAATCTAAAAACTTTCCATCATAATTTTTTTCTACGAATCTGTGTTAAGCTATACTCCAAATATCAGTTAAATAATGAGTGAGTTAGTGATATTACCAAATACTTACAAATGTTTCATTATGTTCAAATTTATTTGAAAAATATATGCAGTGTCTTTCATTAGAAGTATCGTATTAAAAGAGTTAACTTTGATTTTTAAATATCATGAACAGGATAGTAATATATAATCAGTCATTCTACAATTGTATATGGCTACTGCCTTTAAAGAGAAAAAAAAACTAACATGAAAATGCATATATATGTGTATAAAGACATTGAAACCCTATACGAAAAATGTATTTATATTGGATATGGTACCGATGAATAATATGAGAACATTACGTGTTGACATTAATCTTAATAGAACTAAACTAGATGGCATTAATGTATCATAAAGGTATTCTACACTGGGTGTAGGTATTCAGTGTTAAACATTGAAAGATTTGATACCAGCCCAGCCCAGCCCAGCCAAAACTGGGTCTGGTTCTATGAAACAAAACAACCATTATTTTATATGAGCCATATGTTGTGTTACCTAGTAATGAAATGATTAATAGGTTTAGTGTATCGTTCGAAATTCTTCATTAATTAATTGAAATAGAGTGTAATGCATTAGAAATAATGTCACGCAATTTTTAAAGAGTACAATATGTGCTACAAATTTATGGATTATAAAAATTGCTATAAGTGGGCAAGAGTTCAAGTATATTTATATATATTTAATCTAAATATGGACATAGGATACACAGGGTGAAATAAGGAAAAAACATAGTTAAAAAGTCAAGAATCAACAGACAGAAACCATTTAGTATTATTTATATGATCCTTTCTCCTTTATTATAAGCTGACTACTTCCATACTTATAGGAATCTCAGTTATTTATTATCAATTAAAGACATGCTATATCAATGTATCATCATCATCATCATCAACGTTTAACGTCCGTGTTCCACACTTGCATGGGTTTGGACGGGGGTAGTCCCACTTGAGGCAAGAGTGATTGTCTTGCTCGCATAGGACTGTCTGGACATATATATGTTTAGTGTGGAAGGACAATCTATGACTCACAATAACTTTTCTTTTTCTTTTAGTTGTTTCCAAGTGTATTTGGTTATATATATATATATATATATATATATATATATATATATATATATACATATATATAATGCATGATATCTAAAGTATGTGTTTGGTGCTAGTATATTTCTATAAAATTAACTACTTAGCATGTGAAAATACAGCATATATTGCATATTATATATACATATATATATTTATATATATATATATATATATATATATATATATATATATATATATGTATGTATGTATGTATGTATATATGTATGTATGTATGTATATAGCATAAACATTTTATTTTGGATGCTTGCTTCGCTCCCAGCATCATTTGAAAAGGGATTCCAGGCATTTAAAGAAAAATGGTGTCATTCCATTTATATATCTATTTGATTATTAATTTATTCATATTTTTGAATCCATTTTAAAGATGAATATTATTTTGCTTTAATATTAGTATGATTTTGTAGCTTTATTATCATAATTATGTGAATTCTTTGTTAGAAAAATTAAATATTCGAGATTTCAAAACCTATCTATCTATGTAATCCTTTTACATCAAATATATTCCATATTTAAAGAATGAATTACTCTATTTAAGACATTAAAATGAATGACTGCCTGTAATCTTTTTACATATATATCAATTAACCAATATTTTATTTACATTTTATCATTATTATTATTATCATTACTGTTATTATTATTGCTCTTTGAGTCTCAGTCATTGATGTTATTTAACTGGAAAGTTTGTTGAAATGAATATCAAGCCACTACCTGCAGCCTCAGATATTCAGGACGTATCGGTTGGTTCTTGCTGTTCCCAGCAAGCATGCTTTTTGAAGTGTTCCAAAAAGCGGGGCAGGACCAATTTTCTTTGAGATAGTACCTAGTGTGCCTATGACAATCAGGACCACTTTGACCTCATGGCAGTTCTGTTATTATTATTATTATTATTATTATTATTATTATTATTATTATTATTATTATTATTATTATTGCTCTTTGAGTCTCAGTCATTGATGTTATTTAACTGGAAAGTTTGTTGAAATGAATATCAAGCCACTACCTGCAGCCTCAGATATTCAGGACGTATCGGTTGGTTCTTGCTGTTCCCAGCAAGCATGCTTTTTGAAGTGTTCCAAAAAGCGGGGCAGGACCAATTTTCTTTGAGATAGTACCTAGTGTGCCTATGACAATCAGGACCACTTTGACCTCATGGCAGTTCTGTTATTATTATTATTATTATTATTATTATTATTATTATTATTGTTCTTTGAGTCTCAGTCATTGATGTTATTTAACTGGAAAGTTTGTTGAAATGAATATCAAGCCGGTACCTGCAGCCTCAGATATTCAGGACGTATCAGAGGTTTCTTGCTGTTCTCAGCAAGCATGCCTTTTGAAGTGTTCCAAAAAGCGGGGCTGGACTAATTTTCTTTAACCATCCTTGGAAACTCTTTGAGATAGTACCTAGTGTGCCTATGACAATCGGGATGACCTTGACTTCATGGCAGTTCCAAATCCTTTTTAACTCCCACTTTAAGTGCTTGTATCGGTTAATTATTATTATCATTACCCAGGAAAATCAGGATAGAGAGGGAAGTGCTCTCTTCCCAGCATTTTGTTGAAAGATGGGTGAGAGAGGCAAGAATGGCCCGAGTGAATGGGCCTACTCTGAGTATGTGTCTGTAAATTAAAGGTGGAAAACTGGGAGAAGGCACTTGCCCTGGTGGTTAGGGTCACTGTGGCTTTTTAATGGGTTTCTCCACGAATGTCCCTCGGAAGTCTCCCCCGTATTGGGGAATTTTTCATTGTTATTTTTTTGTTACATCCTCTGTTTTTGTTTTTTACACACAGAAATGCCCATTTGTACCGTCCTGTATTGTTCTGTACTGTCCTTAATGTTTACTTTATGTAAACCCTTGTGGTTAATAAAGAATGTATTATTATTATTATTATTATTATTATTATTATTAAAGCACCAGTAATGCAGTGGTGTAATTGCTGGCCTTGTGCCAAAAGTAGAAACATTATTATTATTATTATTATTATTATTATTATTATTATTATTATTTTATTTATTTATTTATTTATTGTTTCTTTTTGCTATATAATTATGTTTTATGCATTTTAGTGCAAAAATAATTATTTCTCGAAATGAGTTTTAAAGTTTTATCTGGATCAAATTTTTGTGTAATATGTGAGTGTGAATGAACATCTGGCACAAGTATTGATACATATTATATATGGATTACAGGTCTTACACTATTTTTTACCCTATTGCCAATGTTTGAGTATATTTGTTGAGCTCTACTTATGTAGACATATACTTTAGAGAGAAGTGACCAAATGAACAGGAATAACCAATGGATCCTCCAGATTGAATACCACCCTGTCAGAATGTGTCAAATGTTTTCTATTTCATCAGTTTTCTGCTGTGACAAAGATACCTTTATTTTGAGAATATTATTCAAAATGTCTACTATTTAACATGCATATATATCCAATGTTAAAGTTTGTAAAGAACGATACATTTTAAAGAGAAATCTAGCTGCTGTATTGGACATATTGAATAATTATGCCAAATTTCACTTACTGGTATATTATTTTTGTCATATATCAACTGATAAGACAGATATAATAAAAAAAACGTATATCATTGTTCTTTTTTGCAATGTTATTTGAAGATAAATAATAGATATTCCTTACTTAATTTTATAGGATTTGTATACCATTATACCATGGTAAAGCCTTTGTGATAAAACATATGTGGATACACAAGTGTTCTTAGATAAAATGTCTGTTTATATGAATATATATATATTTTGTGCATATATGATAGTTTAAGATATTGCTTACTGACTGTTTTAGTACATATTTTATTTCATGTTATAAACTTGTTTGTATGTATTATAGTTATCATATGTATCTATTAAGATATAATTAGTATGTTTCTGTGTTATATTATGTATATATTATAATTATAATTAATGTTTCTGTGTTGTAAATCAATACAATGTTTTGACTGTGTATTTACTTATGAAAACCATTCCATGTATTTATAATGACCATGTAGGTATTAACTCTATTAATACTAACCAGCACCAATACTAAAATGTTCAAATTAAAACCTCTATCAAAATAGTGTTACAACATGAATAATATTGTGTGTGTGATTCTAGTTGATCAACACCAGCTACATATGTGTTAATATATATATATATATATAGATAGATTCTTTATTATGGCTAAATGATGAGTCTTGTTATTCTGGAGTTTCACCTGTGCACCCACAGGATCATCATTTGTGAGTACACAGGTGAAACTCCAGAGTAAGATGAGTAATTACTTACCTATAATAGAGATTATTTAAACTCAAATTTGGTACTCAGTACTCATTCTCACGTCCGTCAATATCATGGATATATATATATATCAGAACTACCATCATCATCTTCATCATCCCCATCGTTTGCTTTCCCTACTAAGAAGGGTTGGCTGGGTCTGAAGTGGGGCTACTGACCTCCCACGCTGGCAGGAAGTCTGCATCTCACCTCCTCAAGTCTTACATTCTATCAAGTACACATTAGAGATTGTTGTCTTTCACAAAATCTTTTGTTTGACAAGCTCTCTGTGGCTGAAGGCCCTTCTTGTTACCAACCCCTTTACAGCATGTACTGGCTACATTTATGTACACTCTTAAATTAGGGAGGCTATCATGCTGTGAAATGACTGAAGGGTCCTCTCAACCTTATTTATTTTACAGTATTAAGTGTTCCAGCCGATAAGCTGAGGCCATGCTGGGGCACTGCCATTATATATATATATTTTTATAGGCATTGTTTCTACAGCAGAGTGCCCTTTCTGTCACCAACCATCTTACAGTATTGGTTTTTATTCCAATGAAGAGGCCTCTGCTTTGTGTGGGGTTGATAGAAGGGAGCTACATGTGAATTTATGGCATGTGTGAGGTGATTTGACAGTGTGATGAGTGGAAAAGAGGATGCGATGAAGAGAATATTGAAGTGGTGAAGGTGGGTGGTGTGGATGGTTTGGTCATTAGTACTCAGGTAGGGGTTGGCTCTCACCAGTGACAGGAAGGGGGAATTAGTGACTAGAGAAAATAATGAAGAGCTGATTGTTGAAGGGGCATGGGTGGGTGCGTTAGTGAAGATATCTAGGGGTGGGTGGGGGATCAGCTAAGGAATGAAAACATGAGGGGGTATATATGGAGTAGGGGTGTGTAGTGATAGTCAGGATAGCTGCTAATGGAAGGGGCATGGGTGACAAGAAGTAGCTGCTAAGGTGTGATAACATGGGTATCTAAGGGCTTTTGAGGGGGCAGAAGCTAAGAACGCTGGAGTGGGGGTTGTAGTGATGGGGAGGATAGTTGCTAGAGAGTGCTACTAGAAGAGGGAGACATGGGATAAGCCGGGCTGTTGGCTGGGTCTTCTTCAACAGAGCAAAGTGCCATCCTTTGTCATTCCTGTTGTGAGGTTTAGTTTTTTTAATGTTGATCTTCACATCTTCATCTCATCTATTCTTGGGTTTGACTCCTCCCTGGCTCTCAGCCACTGATGATTCTCTGCATTTTTTTATGCAACTGCTATCTTCTATACACATCACATGTCTATACCAATGCAGTCTTTGTTCTTGAATACTACATCCAATTCGTTTTTTGCCAAGTTTGTTCCCTCAGTTTGCTTGAGCTGCTATGTCATCCATGCACACTAACATTACACATCCACCAGAGCATACTTAATCGGTTTCTTCCTAGCCTCCACAGTTCTTCTGGGATCAAAGCCCATGTTTCACAGCCATGTAGCATTGCAGTTTACACACAGGCTTTATATAATCTACTCTTCACTCTGAGAGAGAAGCCATGTGTTGTCAGCAGTGGTAACAGCTCTCTAAACCTCTTCTAACCTATTCTTATCCTAGCTATCGCACATTCAACAGATCTTCCCCAAATACTAATTTGATTAAGTAAATAACAAAAGTTGTCAACTACTTCTAAGTAGTTTTACAGGCAACTGAAGCAATTTATTTCACTTATGCTCTACTTCTCCTGCACATCTGCTGCATACAAAGTCTATCTTTGTCTATCATCTTTGCTAAGTTTACTTTTAGGATTTTCAACTCTAGGTTTGTCTTCCATGCTTTAAATTTTGCTCCCAACTCTCCTATGGATACAGTTATGAGGAGTACATCATCAGCATATAGGAGGCTCATGGAGTTCCAGTTTTAAACTCCAGGACTTGACTGAGGACTTTAACTTCATTACTCTATTCATTTCCAACTTTCACTCAGCTGGTAGCTCCTCTATACATGGCCTACACAACTCTCACAAGCCATTTGCCTACACCTAGTTTCCTACGTGCTTACCAGATTATAGAGCGTGGAACCTTATCAATGGCATTCACCAGATTTACAAATGCTAGATACAGTGGCTTACTCTTAACTAAGTACTTCTCCTGTAGTGGTCTCACCAGAAAGAGGCCATCAGTAGTATCCCTACCTGGCATAAATCCTAACTGCCTATTCATTGGATATGACAACATTCAGTTCTACTTGATTAATTATGCATCTGACTAGCTCTTACCCTATCATGCAAAATGTGTTTAGCATCTCAGTGACTATACCAGATGATCCAGCTGCCTTTCCTACTTTCATGTCCTTAATTATATATTTACAGATATTTTACAAGAGCCTCCACCAAATGTTTCTTTATATAGAAAATAAATTGAATTATATGACCAGTCTATCTAGAAATATGTTCATGAATAGGAAAACAAAATACCCTAGAACCAGGCCTACTTCTATCAATATATTTCATATATATCCTATCTGAAAAAATATAAGCTGTATGATTTATTGAAATTTTAATAAAGTGTTTAAAAGTAATCCAGAAATACATATTTACAGCAAATTACTTTCATCATCAGATCATTAACTATATAACTTTTGAAAGGCTGATATTTTCTATAATTTAGTTACAATCGGAAGATAAATTTTATATCATTTACAACTATAGATACATCAAATATTGATTTTAATCATTATAGAGTCTCAATACAGAAAGACTTTCAAATAAACACTTTGGAACTACGTACATCATTTGGAAAGTACCATCGTCATTTTATATCCATTTTCCATGGTTGCATGGGTTGGACAGGTTGGGACAATCTGAGACAGGACATTGTTGAATAACATGCCTTGTTCATTCATGGTTATTCCACCATCTTTATAAATATTATGACAAAATGTAAAATGTTTTTGTATGTTATGTAGCAACAACATAATCTCATATGAGTTTTGTAGAGATTTTGAAAATGTTTAGGTTTGAAGTATTTTCTGACCACACAGAAGAAGCCAAGCATTAGGAAAGCAATTTTGCCAAAATTGGAGATGTGTTGTTATAATAAAGGTATCATCAGAGATTGTAATACCAAGGGACTGTAGGCAATTTTGAAAGTCTATGTGTTGCTGACCCTCTACAAAGCTCTACACCAGTTCTTACTTCTCAGAACTAATTAAATTCATACCATCTTCATTAAAACCCATCCAACACACACATACTTAATTCTGTGTATACATTCTAAGCCCAGAACTAACCAGCACTTCCAAATGCTTCTTCTCTGGAACATCAAGCTCCTGAAATTCAAACCATCCACCACCCATTCATTTTCTACCTGCAATCATTGATTTAATGATAATCAAGTTAAGAACCAACCAAATCAATGTCACCAGCCTGCTGATGTCAAAGTCATGTGTGCAACTCCTTCCTCACAAGGCTTGATTAATTATTAAGCAAAATAAGCACATGGTGAAGGCAGCAAAAAAGAGGGGCGCTATAATCTATTAAGTGCTTAGGGCCTGAAAATGAACTTCATCTAACAATCCTTCCTTGTTACAGAACCAAAAGAAACATATTTTTAGAGAACATATGGCAACTAGTTTATGATTATAGGATCTGCTTCTTTTCTTTTCTGAATCTAAAAATATAGCTAGCCAGTTAATTAAAAGTGCCTTGGTATTTGTCCCAACTCACTATGCCCTGAGTTCAAATGTTACTGTGATCAACATTGCCTTTCTTCCTTTCAAGGTTGACACAATGCCAGTACAACATTATTGTAGTCTGTTCTCTCTCTCTCTCTCTCTCTCTCTCTCTCTCTCTCTCTCTCCTCTCTCTCTCTCTCTCTCTCTCTCTCTCTCTCTCTTATAGTAGAGTTTCGTGGCAAGAAAAATTAAGAGTCCATATGTGACATATACTTAATGTAAACATTGGTTATTCAAAATCAAAACCCACCATCCTGTCACTATCTCAGAGGGTTAATACTTTGACTTTTAAGACTGGCATAACTTTACCTCACCAAGACTCTCTCTATCAGTTAAGATCCATATTTTTCTTCCTCTGCTCACTGATGTATCCTGGGAACAAATACAAATGTCAACACTTTCTGTGTGATATGGAGAGTTAAAAGATCTATATATTTCAGTTTTGTCTTGTTTACCAGTATGATATCAGTGAATTAGTAAAAAAATACCTTGTAGTATTTGTTCCGACTTTCTGAGCTCTGAGTTCAAATCCAGTTGTGGATTACTTAAATGGGAAATTTAAGACCCTCCCTATGAGACATGGGGGCCTTTAACGGAATTAACTCCATTGAAAGCATTCAGATCAGATCCCTAGTTTGAGGATAGCTTCCCTCCCTAACTCCTACCAATCTCAGAGGTTCTGGAAAGAAGTGTGATAGGCACAACCCTTTTTTCCCTGTCTATAAACTAAACAAATATTTAAAAAATAACAATATAGTTGCAATACCAATAATATCAGTGCTAGAACTTTGTGGGTGTTTTATAAATTGTTTTGCTCTTATCATTTGACTGTAGTCACTTAGGAAACTTTTGTAATCCTTTTAATGATTTTCATGTGAACCAAGATACAGAATTCAATGCCTCAAGGCATTCTGTCTGATGTTCTAACAATTCTGCCAATTTACTTCTTAATATTTATTTTGACAAAACCATTCAACAATTTAACAAATTGCAATTGGATTGTATAATGTGTTCAATAAAAAAAAGAGAAAAAAACATAGTGGAAGTAGGGGATAAGGACTAGGAAGTAGCAGACTCTACACCCCAGTTTAGGTGGCATATCTCAGCTCTGCCCTGCAGACAAAATGATGAAGGCATTGCTACAAAGAACAGCCCACAATACCCCATGCATCAGCAACTCTGTCTCATGAAGCTTCTGCTTCTGGCAGGAAGCATTCCTCCTAATTTTGTGGAATGAAAACAGCCAGCAGTTTAGAGACAGTAGGAAGAGGAAGCAGTTAGTAAAATCCAGCATTTGGCTATATGTTCCATTCTTTCACATCACGAGTGGCAGTGCCTGGCTTTGTGGTCAAACCAACGAGTCTGGAAGTGGAGAATGTGTTGCAACATGTGGCACCCCAGATTAGAGATCTACTTCTCTCAAACAGTAAGAAGGCTATTTTGTCTGAAGCTTACCATAACCAAAGTAAAATCTATAAACAAAATCATCCAAAATAATCAATCTACGATCACACCATAGCTATTTTGAATAGTTGTAACCTTTACTTTACACTAAAGTTGTGATTAATCACACAAAATAGGAATTTCTTAATATATAATTAACATTAAGAAAATCAACTTGATTAAACAAATTAATTTCCAAAAGAACAAAGAGATGTAAGTAAATGAACTGGATCAATGGGTCCAGGAACCAGTTGCTATTATTGTTATTATTATTATTTAAATTGTGGTGGATTGGCAGTATTGGTAGATTGTTAGTCAACATGCTTTGTGGTATAGAATTTCGCCCTTTTACATTCTGTGTTCAAATCACACCTAGGTTAGCTTTGCCTTTCATCCTTACAGGTTTGATAATATATAATTGTTTCTACGTTAGGCACAAGGCCAACAATTAACCAGTGCATTACTGGTACTTTATTTTATCGATCCCGTAAGGATGAAAGGCAAAGTTAACCTCAGCGGTATTTGAACTCAGAATGGCAATATATAATTTGATAATATATAATACCAGTTAAACACGGGTTGATTTAATTGAATTTCCATGCCCCCAAAATTGTTGGCCTTGAGTCTAAATCAGAAACCATTAAGGGCAGTGGATTGGCAGTAAGGGTAGAGCATTACACACCATGCTTTGTAACATATAGTTACACCCTTTTATATTCTGAGTTAAAATCATGTCGAGGTTAGCTTTGCCTTATGGAGTCAATCAATCCAAAATATATAACCTTCTGCCATTTATTAAACATTTTATTTTTATTTACATCTATTTGAATCAAGAAATTGGTCTAACACAACATGTGTGTGTGAGTGACATAATGTAGCGGTTCGACAAAAAGTGATTGATAAAATAAATAACAGACATGAAAAAGATAAGTATCTAGTGCAGGGTTTCCCAAACCTTTTCAAATGCAGAACCTTTTTTAGTTCAGAATCTTTTGGGGGAACCCCAAAGCTTAACACTGTTATATGGGCATAATATAAATATACTCTTCTACCTTTTTTAACAGAACCCCAGACATTCCTTTGCAGAACCCACTTTGGGAACCACTGATCTAGTGCAATATTATTAGCTGAATCCCTTTCAAATGGTTTCCCAGAATGGCCACACTAAACTGACTGAAATCAGTAAAAGAATAAAAATAACTCCAATTGAGTTATATATTAATATCACAGCTGTCTTACAATGACCAGTCTGCATAATAAATAAATTTCATTATGCTAAATATAAAATATGGCTCGAGCATGAAATAGGAGTGAATGCAATTGAATTTGTGTTAGATGTAAAATTAGCTTACTTTTGAAAATAGACAAACTTTATTTGAAATCTTTTAATACATGAAAATATATTGTAAGAAATACAAATTTGAATGAATTAGCTTTAAGTAATCAAGGGGGGAATATATATATATATATAAACCCATGCTAGCATGGAAGATAGATGTTAAACGTTGATGATGATATATATATAAATATATAGTATAGAGAATAAAGGAAAACACAGACATTTCCCCTCTTCAGGTGTCTGCTGTGGGTCTCAGATGCTTCAACGCAGCGAGAGAGAGATATGTATGTATGTTTGTGTATATATATATAGAGAGAGAGGTAGAATACTGGAAGGTAATATCTGTAGTGGTAGAGCATTCAGTCCATGGGACGAGTTAGGTAGAAGTGGTAACACAACAGTTAGTTCACCATACTGAGAACAATTGTTTTACCTTAGCGGATCCTCAGCTTGTAATGGATATGGTTATACGGAACAGGAAGGACAACCATATGAACGCGTATGCGTAGAAACGGTCACTTCAGCCAGGTAATACAAAACTGCATGTGAGAGGTGTAAGGGAGATAACTGCGAAAGTCCAAAAAGGTTCTAGTTGATAAGAAAATTAGGATGTAGTTATTCAATCCGGAGCTTTGTAGTTATGTAAGAGGTGTTTCCAGACATGTGGACAACATGTGAAGAATTGCTATTGCGTAATCTCTTTAGAATATGTATCTGTTCATTAATACATAGTCCATGGCTTGGACTTAGTGATGACTTTCCATTGAAGGGAGTAGTCTATACTTGAGTCCTTGAGGGACCATACATGGCTCGCAAATTTCATGGATGATCATTTGTCTGAGTACCTAAAGGTCGTCTGATGGTTCAGGAAGCGTTCCTTAAATCGGCCCTCCACAATACCCACATAGGATTTGACCTCGTGTGGTTGATTTGGTCGGTTGGAAATGACCACAGCTATACTGTTGCTGTTTATTAGTTTTCTTATATCATCTAACCTTCCATATTAAGATATATATTTATTAATATTATAGTTTATATTTAATCTTTGTTATCCAAATGAATGTTATCTGTTTGTTTATTACAGCATCCAGTATCTATTTCTGCATTATCCAGTTAGCATAAAATGAAATTTTCATCTTCTAGGCCAATTCCTATTTCTTACTTTTTTACTTCAACACTGTCTCCACTACCATTTTAGTTCTATACATTAGTGAGTCGGCCATCATACTTCAGCATTTGTTTACTCAGTTCTTATCTATTTCTATTTCACTATATTTTGCTTTTTCATCACTGTGGAATATATAAATTCTGGTAGTGATCACAGACAGTAGGGGCAAGCAATTTAATTTCAGTTACAGCTTGAGAGTTGCTCTCCCCTACACTTTTTAATGGTGGTTGTGCATTTCAGCAGTCTTGGAGGATTAATCTAATTTTGAAAATTTGGATTACCACTCCTGATTGGCATTTCTTAGGTGCCTCTCCAGAGATCCAGGTCACTTGACACACATGAGGCAGCCAGAAGATACCTTCTCTATATAAGGCTTTTAATGTCTCAGGTTGAATTTCCTCCTCCTCAGTGGCCTTCCTACATTCAAGCTCTTTAATTGCTCTTGTGAACTCAACCACAGAGAGATTGAATTTAGCAGTGTGCCTTTCCTAATGTCAACTACTTTACATAGTGCACCAGGTGTATTCTCTCATTGCACCAGCAGCCAATTTACCTATACAAATAGATTATAATATTCATTTTTTCTGGGTGGGAAATGACGATGGGATGGGTGGTGTACGTATTCTACTAGCTGACAAATGGGTAGATAAATTAATCTCAGTGAACAGAGTGAATGCAAGAATCATTAAACTCAGACTAGTCCTGAATAAAACAATTACCACAATAATATCAGCTTACGCACCCCAATCGGGGTTGCCAGACGAACTTAAGGATAGGTTTTATGAGTCCCTAATGCACACTACTGCTCTAACAAATGACAATGACTTCCTAATCATTGCAGGAGATTTTAACGGACATGTAGGTAAACACTGTGATGGCTTCAATAGAGTCCATGGAGGCCACGGGGTTGGCACAAGAAATGAAGAAGGATTCAGGCTTCTAGAATTCTTCGAGGCCAATGACATGTCGATATGTAACACAAACTTAAAAAAACCTGACAATCATCTGATCACCTATAGATCAGGGGAGCATTCTAGTCATGACAGATGGATGGTCATAAACACAAAAGCCTTCCCTAGTGAGGAATGTACCTCCCAACATAGCTTAGTTGTCAGCGACCTCACGGTCAGAACTAGACGAACCTGGAAACAGAGGCCAACCTGGAGAAGAAAGATCTGGAAGCTGAAAGACCCCTCAGCCAGTAACAGATTTAAAGATATTTTACTCAATGCCTACAACAGTAAAGAAGAACAGATAGAGACATTCAATGCAGAAGAGCACTGGGAATTCCTAAAAAATAACTTACTAGAGGCGACGAATGAGATCTGTGGCTGGAGTAAGACCACAGGCAGGAGGAGAGTGACTTGATGGTGGAACAATAAGGTAGATGAGGCAGTTAAGGCCAAGAGACAGGCATGGAAAGAATGGAAGAACGGGGTAAACAGGGTACATTACATAGAGACCAGGAGGGAAGCTGGGTGACAAGTATACTTAGCTAGAAGGGAAGCAGAGGATAGAAAATTCAAGCATGTTTTGCAACGTGAGGACCAGAAACAGGAGGTGTTCAAGATTGCGAGGCAGTGTGACAGAGATAATTGTGATGTCATTGGAGAGAAGTGTATCCGGAATGATAAAGGTGAGCTTGCCCTCACAAGTGCTGAGAAGAAAGATGCATGGAAGAGTCATTATGATAGATTACTAAATGAGGAGAATGCATGGGAAGAAGAGACCCTATAGAGGGGCCAGCAGTACAAGTCAGCAGCAGCGTAGTAAGTAAAGCAATCAAAGATATGAAGATGGGGAAGGCAACCGGTCCATCAGGTATAGCTGACGAGATGCTGAAGGCTTCTGGGTCGGTAAGTCACACTATAACCACACGTATTGTTAACCAGGTAATACTAGAAGGTGTCATACCAAAGGATTGGTGCAGTAGCATCATTGTCAACTGCTACTAAGGTAAAGATGATGCACTAGATAGAGGAAACTATAGAGGTATAAAGCTGATGGACCAGGTCATGAAAGTAACAGAAAGAGTTATAGCGCAGTTGATTAGGGACCGGGTGAAACTAGATGAGATGCAATTTGGGTTTGTACCAGGAAGAGGCACCACTGATGCCCTCTTCCTTGTGAGGGAGTTACAGGAAAGCTTCCTAGCTAAAACTAAGCCACTCTACCTGGCATTCGTCGATCTGGAGAAAGCCTTTGACAGAGTTCCACGTGCTACAATCTGGTGGGCTCTTAGAAAACTAGGAGTAGAAGAATGGCTTGTGAAAGCTGTACAAGCAGTCAGCAAAGTTAGGATTAGCAATGAGTATAGCGAGGAATTTAGCGTACAGGTCGGTGTCCACCAGGAGGGCTCTGTTCTTAGCCCTCTCCTGTTCATCATAGTCCTGCAGGCAATAACAGAGAAGTTTAAGACCGGATGCCCATGGGAACTCCTGTATGCAGATGACCTCGCACTTATAGCTGAATCTATGGAAACTTGGAAGCAGGGACTAGAAAGAAAGGGTCTCAAAGTCAACCTGACAAAGACTAAGGTCCATGTAAGTAGATGAGAAAACAGAACCCAGATCCCCTCAGGGAAATGGCCTTGCTCGGTATGTAGGAAAGGTGTAGGTAGGAACTCTATTCTCTGCCCCAAATGCAAACAATGGGTACACAAGAGATGTAGCGGGATCTCAGGAAGCTTAATTAAGAAAGTAGGCTTCACATGTAGCAGCTGCACCGAGACAGCAAGCAGCAAACAGCCACAGGAAACAAGTACCACCAATCTCTGGGAGGCTCTGTAAAAACAGTAGACAGCTTCTGCTACCTAGGTGACCGAATTAGCAGCGGAGGTGGGTGTTCAGAAAGTACAGTAACCAGGGTAAGAATGGGATGGAAGAAGTTCAGGAAGCTACTGCCACTGCTAGCTGAAAAAGGTTTATCCCTCAAAATGAAAGGCAGACTGTATGATGCGTGCATCCGAACAGCAATTTTTCATGGTAGTGAGACCTGGACGCTGAAGGTGGAAGACTTACGTAGATTAGAAAGAAAGAAGCCTGCATGCTCCGATGGATGTGTAATAGTAATATACGCGAACGGCAAAGCATAAATGAATTGAGAGAGAGACTGAGCTTAAGAGGAATCAAACGCTGTGTGCAGGAGAGGCGGCTGCGTAGGTATGGACATGTGATGCGTATGAAGGATGACAGCTACATAAAAAGGTGCAGAGCACTAGAAGTCGAAGGAAACAGCAGAGTGGGGAGACCCAAGAAGACCTGGGACGAGGTGATAAAAGCCGAACTTACCCAATTACACCTCTCAAACGGGATGACACAGGACCATGACCCCTGGCATCATGCAGTAATACAGAAGAGCTGACTTCCCATGGGTATAAGCCGAAGCTGAAGCATATCGACAATATGCTCCCACCCCCTCTCACTGCAAAGTGGTCGTGGAGGTGTCACGGCAAAAAATCACCCAGCCCACACTGTAAAGTGGACGTGTAGGTGCCACGGTAAAAAAATCACCCAGCACTCACTGTAAATGACGTTGGTGTTAGGAAGGGCATCCAGCTGTAAAAATCAAACCAGAATCAGTTACTGTATGAGCAAGACAAGGTCAGCCGACCAGACACTGCCCACAACAGGATAACCAGTCTAACCCATGCTAGCGTGGAAGAACGGACGTAAAACGGTGATGATGATGATGATGATGATTTATGTTCATACAGAGAACAAGACACTAACTTAGGTTGCAAGGTTTAATTGTGGCCATCTCTCCAGATAGATATTGCATGGTGGTGCAGAATAGATGGAGGAGCAGTCAAAATCATGACCTAGGGTTCAGCTTTCACTCCAAATTGAGCACTTTTTTTTGTTTTCCTTTTTACACATTCACCAATATTTTACTACATACACATATACATACACACAAATACGCACACACACACACATATATATATTCCACAGCATATATACTTCGACCTTGTTTTCAAAATTCACCACATTGGACATTGTCTGTTTCTCTACGAACTCATCCCTAAGCTCTGCCATTCTCTCCCTTTTCTCCTACTAATTCATTTCAGTGTTGATGAAGCTAGGTGACCATCTTCGAAATTCTCACATACTCGCCTTGTCGAATATGCCTAGTTGTATCTGCTTATTTTCCCCGAATCTTCTGTGATGATGTACACCATGATGGCTACCTATCTCACAATCTCCCCCTCCACCCCCACTCACCACCATAAGCTATTCGACCAATCAAACCTGTCTTCACCCATTACCAGCCCCAATAAACTCTGCCATTACTGTCCTGCTAGCCCATACCAGCTCCAACAAACTCTCCCATTACTACTACTGTCCTTCTAGCCCTGCACCAAAGAATTCTTGTTTACCATTATCTATGAATGAGCTGAGGATAAATGAAACAACCCCGAATAAATAAATGAATATGAATCCGTGAATTGCCAAGCACCCATGTGAAGCTTTAATTCAGAGACAGGAAGCATACACACTGCCCCGCAAAAATTCAATCTTTCCCACGAGTGATGGAAAATACCCAAAACTCCGAGTTGGCACCATCAATATAAGCACAATAAAAGGAAGGGTAAGAGAAATTGTAGAGATGTTAGAGTGAAAGAAAATTGCTGTATACTGCGTGCAAGGAACTAGGTGGAGAGGAGAGCCCGCTACAGTGCTTGTATGCAAAGGTCAGTGCTATCAATTTTTCTGGGTGGGAAATGACAATGGGATGAGTGGTGTAGGTATACTATTAGCTAACAAATGGGTAGATAAGGCAATCTCAGTGAACAGGGTGAACGCAAGAATCATTAAACTCAGACTAGTCCTGAATAAAACAATTGCCACAATAATATCAGCTTATACAGCCCAATCTGGGTTGCCAGACAAACTCAAGGATAGGCTTTACAAGTCCTTAATGCACACTACTGCCCTAACAAATGACAATGACTTCCTAATCATTGCAGGGGACTTTAACGGACATTTTGGGAAACACCATGACAGCTTCTATAGAATCCATGGCGTCCATGAAGGCACAAGAAATGAAGAAGGCTTCAGGCTTCTAGAATTCTGTGATGCCAATGACATGTCAATATGTAACACAAATTTCAAAAAACCCAACAACCATATGATCACCTATAGATCAGGAGAGCATTCTAGTCAGATAGATTTTATCTTTATCAGAGACCGAGATAGATGGACGGTTGTAAACACAAAAGCCTTCACTGGTGAAGAATGTACCTCCTAACATAACTTAGTTGTCAGCGACCTCATTGTCAGAACTAGACAGACTTGGGAACAGAACACAACCTGGAGAAGAAAGATCTGGAAGCTGAAAGACCCCTCAGCTAGTAACAGATTTAAAGATATCTTACTCAACACCTATGACAGTAAAGAAGAACAGGTAGAGACATTCAATATCGAAGAGCACTGGGAGTTCTTAAAAATAACTAACTAAAAGCAACAGACGAGATTTGTGGTTGGAGACAGGCATAGAAAGAATGTAAGAATTGGGGAAGCAGGGTACATTACATAGAGACCAGTAGGGAAGCTAGGTGACAAGTATATTTAGCTACAAGGGAAGCGAAAGACAGAAAATTCAAGCATGTTTTGCAGCATGAGGACCAGAAACAGGAGGTGTTCAGGATTGCGAGGCATTGTGTTAGATTGTGATGTCATTGGAGAGAAGTCTGTCCAGAATGATAAGGTGAGCTTGCCCTCACAAGTGCCAAGAAGAAAGCTGCATGGAAGAGCCATTATGAAAGATTACTAAATGAGGAGAATGCAAGGGAGACAGAGACTCTACCCCAAGTAGACCCAATAGCTGTACAAGCCATGTATAGGGGAGCAGTCAGCAAAGTTAGGGTTAACAATGACTATAGTGAGGAATTTAGCATACAGGTCAGTGTCCACCAGGGCTCTGTTCTTAGCCCTCTCCTGTTTACTATAGTATTGCAGGCTATAACAGAGGAATTTAAGACTGGATGCCCATGGGAACTTCTGTATGTGGATGATCTTGCACTTATAGCTGAATCTATGGTGGAACTAAAGAAGAAATTCCAAACTAGAAAGAAAGTGTCTCAAAGTTAACCTGACAAAGACTAAGGTCCTCATAAGTAGACGAGAAAACAGAACCCAGATCCCCTCAGGGAAATGGGCTTGCTCAGTATGTAGGAAAGGTGTAGGTAGGAACTCCATCCTCTTCCCCAAATGCAAACTATGGGTACACAAGAGATGTAGTGGGATCTCAGGACGCTTAGTTAAGAATGGAGGCTTCACATGTAGCAGCTGCACCGAGGCAGCAAACAGCCACAGGAAACAAGCACCAGCAAACTCTGAGAGGGCTCTGTAGAAACAGTAGACAGCTTCTGCTACCAAGGTGAGAAAATTAGTAGTGGAGGTGGGTTTTCTGAAAGTACAGTAACCAAGGTAAGAACAGGATGGAAGAAGTTCAGGAAGCTACTGCCACTGCTAGCTGCAAAAGGCTTTTCCCTAAATGAAAGGCAGACTGTATGATGGGTGCATACAAACAGCAATGTTACATGGTAGTGAGACCTGGGCATTGTGTGTAGAAGACTTGCGTAGATTAGAAAGAAACAAAGTTTACAGGCTCCGGTGGATGTGTAATAGTAATATACATGAACAGCAAAGCATAAACGAATTGAGAGAGACTGAGCATAAAAGGAATCAAATGCTTTGTGAAGGAGAGGAGGTTGTGTTGGTATGGACATGTGATGCATATGAAGGATGACAGCAGCATAAAAAGATGCAGAGCACTAGAAGTTGATGGAAGCATTGGAGTGGGGAGACCCAAGAAGACCTGGGATGAGGTGATAAAAGCTGACCATACCAAAAAATTGCACCTCTCAAAAGCGATGACACAGGACCATGACCTCTAGTGTTACACAGTAATACAGAAGACCCAACTTCCCACTGGCACAAGCCGATGCTGAAACATATAGACAATATGCTCCCACCCCCTCCCACTGCAAAGGTGTTATGGAGGTGTCACGACAAAAAAGCACCCAGCCCACACTGTAAAGTGGTCGTGTAGGCGCCACAGAAAAAAAGCACCCAGCACTCACTGTAAATGAGGTTGGTAGGAAAGGCATCCAGCTGTAGAAATCAAGCCAAAATCAGTTCCCATATAAGCAAGACAAGGTCAACCAGCCTGGCACTGCCCACAACAGGACAACCCATCTAACCCATGCTAGCATGGAAGAATGGAGGTAAAATGGTGATGATGATGATGTATATATATATAATAAGTTGATGGGACTAGCCTAAGTTTCCCTGCTAGTACTGATTCCATCTCAGCGTACTCAATGGGTAAGGTTATATAAAAATCCGAGAGTAGACACAAAGTTAATTGCTTTAATACAGCACACTTAAATAGGTGCCATAAATCTATGCCCATACTCGAGTTTCGGCCACACTTAATGCAGCAAGAGAGCGTACAACATCTACTGTCTGCATTTATTATGCAACAATGCACTATTAGTGCTTGTGGCTTCATGAGTGTGTCTCACCTAATCAATAACCAGTCGATCGACAGAATTTGATTCCAGTCCATGCCTCCTATGGCAGTGAATGCGACAGGCGACACAGTAACAATGGTAGTGCCTAGAACCTTTCCGGACATTAAATGCCAACAGGCAACTAGACATCATCATCATTTCATTTCAATTTATGTCCGCTTTTTCCCAGCTTGCAAGGGTGGGATGGGAACTGATTCTGGCTTGATTTCTATAGCTGAGTAAAATGGAGCAATGTGAAATAAAGTGTCTTGCTCAAGGAAACAACACATCACCCGGTCTGTGAATTGAACTCACAACCTTTCGATTGCAAGGCCAATGCTCTAACCACTAAGCCACGTGCCTCCATTAGACAGTGATATAGAATATGTATATATATAAATCAAAATGGATGCTGTAGAAATCTGACCATTACTCAGCAGAGTACTTGATACTTGGGGTAGTAGAGTATGGTAATATGAAAGAGTCAGGACCCCAATGGCTGAGCTCTTGCCGTTTCAGCAGCTAGTTCTGAACTCAAAAGCTGAGCTGTCAGGGGCCCGACTCTTTCACACACGCACGCGCGCACACACACACACACACACACACACACACACACACACATAGGGAGAGAGAGAGAGAGTATAAAAATATAAGTTTAATTTTGTGAAAGATTATAATCACCTCAGACATTTGTATCATATATCTAATTTATTAGAGGAAAAATATATTATACAAAATTATATACATAATTTTTCTTGTACCTAATCACTCGTTATAATCTAATTATTTACACTTATTTTCAAAAATTCATCATGGTCTAAGTTTTTAATAACTGCTGATATTCTATTAACCAATTAGCAATGTTTTTGATTAATGGCTACAGCTAAGAGTCTACTGCTATATGTTGCATCTTATTGACAGCTATTGCATCAATTTCAATAGAATTAAACAAATATATTTTCCCTTTCTTTCTGACCATTCATCAACATCATTATCATCATCATACTCATTACAGTTTTAATATCTATTTTTCAGTGATTCCGTAGGTTACAGGTTATTATGTTCTGAGTCTAGACAGGTCAGGTGACCATCTCGAGCTCATATGTTATATTTTTGGTTTGGTTTCAAGAGCTGGATTCTTTTCCATATGTTAAAAACTTTACAGAGTACAGTGAGTGCATTGTACCCTGGAACTAGCAGTACCCCCTTACAGAGTAGACTAGGTGCATTTTATCATGACACCAGCATTACCACTTTATATGATCATTATACTATACATTTCATTGGATATCAACACTCGTGTAATTCTCATTAGCATATCTAAAATTCTAAAGTCTGTCTTAAGGCAAAAAATGTTATTGGCCGGTGTTTATCCCGGTTTCATGGCACAAATTGACGGAGAGTACAAGACTTCCCCCTGGAAAGGACACCAGTCCTTAGCAGGGTTAAACACACGCGCTATTGCTGGTACTCGTTTTTCAGTTGAGTATACTGGAGCAACGTGAAATGAAGTATTTTGCTCAAGAACACAACATTCAAACCAAGAATCGAACCCACAACATTATGATTGTAAGTCCAACACCCTTACCACAAGGCCACATGCCTCCACCATTAGCATATAGTGTGCTATAAATAAAATGGGTATTGTTAGATATTCTCCATGGCTTTCCATGGTACACAACTAAGATATACTGTCTCAAAAGTGTAGAGATTTTCCCTACCCATTTCTCCTTCCTTTATTTTTTTATTCTTTATATATATATATATATATATATATATATATATTTATATAATCAAGGTTTAGCAAATAGAGAAAAAGTTTTAAAATAAATTTTAAAAAGTTTACTGTACTTACTATATTTACCCTTACCGCACAGTTTCAATTCTCAAAATAAATGGATAATCCATGTGGAACACCATTGAGAAGGAGAATTTCGTCAGAGGGTTCTTCTCACTTGGAGAATATAAAATTCCCGAGTTCAAATCACGAACTGGCACCATACAGAACTGTTCCCAGATGAGAGTTTATGATAAGGAAATAATCTTGTCTAGTGCCATGTGTAAAGATAGAAGGCAAGGGCGGAAAGGTCAATGTCCTGCCACTAGAAATAACAGCAGTAAAAATGACCAAAATTTTATCTCGACCTTAGGGGAAATTAATAATAATAAAGTATGTTTTCCTACATGCAAAAAATGCATATAGGGACACATGTATTATCCAACCGTATGCCAATGTGGTTCTATGGCAGGTTAATAAATTAACAAGCCAGAACATATATAATCAAGGTTTAGCAAATAGAGAAATATATATATGTATATATATATAAGGAAAAGAATTTGAAAATGCAACTGCAGTGTTTTAAGAATATTTATTTACTTTACTGGTTTCACAGTTCTTAGGATCATCAAAAGTAAAATTGAGATGGAAGGTTTGTGTTTCTGCTGTGGTTTGTCTCGCATGTAACTGTAGTTCGAAAATTCTTTGTTTTATAAAAAAAAAAAGAGAGGGCTCAGGTCGCTATTTGTTTAAAATGTGGGACATATCAAATATCTTACTTTCTTATATATATATATATATATATATATATATATATATATATATATATATATATATATATATATATATATATGTATGTATGTAAGAATAAATTGTCTCTCTAAAACAAATTATTATTATTTTATTTATTGTTTTATTAAAATTGTGGTCGTGGGGCATGTCTGTAAAATACAGGTATAAGTTTTGGGATTTTTGGACACTTGCATATTGGTACCACAACAAAAGTTTGGGAACCACTATTCCAAGTATTCATGTCAGACCATAAAATATATCAATTCTTTCCAAATATCTCTTTCCTAACAGATCATACCTATCAATTTATACCATTCATTATAAAACAGACAAAATAAATATAAGTTACATCAGTGGAATTCTTTCACTGATTGTAGGAATATCACAAAATATTACAAATGAAATCAACAATTTATCATAATTTGTTTCATAGATTAAGTATTTTTATTTTTAAATATTTAGAATTTTATTTATCAACTCTATTAAAATGAAAATTCTAATATGATGCCATTTCTTTTAGATTAAAATATTCAAATGTAAATTTGAATATTACCATATGTAATGCCATTAGATGAGGTTTTTCTTTTTCAGTATCAATAATCATAGAAATCCTTTGATTGCGACCAATGATACATACTATCATAGATGATGGTTTGATTGCACATAGCTGAACATTTGTTTTATACTATGTCATGTGCCTTCTACATATATGTACTGTGTGTGTCTTATTTCTTTGTCAATAAACTTTCTCTCTTTCTTTCGTCCCTCTCATTCCCTTAGATCATCGGAAAGCTGTGCAAATGTGGATCCTACCTGCTCTTCTCAAGATAGTGCTTTACTGTCGCTGCAGTCAGCTTCTGTTCCACACCAGTCTGGCTTATCTACAAAAAAGACTTCATGGAAACATCCTGTGCCTGTCAATAACAGGTGTTAAATGATTTTTACACTTAGCACTAACTGGTTTGAGCATCTAAATACTTCCCAAATTTAAGCTATGCTGTTTCTTATTGCCCTAGTTGAAATAATCCATGCAATAACGAATAGAGAACATTTAAGAAAGGGATGTAATATGATAGAAATTATTTAAATAGATAATTCTACAGAGACCTTTATACTACTCAGTACAGTTATAAATATAGTTACTGCTTCTTTTACTTATCATTATTTATTTCAAATCCTGCCGAGGTTAACTTTGCCTTTCATCCTTACAGGGTCGAAAAAGTAAAGTACCAGTAATGTACTGGGTAATTGTTGGCCTTGTGCCAAAAGTAGAAACAATTATTTATTTCACTGTGAAAATGAAAGTAACTATTGAACTTATAGGACATAAAACAAAATACATTATAGTATCTAGTTTTAACTTTATGTCTCTGTTCAAACACTAGTATGTTTGATTCACTTTTCTCTTAAGAAAAACCATGAAAATAAATCATAGTTATATACTAGTGTCCAAGAGATTGACACCACATAAAAAAATTCGTTTATTGTCTACATAGAAATAAGTAAATAAACTCTATTTCACTTTTGACCAACAACCCTTTAAATTATGATATATCAATGATTGGAAAGATGGAACATTTGATTGCTTTTGCATTAAATTTCTAAATAGATTATAGGGTCAAATGAAAAACAAAATTGATATGATTAGCATATATTTTTATTTGGGCTAAATTTAGTTTAAAAAAATAACAATCTACATAATAATAAACAGACAACAATTCAAACTTTGATAAATTAAAAAGAGTTCCTTTGATTAATATATAAATCTTTTAAAATGGCCAAGCCATATGTCACATGACAGATAGGATATCATCTTAAGATGGGTGTCTTCTAAATTGTTGGAGGGAGATTAATTAAGAAAGAGATGGAAGAAGCTGGTGGTTAAGTGTAATTTCATTATTTTTTTAAATATTACCCATACCATACCTCCTTTCCCCTCTCACAACCATACAGGTTTCTTTTTTTCTGTCCACTTATGAAAACGTCTTGCCCTATCTTTTTCATGCATGTTGGTTTGCCTGATGCATGTTTTCATAATAACAACTCAAAATCTAATAACGTAGATTATGTACGTAGTTACTGCTGTTGCTGTTAACAAAAATACTAACACCACCATAATATACTAATACGATCAATCAAAAAACCACCAATTGTTATTATCTTCACCTTATTATACCCAACTCTCATTGTAAGAATTACTCTAAACATCTATGCCATGGTTCTAATATTAACTGCACTAATTCTGCATAAATTTTTTAGCTTTATTTGCACTTATTTCTATTTCAGTTTTTGTGTTGTATCATTTCCATTAGAAGGTTTTTTTTTTAGCAAATTTTGTAACGTTTTCTTTTACTTTCTTTTCCTCCAATAAATTATAGTTTTTCCAATTTGCAGAATTCTTGAGGACTTGATGGAATTAACTAAATAACAAAACTTCACTTTTATTTCCAATTTCTTTCATTTAACTGATATTGGTTTGAATTTTCTTTATGTATATCTAACCAATATAACATTGGTTTAAGTTTTTCTTATTTGCTCAGCATGATAATAGCTAAGTCTTTTTCTATATTTCATTTTAAAACAAAATATAGCTTATTCAAAATAATTCTACATTTAAAGATATAATTTGCTAACTATATTGTATTTTATATTCAAAATATCAAATATGCTTTTTAGAATAAACAGATTTAAAAAAGGTTTAACATGTTTATTTCAAAGCTAACAACATGACATAGTTATAAATAATTATAAAACAGTAGGTAGTATATTTGTTGGATAATTTTTTAAATATATAACAGATTATCATTCTGATAGTAAATTTACTGAAGTGAAGTATTAATAATTATTTTGCATACTTGAAGAGTTGGAGGCAGTAGGCATGGTCATAGGAATAAGACTTTAGCTTGAGAACTACATGGCTTTATTCTTGATCCTACTGTGCAGCAATAAATAACCTCTATCAAAAAACAAAAAAACAACAAAAATAAAACTATTCATGACTTCCATTGTTACTTCAAGTCAAGTCAAATAAAGCCTTGTGTGAAATTTGATAGATGCAAACTGTAGAAACCTGGATATAGTAGAAGACATTTGTCATATATATATATATATATATATATATATATATAGTCTAGGGATGGCAGAATCAATACAAACCTTGTGAAATCTTGATATGCCTAGATTAATATGTGACTCTTCCTTGTGTACTTCTGAAAATATGTACTGCAGTTAATAAGAGCCTATAAAGATTGAAGATAGTGCCCCAGTATAGTCAAAGTCCAGTGATTGAAACCAGTAAAAGAATAACAGAAATTTTAAATTGTAGCTTATGTGATGAGTCATTTTTGCCAAAACATCTACTTCTGTAATGCTTTAAAGCTTTTTGTTTTATCAGCTAGTTTCATTATAGTCAACCAATATTAATGCTGGATATTACTTTCAGCAGTCTGCTTTTATTCATGCTTTTCCAACAGATATTAGTTGTATCAGTGCTGCTTCTGTTGATGCTGGTTTGTTGTTTATATTCTTGGTCAGCCTGCAAGCCTTTCTCACAGATGTAACCATACTGCTTACATTCCAGATAAAGTAAAGCAATACTCCAATCAGTTTTCAGACAAGGCTGTAGACTATACCGTGGAGTGACTGGTTATTTTAAGGTACAACTAACAATTGGAGCATGTTGTACCTAAATGTTTTATCCAGTCTGGTTTAGTTTGATTGTGAAAAAGCCTTTACTGCTTCTCTTTGATTGGCAGGTTTTTCAACAAGCTTAAGACAGGTGAATAGTTTGAAAACCAGCAAAGCTGTGGTTTCATATTTTATTGATATATGAGAATAAATCTCTGATTTTCTAACAATTCAATTTATTCCCGTTGATCTGACAATCTTTAATGACGTTATTCAATGCCTTCCTTAAAGGATATAATTTGAAGTGCTTTTTCTTACTAAATATTTTAATAGACTTTGTTTTGTTATGTGGAGAAATATTTTAATTTATTTTGTTCGTTTTTTTCATCATAGACTATTATTAAACTTAAATATAATTTCCTCAATCTAGACTAGTTTCATCATAAATATATTCTTGTTTTAAGTTTGTATTTTTGAATATATGAGTTCATTGTTTTGAGAATCAATTTCTTCTATCAGTTTATCCCAATGCAGCAATAAGCATAAATTTACACAGCAATTCTTTTAACCTTCTCTTCTCTCGTTACTAAAAATTCTCCTAAACCAATGTTTTTGTTCGATTTATGAAATTCAAACTGAATGTAAATTTTTAAAATGAAAATTAACATTACACCTTACGTATAATGGTAAGATGCTTATTTGTGGGGAAATTGATCTTTTTAACTTTCTAATAGTAATATTTTACATTTAATTTGAATTTTCAAACCTCAGATTTAGAGAAGAGAGGAATTAAAGATTTGTGACAATCATGCCTTTCAGGGAACATAAGTAATATTAGTAAAATCACTTCAAATTTGTCAAACACAATTTTAAACTGCCATTAAATGTTTTAGTAATCAGTGTTAAATATATGTTTTACTGAAGGTACATTACTTAATGGTGGGGTTGTTGGGCTCATGATCATAAGGTTGATGGCTTGATTCCTGAATCAGGCATTGTATTATGTCCTTGAGCAGAACAATTCATTTCTCTTTGCTGAGGTTAACTCAGCTGAAAATTTAGTACCAGCAGCTGGGGTTAATCTTGTCATGGAATAGTCCAGATCATACAAAGATAGGAATAGGCCAAACCCAAATATAAAATGTAGGCTCCCAAAACTAGAAATTGTTCCTAACCAAATGTGAAATGTAGGCCCATATTTCAAACTGTATTAAGCATTTCAATAACCACTACTAAATCTATATGATTTATGATATTCTTACAATAAACAGAACA
>OZ024742.1:297767011-297812011 GCA_964016885.1 Eledone cirrhosa | reverse complement strand
GCTTGATGTCATGCATATTTCAGTACTGTGGCATTCTTTAAGTAGGCATCTATGTCATTAATCTATGCAACAAACAAAAGGGGACCAAGAACAAATCCCTGTGGTACACCAGATGACATCTCATACGGTGAGGAATGCTGTCCGAGAACAGTGACTACCTCTCTTTGACTGAGAATGAAGGACTTCAACCAGTTAAAAGATCATCCTTCACACCCATTGCAGAGAGTTTTGCCATAAGTCTTTTGTGTGGCACAGAATTAAAAGCTTTAGCAAAGTCAAAGTAAACAACATCCACCCATGAGCCACCATCAGTGATCTGGGTGTCTTCAAGAAACGCGATAAGTTAATCACAGCAGCTGGAGTTAGGGATAAATCCAAATTGCAAGGGCCAGATAAGACTGAGAATTCCAGAAGTTCCAAAGTGTTTCTCTGACACAGGATTCGATAGGTTTGACAATGCAGCTAGTAAGTCTGACAGGACGATAGTTGACAGGCAACGTGCAGTCACTATTTTGGAACAGAGGAATGACACTAGCAGTTTTCCACTGCTCCCGAGTAGCACCGTTGTTCAGACAGAATTGAAAAAAAGAGTGATAGCTGGTGCAGAAGGAAATGCCCATCACGTTTGAGAAGCAGGTGCATAACACCATCAGTACCAGGAGATGCATGGTTGCATTTATTCTTAAGGTGACGTCGCAGATTTTCAGGTGTACATTTCATAGTTGTTATAGAATTTGATGTCAGAGTTGGTGGAGATGATACATTTTGGTTTTCAATAGTGAAAATGCCTGCATAGCATTCATCAATGAGTGCTGCGCATTCATTGGGGTCGTCAGTAATCTGGCTTGCGTGGGGATTGCGAAGTGGACCAACTGGAGAGTGAGGCCTCTGCTTTGAGTGTACATACTTCCAGAACACCTTACTGTCAGGGTTGGTTGCTATGCGCTGTTCAAATTCAAGCACTGCTTTTTTGTCTCCTGCTTGAGATGGTTGGATGATTTATTTCGCTTTTTCCTATTGATATCTGATTTATGCAGTTTGTATTCATGTTCAGCATTACAATGTTCTTTCCTGGCAAGACGGACTGCTGCAGTCTGCCAAATTGCACTTTTTGATGTTTTTTCTGCATACATGGAACTGATGCTGCACATGCTGTCCATTTTGAGTTCTGGATGTTCTGCAGTATAGTGTTGACATCTCCAGAGTCGTAAAATTCAAGCCAGTTTGGACATTGTCGCTCGGTGCAGTAATAGTTCCAGTCTGCTTTATTCCAGTCAAAGTGAGCAGTTTGGAGATGGTTGTGTTTTTTGTTGCTGCCCATGAGGGACAGATTGGCAATGATAACAGCATGATCAAAGTCACCTAAAGGTTCCTCATTAGTAACACTAATAACCATTTCAGGAGTAGTGGTGAAGAGTAGATCCAAAGTGTTGTCACCTCTTGTTGGGGAGGTGACTACTTGGGACCAGTTCAAGTCTAGCACTAGCTCAAGGGAATCATTTGCACTTTGCAGCCAACGAAAGGTTTCCCAGTCAATCTCAGGGTGATTAAAGTCCCCTGCAATAAAAACATAAGTGGCTGTTTTCCTTGCAGCAGCTCTGAGGATATCACAAAGCTGTGTGTCCTGATCGTAATTTGGAGGGTGGTAAACAACTCCAAGTATAAATATTGACATGGTCATACGTATCTCACAAAAAAATACTTCTTGTTGCGATTGGTTCAACTCAACGCATGGAATTACGGAAAAGTTTGAACGAACGTAGACCATTACACCACCACCATGATGATTAATGCGGTCCTCGTGAAACAAGTTGTAGCCAGCTATGCTGAAAACCCCATCACAGAGTAAGGAATGGGGGCCATGTTTCCATGACTGTAATAAATCAGGATCGATAGTTTTGACATACGAATCAAAAAGACGTATCGTGTTTCATAGAATACGAGCATTTAAGGGCAACAATTTCTACCTTGATTTCAGTTTATGATGATGTGTAGGGGATGGCAGGTTGTTCTGCTTTAGTTTCCTACAGTTTATATATATATATATCCATATATATATATATATATTTATTATTATTACTATTATTATTACTATATATATATATATATTATTGTAGCACCAGCACTACCACTTTACAGATTATAGTGAGTGCATTGGATTATGGTACAAGTTTGTATTGAATATTTTGAAACTAAGAGTTTATTCAAGGTATATTTACCAGAAGGGGGTGAATATAGGAGGGAGCAATAACCATACTCTAGTTTAAGCTTTATTCATAACTTTCATACGTATAAATGTCACTGCAGGTACTCAGTAATGTACACATTTTGATATTTGGTGTTGAATGAGGATATATTTTCAGTACATAATTGTATATTAATCTGCATCATGGCTTTTATGTTGGTTTTCCAAGGTGGCATGGAATCGACAAAACTTTCTGAAGTTTTTTACAGCTGAATACCCCTTCTAATGGCAACCTATGCTTTCTTTCATAAGTATGATATAAACCACTTATCTTAGCTGCTACACTGTGGGATGTGTTTATACAAGACAAAGAAATGTTACAAACAGCTTTAAATATTATCAGTATGAAAAGGCATGCAATAGTCTAACACTGCTACACATGGGCACACACATGCAAACATACACCCATACACACGCACAAACACAAACACACTCTCACACACACAAACATATGGCAGCCTTCTATACAGTTTCAATTTACTAAATTCTTTCACAAGGAATTGGTCAGCCGAAGGTTATAGTAGAAGCCTCTTGTCCACAGTGCTATGCAGTAGGATCAAATCAAAAACCAAGTTGTTGTTGGGCTTGTATCCATGAGTATTGATTCCATAAATATATCGGAATGGAAGAAAAACAATATTATTTTCACTATTACTTATGTCATGGTTAACTTTTTATCAATAATACATTTAAATTACTTTAAAATCTTTAGACATTTGAATTTTTACTCATAAAACTCCTGATCCCAAGATCATCATTTATATAGATTTTCCATGCTAGTATGGGTTGGAGGAATAATTATGGTTCAAGTCCATTCTTACTTAGAGTTACTGCCCTCCAAGTAGTGTCTTACATTTGTAATGTTTTCTTACATCTTGACCCCTTTCCCAATTCAGCTACTTTACCAAGTGTATTGAGTGTATTTTAACATGACTGCAGCATTAAAGTCATGTCTGTCCAAAAATAAAAGTATGTAGAACATCTTAAAGGATTAGGCAAAGAAACATATAAAAAAAGAAAATAGGTTAAAATAATCTAATATAAATATTCAAAAATTTTGGAAGCTGTATTATTATTTCATAAAATATTTTCTATTAACATTGGAAGCTGTTTGCAATTTCTGATAAATTGTTTTTAAATGTTCACAGCAAAATATTTAGTGTGGTTTTATAATTGCCAAAGTGTGCACTTCACAATCACAAGCCAAATATTTATGGGTCAGTAGTTTCCATAATTTGATCATATTTATACTTGTAGTAAATGGATAAAAATGGAATAGAAAATATTCACGTTTTTGATTTTCTGTGAAAGAATGGATGTGATGAATTGGTTAAATCATAAGGGCATCAGAATAATTACTTTGCAGTATTTGTTTTGGTTTTCTGTATCCTGCTTTCAAATCCCACTGAGATCAAGTTTGCATTTGATCCTTCCTTTGGTGAATAAATAGAGTAGACAGTTGAGCAAGGTGAATTATCAACATTCTTAGAGCACCATACAAGATTCTTTGTATTATAGGTTTAGATTTTTTGTTCTGAGTTCAAATTCAGTAGCCTGTGCAGTACAAAAATGGTATTATACTTCTGTGAGAGAAACTATGCTCTGAAAAGAGTATGTTATTTTATTCTTGTCATTTCTTCAAAGCAAGCACAGTAATCATATGACAAATGTCCACCCCTCACACAGATTTTTGCATTTTCATTGAAGCCTACAAGGTCTTTTTAGGTAAATGACTTTGGTATAAGAGAGTAGACAAAACAATTTATCATGAAAGAACTGAGAGGCAATGTCCAGTATTGACATTATTACTGGTAAAATAAACAATAAAAACCAAGTAACGATTATGAAAGATAGCCTTATATACAAAATATAATCCCAGCGTTTTGTAACATACATTATAGTTATTACAATTTCCAGTCATCTGATGCTGATTTTAAATTGATTCTGCTTTGATGTGTATATAAAGTAAACACATTTACCAGATCAATTGATTTTATCTATGTCTTGTTCAGGGGGAAGAGTTTTAATTTGATAATGCTTTACAAGCAAAGTAATTCATTTTTACTTTATCCTTTGATATGAGAAACATTGTTTACTTTCATAGATGTACTTGTCTGAGACCATAATTTCATACGAAGGAAACAGTTCTAGCCCTGTAGAAGTCATTTATATTCCATCAGGGAAGTGACCATGTCCGATATGTAGAAAAGGAGCTGGCATAAACTCTATAAAATGTACACAATGCAGATCTTGGGTACACAAGAGATGTAGTGGGGTAGAAGGCAGACTAACAGGTAGGGAAAACTACGTATGCAGTAGATGTACAGGGAAATTTGACAGTTGCAGTGATAGACACATTTTTCAAAAGCAAGTAAGTTCTATAGAAGTGGTTGATAGCTTCCGGTACCTAGGTGATCAGATTAGCATGGGAGGGGGTGTTCTGACGCCATGGTATCTAGAATAAGGACGGGCTGGAAGTAATTTAGGGAGCTGCTTCATCTGTTGACAAAGAAGGGTTTCTCCCTGTGTACGAAAGGCTGGTTATATGATGCCTGTGTGAGATGCGCAATGCTGCATGGTGGTGAGACATGGGCAGCAACTGCAGAGGATATGCGACGGCTGGAGAGAAATGAAGCAAGCATGCTCTGTTGGATGTGTAATGTCAATATGCATGAATGACCAAGCATAGATGAGTTGAGAGAGAAACTGTGTATAAGAGGGATAAGTTGTAGTGTGCAGAAGAGATGACTCTGTTGGTATGGACATGTGATGCGCATGGAGGATGACAGCTGAGTAAAGAATTGTAAAGAAATCCCAGTTGAAGGAAGATGCAGTAGAGGAAGACCACGAAAAACATAGATGGAGGTGGTGAGAGTGGACCTCAGATCGTTGAAGCTCATGGAGGAGATGACGAAATGACCGCGACAAGTGGAGAGATGCTGTGCTGAATAGGACCCGTCCCACCCTTGCAAGCCGGGAAAAGCGGATGTAAAATGATGATGATGATGATGCCTATACTCTACCAACGTATTCAGTACCTTTTTTTAACTATGGTTACTGCCTAACACCCCTTGAGAACCATCATTGACACCATTTAACATTGATTTTCCATGCTTCAATGAGGTAGATGGCCTATCATGGAAGGAAAAAGGGCCGGGTTGTAGAGGTGACCCTGAAGCAAGTGGATGATGTCTGACATAATATAGAATGTGCCTGGCTTTCTCTGTTGTAGAAGAAAGTTTCCTCATAGATGTGTGAAGAGAGAGGGTAAATGGGTTGAATTGGGTAGTTGCAACATATTAGCTTCACCCTATTTGTCTTAGCTAGAATGGGTTGGCAGAGGAAGTGATGATAAAGGGATGAGTGGGGGAACTAAAAGGGGAGGGACTTTGTAGGTAAAGTATGGGGGCTTGGAATGGCTACAGGAAGTAAATTAATCAAGGTCTGCTCCAGCTCTACACATTATCCTGATTTGGATGGGAAACAGTGGGTGGGGGCTAACGGAAGGTTCAAACTGAGAAATTGGTAGATAAGAAACTAAAATGTCCTACCTCATACCTTTTGAGGGTTTAAGGTGGGGTAAGATAGGCGAGAGTGGTCAGAACCATACTGGCTGATGATGGGACATCTTCTTCATGCTTGTTTTTTCCTATGTGGGTGGGAAGGTAAGTTTTCTGTAGTACAGTAAGCCATATATCTGCATCAGCAGATAACAAGATAGCAGCACTGGTCTGCGAAATTTGAGAAACGAACAAGCAATATTTAGGGCTCCTTTTTTCACCTCCTCTCCAGATTGAGCAAAACTGCATTGTGATTAAAAAGACCTGTTTTTTTCACCATTAGAAGATATGAATAGCAAAAATGCTCCCTTGTTTTTGCTAGAATGGTCATAACCCAAATTTTGCCACTGTGTTGAGTGCCATTTGGAGACTTCTACTAATATCCTTTACCTGTCCCTGTCATCTTTACTCTCTCACTAGTCAGTCTGATGTTGGTTGATGTTGAAAAGAACTGATTGCTAAGCAAATTGACTGGCACACTAATGATTTGTTTAAAGTGATGAAGATTTGTATAAGAGCAACCACACTTTTTGTACTTGTTAAAAAACGATTGCTGCACATAAGTGTACAGGACACCGTGAATAACAGTCCTTATGTTTTATCATCACAAAGCTTAACCTCTCTTGTACTGCATCACCTAAGGAAACAATGCACAGTGAGATGAACCACCAAAGGTGAATACAGGGTTTATTGGATGGCCATTGAGTCTCATTATTTTCTCTGCCCATTTATGGGTTTTGTTTTTCATCCTGCAGGGTGTCATAAAGTCACCCCACCTCACCAAGCAAACAAATAAAATTTATGGTAACAGCATTGAAATAATGTTTGTTTAAAACATCTGAATCACTTTGAAATAATTGTTTTCTTAACTTCTAGATAACAGTATGTCCGATATTGAAGTAAAGTGTATTCAAATTATTACACTCTGTTTTCAAAGCAACAATAGATAATGCTATTTTCCAGCATTAAAATAATGTTTTGGAAAATTTGCAGCTCTTGAGTTGGTCTGTATCCACTTCCTGCAGCATGTCTCCAAGGTGAACTGATTCGTGTTGATAAAACTTTTCAATCACTTTAAAAATAACGTTTCTTTAACTCCTAGTTAACATTTTATCTGGTATTGAAGAAATGTATATACATATATATATACTTTGTTTTTGTATTTGTTTTGCGAGATTCTTGATATGAAGCTGTGTGTTGGAACATGTATTGTTATATTTTGGGAGGACATGTTGCTAATAAAGACATACTCTGAGTTTCACATCAGTTTTCGTATATTTTAGGTAATTATTCCATTCCTCGCCTAGTCTAATAACTGGGTGGTTGTTTAATCGCCATATTTCAGTGTCAAGTCTCTTTCATCACACAATTTTAGAGTGAAGACTTTTATGTGAAATGCAGTCATAGTGCTGTTTTGTACCTTTCAAAATATATCTTGCTGGTGTGGTTTCATGTGGTTTGTTAATTCAAATGTTTGTAGTAACTTTACTAGTGGAGAGATTGTTGTGAACATTTACAAATTGATACATTTGTAATATGATGCAGTCATATTTTTGTTTTTTTAATACTTAAGAATGTCTTGCTAATGTAATTCCATGAGGGAGAGGATATTATAAGTTAAGACTCATTTACAAGATGTATTTCTTTACTAGTCTACAGTTTTTGATTCACAATCATATTTCATATAATTTTATACATTTTTATCATTGAAACATTAATTCTGTATTTGAATTTGACTTTGTATATTTATTCGTTTAACTATGTATATAAAACTTACCCAGAAAGGTTATATTTCTATTTTGAATAATTCTATGAATTGCTTCACTATCTTTCACTCTTTCTTAAATGCAAAGCTCTTATTGAAATGTCACACACACAAACACCCTCACTCAGCAATAACAATTTATCTCACCGTTTGCTTTGCAATGAATATTCTTATCACATGCCTATCAATTTAAACCACTTTCTTATTATTTTGTATTGAATGTATTATTTATACATGAAATGAATTATCAATATTCTAGGCACCAGCCAAAGGTATATTTTATCAGCTGCATACTGTTTTGTGATCTAAATGCTAGGTGCTAGTACTCTTTGATTCTATTCTATATTATAATATTGATTGACATGCTTATGATCAGAGAATAGTTGTATCCTAGGAAAGTTAAATTGCATAACATTAAAATGAAATATGCATAGAAAAAGAGAGTATTTAGGATATCAAACGGTAAGATGTACTGAGTGATTATTAAGGGTATATACTGAGTATGTGTGTATATATATTGTATCTATTCATGTATGTATGTGTGCCTATGATAAAGATAGTTATTGTTTAAAAAATCAAATGCTAAGATGCATTGTGTGGGTGATTTTTAAGGGTATATATATATATATATATATATATATATATATATATATATATATATATATATATATATATATGTATATATATATATATATATATTCTGAATCTACCTTTACCAAATGTTGTAAAAAGGGATACAATATAACGTTGAACAAAAGAATATTCCTTTTTGAATTTTTTTCAACATATAAAGACAGTCGTTACTTAAGTGATTTCGGATGATGTGGAGGAAGGAATATTTGAATTAAGTTGTGGATTCTTTTACATACAAACCTCTTGTAATTATGAAATTCTCTTAAACATTGTGTTTGAAATAAAAGAATATATTAGCCCATGTAGCAGAAAAATGAATTATGTGGAAGTCGAAAGCAATTACTAATATTTGAATCTGAAAGTTCCTCATATGGATACAAGTGTTGCTTTTATATTAGTTACAAAAGATTACACTTAAATATTATTTCTGTGTGTTTTTGTTTTCTTGCTTGTATTTCCTAGATAGAAATAATGAAATCAACCGAATTATCAAAGCTGTATTACATTTTGCTGACTAACATGCTTCTAATAATGTACTGGAAAGAAAATACTTGTTCATATCACATATCATCTCAGCAAAATCTTATTTTGTTTGCTTTGTTTTCTTCACAAAGTTATGAATGTTGTGCTCTGTTGAAGATAAAGTATTTAAAAATGTTTCTATTAATTTTCTTGCAGAAGACTTTGTGATGAAGATGATGAGCTAAGCGAAGTGGAGCCAGACGCAGTTCCTACCGAAGTGCGTGATTGGCTTGCTTTGACCTTTACACGATCTATGAACAACATCAAGAGAAAAGGTGAAGAAAAACCCCGTTTCCGAAGTGTTGCCAATGTAATACGAGCTGGAATAATGGTAGACAGGTAAATATAAAATATCCTACATATAGATATATTTTCAAATTTCCTGTGAATTGGAGATGATTTTTCCTCCATCACCTTATCAACCTTATCAATACCATTGGTTTTCTGTACTGACATTTTCTCATATCAACCTCCTCAAAAGAGTTTTGGAAGATTTCTATAAAGAACATAAACCCTTTAGTTACCAACATAGTCAAAACTGGCTTTGGTTCTAGGAAATAAAACCAGTCAAAACTGGCTTTGGTTCTATGAAATAAAACCACCCATTTTAAAGGTTTCCAACTTAAATTAAAATCTTCCAAAATAATTTTATATACGAACCTTACATTAAGTTACTATCTTAGTAATGAAATAATAATTTTAGTAAATCCCTCCAAATTCTTCATTAATTAATTAGAATAAGCTGTATTTCATTAGAAATACAGTCATGAAAGGGTTAACTATTATTTTAGTATATATAAGTTTACTAATTATTTTATCAAATAATTGCTGTGTTTCCCTTTATGAATTTATATCATTTTTTTATATAAATAATCTCAAGCATTACACCAATGAGATCCTGATAAGATATGTGTATGTGATTAGAATGATATGATTTTTATAATCATGTTTACTAAATAATAAATATAAAACAGAATAAATTCTGTAGTAGGAACATATATTTAATGTATTTTCTGAGATTGCAAAGTATATGCCTCTTAAAGAAAATAAAATGAATGAAATGCATGTATGTTTTAAGCTAATTATATCAAGGAAGCATTATAATTGAAACTTCTGGATTTAGGCACAAGTTTTACCAGAAAACTTGCTTATAATGTTCAAACATTGTAGAAATCTTTTTGCCACAAACTGCAGCTTGCTCATAATGAATTAGCTTTTATTAAAGTAAGGCAGCAGTTGACTAACTAAATTTGGTAAATGGCTTCTTATAGCATTGTTTAGTTCCATATATTCTTATAGCCTGAAGAGAAAACTTCAAAAAAGAAAGAAAAAATAGTTTTAGTAATCAAATATAGATAGTTAACGAAGACAGCTCAATTGTTTTAGTTACAACAACTAGACCTAATTTTGCAGTTTCTTATGGATGATGAAAAAATGTTAGTAGTAATAAGTAAACCCAAGGGATATATGGGAAAGAGGAGAATATTGTTAAAGATGTTTAACAGGTTCAAACTGGAAAAAAAAGATATGAAGCAGATGTAGAATGAAGAATTATATATATAGTGTATGTCATCCAGTGAATTACTAGTGGTGGTAGCAATATAAGCACTTGGTGTACAAGTAGAGTATATATATATATATATATGTATATATATATATATATATATATATATATATATATATATATATATATATATATATATATATATATATATATATGTGTGTGTGTGTGTGTGTGTGTGTGTGTGTGTGTGTGTGTGTGTGTATAAAGGCAAAGACAGATACAAAACAATTAATGTTATTAGGGTCACGCTTGGAGGAAAGATAGAAAAAAGATAGTTCAACCTATTGGGCTCTAGTCCTTTGTCAGGAGATAGTTTAAAGAGATATACCCAGTTGGTGAGTAATACTAATAACTACAGGTGGTACCTGTTTTAGCATGTAATGCTTATATGTGAATTGGATGTTCAGTGTTAAAAGTGGAGATTAGTACTGACATCTATTTGTTATTGCTGTAATATGCACCGTTTTTATATCAAGAAAGTAAGTGAAGTTTCAATTCAACATGTTATTCATTATCACGTAACACATTTGTATATGATCAACTCTGAGCATTAATCAGTTACAATCAGCTTGCCTCCAGGATCTATTTGTTCATTAGATGCACTGGAGATGACTTAGAATATGTTCATTCCTGATTGTGTAAGCCATCAGACTTGCCTATATATTGGATATCAACCATGTCCAAATGTCATGTTATAAGGTGGCGGGAACTTAGTATGTAAGTTTGTCCATATACAGAGATGAGGCTGACTAGATATAAAGATAGAAGTGATGGTCAGAATGAAAGGAAAAACACAGTACAAAAAGAAAACTAATAATAATAATGGGAGTAATAGAAGTGATGGTATATAAATGAATGTAAGATAATATAAAATAGAATTTTGAAAAAGCAGAGAATAAAACATATATAAAACATTAAAAAAGGATATAAATAAATATGTATAATAAAATAAAGAATGCATATATATATAAACATATGCACACATACTTACATATATGTATATATACATATATATATATACATACATACATACATACGCATATATATATATATATGTATGTATATTTATTTATACATATATATATATATATATATATATATATATATATATATATATATATATATATATATATATATATGCATATATACAATAAGATAAAATATTTATCCTCCAATAAAGAGTTTGGCAGTCAACACTGTCACGGCTCGTTGGGGATACTGATTACTTTTGATATTAGAAGGAAAAGCTAGTCATGCATGACTCTATGAAATATTAATTGATTTTCCCTGTGAGTTATTAGAAATATGTTGTGGTTGTGGAAAGGTTGGGGTTTCAACATTAAGTAGATTTAATGATGGTAGTCAAGGATATTATACATCACATACAATAAACCCTTCATATAAAACTTAATTTTTGTTATTTCCATAGCATAAGAAGACCTTTATAAATTAACTAAGAAATGTAAATGTTACTGGAGATTGGATAAGTTAACATTCACATAGTTCTTGCTTAAAAATGAGAAACTGACTCCAAGTTAAGAAAACAAAATCAGTCACTAATGAGACCTTATTTAATATGATTTTAGTCGCAAACTTCTGAAAGATATTTCGTTGTAATATTGAAATATATATTTGAATTAGATTTAAGCTAAAATTAAGAGAGCTTTCAACCTTTTGATATCACATCCAATCCCCAATAACATTCAGGCTTTTTACCTATCAACAAATGTTTAAGTTCTGTAAGAGGACTCAATTGTATATAATGAATAATATCTTTGATTAACATGCCACCTGAGACTGCCGCTTGTCATATGATATAAAGCTGTTTATTTTATGATATAAAGCTGTTTATTTTTAAATGTTTGTAGTTATCTAAAAACAACTATCACAATTTTATGTAGGATTCATTAAGTTATAATCCAAACACCAGCAAGATAATGAGAGAGTTAATTATGTTATTAAAACCTTACAAATGCCTGAGAATTTTCAAAATTATTTAAAAAGTGAAAGTAGTGTCTTTTATTAGAAATAAAAGGTCAATTTACTTCAAACAACACCATACACCAAAACACGAAATAAATAGTATTTTGCAAAGCACCAAAAAACATAATCAAATGTATGGAGATGATTTAACTAATAAAGAGAGTTGTAATAAACAATTTGAATAGATAATACAGTAGTAAAATACGACTCATCTGATGTACTGTCACTCATTAAAGCAGTATTTATTCTAATCCTCTGTGCACTGAGTTCAAATCCTGCCAAGATCAACTTTGCCTTTCATTCATTTGTGGTTGATAAATAAGTGCCAGTCCAGGGTTGAGGATTCGTAGAATTGTTAAAGAGTTGGACATGAATCTTTGTAATATTTGATCTAACCCTCTGTATTTTGAGTTCAAATCCTGCCTTCTTTTGTTAGCAGTATCATGGGTGAATATTATCAGCAATGTGAAGACCAATGTAAACATAATTTCCTTGGTTCAATCTAACAATTGACTCCTTTGTTTTCTTTTTAAAATACATTACTAAAGAACAAAGTGATTTTCATAATACTACTTTACATTCCTAGGCTGAAATTGCACATAATATAATTTATTTTCTGACATGCATTATATAAAATAATGCAAATTTGTTCCAAGAATTTTAGGGCTGTGGGATAATATTTTATTTATGAAAATTTCTAATCCTAAAGCTGAAACAGTAAAAAAAATGTGTTTTAAATATAATTCGCCTTTAATTCAGAAATAATGTAATTTAATTTGATGGAGGAAAAGTCGAGTTATTTGTTGAAGTGATGACAATGATTTTATCTTCTTTCAGAAATTATTTTTTTATATTGCAATGTAAGGAATTTGTCAAACTTGTCTCTTTTCATTAGTTAACCCTCTTCTTTTCAAACAGGTGCTAACATTTTTGTTCATGCTGATGTTGTTTCTACATAGTCTACAAAACCTTTGTTTTTATTTCCTGCATTTTAATTCTCAATTTGTCACTTTTTCTCTATGTATCTCCTAAGTAGAACTTTTTTGGTTTTTATCAAAAAATATAATGCAGGCCTAAACAGCTAGGGCAAAACTAAAGAAACTAGAGGCCTGCAACTGCTCACAGGAAACTTAATGAAAACTCGAAATATATGAATGTAGATCAACACATAGAATGATGCTGAGATACCAGCATTCTCTAAAAAAATGAGAAACCCAAAGAAAAATAAATGTATTTAATAACAATTACAATATTCTAAATGTTCAAAAGAATACTTTGCTTCATAGCTACATCTTAATATATATTTTAAATTGGATGGAGCCTCCTAAACTATGAGGTGCTGAACTTCAACAGCCTTAGTCCATTTGTAAATTCAGTACTTATCGTAAATTAGGAGAATATTGTCTACATAAAAATGAAATGTTTAAATATATTGAATAAGTCATGGAAAAAACTGTAGCAAATAACAATACATCACAATATTGTTGTATTAGTGTAATGCTAAAAAGAAGGTAGAAAAGAATCTTGGTCTGTTTACCAAGAGCCAATAAAGTAAAAACTTGAAAAAAGTTCAAAATAAAGAGAGACAATAGTGGTTGTATGAATAAACAGATGGAAGGTTTAAAAGAAAATTAAATTAAAACTTCAGGAAAACTTTTCCTTCTATAGAAGCACAATTTCTATTGTTATCAAACATAAATAACATTATATTATAGAAGGTACTTTTCTATTGTCACCAAATATAATTAATATTATCAAAGGTAATTTTTTATTGTCACCAAATATAATTAATATTATATCACCAAAGACACTAATGTAAATATATAAAGCAAAACAGTAATACCATTTACAACTATTTGTTTTAATCTAGAAAATTAACTTTAGCTATATATCTGAAATATACTCTCTTTAATGGTTTATGCAATATACTTTTATAGATTCGAAGTTGTACTTGTCTGGTAAAGTCATTAGAGCCTTGGATAAAAAAATTTTCCAGCTGACAGCCCTCTGAGTTCAAATCATGTTGAAGTCAGCTTTACCTCCTATCAGTTAAATAAAGTATCAACCAAGGGATAGGAGATTAGTTGAATTGTTAAAGAATCATCTTTGTGATTTCTGATCCAATTCTGTATATTCTGAGGTCAAATTAAACTCCCTTCTGATAGGAGTTTTTCAATAGAAACACTGTTTCCTTGGTTCAATTTGATGATTGGCTCCTTTCCTTTCTTTTCTGATGAATGACTTGGTTTGAAACCATTTGTTGAAACTGGAGTAGTTACATCAATGACAAGTCCTTTAGTTATTACAAAATGACAAATGTTAATTTAATAGAAACTGTTAAATTCAATTTTCCTTTATTTCATGGTATCAAAATATTCATTGCACTTTTTGAGATCTGGTTCCTGATACAATTCCACTCCAACTGCAGTGTTGCAATGAGAATTTTGATGATACAAAACAAATGATAAATGTAAAGTGAATATAACATTAATGTGTTTTTTTTTAATGGTTAAAATGATATGATAACTTGCTCAAAATTTGGGGAATTCGGAAAAATGTTACGCACACAGTGTGGTGATTGTTTGATAGATACTGCAAATGATGTGTTTTCTTTAGGGAGTCTATATTGTAAATAAAACTATATTACAGAGAGGAATAAATATAAATATATTCCCTTCTTGTTTCTGATCACCTAGTATTTTTTTTATCAAACCTAATATATATGACAAATTAACAGAGTTGTTAGAGAATAGATCAAACGTTTTGCAGTATTGGTTCTGCTTCTCTGCATTCTGAGTTCAAATCCCACTGAGGTTTAGTTTACTTTCATCCTTTCAGGGATGATAAAATAATGTTCCAGCCTAGGATGAAGAATTAATAAGTTTGTTAAAGCATTGGATGAGAGAGGTCTTGCAGTATTTGTTCTGGCTCTTTGCATTTAGAGTTCAAATCACACCTTGGCCTCCTTGGGTGATACACTTAATCCATTAACAGTTTAACACCACCAAATGATTCTTGGGTGCCTTTAGTTGAGTCCAATTTGTAGAAAGCATTCAAATGTGGTCGTATCTGGTTTGAGTATCACTTCTCTCCCCCATCCCACCTGATAGTCTTAGAGAACTTGATAAGAGTTATGGGCACTGCCCTTTTCTATCTGATGAAACACTAAAAACAAAATCAAAATTATTGCAACAAAGTATGTAATATTCAAAGATCTTAATAGCCAGTAGATTATAAATCATATTTACAACATATAATTTAGGTGACTATTGTTTGTAAAATATGTGTAATAATTTCTTCTTGATGATAAAGATTATTTCTTATACTGGTGAATCCAATATTTCTTATATTGGTGAATCCAATATTTCAGTGATTATAATTGTGAGAAAAAAATGTTCGATTTTTCTGAATTGCTGCTTTTTATGTATATTTTCATATTTACATAAATGTGTTTCTTTGAATTTAATAATGATTCTTCCCTGAGTGTAATATGTACTTATACACAAATCAATGTAGGTTATTTCCATACAAAGATTTAATTGGTGTTATTATAACTGAATAAATATTTAAAAAAAACACTTTATTTTATATTTTCGATTTTGATTTATATTTCTAACTAGTCTAGAAAAGAATATTCTAAAATTAAGAATCATAGACCTGTAATTATTTTGGTATATTAGAACTATTAATATCCAACTAGTAATTTGCTAAATAAATGATAAATCTGACTTCAGTGTCTCACCTTTCTTACTTTAAACCAAACCTTTTACTTTCATAGGTCACTAAAATGTTACAATTATTATTTCTCTTTCTTTCAAACTTTAATCTAATCACAGATGAAGGAAAAAAAGCTGAGGCACAAAGACATAAGTTTTATTATATTTAGTATAACTCCTCCCATTTGGATAATTTATTCTTTCATTTTCTAAAATAAGTACTGGTAATTTACAGCCAAAGAAATTATCAGGGTTCTTTCTAGTTTTAGTTATTATGTTGGCTATTATGATGAAGTCATCAGCATTGAGTAAACGAAATATGTCAACTAGATTTTATTTTAAGTTGTTATCACTTTAATAATGGTTTCTGATTAAGGCACAAGGCCAACAATTTTGGGGAGGGGAAAGTGTATTAAATCAACTCCAGTGTGTTACTGGTGTGGTATTTTATCGATCCCATAATGATGAAAGGCAAAGCTAACCTTGGCAGGAATTGAACTCAGAACATAAAAGTCTGTAACTCTATGCTTCACAGCATATCTACTGATATTGCCAATCCACCGCCTTTGTTATCACTTTAATAATAATAATCACACCTATCAGAAAAAAAAAAACACGATATCATTACTTCATTCCAATCTCATGTTTTTTATTTAAACATCATCTTGAGACATGCCTGAACATATCGTCAGTGATGTTATCTGGGGCCATTGCTTTGCATAGAGTTTTTCAACAGCAGACACCCTCACCCAGGCAACACAATAACTGGTGATCATTCTCGAGCTTATGTTCAGCTTATCCTTCCTGAGTCAGGACTTCTAATAAATAATCTTATACTATCCATTTATTAATAATACTGTTGAGAGTTAGGGTTATGATAGACACACAATTATTAAGGTTTTAAATTATTAGAGTAAATAGTAAAATCTGAAGAAACTAGTGATGGTCTATCATCATCATCATCATTGTCATCATCATCACTTTACGTCCACTTTTCTCTGCTTGCAAGGGTGGGACGAGAACTGATTCTGGCTTGATTTCTACAGCTGGATGTCCTTCCTATCACCAACCTCATTTACAGTGAGTGCTGGGTGCTTTTTTGCCGTGGCACCTCCACGACCACTTTGCAGTATAATGATATGGACCCCAGTCCCTATCATCTCATTTCTACAGCTGAGTAAACTGGAGCAATGTGAAATAAAGTGTCTTGCTCATGAAATGTGGAATATCTTAATAAATAAAAAATGTAGAATTCTAGGAAATTAGTGGTGGTCTATGTTGACAATTAATGAGCAGAAACAGCGTTGAAAAGTGAATTTAATTGGTTTGTCATAAGGAAGAGAAAAATTTAACATTTTAATCAATAACTTTCATAAGAGACTGAAGTATTCTGATTAGGGAGCCGAGGAAAACTGGCAAAAATTATGGCCACTAACCTTTCTCCTTTTCCTCAAACTGGCCCATTAAAAAAAGAACACAAATCATAATGATTGTCTATACTACTGTAATAACTAACTTTGATTTGCTCTTAAAATCACTTTTTATTAGATCTTTTCAGCTCTTAATCATCAATTGATATTTAAAATAAAAAGTGTGAAGGTTACATATTGTCTGCTCTGATGGATTCATGGTTTGTTTTTGTTATTTTGTCTGCTAGTTTATGAAATGTTGTTTTCTTCTAGTCAATATTGATGACTTTAAGATTTCACTCTCAGCTATATTTTTATGGAGAATATATTAAATAAAATCACACCAGATATATAGACTGTAAGTATTTCATCCTCAACCCCTAATTTACATCACAACATTAAAGTTTACTTGTATTACCAATGTGAATCAATTTAATTTATTTAATATTGTCAAATAGGATAGGTTACTTAATCATAACCTCTTAACCCTTTTGATATCAAACCTGCATGAAACTGCCTTTGGTAGTACTATACAAAACTGTCTCTTTTAAGTCGTTTATATTTATGTAAACACCTTCCATAATAATTTTATGTAAGGATATTTGTATGTGCTAAACGCTAGCTTAATAAGAAGAAAATTAATTATATTGCTAAATTCATCCAAATTCTGAATTATTTTCAAAATTATTTGAAAACCATAGGTAATGTGTTTTATTAGAAATATGAAAATGAAAGGGTTAAATTATTAATATCCAATATAGAAATAGATGTACAACGTAATATTTGTTTCTTTTGTTTTACAGGATTTTTCATAGGTATAATATTTCTTAATTCTTGCACATATTTACCCCTAATAAAACCGTTGAAGCTCAGATACAGATGGCATTCTGGCACTATATTCTCTTAATCTTATTGTCCTGTTTACACAGGTTTTTGATAATTAGTTCTAACCTCTTTGATACCAAGCTGCCTGAAAACATCCCTGGTTCTATGATATTAAAGCTTTTTTTAATGGCTTATATTTCTTAGAAAACCTATTATAGTTTTATATAAGAACTTTTGTTATGTTCCAAACACCAGCTTAATAACCCCTCCAATTCTTGGGTATTTTTTGAATTTTGAAAATCAAACAAGCAGTGATTTCTATTAGAAATATTTTTATGAAAATATTATGGTTTAGTTCTAAAGAAATATTACAAATAACCATAAACTGGAACAAATAAAAAATAAAAATAACTAAATGTTTTCAAATTTTACTTTTTCATAAAATACTCTGAAGTTAAATAAAAGTTATATACAAAATATGTAGTTGTAATTGTTAAACATGCTGAATTAATTAAAAAGGAAATTAATACCTTGCTTGAAAAAGCAGCAATATAAACTAAAGAAAAATCTTAATCAGTGAATAACAAAAATGAAATTGTTAATGACTTCTATCTAAAGAGCAAACAAGAATTGTATTAATACATTAATATGTCTAGTTTGAAATAAACAAAATATAAAATAGAAGTTTATTAATGAAAAAATTCATCCAGTTGATAAATGTTAGCCAGAAGGTTTTATTTCTTTTTGTCTTAATTTCAATCGTTTCTAAACAAAGTTATTGGGAAAATATTTTCGAAGTCAGTAATGTTTTAATAATTTACATTTAAATCAAAGGAAGAAGTATCGATAACCTTTGAAAATGTTTATCAGTTATTTAATATTATTTAATCTACAAATTTGGTATATCTCTGACATCACAAATTCTTTTGTAATTTTTGAAGTTCTATTTATCAAACTAGGTTTCATAATTCCTTAAGAGATATATTTGTTTACACAATTATAATGATAGAAATAATATGAATAAGAACATAAAAACACAGTCCTATACGACCCAACAAAATAATACAACTGTCATTACACATAATCTACATAGCAGATAAAACAGTAAAATAATATCAGAACCAGCAAAACATCCCACAACAAAGAAACACTGGCGTAGTTTACAAACATTATAATGCATTCTCAAAATACAATACTGCATATACCTGAGGAACACAATGGTGCACCTGGGAAAACAATAGAAACTTGTATAAAACTGTTAAAAGAATGATGGTTAATAATCTGTAATATTATTCTGGTTGTCACAACATAAATGTGAGTGATATAATTTGAAAAATCTTAGCTAGGGTACGAAATCAAAAACATAAATAAAACAATGCTATAAAGAGTGCTAAAAATATGCATCAAAATAGAAATTAGAAGAACTATAAAATGAATCCTGTTAGTTATAACAATAATTATAATGATGATGACGATGATAATAATGATAAAAATATGGATAATAAAAATGATGATAATTATGAAAATAATAGTAATGATAATGTTGATTTATTTTAAGTAGTAATAATAATAATTATCATTACAATAACGAAGCTAGTTTTTTTTTTGCCATTCCATCAAATACCACCTACAAAGAATCAAGTAGGTTAACTCGCTAATGCAAGCATTGCATATAGTTGTTCACATCTATGTATAATAATGCTTTTGTAATGAAATCTATTTGTATGGAAACCTCAAAAGAGGGGTTTAAAAATAACATAAACATTCACTTTAGAATGCTTATTTGTTTCAATTCCTTTCTCTCCTTTGTTTGGCTTGCACACAGCTTTTAGCTCCAACTCTACATCGAAAAGATTCATAAAAGCGCTGAAGCAAATTTCTTAAAACACAGTAAAGGAATTTATGAGGTTATTCTTAGGCATCAGAACATAAAAATTCAATTAATTGTTATAGAAAATAATTACAAATTTAATTAATCAGAAGAAAAAAATGGATTACATTTGTCTGACACAAGTCAAATATAAACAACTTATTTTCACCTTGAGTTTGATATTTTGTTTTATTTTTTGAATTGTTAAAATGTAAAACATAAACATATATGTACTGTATTTTAATTAAATCAATGTTTTCAGTTTATCGTTGTCAATAACAAAAATATATTATAATATAACAAAAAAATATTTTTGTTATATTATCTTTGTTTATTTACAAAATCATTATAACATAAGATATTGAACTGACAGAGGTGTTAGAGTTTGGGACAAAATGCTTTGCAGCATTTGTCCGAACTCTTTTTTCTTAGAGTTTCAATCACACTGAAGTCAAAATTACCTTTAATCCTTTTGAGGTTGATAAAATAAAATATCGATCAAGCATGATAAATTTGCAGGATTGTTAATGTGTAGAAGAATATGTTTTTCAGTATTTGTTCTGATATTTTTATACTCTGTCTTTAAATTCTACTATGGTTTAGGTAGTAGACTTAAGCTGTCACCCAGTTTAACACAACCACCTGACCCTTGGGTGTCTTTAGCAGAGTTTGCTTTGTTGTAAGCATTCAGACCAGGTCTCTGGATTAAGAATATCTTTCTACCTGCTTCCCTCACACCAGTCGTTAAAGCTCTGAAAAGGGAAATGTGTACTGCCCATCACCTCCTATTGACTAAATGAGATGCAAAATGGTTGAAGCATCTAAAATGTTTTAAAAAATAAAAAAATAGTTGAAAATAAATCATAATCAATTGAACAAATTGGACCTCTAACTCTGAATGTGATCCTGAAAAATGTTTTTAATATCTCTCAAGGTTCTAATTAAATGTTGCATTTTGTGTTTTTGTTCTTTGTATTTCAAGACATAAAATTATCTAAAACACCTCCATTTTATATTACTCTTATTTATCTTTAAATTTTGATTTAAAACTTTATCACTCTTTAGGATCTACAGACGAATGTCAGGGTCTGTTGGCTTAAGTATTCCGCAAAATGTACTTACTGTATTAAAGGTTGGTCTTCCTTTTTTCTTTTACACATCTTAAATTTGTAACTGTTATTAGGTATGAAGTAACTTATTTTAAAATTGTAACTGTGTAATATATTAACCTCTTCAGTACCATAGACAAGATAACTCGATAACTAGTCCTAACATGTTTGAACTCATTTCCAACAGTTCATGACTCCAAAGCGAGATGGGGTTACTAGTTTATTGATGTGATGTTTGTCAATCATTCAGATATGTGTTGTTAATAAATATTTGTTTTAAAAAATAGTCATTTTACTGAAAATAAATCCATCACAGCAACTTTAGCTGTGTAAAATATATGTGGCAGTCAACAGGTTAAAGTGAATGTTGCTGTTCTTAACAAGATCAGATAGAACCAGGGTTGTAATGTTAATTTGTATATTTCATCTTCTTCATCTCAGCCTAGGAATGAAACATTCATGTCCTGCTCCAACAGCTGTAACTGGTAAAATGAGAAGGATCAGCAGTTATTGCTGACATGATAGAATATGAGTCAACATGAATCTTGCTTAGGAAGGGTGAATTTCTCTGAAATATATTGAAATATATTGAAAACATCATAAAGTGTTTTAAAAATTTCAAATATGCTAACAACATTAATTTAATTTTGTATTTGAAAAAATGCAGATGGAAGTTCATAATATTTCTACCAATTATAAATTCTGTGAAATATTTTGCATTCAGAAAAAAAAGACAAAAATTGTTTTTTGTTTCTAAGTAGAATTGTTCATGGATATATAATTTTATCAAGATAGGATTTTCTCATGTATAATTTTTAGTTTCTAACTTTAATATCTCATGAGAGAAGACATGTGTCCCAGTGGTTAGGATACTTATCTAGCTACACTCACTCTCAGGTAACATTACTCTAAACACCCTTTGGAGGAACCAATTTTGGTTGGTTTTGTTTGTGATCATATTCTTTCAGTCATTACTAAACATTAATGAATACTGAATTGAAGGTAGCAAGTATGGCTTTTACATTTACCTTCCTGCTTCTGATTACCGAATGCTGAAGCTGGCACATAACTGCACCAGCTCCTCCAATTCTTGCACTTAATTCAACCTCCTGCCTTTTATCATTCATGAACACAGTCCCAAGATAGTTGAACTTCTCGATCTGCATCAGTAGAACTCTATTCCTATGTAGGGTGCACTATGCAGGTTTCCTTCAGAGGATGAGTGTTTGAGTTTTCACAGCACCAGCTCAAGTTTACTTCCATATCCTAATATTTTGGAGGAGGTACATCGCATTTTATGTTCTGAGTTCAAATCCCATTGTGCCCTACTTTGCGGCTGACTTAATTCCTCACTTAGTTTAACATGCTCACCTCAGGTACCTTTAGCAGGATGCATTCTGTTGCATGCACAGTTCTTCTATTTAAGGATATCTTTCTCCTTCCCTCCCATCAATCTCACAAACCACAAAAAGGGTCAGGGGCACTGCTCTTACCTCCTCCTTAACTAAACCAGTTAAAAGAAAAAAAGATTAAAAGGAGACACAGAGAAGAAGAATAAATAGTCATTGAGGAGATCACAGAACGTCTAACAAAAGAGTTTTTACAAAATAACCAAGAACTAATGTTAATAAAGCTGAAGTGAAAGTCAAATAGGGCATGTGATTTTATTGGCAACATTGTCAAAATGACCATCCCCAAATATTACAACAGATGATGATGATAATCATCATCATCATTTAATGTCCATTGAGGTGTGTGGCTTGGCGGTAAAGGTATTCTGCTCTCAATCATAAAGTTGTGAGTTTGATTCGCATTGGTGCATTGTGTTCTTGAGCAAGACATTTTATTTCACATTGCTCCAGTCCACCCAGCTGGTAAAAATGAGTTTTACCTGTAATTCAAAACACCAGCATTATCACTTTCTGTATCATACTGAATCTCCCTGAAAACTACGATAATGGTATGTGTGTCTGTGGAATGCTCAGCCACATGCATGTTAATTTCACAAGCAGGTTCTTATCAAGTAGAACACTAGTCATCATAACCAATGGCATGCCAGTTGTTTAATGTCCATTTCAATGCATGCATGGGTTAGACAGATCATCAAGTTATGAGACAAGTCGAGTCAGGAGACTGCATCTTTCTCTGGATTTCTAGAACAGTTCTATTTTGAGCTACAAAATATTTGAATCTCAAAATTTCATGTGCTTCGAATGAGACATCTCAGCTGTAAAATGTGAATGTTAATATATACTATATCATATAACATTATCAATCTCAATCAAGTTTAGCAGACATGAAATCTTCTATACAGTAGCAGTTACAATTCTTTATTGTAGCCTCATCTACTTTCTCATTATCTCTTGTTAATTCTATTGTACATTGGTTGTAGAATAATTAGAGGTGAGAGTAGTTCAGCCAGATCAATATATCTAATTATTACTGTATTTGAAATATGGAATCTACTATCATTGAAGAAATCTCACAGATTGAAATATTCTGTGGAATATATCTGAAGGAATCATTCAAAATCTGCTGAATAGAAAGGTTTCTTCGAAATTGATATTATATTTAGTCAACAGAAATCACCAACAACATCATCATCAAAACTGATTATGGTACCAAGGAGCAATGAAATCTATTTTAATGATAGAATCCCACACTGTAAAGTGGTCATGTAGGTGAGATGATAAAAGTGCCCAGCCCACACTGTAAAGTGGCCATGTAGGTGTCACAACAATAAACACCGAGCACACATTGTAAATGTGGTTGGTGTTAGGAAGGGCATCTAGCCGTAGAAATCAAGCCAAACCAATTCTATATGAGCAAGACATGGGCATCTGACCTGGCTTGTCTCACAACAGGGCAACTCATCTAACCCATGCTAGCATGGAAAATAGATATTAAACAATGATTATGATGATTTAAAGCCCCTGACTGAACTGCAAACTCGTTTCAGGAAAGTTAATACAATTCAAGTTAGAAATAAAGGAGCGAGAGTGGAATTAAACTAAAACATTTACCTTACAATTCATGATATTGGAGGTGCAAATCACTTTTTTTCTGAAAATGAAATGTGATGGTGGTGGAAAACTGAGCCTCTCTGCTAAATATATAACATTATTCCCAACATATTCCACAGTCCATTTGCAATCTGTAAAGGAATTCTCTGTAGCCTACTATAAATCTGAAAAATCAATTAAAATATATGCATAGCTAAAACTTATAGTGTAAAATATACTTAAGTATATTAACTCTTAACATCCTGTACTGCATGAAACCACATTAGCATGGCATTATTAAAAAGCACTATAGGGCGGTGGATTGGCAGTATCGGTAGAGAGTCGAACACCATGCTTTGCAGCATAGAGTTACGGTCCTTTACAGTCTGAGTTCAAATCTCGCCGAGGTTAACTTTGCCTTTCATCCTTGCGGGGTCGATAAAAAAGCACCAGTAATGCACTGGGGTCGATTTAATCGACTTTGCCCTCCCTCTCCGCCCCAAATTACTGGCCTTGTGCCTATAGTAGAAACAATTATTAAAAAGCACTATGATTGCATCATAATAAAAATTAAAGTCTAATCTCTAATACTGAAGATTATATTTGTACAATGATCTGTCCACTATTAAAGATGCTACAAACATTTGAAGTAACAAATCTGTTTTTAGATATCTTCTGCTAAATCACTACAGGATATTAAGAGTTAATTATACAGTCAATTAACGTCAACATTGTTACCTAAGTAACTAAGAGTCTTTTTTTCAGATAACATAAAATCTTGATTTGTAATATTTCAAGTATTTAGGGAGAATAAAAACATTATTTTGTAGTAATCAAATGTTTTTTTGTATAATTCTCCTTGAAAGAAAGCTATTACTAGAACACTTTATTGTCACAAAGACAGTTTAAAATGTTTCAAAAGCTGATTCTAACAAATCTAAGTAGATTTGTGTATTATGCTATATAAAAGTTGTTTAATTCAAGTGCCATGCATTGTATATAGTCATTATAATTTCTTTGAAATAACTTATTAAATTCTTTTTGAATTATTATTTTCAGAATCTAGATGACTGGAGTTTTGATGTGTTTGCAACCAATGAAGATTCTCATGCACTCAAATACGTTGGTTATGAACTGCTTCAGAAATATGATTTACTCAATAAATTCAAAGTAAGTCTTTTACTTCTAAAATATTTTTTTCTTCTAATTACTGTTAAAACTCCTATGATGAAATTGAAAAGAAAATATCAGGTAGACATAATTATGGAGAAAATTGAGAATATTTTAAATAAATGTCTTGTCAAATAGATGTATTAATTTCAAGTTTGATGTAAAAGAGTATTTTCTAGTTCATCTGTCTCTACCATCTATTAGATAAGTGAAGCTGTAAAATTACAGCTATCACCTTGAATTAAAGCATGTTTATTAAAAGTGACATTTCAAATGCGTGTTGCTGAAAAAAGATCTCTTGTTATGGTTACTTAATTATAATATAAGTACATAACATTTTATTCATTTAAGACAACTTAATCTACATAATATTCAATGCTGGTTTTGCTTCATAGCCATGGTGGAAAGAATGGCATATGCAATATCCCACAGGAGGGTGAGGGAGATTCACCAAAAGAGCAAGCTAACATGCAGGGTTCATTCTTGTGAATGGACTTCTTCATCTATTGTTGTTTTATTTCAGATATCCTGGAGTTTTCATTCTTTTAAATAGCTCATCAATACTATTTGACTGGAAGACAAAACATAAAAGTACTTTTAATCTAGTTATAAAAAATATAAACTGTTCATATATGTTTGATAAAAAAAATAAAAAAATAGAAATTAGAATTATTAATGGAAATAACATTGAGCCACACTACCAAAACTGAATATAAATATTATACATGTTTTCCTGATGAGTTTGGTGGTTAATATAAAGATCTGTATGTTGTCATGTATATTCAGAAAGGTTTTTATTGTTCTTCTATTTTATATTGTTTTATACACTGTAAACTGATCATGCTGGTGTAATGAAAAATGTGCCCAGTATACCTTGTAAGATGATTAGCATTAGAAAGAGCATCCAGCCATAAGAACTATTCCAGATATGGAATGTAATAAGTACAATTGGTCTCACTGACAACCTATCCAACCCATGCCAGTGTGGAAAGAGGACATAGAATGATGATGATGAGTTCCTCTCTTGATTAAGCAGTAACAAAAAAAGAAAAAAATATTTTTTTGCTACAGAGAGAAGCAGAGGTCTCTTCATTACTTCAAACATATTTTCTCATTCCATTGATGAAAACTTCTATTGACTTTGAGTGAAACTAGTTGTTTTCTGTTGTCATTGACTCAAAAACGTGTTTAGGAGTAATACGTACTTGCTTTCTTTCCACATCCCTCTTGCGGCACTTGATGGATGGGTCACAACCTCAAAAATGTGGTTCACATTAGTACGGCCCTACCCTTCTTGACTGAACAGCAAATTTGTTTCAAGAAAGCTAATGCAATGCAAATTAGAAATAAAGGATTGAAAGTGGGAGTAAAATAAAACAAAAGTTTACATCCTTACCTTACATTTCATGATATTGCAGGTGTAAATCATCTTTTTCCTGAAAACAGAATGTGATGGTGGTGGCAAACCGAAATAAATATATATTATTCCTAACATAGTTGTTTTCTATTGTCATTGACTCAAAAATTGGTGTTTAGCAGTAATAAATACTTGTGTTGCTTTCTTTCCACATCGCTATTGCTGTAATTGATGGGTGGGTTACAACCGCCAAGATTTGGCTAACAGGAAAGGAATATAAGACAAATAATCAATCTGAAAGATGCAGCAATCAGATCTTCTTGTCCAGGCATTAACTGGCTCATTCTGGTGATCTTCAAAATAACCAATATGTAAAAAGATGTGAAAAGTCAACTGATTATATTGCTTTCTTACATGTATCAGGAGCCTTCCCTGGTACTGGAACACCATGAATATTTTATGGTCATATTCCCTTCCCGGTGCTAACAATACTGGTTGCCTGTTACAACACATCAGGATATTGGGAACCTATCCTAAACCAGATTCATACAGCAACCATTATAGAGAGAATGTGCTTATAAAATTCTTTGATGAGAAGAACCTACTTATTTATTTCAAAAATTATTATGGCTTAATTAAACAGATTATTGGTGATTATTTATTGATTTTTAAAAAAAAAGAAATAAAGAATGAGGTATGATAGTTTGCCCTTTATGTAATTAATGAATATTATTCATATACTATTTATAACTATTGGTTTTAACAAAGAAATAAAACTGATTCCTATTTAGAATCATGCATTGTTCTATGTTGAATAAGAATTATTTTTTATTCAGTACAAATTTATACATTTTTAAATTACATTTAAAAACATACATTCTGACTTCAGTTAGGATATTGTGGTGCAGCTTTTTCTATATGACAACTACAAAAAATTTTTTAAGACCATTTTTTCTAATACACAATGGGATTAGCCTTGTGTGTCCCATGACAGATTTCCCACAATCAAGAATTTCGAGGGTTTAGTAATATAACTTTCTCATTATTAAGCTGGTTTTTGAAACATAACTTAAATGTTCTTACATAAAATTATGATAGAAGATTTTAAAGTAAATTTAAAATGAAGAGCAGTTTCATTCAATTAGCTATCAAAAGGGTTTCTCAGTAAAATATACCTAACAATGTTTACTTTTCTTTTGTTTGTTTATAGATCAATACCTCAGCGCTAGATGCTTTCTTAAGCTGTATGGAAGCAGGGTACACAAAATACAAAAATCCATATCACAATTTACTCCATGCAGCAGATGTTGCACATACAGTTCATTTTATCTTATCAAGCAGTAAACTAACAGTAAGTGAACATTTTATTTAACAGTTATTTTATTTTTTAAAATGTTGGTTTAAATGTAAAGGTAAACTAACATAAGAGCTTAGACTATTCAATAATATTACAACTTTTGAAATGGTAGTGTCCTGACATTCTCTTTGACAGCTGCTACTCTAGTCAACATGGAAAAGGTAAGAAGTTAACCTTTCACCTGACATGTACATAGCTGACATTTACATTCAGTCAGTTTGAAAGAGAATTGTACATCAACTTCTTTCTGCTATTGAATCAAGATTCATTAAATGTGTATCAGAAAGTTTTCTAAATTAAATTTGTTTTCAGTTCATTCAAGATAAGCTTTAGATTATTTTCACATTTTCATGATTTATTTTTGCTATACAGAATAATAATAATACTATGGGCATGTGGTTAGAATGTCTCTTTTATGAGTAAAACCAATTGGTAGGAGACCCAGGGGTAGACCCCGAGCAAGAGGGTTGGATAACATCCATGAACTTGGCTGGTCACACTTGGGGATCTAACCAGATCAGTTGGAGACGGTTGCTTCTGAGAAGACCTGCTAGAAGGAGTGTTTGAGGTGCTGCCCTACAACTCTCTCAGGAATAAGTGGGAAAAGAAGAAGAAGAAGAAGAAGAAGAAGAAGAAAGATTTCTTTATTAACCACAAGGGTTTACATAAAGTAGACATTAAGGACAGTGCAGGACAATACAGTACGGTACAAATGGGCATTTCTGCGTGTAAAAAACAAAAACAGAGGATGTAACAAAAAAATAACAATGAAAAATTCCCCAATAGGGGGGAGACTTCTGAGGGACATTTGTGGAGAAAGTCCAGTAAAAGGCCACAGTGACCCTGACCACTAAGGCAAGTGCCCTCTCCCAGTTTTCCACCTTTAATTTACAGATATATACTCAGAGTAGGCCCATTCACTCGGGCCATTCTTGCTTCTCTCACCCATCTTTCAACAAAATGCTGGGAAGAGAGCACTTCCCTCTCTACTCTGATTTTCCTTTTCAAATGAAATTTGAAAAAGTCAATCAGGGCATCACCGAAGAGATAAGTGCTCGTCTTCAGCCCTTTCAAACGTGTCCACCATACTATCTCTTTCGCCATGGCCACCAGACAGATAAAAACTGCCTGCCCTTCCCGGCTAAAGGAGGAGGGCGGGGCAATCCTCACGATGGACTCAGATGATAGCTGGATCCATCCTACATGCGACAGCAGGTGTTCGACATAAACCCACAAGTCAGCAATTTTCGGACACTGGACGAGTGCGTGCAGGACGGTTTCGTCGCCCTGCGCGCATCTCGGACATGCCCGGCTGACGGCACCTCCATGCCTGTAGAGTTTATCCCGAACTGGCAAGGCTCCTCGGTAGCACTGCCAGGCCAGAGATTTCTGGAAGTTGTCCATAGGCCCTGGCCCGAAAGTTCTTCCAAAGAGATTGGCTAGTTGATTTTCGTCGACGCCTAGAGTTTCCCCAAGTACGTCGTCGCTCTTCCCCTCCACTAATCCTCTATAGAACGCCGAGGTGGAGTTTCCACCGATGACATTGCCCGATTGGTCGAGGGCTGTGAGCGCCTGAAGACATTCCAGTCTCCAGGCGCTCCCTCTCGGTCTTCGCTTGACCCAGGACTGCAGCTCCGTCAAGGAAACGAGCTGGGGAAATACGTGTCTAGCAAACGGCGACCACATCTGATCACCGTCGAGGAAGAGGTGGAGATGTCGTAGCCTGAGCACACGTGCCTGCACATCATCAGGCACGGCATGCCCAGCCCTCCACGTAGCGGGTGTTGACAACAGATGGACCGCCTGACCATCGGAGCGCGTCCCTTCCACAAAAAGCGAAAGAGTAAACGCTCCAGCGCAGTCAGGCGAGTCTTAGGACAAGGTACGACGGTCAGGCGGTAGCAGATGACAGACGCGATGTACGTGATAGCCACCTCCGCTCGACCTTTCAGGGATAGCTTCCTCTCCGCCTATTTCTGGGTGAGAGAAGCCACCCTGCTCGTCACCTCGTCCCAGTTTTTGTCCATCTGGAGGTCCGGACCGAACCAGACCCCTAGCAATTTAACCGGTCCGTCCGTCCAGCGTCCGACGACGCTGTTGGACGGCATGGACCTGCCTCTCCAGGTGCCAAGCTGCAGGCCCACTGACTTTTCTTGGTTGATCATTGCTCCTGTCACCGCTTCGTATTCTCTTAGTGTAGTGCCAATCGCCTCGATGTGTTTGGCGTTCGACACCACTACAGTGACACCGTCCGCATATGCTGACACGGATCTTCCGCATCCTAGTTCGCGCAGGACGCCCCTCAACGTCTCCAGTTTGTGCAGTAATGGCTCGAGAGTCAATACGTACAAGAGGGACGAGAGGGGACATCCTTAGCGGACCGAGCGCATGATGTTGAACGGTTCCGAAAGGTGACCGTTCACTCTCACCACAGAGCAGATGTCGCTGTGCATGGCAGCGATCCAGCCTCTGAAGACGGGCCCAAAGCCAGCCGCCCTCAGGACTGCCGCTAGGTAACGATGGTCGACCCTATCGAAAGCTTTCGACTGATCTAAATTGATCAAGGACCCACCCGTGCCAGGTTCCCTAGCTACCCTCTCTACGATGTATCACATGAGGTGGAGGTTGTCGTGGATGGATCTGTCGGGAATGGCGCATGTCTGCGCCTCTCCCACCAGACCACCAACGACAAGCGCCAACCTCTTTGCTAGCACCTTGGCCAAAATCTTGAACTCTGTGTTTAGCAGAGTTATGGGCCTGAAATTATCTATGTTATCCCCCTTGTTCGGATCCTTTCTCAGCAGTGCCACTGCTCCTCGGCTCACAGAACTGGGAATTCTCCCGTTCTGTTGCCAGTTGCAGTAGACGTCCACCAAGAGGCCTCCGAACAAGTCTGGCATCTGTACGTAAAGTTCATACGGCAGACCATCCAAACCAGGCGATTTACCCCTTGTGCAGCCAGTCATTGCCTCCCTTACTTCAGCGGCTGTTATCGGCTTTTCTCAACACTCCGCCTCAGTGGTCGAGAGCTGCGGCAGTCTGTCGAGGTAGACACTAAAGTCCATCCCTCGACCCGGCCCACCACTGCCCCCCGAACAGCTGAGTGAAGTGTGGCTGAAAAGCTTCAGACATTTGCCCGGGTTCGAGTAGCATGCGCCCGTCGTGGTCCACCAAAGACCGGATCGTGGCTTTGTTGCCACGACGCGCCTCCGCCACTCGGGCCTATTGAACGGCTTTCGTCCCCTCGTGTCTGAGAGCACGCACCCTAGCTCTGACAACGCAGCCTTCGTGCTTTGCATTGAAGAATTGGTCAAGGGCCAATTTCGCCGCAAGCACGTCAGTCACAATGCCTTTGCTAAGCGCCTCGTCTAATTTTCTAACTAGTTCTCCCTCTGCTCTATTTTTCTTTATTGCTAACGCCTTACTAAACCTAATGGATTCTATTCTAATCGCTCTTTTCAGAGCAAACCACCACTTGTTGTTGACGATGGCCCCCGTCAACGCCCGCTTAACTAGTTCGCTAATCCGGTCTCTGTAGGCCTTGCGCGCTGGTAAGGACGCGTTTAGCTTCCACTAGCCGGGTCTTCGTCTATGAAGCCTATCTAAGTCAAGCAGACAGATCACGAATTTGTGGTCCGTGTAGCTGACTATCTTGAATTGTGGACAGCCTATGCTAGACCTATCTATTTCCCTACAAAATACTCTAGATATGATCTGGATGACCATATGCGATTTGTCCAAGTCCACATTGGCACATTCGGGAAATCCAATCGGTACCTGTCAGACAGTTCAAAGCGCCTGAGCAGGTTGGTGAGGCTCCTGCACCCTCCACCCCTATCCGCTAATCCCACACAGTTCCAGCGTGCATCTAAGATCCCGCTCCAGTCGCCCACTAACACTAAAGAGCGGGACGTTCCAAGAAAGGTCTCCAGACGCCGGAAGAAATCAGGCGCCCTACCTCTGTCGGGGCATAGACGGCCACTAGCCTGAAAGCTTGCCCGTCTCCGCTGGTCACGTCCAGCACCACCAACTTACCCTCTGGGTCCAGGAAGATGGGTCCAGGAGATCCAAACCTCTCCGAAAAAGCACAGCAACTCCTCCCCCCGATCCAGGACGGCTGGGAGATGCGTACACATCGTAGCCGCCGAAGATCGGTGCGAAGGCCCGTGCTTCGGAGATTCTGGTCTCGCTGATGGCCACTACATCTATGTTTAGTGACCTGAGGTCGTTGAGCAGGTGACCCTGCTTCCATGACGACCCCAAGCCACGCGCATTTATGCTGCCTATTCTGAGTGAGGTCATGTTTAAAATAGAGTGGAAAAGATGGGAAAGACCACTTACCGTACTTTTCGTAGAGGAGGGATGGTTTTTACATCCCTTTTCACTTGATCGTCTGGTGAACTGACCGTTGAATCGTCCCTTCGGCTGGTCGTCGGCTCTTCTCTGAGTATGTCCGAATATACTCTTCGGTTGAGTGTCGCTCCTACGTCTCTGAAATCACCAACTGCGTTGGGGAATTTCGTTTTAATGTTTGTGTATTGTTTCTGTGCTATTTTTAGCAGTCTTATGTTAGTTGGCGTTTTGATTGGTGCTGGTATTATGTAGTCGTGTTGTGAAATGTCTGTGTGTTCAATTATGTAAGTCATTAGTTTCTTGTTGTGTGTATTTATTGCTGTGCATTTGTTTTTCTGGGGGTGGGGTGTGGTTCTGCTATTTTCTTGTCGTTGTTGCTGGGTGTGTGTGTTTTGTTGTTGTGTTTGCGATGTTGGTGCTTGTGGTGGTGGTGTTGAAGGTGTTGTTGGCGGTGGGGTTGTCGCCGGTGGTGATGGTGGTGCTAGTGTGGGTCGTGATGGTGTTGGTCGTGTTGCTGCTGTGAGTCTCTTTGCAGTAGCCTTTACCCTTTTTTCATTTCTTTCCTCCCTTTTCAAAGGCGACGATGCGCTGCTTCTGCGTTTGTGCCTTCTTACGACCTTTTGCCATCACTCTCCGACCTCACACTCCATGTCTGATTCTGTGAGGTCGGGGAGGGGTACCAGCTCCACTTTTTCACTTGTTGTTGTTGGTGATGTTTGCACTGGAGTCTCTGTTGCAGCTGCATTTGGTATTGCTGTTGTTGTTGTCAATACTTCCACTGCTGCTGCTGTTTTTGATTTCCGTGGCGTGGGTATGGGTGCCACGGACCTATCGTTCCTGGTTGCCGCTTGTCCTGTTGCTGGTAGCCGTGGAGCCGGTTTCGGAAGGAGGGGGGTTTTCTCCTTTCTCAGGGTGTTCTCATTGCAGAAGGCCCTGAGGTGAGTCTTCGATCCACAGCGAAAGCATTTCGGGCATTTGCCCTCAACACTTATGGGCAGTTGAGTGCCGTTATCGAAGTCTATCCCATCCGGGATAGCTTCGATGCACTCCTGGTTGGTTTGGATTAACATCTCAATGGAGGTGCCGACCCAATCTTCTCTTACTTTTTTCTGTACTTGCAGTATAGTTGTTTTGTCCTCGATTCCGACGAGGACAGACGCCGCCAGCCAAGAAGGGGCCATCCCGGGGGGGGGGGGGGACGTGGGTCAGTTTGACCCTCACAATTTTTTGCCCGCAGTAGGAGGTCACCAACACCATTTCCTCGCTCCTTAGGGTCACTAAGGATTGAGCCTTTGCCTCCTGGGGTGTGGCAAAAAGTACGTCTACGGTGGCATATTTCTTGCTTCGGGTGATGTGCGTTTTCCGCTTCCACACAGACCCCAAGGCTTTTTGTATTTTAGCCTCTGTGGCTCTTTCAACCCTACGGGATTTTGTACTTACTGTACGGTACGTGACCGTACAGTGCTGTTGGGTTTCGAAAAAATTTTCCACTGCCTTGCAGATTGCTCGGTGTCCAGTTTTTGTCACCATCTTCTTCGCTTCCTCTAATTCCTCATTTGTTATGAGGATGGTTTCCAGGTTCTTTGCGATACCTGCAAACGAGATTGGTTTTTCTTTGCTGCTGTTGTTGTTGTTGTTGTCGTCAGAGCTGCTGTTACTTTTGTTGTTGCTGCAGGTACTACGACTACTGCCGCCGCCGCTGTTGCTGTGGTTGTTGTTGTTGTTGCTGCTGCTAATGCTGTTGTTGTTTATGCTGCTGCTGATGCTGTTGCGGCTGCTACTGTTGTTTTCCTTGTCACTGTTGCTGTTGTTATTACGGCTGCTACTGCTATTATTCCTGACGTCAGACGAATGAAATGGGTTTTCGTATTTCCCGCACACCTGTTTCGTCGTTGTCGTCGTCGTCATGGAGAAATCTTGCACGCTTTGCACGAGATTTTTCTTTTCTGTCGTCGCTTGCGAAAGAGAAGGGAGGGAGAGAGACAATCTTCTCTCTGCTGTAGTGACGATTGAGGAAGAAAAAGATGGAATGAGTGGGAGTGACCTATGAAAATTCTTTTTCGTAGCCATGTTGTTTTTTTTTGTTTAAAATAAATATTGGGCACAAAACCCCAATAAGCGGTTATTTAACCCCGAAGGGCCAAATAATGGGCAGAAAGACCCCTCTCACGAGGAGGAGGGTGTTTTTGTCTACAAGTTGGTTAAAGTTTTAAACAATTTACAATTGTTATAGCGGTCAAAATTTACAATGCCTTACAGAGCCGAGCCTCCGTCAACCATGGCATTCAATAATAATAATAATAATAATAATAATAATAATAATAATAATAATAATTATTATTATTATTATTATTATTAGTGATAACTCTAGCACAACAGGATTCAGTTTTCATGTGGTGTAAAGCAAATGAAGCCACAAGATGAGACACCAGTCTGTTGCAAAGTTACCTACCCACCCAGCTGCTCTTAGCAGTTATTTTTAGCCACATGGACTGAAATAATATGACATGAAGTGCCTTGCTTAAGGATACAATGTACCACCCAGTCTAGGTACCAAAATGTACCACAACCTTACAATCATAAGGCCAATATCCTACCTGGAGGTACTTTGTCTTCTGATGATCAGTCAATTAAATGTGAAATATGTAAAAGCAATCTCTGATTTTTTGTATAAGAAGAGAATAAAAACATGTTTGCCACATTTGTATAAATTTTTAGTCAGTTTATAAAGTGAAGTTGTACCTATACACTGTGTATACACAGTGTATATTAAAAGTTATACCTAAATTATAGATAAATTTAGTATAGGTACAACTACCCTTTATAAACTATTATTTAATTAAATATGTCACTAAATGCTCATTATGCAAATTAGACTGGTCATTTCAGTTCTGGTTTTTGTTTGATATAAATAACATTTAACTATAAATTCTCTTCATTGAAGGAATAATAAGTGTACATGTTTTATGATGATCAGCCAACTAGGAGAGAAATATATAAAAACAATGCCTTATATTTTTCTATGAACAAAGAAATGAAGCAAGTATGCTCCGTTGGATGTGCAATACCAATGTGCGTGAACGACTAAGCATAGACGAGTTGAGAAAGAAACTGGGTATAAGAGGGATAAGTTCTGGTGTGCAGGAGAGAAGGCTGAGATGGTATGGTCTAGTCATGTGATGTGCATGGAGGATGACCGCTGGGTAAAGAAGTACCAAGAAATCTCAGTAGAAGGAAGATGCAGTAGTGGTAGACCACGAAAAACATGGGCGGAGGTGGTGAGAGCAGACCTCAGATCACTGAAATTCACCAAGGAGATGACGAAGGAACGTGACAAGTGGAGAGATGCTGTGCTGAATAGGACCCATCCAACCCTTGAAAGCAGGGAAAAGCAGACGTAAAATGATGATGATGATGAAAGTGAATAACAAAAAGTTTTCTATATTTGTTTAAATTTTCAGCAAGACATCTAAAGTGTAATTATACGTTCATTATATGAGATTGTCTAATATACACAGCATTGTACATAAATATTTATTATTTAATCAGTAAAGTATTTGTTCATATTTGAATTTTTTCAGAACTGGCTTACAGACCTTGAAATCTTTGCCACAATAATAGCTGCCTTGGTTCATGATTATGAACACACTGGAACAACAAACAATTTTCACATAAATACAGGGTAATTATATTTTAAAACTAATATATTATTTCATCTTTATTTCAAAGAACCTGTTATTATTTTCTTTTTAATTAGAAGAAATGTAAAACAACAGCTACTAAAGTGACATGACAAGCATTATATTATAAACAAATTGTATCATAGCTAACTAATCTATATGAGAGAAATGAAAGAAAAGGAAAGGAGCTGATCATCAGATTAGGCCAAGGAATTCATGTACCCTTTGGTCTAATACCATCTATAATAGTCCCATCAGAATTACTAAATTAGAAGTTTGAAAATTGAGTCTCCCACAGTGCAGATAAATATAATAATAGTCGATGTGGAGGCACATGGTTTAGTGGTTAGAGCATTGGCCTTGCAATCGAAAGGTTGTGAGTTCAATTCTCAGACCGGGTGATATGTTGTTTCCTTGAGCAAGGCACTTTATTTCACATTGCTCCAGTTTACTCAGCTGTAGAAATGAGATGATAGGGACTGCGGTCCCTATCATTCCACTGCAAAGTGGTCTAGGAGGTGCAACGGCAAAAAAACACCCAGCACTCACTGTAAATGAGGTTGGTGTTAGGAAGGGCATCCAGCTGTAGAAATCAAGCCAGAATCAGTTCATGTCCCACCCTTGCAAGCAGGGAAAAAGCGGACGTAAAATGAAATGATGATGATGATGATGACTCAATTATTATTATAGTTATTTGCATTAAGGTGTCTATATTTTGAAACTTTAAATTTCCCAGTGGGCTTTAAGTCAACTGGATGTTTAAATTTAGCTTCTGATTCAAATTTCCTAACAGCAAATGGGACCCTTTAACATACTACTTAAAAGTATTTGCTCAGCATACAAGAGATGCATGGTTCAATTCCCTGCATGCATCTCTGTCTATATTTTCTGACTCTAGGTGTAATTAACTCAGTTTTGTCAAATAATAATTACTCTGATTATAGTATTATAATATCAAAGTAATTAAATTTGGGTGACTATATTTTCAAATGTTCTTCTCAAATATTCTTACTTTTAATAACAAAAATACAACAAATCCACGAAAAAAATATTGCACACCAATATTATAAGTTTAAGAATCTGTTTGTCTTGAAACATCTTCGTCATTTCTCAGCATGTCATCACACAATTTGGAACTGAGAACCATATACATTCCAGAATAATCCACAGAAAAAAATATCCCAATTCCCAGCCACCCCTAGAGTAAAAAAAGTGAATTATTGAAAGAAGATAATGCAGGATTAAAATATCTAATGGAGTGGGGTGGAACAGTTGAGAATGAGAAATAAAAATATTCTAAATTTATTGTGTGAATAGAACAAAATATATTGTGTTCTAAATTAACATATTTATCATCTTCAGCCACTCTTTAACACATTTGTACCCATGTGGGTTTGTGTGTGCCTGTGTAGATATGTGCACATATGTTTGTAAGTAGATCTCGGTGTTTGCAAGTGTGTTTGTACCTGCATGTGTATAGATGCCTGTCTGAATTCATAGATATGCATTATGTATCTGTATGTGGATGTGGGAGCATATATCTGTGAATCTGTTAATTCATATCCTGAATTGTAACTAGATTTAAAATTAATCAAATCCTGTAGTCACACTCACATTTATAGTTTTATAACAAATGTATTTCAGAAGAATCTCTAGAGTTCGTAATTTTTCGCCTATTTAATTAATGATTAAGACTGTGTGTATCCAGCTTAAAATAGGTACATCATATATCTGCATGCCATAAGGGGCAACTAAATATGTTGGTGTCAGGAAAGACATTTAGCTATAAAATATGAACTCCATGATGGGTATGAAACTTTCCACAGGGTGCACAAAGCTAACACCTGCTTTAGCAGGAGTAAATATCCTTAAAATGCTAGCTGCACTTGCTGCATTTAATCAATAACTAGATAATCCTCATTAAGCCCATATATTCCTATACATATAACATCATTCTCCAATCCTTATCTCTTTAAATCCTATCTTCTATTCATTTTAAATATCAACAGTTTCCACCAGTCTTCAACAGTTGCTGCCTTTAATGAACTTTTATATCTCTCAATGAGGATAATCAGATAATGTTGTAATGGGTTTGCAAAATTAAGATATAAATATTATTTATTTCAAGGAAGAACATTGCGATACATTCATTTCTGCTGAACAATTCTCAAATAAATAAGAATACTTTGTAACCCATAACTGGGTGCATTTTATTATAGTACCAACAACATGGAAGTTTTCATGTCATTCACACAACTGAAGAGTGCTGTCAACCCCTTCTTTGGCATGGTTTCTACAGCTGGATATTCTTTCCAATGTTCTTCCCTTTACAGATTGTACTGAATACATTTCATCATGTTTTTATGTATAACAATTTTCAAAGGAAAATGTTCTGTATTCTACAATTTGAATAATCCATCTTTAGTATGAACTCCCAAATAAATCATATTGCCAAATAGATACCAAGATGACTACACTTTTCCATGAGTATCTTGAAATATTTATCTTGAGAAATTCTACTGAATTGAAAATCTTCAATTACTAAGTACAAAGTTAAGCTTTGTATAATGACAGTGATCATTTAACTTTGCCTTTCATCCTTACGGGGTCGATAAAATAAAGTACCAGTAATGCATTGGGTAGTTGATGGCCTTGTGCCAATAGTAGAAACAATTAAAATTTGCTAGGTAGACCTTACGATCACTTTAACCAACTTACTGCACTACCTTTACTGTTAATCAAACTCTGCTTCTCCCAATCTAAACAACAGCAAGAAGCATTTTAAGGTCATTGTTCCTTGTTAGAACAGGAGCTTTACAGGCACAATAATAGAGTTCTTAGTGACTGTGGACTCCTTTTTGAGGCAATGGTTTACTGTTAGATGACCTTCTGGTGCCACCACTATTAATCACCTCTTGCAGAGATGAGGCATGTCTACTCTAAACCAGATACAAACAGGCTTTCTCTCACTTTAAACTCAACACCAAATTTTATGATAGTCTAAAACAAATTTTGAACACTACCAGTTATATAACAACCAAGCAGATCTCAAACATCTTTCCACCATTTAAATCTCAATGGGTTTTCAGAAGATACACAAAAATAGTCATATTTAGATATGTTGATAATGAAATGCTTAAATAAATGTATTATGTGCATAACAGACCCACCAGCTGGAAAAGTAATTATATATATTAATATGGTGGTAGGGCATCAGATATTGGTATATCTGATACATCAGCAGATAAAAACTACAGTTAATCATAATCCAGAATTGTTTAATCAAGTTAGTTTACACATATAGTCATAATCATTTTTACGTCTGCTTTTCCATGCTTCCATGGGTTGGATGGGTCCTTCTCAGCATGGCATCTCTTCACTCATCGTGTTTCTTTGTCATCTCCTCTGCCAGTCTGAGCGATATGTGGTCTGCTCTTCTTGGTCGTCCTCTATTGTGACTTCCTTCCACTGGGATTTCCTAGCATTTCTCAACCTATCAGTCATTGTACATGTGCATCAATATATATATATATATATATATATATTGATAAGTTGATATATATTGATAAGTTATGCAGGAGAGAAGACTGAGATGGTATGGACATGTGATGCGCATGAAGGATGACCGCTGGGTAAAGAACTGCCAAGAAATCCCAGTAGAAGGGGGACGCAGTAGAGGAAGACCACAAAAAACATGGGCGGAGGTGGTGAGAGCAGATCTCAGATCGCTGAAGCTCACAGAGGAGATGACGAAGCACCGTGACAAGTGGAGAGATGCTGAATAGGACCCATCCCACCCTTGCAAACAGGAAAAACAGACGTAAAATGATGATGATGATGATGATGAGATATATATATATATATTTACAATATTTTGAAATTCAGTTCATCCTCATCTAAAAAAAATATATTTAATTCATTAACTATTATATTTGTTATATTTTTAAACAGGTCTGAAGTTGCTTTATTGTACAATGACAAAGCTGTGCTTGAAAATCACCATGTTAGCGCTGCATTTAAGTTGCTAAAGTTAGATGAATACAATATACTTACTGGGCTCAGTAAAGAAGAATACAGGTACGTTATTCTATAAGATTCACATTTACTAAAGTTCTTTCTCTGCAGTATCTATTATAACATCTCAGTCTCAACTAACCAATGGTGGTGGCTCTAAATCTATTAAAAATAACAGCCAAATTTCTCTCTGATCACACCCTGCCTCTTTAACTCTTTTTATATCAAGCTGACAAAATCCTCATGTTCTACATCACAAAAGTGTTTGTTTTAAAATGTTTATATTTATCTAAAAACCTTCATCATATTTCTATGCCTTTTGTTAAGTTTTGTTCCAAACAACAAATAAATAATGAGAAATTTAATTATTTTATTAAATCCCTCCAAATTCGCAATTATTTTCAAAATTATTTGAAAAGGACAATAAGTAGTGTTATTTTTCTTAGAAATCTGATCACAAAGAGTTAAGAGAAAAATATAGCCCATTGTAATGGCTGAAATGCTTCTGATCATAGGTATCCTTGATTAGAGATGACCTGGGGCAACAACACTAATATCAAGTTAAAATCGAAAAAGAGATTATTTGCTGGGAAATCAGTAGTTAGCAGTTGTAATTAATCATATCACAGATCTCTGATTATTATACCTTAATGTAGGATTGGCAGAGTCGTTAAAACATCAGATAGAATGCTTTGTAGTATTTGTTTCGACTCTCTGCTCTCTAAGTTCGATTCTCTAAGGGTCGATTCTTCCTCTATATATATACTTCCATTCTCTCATTCTATCTATCCTTCTCTGGAAAAAAATCTGCTGGGAAGGATTAGGCTCTGCCAGGTTTAAAATGCCCAAGAAATGCTATATGTCCCTACAGCATCCCCACAACCCCACCAGGAGTTATAAAGATCATGTATTGCACGCAAAGGAGTTGTAAGGGTACTGTCATGACAAGTGGTGTGTGCTAGTCATTATAAACAAGGTAGTATCCGCACTTCTGCAGGCTTGACCTGAACTAGTTTCATTAAAAATCAAAGAGAAAGAGGGAAAGTGAAAGAAAGAAATTGAGAGAGGTATGGACCTTTAGTACTGGACTGGTAATTTATTTATTGGCCTTAAGGTGAAATGAATACTAGATAGTATACCATCTCATACCCTAACATATCTGCAAAATCCATACCTTACATTAACCCTTTTGATACTAACTCAACCAAAACTGGCTCTGATCTATGAAACAAAACCATTCCATTGAATATGGTTTCTATTTAAATTGTAATTTTCCATATATAAGAGATATATGTTATTACTATCATAGAAATAATATAATTAAAAATCTCAATAAATCCTTCAAAATTCTTCATTAATTAATTGAAATAGAATGTACTTCATTAGAAATACACTTGCAAAAGGTTTAGTCATATAGAATATAGAAATCCAAAACAAACTTACAGTACTCGAGTTTAAAACAAGCTCTGAACAAATTGAGAACCTGCTGAGCTGCTGTTTACATTTTAGATTGTAACTTTTCACTTGCCATCACTAATAATAACCTTGGGAGATGTATGGATGTCAACATTCTTATTTTCATCTCTTGAAAAACTAATAAGGATAGTCACCTATTGATCTGTACCCAAGAGATTATCAATGAGATCATTGTTTGCTTTCATTCATTTTAGCTGTGTGTGATGTTTAATGTCTATCTCATAGTGACAAGGTGGAAATGAAAAGAATGAGAAGGCTTAGAAAAAGATTATGGTTTGGTGAGGAGAGTAGGTAAGAAGGGGATTAAATCTAAATATGGTGCATGTAAAGAAAGTTTTGTGAGATACATCCCCTATTGTAGCTACAGGACAAAAGGCAAACTAGATGACTGACTGTCAGTTTGTAGCCCTTACAAATGTATCATTGTTGGTCATTTGAAATCACTCTCATATCATCATCATCATCATCACCGTTTTACGTCCATTCTTCCACACTAGCATGGGTTAGACGGGTTCTCCTGTTGTGGGCAGTGTTTGGTCGGCTGACCATACCTTGCTCATACAGGAGCTGATTTGGCTTGATTTCTACAGCTGGATGCCCTTCCTAACACCAACCTCATTTACAGTGAATGCTGGGTGCTTTTTCGTGGCGCCTACACGTCCACTTTACAGTGTGGGCTGGGTGCTTTTTTGCCGTGGCACCTCCATGACCACTTTGCAGTGGGAGGGTGTGGGGGCATATTGTCTATATGCTTCAGCTAGTACCCATGGGAGGTCGGGTACTCTGTATTACTGTGTGACGCCAGAGGTCACGGTCGTGTGTCATCGCCTTTGAGAGGTGTAATTGGGTAAGGTCAGCTTTTATCATCTCATCCCAGGTCATCTTGGGTCTCCCCACTCCGCGGTTTCCATCGACTTCTAGTGCTCTGTACCTTTTGATGCAGCTGTCATCCTTCATATGCATCACATGTCCATACCAATGCAACCGCCTCTCCTGCACACAGCGTTTGATTCCTCTTATGCTCAGTCTCTCTCAAAATTCATTTATGCTTTGCCGTTCGCGTATATTACTATTACACATCCATCGGAGCATGCAGGCTTCGTTTCTTTCTAATCTATGTAAGTCTTCCACCTTCAGCGCCCAGGTCTCACTACCATGTAACATTGCTGTTCGGATACACGCATCATACAGTCAGCCTTTCATTTTGAGGGAGAAGCCTTTTGCAGCTAGCAGTGGCAGTAGCTTCCTGAACTTCTTCCATCCCGTTCTTACCCTGGTTACTGTACTTTCTGAACACCCACATCAGCTGCTAATTCGGTCACCAAGGTAGCAGAAGCTGTCTACTGTTTCTACAGAGCCCTCCCAGAGATTGGTGGTACTTGTTTCCTGTGGCTGTTTGCTGCTTGCTGTCCCAGCACAGCTGCTACATGTGAAGCCTACATTTTTAATTAAGCTTCCTGAGATCCCACTACATCTCTTGTGTACCCATTGTTTGCATTTGAGGCAGAGAATGGAGTTCCTACCTACACCTTTCCTACATACTGAGCAAGGCCATTTCCCTGAAGGGATCTGGGTTCTGTTTTCTCGTCTACTTACAAGGACCTTAGTCTTTGTCATGTTGACTTTGAGACCCTTTCTTTCTCGTCCCTGCTTCCAAGTTTGGAATTTCTTCTCTAGTTCTACCATAGATTCAGCTATAAGTGTGAGGTCATCAGCATACAGGAGTTCCCATGTCATCCGGTCTTAAACTCCTCCGTTATTGCCTGCAGGACTATGATGAACAGGAGAAGGGTAAGAACAGAGCTCTGGTGGACACCAACCTGTACGCTAAATTCCTCGCTATACTCATTGCTAATCCTAACTTTGCTGACTGCTCCCCTATACATGGCTTGTACAGCTTTCACAAGCCATTCATCTACTCCTAGTTTTCTAAGACCCCACCAGATTACAGCACGTGGAACTCTGTCAAAGGCTTTCTCGAGATCAACGAATGCCAGGTAGAGTGGCTTACCTTTAGCTAGGTATTTTCCTGTAACTGTCTCACAAGGAAAAGGGCATCAGTGGTGTCTCTTCCTGGTACAAACCCAAATTGCATCTCATCTAGTTTCACCCGGTCCCTAATCAACTGTTCTATAACTCTTTCTGTTACTTTCATGACCTGGTCCATCAGCTTTATACCTCTATAGATTCCTCTATCGAGTGCATCACCTTTACCTTTGTAGCAGTTGACAATGTCGCTACTGCACCAATGTTTTGGTATGACACCTTCTAGTTAACAATACGTGTGGTTATAGTGTGACCTACAGACTCAGATGCCTTCAGCATCTCGGCAGCTATACCTGATGGACCGGTTACCTTCCCCATCTTCATATCTTTGATTTCCTTACTTACTACGCTGCTGCTGACTTGTACTGCTGGCCCCTCTATAGGGTCTACTTGGGGTAGGGTCTCTTCTTCCCATGCATTCTCCTCATTTAGTAATCTATCATAATGGCTCTTCCATGCATCTTTCTTCTCAGCACTTATGAGGGCAAGCTCACCTTTATCATTCCGGATACACTTCTCTCCAATGACATCACAATTCTCTCTGACACACTGCCTCGCAATCTTGAACACCTCCTGTTTCTGGTCCTCACGTTGCAAAACATGCTTGAATTTTCTATCTTCTGCTTCCCTCCTAGCTAAGTATACTTGTTGCCTAGCTTCCCGCTTGGTCTCTATGTAATGTACCCTGCTCCCCTGTTCTTCCATTCTTTCCATGCCTGTGTCTTGGCCTTAACTGCCTCATCTACCTTATTTTTCCACCACCAAGTCACTCTCCTCCTGCTTGTGGTCTTACTCCAACCACAGACCTCATCCGTAGCCTCTAGTAAGTTATTTTTTAGGAACTCCCAGTGCTCTTCTACATTGAATGTCTCTATCTGTTCTTCTCTACTGTCGTAGGTGTTGAGTAAAATATCTTTAAATCTGTTACTGGCTGAGGGGTCTTTCAGCTTCCAGATCTTTCTTCTCCAGATGTTGGCCTCTGTTTCCAGGTTCATCTAGTTCTGACCGTGAGGTCGCTGACAACTAAGCTATGTTGGGAGGTACATTCCTCACTAGGGAAGGCTTTTGTGTTTACGACCGTCCATCTGTCACATCCTCTGATGAGGATAAAATATATCTGACTAGAATGTTCCCCTGATCTATAGGTGATCAGGTGGTTGTCAGGTTTTTTGAAGTTTGTGTTACATATTGACATGTCATTGGCGTCGCAGAATTCTAGAAGTCTGAATCCTTCTTCATTTTTTGTGCCAACCCCATGGCCTCCATGGACTCTATTGAAGCCGTCACAGTGTTTACCTACGTGTCCGTTAAAATCTCCTGCGATGATTAGGAAGTCATTGTCGT
>OZ024742.1:297749511-297764511 GCA_964016885.1 Eledone cirrhosa | reverse complement strand
AAACAATATGATTTGGGAAACATTTGGCAGCTATTTCTGTAAAAAAATGTCCATACTCAGCTTTGCTCTTTAGACACTTTATTCTACGTAGTCTTACATTGTTCTTTTGTATTGGTAACCCCAGGATTTACTTCTCTGAAGGACTAGCATCAGAAACATTAAGACTCATTTCCAACTCTATTAAACAATTATTGTATTGTCTTATTCTCTTATACTGTTTTTTTTGTGTGTTTTATATATATATATATATATATATATATCTATACACACACATTTATGCTGTGTGATTCATGAATGGATAGAACTGGTCATTCTCTTTAGTTAACCATCATATATTAGTAATAAAAGCACTCTACATTATGTAACTTATCCATCATTGATGTTGAATCACATGGGATACATCTAGTCTGGCCTTCTGTTGTTTTAATTAATATATATATATATTTATACATAATATTCTTTATCATGACTTAGTGATGAGTCATATTACTCTGGAGTACACATGTGAAACTTCCGAGTAACAAAATTCATCAGTTAGCCATAATAAAGAATATTTTCAATTCTACATCAGTATTGAGTACTCATTCTCCCATTCGTCAACAGCTCAGTGCTTATATTGGTACCTAACCCAACTTGCCTCAAATAGGATGACCCATCTAACCTATGCTACCGTGGAAAATGGATGTTAAACGATGATGATGATGATGATATATATATATATCATTTAACAGTTGTTTTTCCTTCTACAAGGGTTTATACACATAATGAACTTCAACAATTTTTTTAAACAATTTAAACTACTACTAGTATCACTATCATGTAAAATGGAATGTTTATTGTATTTAAAATTCATCTTCAACTTTTATCATTTTCTGAATATTTTTTTCCAGAGAATTCCGGAGTCTGCTGATAGACATGGTTTTGGCCACCGACATGTCCTTTCATTTCCAGCAAATCAAAAACATGAAAAGTATACTCACTCTGACAGAAGGGTAAGTATCTTGAATATCTACAAATAACTGTTTTATACATGTTGTAAGACATCATATCTCTATAGTATAAAGCTGGTGTTAGGCAGTGCATCCAACTGGATCTTATTCAAGAGGTGTGTTGTTCCAAGCAAATCTATTTTTGTTCATATTTTGTTTTATCATACCCAGTGCTCTAATTGTTCCTCACACTCTTTTTACAATTCATGTCCCACACCATATATATTTCAATTTCAAGATCCTTGTATTTTGACAGTTTTCTTTTCTTTTTAAGCAATATTTTAGTCAGAGGGTGTTGCAATGTCTATTAGTGTGTATATGGCATTATTATTATTATAATTGAGTTCAAATCCCGCCGAGGTTGACTTTGCCTTTCATCCTTACGGGGTCGATAAAATAAAGTACCAGTAATGCACTGGGTATTTGCTGGCCTTGTGCCTAAAGTAGAAACAATTATTATTATTATAATTATTATAGGGCAGTAGATTGGCAGTATCGGTAGAGAGTTGGACACCATGCTTTGAAGCATAGAGTTACGTTCCTTTATGATCTGAATTCAAATCCTGCCGAGCTTAATTTTGCCTTTCATCCTTACGGGGTCAATAAAAGGAAGTACCAATAATGCACTGGAATAATTAGTAGAATAAAAGTAGAAACAATTATTATTATTATTATTATTTTTATTAGTGTAGTTGATTATCAGAATCATTAGAGAAAATGCTGTGTTCTAACTTTTTATTTTCTGAGTTCAGATTTCACTGAGGTTATCTTTTACTTTCATCCTTCAAGGTTTAATAAAAAGTGTTTCTCATAAATTGCTGGGTTTAAATCAACTTTCCTCACTCCAAAATTGCTAACCTTGTGTCAAAATTAAAAATCATTATGTTAGAAAGAATTATTATTATTGCATTCATTTCCATTAGGATATTATTAAAATTAAAAAAATTAAAAATCTAATGTATGAATTAAAATCATAAATTTATAATCATGTCTTTCTACATCACACTTGTAATTCTTTAACACCAGCTGGAACATGAAATTTGTAAAGATTGTGTTAAAATTAATTGTGATAACTTGTTATCTATGTTGTTTGTTTCAAACATGTTTAAACCAGCCATATCTGGTCAGAATTCTCTCACCTCTTTTTGTCCAAACCGACCATAATCGACTGCTCATACTGATGTTAAGGTATTGTTCTCAAAATAAATAATATCAAAATCTCATAGATTCAATATTATGTGAGATAATTATGTGAGGTAAAGCCTTTACTGGGAAAATACAAGGGTAAATGTAAAGTAATGTAAATGCTAAAGGGTTAAATAAAATGAGAATACAATTTCAGATGAATATATTAGAGACTATAACATAAACAAACCTTACAGAAGGTATTTCAATCTTTGAATATTATCAGTTGAGAGAGATGTTGATAAAGTGACATATTATTTCTTTTAGTAGACAATAGTGTAGATATGGCTGTATAATGAAAGACTTTGCTTCACACCCATGTAGTTTTAGATTCACTTCCATTCTGCAACATCTTAGACAAGTGTCTTCTACCATAATCTCAGATTGACCAATGATTTGTGAGTGAGTGAAATTTGGTCAACAGAAACTGCAAAAACCTGATGTGTATATGTATGTGTGTATATATACAAATAAATAAATAAATATATATATATCACAGAAAAAAAGAGAATCAGTGTTGCGACGAATGGAATTTATTGGACATATTACAATCGTTTCTCTGGTGACCAGCTCGAGGCACGATTGATTTGATGATCGAACCTGACTTTGAAAATCGCAAGGTCCTCATATACGTCTTGATTCTACAAAAATCTGACTCTGAAAATCGTATGGTCCTCAGATACACCTTGATTCTAGGAAAATCTGCTTTGTAGAATCAAGATGTATCTGAGGACCTTGCGATTTTCAGAGTCAGGTTCGATCATCAAATCGATCGTGCCTCGAGCTGGTCGGCAGAGAAACGATTGTAATATGTCCAATAAATTCCATTCGTCGCAACACTGATTCTCTTTTTTTCTGTGATAGCAAACTCTGCTCTATGAGAACATCGAGTGCTCATACAGCCTACTGCATACGGACGCTTTAAGCATCCAACACCAATTATATATATATATATACATATATATATATATATATACATATATACACACACACACACACAGACAGATATATATATATAAGGACCCTGAAAAGATGTCATAAGCCATGTCTTTCCATCCATAACAAAACAGTAAATGAAGACTACTTTAGAATGTTTCTTGACTGACTGGACTCTCTTATTTGACAAGTAACATAATTAATCATAAATTGTGCAAATCTGAAAATAACTTACTGAATTAAAAAATTGAAGTTAATCCATAGCTAAGATTAATTCCTTCATTACCATATTTCAAAAGAAGAGGACTATTGATTATTTTCAAATCATCGTAAAAATAATGAAGAATTTTAAAGATAGCTTAAAATTTATTACATAATAGGTCCCAACGCCCCTAACCCTTGGAGTGTGGTAGCGCCTACTTTGAGAACCACTGTATTAAATTATGCAAGGGACCTTTAACATGTGCCACCTGTGTCATTTAGATGAAGGAAACTTGTCAATGATACTGCCAATTTAATATGTTTATAGTTTCATCTAATCTAAAAATTATGTAAACACTCCTATAATATCTAAACAACAATATATTAGACTTCATTTAATTTAATTATAACCTAAGATCTAAAAGCTATCATCATATAATGTGAGGTTTGTGATAAATATAAACATTGTAAAACAAACAGCTTAATATTGTAAAATCAGGTGTGGTTTCCGGTTTTTCAGTATCAAAAGGGTTAAAACATTAACAAGGAAATCTATATAGTACATACAATACAACAAATGCTGAGTATATATATAAATGTATCAAACCAGTTTTTCTACAATGTGTTGGCTATATTATCACATATTCATATCTGAGACATACTAATCTTGATAATCTAGATATTAAAAAAAATACATAAAATGTTTTTCCTTTGATGATCACAAATGTTTACTTTACCTTTTTTATTGGTCACTATATTGTATACATTAGTGGTATTGTGCTATAAGATGGCAGTTCTGGCATAATATATTATAGGAAGTTTTGTTCACTATATTATATATATTATCTTTTGTTGTTTTGTGATATTTTGTATGTTTGGAGCTCGGACTACTTTTTATATCTTATAATAAATCCTCCATTATCTTCAACAATGAACATTCACTTGTTTGACCAACTAAATATTTCACTCGTATACCATTAAAATAATTTCCCAAACTGACTCAGTGTTACACAATGTGTGACAAGGCTGGACATTTGATTTACAGGTATAATCCATCTAATGTGTACCACAGATACATATAGCCAGGAGCAGCACTACCAACAAGACCAACTAAACAGTCACTTATGGTGCCAACCTCAGAAAGTCACATTACTGAAGCTTAAGGGATCACAGTTTTATTCAAATTCAATCATTAACTTACATATTTGGTTTTTTGCAATCAGTAAATAAATCACTAAATATATTTTCAGCATAGAATCATTGTGGAAATATCCAAAGCAGCAAGTGTGATGACCTGTAACATGATTTAACATAACTGTTGATTATATAGTGGAAAAGGCAGGCTTTGTAATTTTCTTAATGTGGTCAGAGAAAGTAGTGTCAAAAGCTAGGTTTATTAGCTTACTAAACTGGAAGTTGAAATTATTTTGCTGAGGAGAATTGGGTTCATTACTGGCAGATGGAGCTGCATAAATAAGAGAGAGGGTGCATATTCTAATGACAACAGCACTAAAAAGGTTGTCATGTTTTGACACAACAGAACGGTCTTCCCAACCCTCTGTTTGGCACACTTTCTATGGCTGGATGCCATTTCTATTACCAACAAGTTTACAACATATACTGGGTACATTTATCCTGTAGATTACCAACACTAGGGAGGTTTAAACTTCCTTGACACAACTAAATGGTCTCCCAACCATTTGTTTGGCAAGTGAGCCAAGTGCATTTTCATGGCATCATCACAAGAGAAGTTGTTGGACATCATCCCAACTGATGCCCTTTCTGCTCTGTGAGATTCGGAGTTTGTGAGAGAAGGGAGGTACGTATGAAGTAATGGATGTATGATGAGTGGGGGTATAAGTATCTAAGGGCTTTAGCGGGCTAAAGAGTGATATTGGAAAGGACATGGATGGTGGGCTTGCAGTGGCGGTGAGGATAGCTGCTGAAAACTGCTAGAGGTATGGGAGAAACAAGGATGGCTCAGGTCATATCATATGCTTGTTGCTGGGTCTTCATCAGTGCAGCATAGCAACAGCTCTGCCAGTCATTTGACAACTCTGTTGTGAGGTTTAGCTTCTTAAATTTGGTCTTCACAAATCTCTCTGGGTTTGCCTGTTTCATGAGATCCAGCCACTGGGATTCTCTGCATTTCTTTATGCAGCTGCTACCTTCCATATACATCACATGTTCATACCAACACAGTTTTTTCTTGCACACTACATTCAATTCCTTTTATGCTAAGTTTTCATACACACACACACATATACATATAGAGAGAGACAGAGTGAGTGAGACAGACAGACAAGCCAATAATAAATAGATATTATGTACAATGATAATGAGTACTCATTCTTATGACTGTCAATAGAAAATAGAAGATATATATATATATATATATATATATATACATAGGAAAATGTATGACCCCGACGGCAGAGCTCAAGCCGTTTTGACAGCTATTTCTGGACTAAATTAGAATTTTTAGCCTGGTAAATAAATAGCTGAACTTTTCAAGGGGTCCTTCCTTATATGGGAAGATTGTAGTTGTCAAGAGGATTGGTAAAAAATTCTTGTAAACACAATTAAGTCTATCATGACAGTGGGTGGAAGGTGGGGGTGGTTTAACTTGCCTGTAGAGCAATGAGGGCGTGGGTGGAGCCGGTCAAGCGTTGAAAGTAAAATCTATACATCAAATTCTAAGGATTGTGTATGAAAGTAGGCCAGAGGAAGTAGGCGAAAAAGGGTTCTGGAGAAAATAGAGGAGGGACGTTATAGAATAGGTAAATAATTGAGATTAGGAGATAATAAAAAGATAAGAGAAAGATATATAAAAATATAAAATTGGATAGTAAGAAGTGATAAAAAAACAAAAACTGTGGAGTCTAAAACAGCTGCTATAATTAGTTGGTGTTGCTTTTTCAGCCAATGCTATAGAATAGGTTAATAAGTTGAGAATAGAAGATACTAAATAAGAATTTTTGAAATTATAGAATTGGGTAGCAAAAAGTAATACAAAATCTCTGGGGTCTAACACAGCTGCTGTGGTTAGTTAGTATTGCGTTTTCGGCCAATGCTATCTTTAATGGGAATTCAATAAATGGTTGGTTATTGTGAAACGATGAGAGGAAAATGAAGAATGGTAATTGGTCTCAATGTTTATAATTGATAGCAAAACATCTTGGTAGATACAGTTGATATCTTAAATAGATTTGGTGCTTACAGTAGCTGAAGCAGACTTATAACTATCCAGTATATTTGGTGATTTGTTCTATTATATTAGTTTAGCAGCAAGAAAAATGGGCCTAGGGTCAAACAACTCTCTTCAATTGAATATAACAGAGCTGTGTTATTTATTTAATTAGTGAAAACAGAAGCAAGTTGATATGGTTGCTCGTATTTGATTATATATTAGCCAAAACAGAACAAAATTAAGGCTATATATGTTTATATATATATATATATATACACACATATATATGTATGAACATATATGTATATGTGTATATGTACATTTATATTTGTACATAAGCATATACATACATCATCTAAAGTATGTATGTATATGCTTATGTATGTATGAGTATGTATGTATATGCATTATCTGAGTATGAATTCGTAATTATGACAGAAAAATCGCTCTTATTTAATGTATAGTAACTAAGCATATATTTTTGTAGAATACTCAGAGGTTTATGTTGCAGATTCATTCCAAATCAACCATCAAATTCAGTTCCTTTGAAGTATGCTTCCAGCATTTAATCACTTGCAAAAACTTTTTTTATCTGATCCAAGGGAAGCAACGCATGGAAAAAAACATTCCTCTTTGTGTTGTATTAATTTCTGATACAGCATTTCAGTATGAGTATTTTTTTCTCAATTCGATATCGAGTCTATTTTCCTGTTTATCTGTCAAGATAATCTGTGGGTATCTGGTTGTGTGGAAACTAGAAATGAAGGAAAGATTTTCTGCTGTGCAAGCAGGGTTTCGTAATTTGTTTCTGGTATTAAAACAAGCATTAGGATCTAATGAGTTCTTAAGAATTAGCCAGATCTCTGCATGCAGAGTCCACATTTCCTATTTCTATTGATATTGGGTCTACATTTTTTTGCTATCCTCCAGTTGCTTTTGTATTAAATTTCCAGGTTTAACCAGAGCGTTTTGTCATATTTCTTTTCTCTTAGACATGAAACGATGCAATACGGTTACCATTATGTTCTTTGAAGTGCCTTTCCATAAACATATATGTGTCTATTAACAACTCCTTAATGCTACAAAAATAAAACTTGAAGTGTATCGTCTAAACACTATAATAATTAGCATATACACAATGATGAATTTAAAATAAGCAATCTTTTATTTTTTCTTTATTCTGCAATATTATATTTGATTAGGAGAAAGATAAAACATCAGAAAACATAGGATACATTTCTGAAGAGGAAAAGTATTTGTTGAAATGATCATTATTTAGTATGGTATTAAATGTGGCTATAAATATTTGTGCATTTTTATAGCACCACACTGTTTCTGTACAGTGTGTACTGGGTACATTTTATTGTGGTATCATCACTACTATGGTGCACTCTACCGCAATAAAATACATCTTGTAAACTCAGGAAAATGGAAATACCAGTGTCATGCTAAAATGCACTTGATAAACTCTTTAAAATGTTAGTGCTGGTGCCTTACAAAATGCATCCTGTACATTCTGTAATGGGGAATTCTTGGTTCCATGATAAATTGCATTAATACATACCATTCATATTTAATTCCATCCTTAACCAAGATTGTCTCTATGCTGGCATAATTTGGACAGTTGGTCACAATTAAAATTAGTTCTTATTGATGGTTATTGTCTTTCTAAATGGATCAATGAATCACACCTTGGGTATACGTTCCATTTGTCCTTGACAAGATTAGATCATCTCAAACTTATATTGTCTTTGTTCAACTGTTCTATACTAAAGGTATTCTACCATATCAAAGCACTAGCATTAGAGAACTTGTTAAGTCCTTGGCAAGACGAAAGGTTCTTCTCTGCCTCATATTATCACAGTTTTTTCATTGAATAATCTCTTAACTGTTATTACAAATGAATATAGAAATGTGATAAAATATCAGAATGTATCTGTGAAATATCTGTCAAAATACCATTGTAGTCAAAAAACATTTAATGCAAAAAGAAAACCCAATATCCTTTAGAAATATGAATTAACAAGATATTTTAAAATTATTACTTTTGCAGCATTGAAAAATCCAAAGCTTTATCCCTTGTGTTGCACTGTGCTGATATCAGCCATCCTGCCAAAGAATGGAGTATGCATAAGAAATGGACAGATTTGCTTTTAGAAGAATTCTTTAGGCAGGTATGTATACAAATGAAACAAAACAAAGAAATACATTACATCACCTATTTTCTGATAATTGAGGATCTGACATCTCATGTCAATTGTAACAAATTGTAATGATTTAGCAGAAAACATATTTGAAAAACGTTTGTTAATTCAAATGTACAGATAGTTGTGGAAATTTTCAATATTAGAGTAAAGACTTTAATTTTTAATGTGATGCAGCCATTTTATACTTTTCAAGAATGTCTTGCAAATGTGGTTTCTTAAGGTACAGAATGGACTCTTGAATTTCATGTGACCAACCAAAGTATTTTACTAGGTGACAACAGATGACACTATTTACAATGTCCTGATATCATCTGTTGTTGCAGCTCTGGTGAATTACAGAAATTCATATCCTACTTCACTTCATCCCTAGCTATTGCTTCAAAACATAGTTCAAGTATCAAAACATTTGTACCATTATATTTAGTTTGAATGTAGAGAGAGTGTTTCCACTTTCATAATGTATTTTGAAAACGTGTTGTAAAAAAAAAATAATGTGGGTGCAGTTTACTATGAATTGATATGACATAACCTAAGGATGGCAAACTTGCAGAACAGGTAACATGTTGGAAAGATGCTTCAATATAATTGTTCCAACTCTACATTCTGATTTCAAATTCTGCCAAGGTCAACTTTGCCTTTCATCCTTATGGAGTCAATAAAATATAGTACCAGTTAAGTACAGTGTACCATATTTAATCAATTTAATTGACTATTTTCTCCCCTACAATTGCTGGCCTTATACCTAAATTAAAAACTGTTATTATTGTATGACGTGTTAGTTCAGATAATTCAGCATGGGTCTAGAACCAAAGGCATTCGATAAAGATCAGTGATGTACCTGTATTCACTTTTCATTTAACAATGAATAATATATGATTGGTTTTAACATGTTTCTGTTATCATTATTTTAACATTGTATTCCTTTATCACTTCCTATCTAGGGTGACAGAGAAAAAGAACTAGGCTTGCCATTTTCCCCACTCTGTGATCGTAAAACCACACTGGTTGCAGAATCCCAAATCGGTGAGTTAACACTTTAATAATTATATCTCTAATAAAATATGTTGTCTCTATGTTGCAATGAATTTTGAAAATAACCCAAGAATTTGGTGTAATTGAGTATAATAACTACCTCTGTCATTATCAAACTGACATTTGGAATATAACATTGAAATAGTTTCATGCATAAAAATATGGTGGGAGGTGTTAATTTACATATAAACACTTTCAAAGTAGAGATTTTATATCATGGAACCAAAGGAAGACACAGACAGGTTGGTATCTAAAGGATTAAAGCTATATCTAAATTAGTTTAAATTTAACATCTGACAAAGTGATTTCAGATCTTGTTCTGGCTCTCTTCACTCTGAGTTCAAATGCCATCAAGCTCAATTTGATTTGTCATCATTAATGTAAAATTATTTAAGATGATAACATTCTCTTGAGTTCAAATCCTGCTGAATTCAACTTGTGTGGTAGATTTCATCCATTCCCTAGTTTAACACCACCACTTGTCTCTTGAGTAACTTTAACAAAGACCACTCTTTTGTAAGTATTAAGATCAGATCTGTGGTTTAATGAAAAAAACATTAAAAATGTTCACAGGCATTGCCCTCCCTTCTTCAACCTAACAGTAAAAACAAAAAAAAAAAACAAGCTAGAAACACTATTTCCAAAATATCATGAAATGTAAAAGTAAACTGTTATTTTGTTTTGTTTATTTCACTCCTTAATTTCAACTTGCATTTTGATCATGATGATGATGATCATCATGGAGCCTCTGCCAGTTTTAATTATGAACATTCACTCATTCAATAAACTATATCTAACTTGGGAATTAATGTGTACCTTTAACCATTTAGCATTTAAACCGGCTGTATTCAGACAGAATTCTCTCACCTCTTTCTGTTCAAACCAGCCGTAACTTGCCACTCATAATGATGTTAAGGTATTGTTTTCAATAAATATATATCAAAATCTCATATATTCGATATTATGTGAGGTAAAGCCTTTACCGTAAAAATACAATAGTAAATATAGAATATTGTAAATGCTAAAGGGTTAATATAATTCTCAGGCAGAATCATGACACAATATGTGTCAAAGCTGGACTTTTGAATTATAGGTACACTACATCCATCGGGCTTCCACACAGTTTCTTTCTACCTACTTTCATTCACAATGTTTTGGTCAAACTGAGGCTATAGAAAAAAAACACTTGCCTAAGATGCCACACTGTGGAATCAAACTTTGGATCTCATGATTGTGAACTGAACTTCTAAACCTGTCAGCCATGCTTGCATTGAAACTTGCATTTTACTGACTTTACTCAAAATAATTCTAACCACATATTTCACAATTATTCATATAAACTATACTACTTTGTTTTCTATCTTTTCTTTCTGCAGGATTTATCGAGTTCATTGTTGACCCCAGTTTTACAGTTATGGGTGATGTTTTACAAAAGATAATATTCCAAGTGAACCAGTCTGTATGTACTCCAACAAAAGTAGATGAAGTGATTTCTGAGGAGGTCTTTGAAAGAGATATTGGGAGCCCGCGTTTAGAAAGTATTAGCAATAACAGCCGTCCGACCACTAAGCAATATGCTGGTATGTGTATCTTTCTTTTTATTTCAACAGTTTGTTTTCATCACTATCAACATCATCTTCCCATAATTGGTGCAGCAAGTCATTGGTGGTCAGTCCCCACATTCCAGCAGTCAGCAATTGTCACCTCTATATTCTGTCATATAAAGAAAGGTGACAGTTTTGAAGCCTATTCAGTTCTTGCTGTTGTTTGGCCAGGATTTTCTTTTGTTTCCTCTTTTTGCCCTCCTTCAATTTTGTTCTAGAGAAAGGCTTGGAACAGGCAGTTGTGGTGAGATACACAACTGTATGTAAAAGGTGTTCCTTCAACTTTTCACGATTGCAACAAGCATGACCCACCTAGCACATATGTTTATATGTTTGATGGCTTGCTGTCTAACAGAACCCCAATCTTCTTATTCCATGTGTTCCAATACATTTAGATCATATCACAATTTCTGTGAATAGTAATGCAATCGACAGATATAACAATTTTCATTATGACAAATACACTATTATCATAAAAAAGATTTATAACACTATCTTATTACTTCCATACACCTAAGCATGATAAGTTAGTACTGGGTTAGCTTATTTTAAACTATGATATTTTATTCAGTAGTTATAGATTTACTTATTTTATTTTTCTTGTTTTTGCTGTCCTTTAAACTGTTTGTATATATTTTTATTTTCAAATAGTCTTATCCTCTTACTCATCCAACATTCATTTCCTATCAGTGGCTTCTAAACAGTGAAAGCCTTCTTTGGCTTTGGAACACTTCATTTCCTTCTCAGACATGACAACAAATAGAAATCTTATAAAATTTCATATACAATGATGAGAACATTTAGTAAAGAGGAAGTACAATTGGCCAAAGAGATTTACTTTGTTCTTAAAACAGAAGTAATGTAAATAGCAGCTTATTCAGTTGTTAGACTTTGCAGTTCCCTTCAGTTCATCATTGATGATCTTAGTAAGACATTTCCGTTAAGAAATTGACAGCAATGCAATATATAGCAGCAGCAGGAAGATGTGAGATGTTAGGATTAATGGTAAGCAAGAATTAATCTGCTGTGAAAGACAGTAATGGAGCTGAACTTTCAAGAACTTTACCATTTCTTATTTGTTGGGATTTAACGGGATTATTCTACAGTAAACAGAGTTGAAGAAATAATATAAGCATGGAGCTAGAAGGAAAGTTTTTGGATTCACTGTGTTTTGAAAGTATGAAAGCTGAATAAGATGAGATTAATATGTTAATCTCAATGTATTTGTTTATGATTTATTCTTACAATGGAAAATGAAGTCTAGAATTTAAATACAGAAGTTTCTCCATCAGAATTATTAGAATTATTTTTCTATTTCTACTTATGAATAATATTTGACATGATCATATTCTTTTAATCTTGTCTTTAATTTCAATGTAGGAAAGTAAGGTGGGTAATTTAGATTTGCTGTGATAGTATACTATTTATTGAAGAATAATCAGATATAGCCAAATGGAATAAACTACTGTGATTTATTGGTAAATCATATTTTTCAGTCTGTGACATTTGAGATATTTGGAGGAGCTGGATTTCTGATAATGACATTTTTTATATTGATGATGGCTTACCTTACTGAGGTATCAGGTGATGCTCATGAAGGTACTTGACTATTCCAGCTCTTTAGCTATGCTATCACTCATGGTAATGTCATAAGTATATTGGCTTGCTTTAAAAATCTTTAGAGCGGGCATAGGTAACCCTTTTTCGAGCAGTGGGTCACAGTGGGTCATCATAAGGCGAGCTGCACTACTAAAAAATTCAAGCCAATTTGGAAATTAGGCATGCCATTCAGAAAACCAAATGGGCCATATGTGGGTCATGGACTGCACTTTAGAGGATAACATGGACTGTTTTAGAGGATAACACCAGAATTCCCAGTTGTGTATAATTGAGTGTGCATGTATTTTTTGTTTTTTCCCCTTCATCTTGCTGACTCTTCTTTATAGATTCGTTTCTTTTGTAAATCATTTATTACTTTTTATCATTCATTATATAAATTGTATCTCATATTGCCTTTTCCTAAATTCTGACAAACTAATTCAAGTTATAAAGGTTATATTTTATCTTATTAGCTACACTACTTGCAAATGTTTAGATTTTATTATAATAAATGTCCTGGAAGTTATCCTATTCTTATCTAATTAATCATCATTCTGAGTTCAAATCCCACCGAAGTTAACTTTGCCTTACATCCTTATGGGATCGATAATTGCTGGCCTTGTGCCAAAAGTAGAAACAATTATCTATGTCTAATAGGTTTAGAATAGGCACACAATTCTGTGTGCCTATTCTAATGTGTTGTAAGAGGTGAGAAAAGTGGTTGCTACCAAGGAGAGCATCTTGCCATAAAACTCTGCTTGTATACACAGTTATGCCTGCATTCGTACATAGCCATGCCTGTGCCTATATACGACCCAGCCTGTGCCTATACTCAGTCATATCTGTGGAAATAGTCATACCTGCACCTAAACAGTCATGCATGTGCCTATACACAAGAAACCTGCACATATACACAACCACACCTGTAGCTACAGTCAGAAATAATTTTGATATCATGCTACAGTTGAAAATTAAGTTTACTTGGGGTCGGGATAGTTTCACTATTACTATTACTATTTTTATATCAATTTAAAAAGTAGACACTCCATATAACATGGAATTTTATGCATAAGGCCTGCATGTTATACAGTATCATGATTCCTTATTTCATCAGGTCCTGTCAGAAGCAACCATCTCCTATTGATTTGGCTGGGTCTCCAAGTGAGACCAGTCGAGCTGATGCGTGTTATTCAACTATCTTGCTCAGGGTCTACATCTGGGTCACCTGTAGGTTGGTTTTGCTCTTAAAATCTCTCCAACATTTCTTTTCTGAGACATTCTAACCACATGTCCATAGTATCAATTTGGAGAAGTAGCAGTTCTACATGAAGTGACTCTCTGCCCTCTGAGCTACAGATTATATCAAGTAACATTATTCCAAGCACCCTTTGGAGGAACCCCATTTTGGCAGCTTGTATTTCAGATTGTAATTTTTCAGTCACTACCCAAGATTCATGACTATGGGTAAGGGTTGGCATGGATACTGATTTGAAGATAGCAAGTTTGGCTTTTACACCTACCTCTCTTCTTCTCATGACCAAATGCTGAAGCTGGTGCATTACTGTATCAGCTACTGCCATATTTGCACATAATTCAGCCTACTTCATTCCATCACTTGTGAACGGCCCCAAGATACTTAAATTTCTACACCTGCTTCAATGTAACTCCATTCACATGTAGAGTGCACTGAGCAGGCATCCTTGAGCAGATAAACATTTCAGTCTTCATAGCCATGATTTTCATTTCTGCCATACAGCATTTAGCAGAATACCTATCAGCTGGGGGTTGTGAGTATCTCCACTCCTACCTGTACAGTCTTTTCTGGTGCAACACTTGAGTAGTGGAGTTTCAATCTTCTATCCAAAACTACAGTGAGGAAACCCTGACTACATCTAATGGGTAGCCAGAAAGCTAATTATCACTGTAAGGTGGTTGGCATTATGATGATTATCAAGCTATAGAAATGTTGGTAAACTGGAATGTATGAGCAAGGTATGGTCATCTGACTATTCTAGTCACAGAATGTAACAACCCAATAAGCCCATGCCAGCATGTCA
>OZ024742.1:297732011-297744511 GCA_964016885.1 Eledone cirrhosa | reverse complement strand
ATATTTTACAAGTATTTAAGTAGGAAGAGAAATGTCTCAAAATAAATTCTTAATATAGATTCTTGATGTATATTTTGACTAATAAATTATTTCTGATAAAATTTGGCAACAGGCAATTATATAAAAATTATTCAGTTTAACTAGTTTATAATTAATTATAAAAATAGGAATTGCTATTACATCATGGAAGAGTAATTTTAACAATTCAAAAAATATATACACTTTTTATTTTAACAGTTTTTGTGTGGTTTTGAATGACTGTCTCAGTTCAAGTCATTTTCCAAACTAATGCAATTCCAAAGTGGGAATTTTTAACGTTAAATACTTACATCAGTTTTCCAAACATATTTCACTTTTATTATTCAGTTTTCGATGAAATGGTTGATAGTTATCGGATCTAAATCCATAGCTTATGTTCAATGCCCCTTAACATATATAAGTCCATTTGCAATAATCTTCAAACCTATATGATAAGCATTTGCAGTTAATCAACAAAAGTCCATCAGTATATGATATAATTTATTCAGTGGAGTTATGAAAAATATATATAGGCAAGTCAAAGGTTTGTCATGTATTTAATAGACAGTAGCCTCACACAGTGATACCACCTATTTCAACACAAAATTTAACGGAATTGAGAAACGTTTATACAATGATAAATATATTATATTATTTCAAAATGTCTTAATGACGTTATATAAGTACTAATGACACAAGGAGACCAGTGAGAACAAGATAAAGGTGGGGGCATAGGAGGGGAGGCAGACATGTTTAAATGTGGCTGAAGATTATGAGGGAGAACTTGAAAGACTGGGTGGGCCTGAGAATAGGCTCATGACAGAGATTTCAACTGTGCTGCATGGGGATATCTCATTCCCCACATGCTCCATAGGGAGCTGGAAAAAGTACCTAATGATAATGAATTTAGTAGTCTATGAAACTTGCAAATGAAAAACAGTTAGTATTTTGATATCTTTTTTTCCTTTAACCAATTTGTCAGCATATATTTAATTAAATACACTATTTCCACTAATTAATGAAGAATTTTGAGGGATTATAAGTTATGAATTATTTTGTTACTAAGATATTAACTTATCATATGATTCTTATATAAAATTATAGTGGAAGATTTAATTTAAAGTGGAATCCTTTAAAATGGGAGATTTTGATTCCCGTTTTAGCTCAGATGATCTCAAAAGAGTTATTAATTTCTTGTATTTTAATAATAAAGTTATTCTTACTAAAGTTATTTTACTGATACAGTATGATAAAAATCTATTTAAGTGAAGCCCCTTTTGCCTTTTCCCAATCGGAATAAGAAATATTTAAACTTGGCAATGATAATCAATGAATTTGTGAAATTGAAATGTCAAATATATTATAAACGAATGGTGATATATAATTAAAATAATTTTTATCAACGACTAATGTGTGTATGTATGTCTCACTACAGCTACATCTCTCTCTATATATACATACAGACATAAAGACAAACATGTATATCTCTATATACATATGTTTAATTATGTATGTATGTATGTGTGTATGTATGTATGCATGTATGTGTGTATGTGTTTTTCCATCCATATGTATACATAAAGACACCTGTTTATATGTGTGTGTACATATATCTGTCTATATTTTCATAGATACAAGTGTATCTATGTATATATATATATATACATATATATATATATATATATATATATATATATATACTTACATATACATATGTATTCATATACATATTTATATAAACACATACACAGTCACAGAAACACACACATGCCTATCTACTGACCTACATACATACATTCACACACACATATGTTCAAATATATATGCACATGTATCAGAAAATTATGTGCTGGTCTAAAGATAGATAAATATCTGAATTATACATTTATTTACATTTTTTACTCTTTTACATGTTCCAGCCTGAACAAGCCCATTGGGCTGAGACCATACAGGGACACCGCCATTTAGTGAAGCAAACTTAAAATTAGTTGTACTTGTCAAACAATTGAAAAATATATAATTCATAATTAATTTACAATTTGTTTTCACACACACAAACACATTTAGATTTGTAAAATTTTCATTTTGTTTTTTATCTATTTATTTATTATCATTATTTTAATTATTATAATAATAACTATTATTATTTTTATTTTTATTTGTATCTTGTTTTTCGTTTTTTACCCCTCGATACCTCATTAACATTGAAAAACTATATCAAATATCTCATGGTTGTTACAATCAGGTGAAATTGAAATATAGGATATTTGTTCATGATATGAAACCATATCATGTTTTTATTTTTCTTTATATTAAAATCTGTCTCCAACTGTGAAATTATTATTACATAATTTATTAAATATCAACACTCATTTAAACGCATTTGTGTGCCAGCTTAACAGAAAGTATTTAAACAGTATTTTATTCAAGGGAGAGAACCTCTGTATTCCTATTTCCAGCATCACAAGCAAATATAATGGCCTTATTCTCATGAAACTTAAAGTAGTGTTTAATGTATACTTTTATTTATTTATTATTATTATTATTATTATTATTATTATTATTATTATTATTATTATTATTATTATTTAATCCTTGTTCTTCAAAATTAAAACATTTTGAGACAAAATATGAGAATCAACTGAGTTTCAAGATATAAAAAAAACAAATTGTGATTTAAAAAAAATAAAATGATCAGAATATATATATATACTCTACTACCCTAAGTATTGAGTACTCTGGTGCGTTATGGTCCATCTGGTTCCTTACCACAATTCCTTCGTTATATATATATATATATGTATATTAATGAGGCAGAGACTCGACCAGGAGGTAGGGTGTTTTCAGGTTGTCGAAACTGCTCGAGCTCAAAGTCAAATTTCTACATCATTACTATACTCATTCTGCACCCTTCCATGCATCGAGTACTACACTGATTTATGTATATGTATATATATACATATATATATATATGTATATGTATATACGTGTATATGTATATATGTATATATATACATATATACATACATCATCATCATCGTTTAACGTCCATGATGATGATGATTATGTATGTATGTATATATGTATATATGTATATATATATATATATATATACATATATATATATATACATATGTATATATATATATGTATGTATATATATATACATATGTATATATATATATACATACATATATATATATATATGTATATATATATATATGTATATATACATATATGTATAGACATATGTTTATATATATACATATGTATACAAGTATGTATATATATACATATATATATATACATATCTATATATATATACATATATATATCTATGTATACATGTATCTATATATATATACATATGTATCTATATATACATATGTATATATATATATATATATACATATGTATATATATATATATATATATATATATATATATATATATATATATATATATACATATGGATATATATGTATGACTTTTTTTATGATGCTCATTAGTTCCAGGAGACTACTCTCAGCTGTTACTCTGATTTAAACAAATTCCCATTGATCATGCAAGTTGCATGATCAATGAGAAGTTGTGAAATTCCAAATAACAACAGAGTGTCAGTGTTATAATAAATAATATCCCTTAGTGTTGACTACTTTCTCCTCTTGTTTGTAAATACAGTCATATATATATATATATATATATATACACATACATCCCAGATATGTAAAATATGTGTAAAAATATTGATTCTCCTATTAATGGTGAATTTGAACATACTCATCCAATTTTACAAATGCGAATAAGGAATTAGTAAATTATTTCATACTTATTCAAAATTATTTTGATTTCATAGAAAACTATTCAATGTCTATTAAATAATAACAATAATTATTATCAATATATCTTCCAAGGAAATGGATAAATTATTCAATATAAATATGAAAAGATATAAATAACCTGAATATGGATGATGAAAACAGAAACAATATCTATAAAAATAGGTGCATTGAGAATGATAAAACAATACACAGACAGATACATAACTTAACCCCAGGACTTACAATATATACAGCATACGAAAAATAGCACTACTAGGAACTGCACACATATTAGAAAGAGTACCCTTGATATACTGGAAACAACATACTGTACATCCACACGGTGCACAGGGCTGTGCCCGGTAATGCAGTGACAACATACAATAATCATAAGACAAATACTGATGATAATAGCAATAATATAAAGTAATAAAATGATGACTATGATTTCCCTTCTCAGAAGAAGTTATAAAAGGTTACTATAAGAGTTGGTGTGAAGAATAGCATCCAACTACTAAATATTACCTTAAAAGCTCAAAATGTATGAAATCTGCCATGGGGTCTACAAAGTTCTTTTTTAGTGGGGATAATTACCTTAAAATATTTGTTCTTTTTAAAAGAAAGATCAGTGATATAAATATATATTCAGAGAACAACATCACTTAACCGAATACCTTAAATGTTATGAAGTTTCTTATACAGTATATATGTTATATATATATATTTGTATGTGTGTATATGTGTGTTTTATAGCTTAGATATTGTTGTGAAAGCTTTAAGTCATGTAGAATAAATTCTCTAAAATGTGTATATTCCTAAGATCATTAGAGTGGTATCACTTCTAAATTATTTGTCATCTAATCAGTAAAAACCAAAAGAAATATTTTGTGAATGTGGTATGACTGAGTGGTTAAGAAGTTCACTTCACAGCCATTTGGGTTTGAGGTCACTGTATGACATCTTGAGCAAATGCCTTTTGCTATAACCTCAGCTTGACCTAACCTTTGTGAGTGAAATTGGGTAAACAGAAATTACTTAAAAATCTATCAGACTGTTAATGCCAGTAATTCAAAGTGCCATTTGATATTCGTTATGTCAGGCTGAAGTTCCCTGTGAATTAAGTTAAGGGTATATGTGTCTGTGAAATACTTATTGTTGAAACCAATGGAAGACTATTTTATTATATATTAAAAAAAAAATCTACCATATGAAAGGTTAAATTTCTGTTGAAATTTTTTTCAATATATATTGACTTCCTATGTAATATCAATGATAGATTTGTTTTGATGGTACTCTAAAATAGACTTATGAAAACAAATTAAATAGTATAACTAGCTTGCCACGATGCAGATGAACTATAAATGATAGTCGATTATAAGTCAGGTAACATAACCCAGTGGACATAAAAAGTAAATGGAACTGCTTATGGGAATCAAACCTTGGTTTGATTCCTATAGGCAGTTCTATTCATTTTTTTTCCATTTCCAGGGGTACATTACCCAACTTATATTCAAATATTATTTATAGTTCATCTGCATTGTGGCAGCATTTTCAAAAAACAAAATGTATTTTCAAATGTCTTCAATGCTTTGTAAAAAAAAAACAATGTTGTTTAAACTAAATAATGTTTATCTCCTAGATTGTGCCAAAACCTTGTGTTTTATTGGAACCAATTCAAATGTATAAACAAAGAAAAAATATTTATTATTTTATATATTTTAGGGAAACACATGCAGTAAAATGTGTTATGGTCGCTCTAATTGCACAAAACTAGTCATTATTATAGGGCGGTGGATTGGCAGTATCGGTAGAGCGTCAGACACCTTGTTTTGTGGCACAGAATTATGACCCTTTACTTTCTGAGTTTAAACGCTGCCGAGGTTAGCTTTGCCTTTCATCCTTACAGGGTCAATAAAATAAAGTACCAGTAACTCACTGGGGTTGATTTAATCGAATCCCCCCCCCCCCCCCAATTGTTGGCCTTGTGCCTAAATCAGAAATCATTATTAGGATGTATCGTTCTCTATAAGGCAGTAAATTAGCAGAGCCATTACAATGTCAGATAGAATACTTTGGAGTATTTGTTCCAGCTATCTGGTCTATCAGTTCAAATCCAGCTGAGACAAATGTGTTCTGACTTGGAGTGGGATGAGCTCTGCTATGTTTAAATGCCCAAAACATGCTGTATACTACAATGGTTCTGCTATAATTCCATCAGGAGTTAAAAGGCCATGGCATGATATTATTATTCCCTTTAGAAAATAAGCCAAGAAAAAAACTGAATCCCAGCTTCTATAGTTGTAGTAATTATTTTTTTATAAAATCTAAAATTACAGATATGTAAACCAATTACAAATTGAAACCAAAAAAATAATAATAAACTTATTTTAAAAACTTATTTGTTCAGTCATAATATATTTACAAATTTGATTTTCTAGGGTAGTTAATTAACTATGAAACTTTATTTCTTATAAAGTTAAATGTATGGATGCGTTTAATAATTTCTCTGTGAGTGTATGTGTGAAAAATGAATCATATTGATGTGATGTTGTCTGAAGAAAGAAGTGAAATGATGGTCTAACTAGTCCCAATTAATAAAATCTTAACTCTCTCTTTCTATCTCTCTCTCTCTCTCTATATATATATATATATATATATATATATATATATATATGTATATGTATGTAAAAGGTAAACAGAAATAACAACACAAATGGTACAGTATATGGAAGGAATATATATGTATATTTATATATATATATATATATATATATATATATATATATATATATATATATATATATATATATATATATATATATATAAAGAAATGATCAGGTTTTCTTGATAATTTCCTTCGAATGTAACAATTCTAGTCCTGTAGAAGTCGTTTTTATATTAAATTTGTTATATATATATATATATATATATATATATAACAAATTTAATATAAAAACGACTTCTACAGGACTAGAATTGTTACATTCGAAGGAAATTATCAAGAAAACCTGATCATTTCTTTCGAATGACACAGTCCTAGTCTTGTAGAAGCCATTCCTATATTAAAGTAGGTGTATAAAATCTACTACTGTATTGAGTACCTTACTTATTGTGGTTACCCTTAATTGAACCTGGGACATATATATATATATATATATATATATATATATGTGTGTGTGTGTGTGTGTAATTTTCTATTGTTTTGTTTTGTTTTGTTTTTGTTTTTTTTTAATTCAGAAAATCTGAAAAATCATAACAAAACAAAACATTACATTTTTTGAAAATTAAATATTTTTTCAAGGCAACAGGAATGAATAATGGTAGTAGTGAATAGAATATATATTCTGGATTTGATTTTCAGATAGAATGACTTCCTTTACTGCCTTTCAGTGATGGATCTGCTATGAAAGTAATGAAGCTTGAGCTTGAAAGTGCTGAACCTCAGAGTGGCCTCAGAAGCAATAGTTGTCCTAAAGATCCCACAAAACTGTAGATTTATTTGTCAGAAATATGGACGCATATTTAAATGAATCCAAATACCCAGTGTTCATCAATGTGCTAATGCTAATAGTAAAATTATTTAAATTTATTTTTCAAAAGCCTGTCTGTATATTCTCTGTTTGATAGTGTATAAAGAGACAGATTCATCAGGTATCATAACTAATTAGGGAAAAATATATCTAAATAAATATATTCTTCTTTTAAAAGTTATCTTAAAAACGGATGAAATATTTTAAAAGTTTTTATTAGTTTTTATTTCTTTTAAAACAATGATAGTGAGTGCATTATTTTTATTTAAATCATTTAATCTCTTTAAATTATATATTTAAAAACATACTCCTAAATTTTCGAATTATTTCCTTACAGCTGATGTTATATATTTTAAAAGTTTATCTTTGTTTTTGTTTTTCCTCAAAAGCAATGTACAAAATCTTTAGTTAATATTTAACTTTTTGCTTTAAATTGAATATTTTCAAATTATTTCCTTACAGTTGGTTTATCTTTCAAAATGAATGAAGATAGAATCCAGCAAACCAATCAGACCCCAGAATATTTTCTCAGTTACATACTGCAGTTAACTCCTTTCAGGAGAGAATCATACTGGGTGTCTGAAATAATGTCAATATGACATCCTGACATTCAGCTAACTCCCGGTGATACAAAATTTTATATTCTTAATTTTTAGCGTGAAGTTATTACCCTTGTCTTACAATTCAACCATATATAATTTTATTTTGCAACTACATTTCAGTTACATTAGCAAGTAGTTGATTATAGCATTAAATGTATTTTCTAAATATCTGACAACAAAGTTTCAGCAACCAAAATTGGACATTAATTTTGGCAGTTTTCAACAAATTAAAAAGAAATAATAAACCAAATTTGATCAAAATATTTCAATTTACTTTATTAGCACCAAAAGCATACCGATACATATGAAGCAGTCATTCATTGCCAAAAACATACCAGAAAGCGTATTAACAATACATTCTTTAAAAGTATAAAATAGCACTTTAACTGTGTCACATTAAGAGCAGAAGTTCTTACTATAATGTTGAAAATGTTCACAATGATCTGTTCAATAGTAAAGATAATATAAACATTTAATAGTTAGAAAATCATTTTTAGATATTTTCTGCAAAAATCATACAGGATATTAAAATAATTTTTTTAAAAATGTTCTAGCCTTCTATTCTAAGAATAACACTGATGACTTTAAAACACATACAATCCACTTTAAATCAAACTCAGTTGTCTCTCAGATATTGGCTCGGATATTTTCTAATTTACATAATTAGAAACTTGTTTGGCTTTTATGATTTTCATCATGGTATGTTTTTTTTTAAAAATTAAATCGAAATTCCCCTTTTCTTTCATATTGTGTATGTTTTTTTAAACTTTGAAACATTAATAATCGATATGATTAGTTGAATTTGAATTTTTTAAAATATTTTGTATTATTTTACTTGTGTTTATCCTACTAACACAATTTCACAAAAACCCATCTGTTATCTTTGTATTTTTTAAGGCTTATTTTATTTACATTTGAATAATTAAATAATTAAATGAATAATTAAAAATAAAATTAAAAATATATTGCATTTAATTTTATTGATGTGAAAAATTCCAGCCCTAGAGCTCAGGTTCCACTATCATTATTATTATTATTATTATTATTATTATTATTATTATTATTATTATTATTAAGGGCGGTGGATTGGCAGTATCGGTAGAGGGTCGGGCGCCATGCTTTGACGCATAGAGTTACGGTCCTTGCCATTCTGAGTTCAAATCCCACCGAGGTTAACTTTGCCTTTCATCCTTACGGGGGTCGATAAAATAAAGTACCAGTAATGCACTGGGTAATTGCTGGCCTTGTGCCAAAAGTAGAAACAATTATTATTATTATTATTATTATTATTATTATTATTATTATTAGAGGGTGGTGAATTGGCAGAATTGTTAGAGTGTCAGACAAAGTTCCTTGCAGTTTATGTTCTAGCTCGTTATGTTCTGAATGTAAATCCTGCCAAGGTCTACTTTTTCCTTCATTTTTATGGAGTGGGGTGGAGGGAGTAAAAAATAGAGTACCAGTCAAGTACTGGGCTTGATATAATTAACTTTCCCATCCCCACATAGTGTTGCCCTTGTGCCTACATTAGAAATCATTATTATTATTATTATTATTATTATTATTATTATTATTATTATTCTTTGAGTCTCAGTCATTGATGTTATTTAACTGGAAAGTTTGTTGAAATGAATATCAAGCCGCTACCTGCAGCCTCAGATATTATTATTATTATTATTATTTCGTTTCTGAATTTGTTTAGCAAGATTCTTAGCAACATGACCCTCCCAGAGTATAACAATATTATTATTATTATTATTATACACTTGTTTAATGTGGTGAATTGGCAGAATCATTAGTGTGTCAGACAATATGTATTTTGCAGTATTTCATTATGAACCTCTACATCCTGGTTTCAAATCCCGCAATGGTTAACTTTGCCTTTCATCCTTCCAGGGTCAATAAATAATATAATAAAGTACCAGAAAAGTACTGAGGTTGATATAATCGACTTTCCCTTCCAACAAATTTCTGGCCATCTGCCTAAATTAGAAATCATCAACATTATTTTTATTATTATTACCATTTTTTATATTCTTGTTTAGGGTAGTGAACTAGCAGAACCATTAGTTCATCAGCCAAAATACATTGCAGTATTTCTTACTGACACTCTACATTCTGATTTCAAATCCCACCAAGGTTATCTTTGCCTTTCATCTTTTTGATAAATGATAAAATAAATTACCAGTCAAATACTGGGGTTGGTATAATTGACCCCCCCCCCCCCCCCCCCCCCACCACCACCACCACCCTGCAAAAATTGCTGGCTTTGTGCCAAGATTAGAAAGCAGCATTATGCCCTTGTTTCTGTTATATCGCTAAGTTGTTTAATTTAGTTTTTGTTTTGTTTCTTGATTTTGTTTTCCTCTAAATATTTTGTGGCCAAACTTCTTATTAATGGTAAAGAAAATGATGTACAAAACACTGGCAACAGTACAGAAAAATAAATAATTCATTAAAAATAATTTTTAAAAAATCAACAAATTTAATCAGTTTGAAATCCACAAAGATGGTTTTTAATTCTATGAGTATATAGATGTATTGACAACACTCTTGCTTACCAAAGTGACAACAATATTTTCTGCTGCTTAATCATTTTTTTTTAAAGATAACACACACACACACACATATATATATATATGTATATATGTATATATATATACGTGTATGTATGTGTGTGTATGAGTGTGTGTGTATAAATAAATGTATATATATATATTATATGTGTATATGCATGTATATATATATATATGTATAATGCCTGAAATACATCGATATTTCTTTGGTGTGGCTGTGTGTATTTGTCTATAGATGTGAATGTGTAAACGTGTGTGTGTAGGAAACACACAAAAAAGCATAACAAAATGATGTGTATTTATATATACATACATACCATTTTCATTCATGTGTAAGTCATACCATTTTTCACACAAAAAAAAAAACTGTTGTAAAAACCAACATATTTGTTGGATTTACAAAATCTTATGTATGTGTCAAGTAAGGAACAATGAAAATTGTATGTGAAATGGTGGGGTGTAACTTAAAAGACCCTTTTCAATCGTGAATGCCCATGTTTTTGCACCTGAAAAGATCTTCTTCAAGGTGTAATCCCATACATACCAATCTCTTCTCTCTAGGCCATCAATGTTGTCCAGAGAAAGCCAAAGGCTGATACAGATTGGGACCAGTATTATTGCAACTCATCTTTTGCAGCTGAGCAAGCTGGAGCAATGTGTAATGAAATGTCTTGCTCAATGACACAACACATTGCTCAGTCCAGGAATCAAACTCATGACTTTACAAATGGGAACCAAACACCTTACCTGCTAAGCCACGTGCCTTGACACGGTGGTGGTATGACTTATACATATGGTATATATACAAAAAAAAAAAAACAACAAATATTTGTAATTATCATTCATGTTTACTTCTATTATTTATTTTTTTTAATGGTCTTCTTTTGTGATATTAAACTTTGAGAAAAATATTTTTTCTGTGCACTCTGAACACATCCTCCTTCATATCAGAGAGGACATAACATGCATGGCACATAACCAGTACCTAAAATGCTAGGTGCATATAACATATATATAATACTGCATGGGATCTTCATTTAATTAATATAATTTGCACAACATCAATTTAAAAACATTGTTATTTTTCATGTAAAGTATTATTATCATTATTATCTTGATTATTATCATCCTTATTATTATTATTATTATTATTATTATTATTATTATTATTATTATTATAATTATATCAGAGGGCTGGATTGGCAGAATCATTAGGGCATTGGACAAAATGCATTGCAATGTTTGCTCCAAGACTTTACATTCTATATTCAAAACCTTCTGATGCCAACTTTGCCTATCATCCTTCAGTGGATTCAATAAAATAGAATATCAGTCAAGTACAGGATTCAATTTTATTGACTTTTTCATCACCGACAAAATTAGGCCTTGTGTCTGAATCTGAAACCATTATTATTATTATTATTATTATTATTATTATTATTGATATTATCATCATCATCATTATAAATATTACTATTAAAAATGGAAATGGAAGTCTGAAAATTTTAATCTGCTATATTATTCATTATTTATTAATTTAAGATAAAAAAAAGAAATTTTCTTCAAAATAAAAAAATAAACATTGTTATCATTGTTATAATTGCGAAGGTCATGCTGCCAATAAAAGCTTAAGTACCAATTGATTTTCACTTCAAAAGACAAAATAAAGTAACTAGAGCAAAACAGAAATGAAAAAGAGATACAGAGTGACAAAATATTCACTGTGAAGGTCACAGAATGTATGACGAAAGAACTTTGACAATTAAATAATTATCCTTTTACTAAACCAAATGTTGAGTCGGTTAGTTACCTGGTTAATAATAAAAAGCTGAAGTGAAACTCAGTTGATATATATGATTACATTGGCAGCAGGAGCCTCCCAATGTATAACAATATCTGTTCCAATACACTTCACATCAAGAATCTTGCAAAACAAATACAAACAAAGAAGTT
>OZ024742.1:297692011-297727011 GCA_964016885.1 Eledone cirrhosa | reverse complement strand
TATTAGTATATTTTCTGATAAGCTACCTGAAACCCCATGTATATAATATATAAAACAATATTCAAACTATAAAATGCTCTAGAGTTCAAAACAAAAGACCGAAATAGGAAGATTAATAAGATTCTGTTACAAAAACTTGATTGAATGGAATTCAATTTAATTCAAGTGTAATATCAAAAAATATACCTTTTCTCTTAAGAAGTTCCTAAATTTCTTATAAGTATTGATTAACAAATAATCACCATACATACACACACACACACACATATGCAATGTAAATATATGTATGTGTGCAAGTATGAATGTATGTATGTATGCTAGCGTGGAAGATGGACGGTAAACGATGATGATGATGATGATATATATATATTTGTATATATATATTTGTGTGTATATATATATATTTGTATATATATATTTGTATATGTATATATATTTGTATATATATTTATATATTTGTATATGTATATAAATATATATATATATATATTTGTATATGTATATATTTGTATATATATATATTGTATATATATATATTGTATATATATCTTGTATATATATATATATATATATATATATATATATATATATATATTTATTAAAATAACAGATTAAAGTTTAAGCAAAGAATCGCTGCTTTCACCCTTAACGGGATCTTCTGAAACTAAAAACATCAATCTGTGAACGCAGAAGTAAATAATTCGAAAAACGTTGCAACTGAAGGAAGACAGGAAGATGATACTTTGGTTCGTGGAAACGTTCCCTGGCAAAGAACGGAAAAAACGAAGATAATCCGTCATTATTTGGAGCAGTGAAAACAAATACATGCAAAGACAAAATCACGTTTATGGTATAAATGAAGTTGTAGACTATTAGGTGGTTCGTGGAGACGTTCTCTGGCAATGAACGGAAAAAACGAAGATAATACGTCATTATGTGGATCAATGAGAACAATTACACGCAAAGACAAAATCACGTTTATGCTATAAATGAAGTCGTAGACTAATATTCTATTAGGTGGTTCGTGGAGACGTTCTCTGGCAATGAACGGAAAAAATGAAGAAGATAATATGAACCACCTAATAGAATATTAGTCTACAACTTCATTTATACCATAAACGTGATTTTGTCTTTGCATGTATTTGTTTTTACCGCTCCAAATAATGACGTATTATCTTCGTTTTTTCCGTTCTTTGCCAGGGAACGTTTCCACGAACCAAAGTATCGTCTGCCTGTCTTCCTTCGGTTGTAACGTTTTTCGAAATATTTACTTCTGCATTCACAGATTCATTTTTTTAGTTTCAGAAGATCCCGTTAAGGGTGAAAGCAGCGATTCTTTGCTTAAACTTTAATCTGTTATTTTAATAACTATTTGCTCTATGGTTCTTATATATTTGATATATATTTATCCTTATCGAGCCCTCTTTGGATTTTAGTCTTCACATTTATTATTATTACTATCTATCTATATATATATTTGTATATATATATAATATATATATTGTATATATATCTAATATATATATATATATATATATATATATATATATATATATATATATATATTTGTATATGTATATATTTGTATATATATATAGTGTATATATATATACATATATATATATATAATTATATTTGTATATATATATGTAATATATATATTGTATATATATAATATACATATATATATATATATATATTTGTATATGTATATATTTGTATATATATATATTGTATATATATATAATATATATATTGTATATATATATATATATGTATAATATATATATATATATAATATATATATATATAATTATGTATATATATACATTATACAGACATATATGTATATAAATATGTATATATATATAAATATGTATATATATACATATATGTATATATGTATATATATGTATATATATACATATATGTAGATATATATACATATATGTAGATATATATACATATATGTAGATATATATACATACATGTATAGTCTCTTTCCATCATGACTGCGTTTGCACCTAGAAACTTCCACTGAGTTGTGCTAGCCAATCGCAGTGTTTTATGAAACCCCAAAAATCACCGATGCATGCAAGTCGCTTTTCTCCATGGCTCTAATGGGTCGACTGGAACAACCTTGTCTGGGAATTGAGCTGATGACCTTATTATCATGAACCCAACACCCTAACCACTAAGCCATGCGCCTTCACACATGTTATACATACATGTACACACAAACACACACACACTCAAAGCTATTTTTAATAAAATTGTTGTTAAATCCAAAAATAACTCTTGTGAATTAGCTACTAAAAATGATATTTGGTTATGATACCACACCAACGATTCTTTAGCTATAAAATCAGAATCCATTATGACATAACTTATAAAGAAAAACGCCCTGTTTTTCTTCAGTAAATAAATCTTTATTATGCCACTTTTTATTGTCATTGCTGTTGTAGCTTGAATACTTCTTCTTCGACAAATATAACAGAAATAAAAAAAATTGTTACAGTGCTAAGATTTTCTTATTATCATCATTTAGAACTGCTGCTAACTCTGTGGAATTGTTTATATATATATATATATATATATATATATATATATATATATATATAGATGAGATTCTACAGGACTAGAACTGTTTCATTCTTTAGAAATCATCAGGATTCCTGATGATTTCTAAAGAAGGAAACAGTTCTAGTCCTGTAGAATCTCATCTATATTAAAACTTTTATACTCTGCAATTTATTGAGTACCTTACTTACTGTGGTTACCTCCGATTCAACCCAGAATAATGTATATATATATATATATATACATATATATATATATAAACATGTGTGTGAGTGTATATATATATATATATATATGTAAACGTGTGAGTGTGTATATATATATGTATATATATATATATATGTATATATATATATATATATACATATATATATATATTTATATTAGTCTGAATGCATGTTTGTATTTTTGTTTTATCAAAAATCTCTTGACAAATACTATATTTCAACAGCAAAATTTGAGAAGCGATTTTAACTTCTACAGTAAATGAGGAGTAATCTCCCTAAATAAACTATTTACAATACACAGATAATGTAGTTAAGTTTAACTGAAAAGTATTATTCGATATATCATGGATCTTGTGCTGGTTTCAGTGACAAGCAGTTTGAATGTCTGATTATTAAATAAATGTATGAGTGGCCAAGTATTATACAGGCATGTGTACCTGTAATGAAATTCCGAAGCTGAATCAGTATAACATAATACATGACAAGGACCTTTGAATTACCTGTGCAATCCACACAATTTTCATCTACCCAATGTGATTCACAATGCTTGGTTAACTGCAAAGTTATGGTAAAGTAACTTGCTTAATATGCCACAAAGTGGAATCAAACCCAATACTTCATTATTGTGAAGTGTAGTACTTAAAGATTCAACCATATCTACATCTACATTGGATATATATATGTTGTTTGAATAAACCCCTATAACATTAATGTGTAAGACAATAGACTTTAACAATCTTTCAGTATAACTTCAGTAATCACACAAAATTCATTTGATATTACTCATAAAATAAAAACTGTCAAGTGGCTGTCTTGTAGTGTTTCTTTAGCCTCAAATCAAACTAATTGAGCAAACCTATGTTTAAAGTTTTTACAGCCATAATCCTAATATCTTTTTGTATATCTTGGATTATATTATCCAATGTGTCTTCTTATCTTAAGAGAATGGGGCTGCTATTTCTAGTAGATTTAACAATTTCAAAGATTGCCACATTGGCTTGGATGGCTTGTGCCAAAGACAAATTTAAATAGCAATATTAGTCTCTACTTTCAGACATCAGCTCAATATATAAATCTTCAAGCCACATGAACAACATAATGACCACTGCAATTATTTTGCTCTTTAAGTTACTTAATAATATAAAACTTGCTTAAAGTCTTAAAATCTAGTTAAAGTTTATTCAGGTTTGATCTTCATCAATTTCACTCCAGGTAGGTTCTGAGGAAATGCATAATTTCAGAGATAAGGTTATAGTTTACTCGACACGTGCATGTTCTTTTTTGTTTATATGAATAAATCCTCACACCAAAATAATGTTTATTTCATTTAATGTCTTATTAAAATTAGAGTGGTGAGGGCTGTCTTTAAGATGTAGGTATGACTTCTGTGATTTCTGAAAAATCATATAAGGGTTCCACAACAAAATAGGTTTGGAAACCAGTGATCAACAGCGAAATAGACTAATATTTGTATAAGTAGAAGAATGTTACATATTTGCAAGAATGTTATTTGTAAGGTATTAGTTAAGGGTAATGTATAAGTAAGTTGTTCAGAGTTTTGGTTTGTATATTTGTTCCTGTCAGGACAATAAATATATGTGACAAAGCTGTATATATATGTGTCAGTGCTATATATGTATGTATGACAGAGCTGTATATATATATGTGTGTGTGTGTGTGTGTGAGAGAGAGAGAGAGAGACAGGGCTGTGTATATATGTGCCAAGGCATATATATATATTCATGTGTGTGTGAGAGAGAGACATGTATGTCAAGTCTATAATGTGTGCCAGAAATTTGATTCTATTAAATCATAAAACATTCCTTGCTGAACTTTTATATTCATTGGCTCTCATCTTTATGACAAATGACTTGGCATGCTTTTTTCCCCCAAGATATTTTAGATTTTTTTAAAATCATTGTTCTGTGTTCCTTTAACGTGACTCTACTGAATTTAACTTTTAACCTTATTGAAATTTTAATTAAAACTCTCTGAAACCTTTCAATAGGGGTTTTTGAAGAGGCTAATATTAACATGTAGCTCTTAATACTTCGGAAAACTTCTAATGGTTTTTGTTTACTTAGATTTAATTCTCATTTTAACAAACGTATTGATATTTAATGATAATTTAGTTTCAAACAATGAAGTCAGAAAAAAAACAAAAACGTTTTTGTAAGCTTACTACTCTGATTTAATATTTACTATTCATGCCTGTTAATTATATATATATCTCTATATATATATATATGGTTTCTTAAGGTTGAATCAGTGACTTGTTACTGTGTAGTTTCCTCTTCATGCTACTGGTGCCCCAGATAGCAAAAGACTGGATCCTGTCTTTAATATCAGCCTTAATAATCTCTACTATGGTATCGAGTACTCATTCTCATCTTTGTCAATAGTAAAATAATATATATATATACAATTCATGACAAAAAAGATTTTATGAAATAAAATCTTTTTTAATTGCTATTAAGATTTGAACCTATCAATGAAGTAAATACCTTTTTGTTGGCGCTGATCAGAAAGTTGAATTCTTTTAAAAAAGAATTTAATTGTTTACTTCGTTATGATATGGAAATGTTAATTGCTTACCAAGGAAATTTCTTTTTTCACGCTAATCACAAAAGCTGTATTTAATATTTTACATTAATTCATCCAAAATTATCAAACATACCAGTTAAAAACAAATAAGTATTTTTGTGTCTAAATGAATGAGTTAATTAATAAATAATGGATACCTTTCTTCAATAATTTTAATCCTTTTAATATTTAGGGAAATTTATTAAGAAACAACATATATTTTAACTTAAGGAGATCTGACCAGCAGATGGAACCAATATTGGAAAACCAATAGAAACATTACTTCCTTGGTCTGATCTGATGATTGGCCTCTTTCAGTTTACTTATAAAATTGTACTCTAGCTCTATCACATTTTAAAAATGTATTTTAACTATTAATGCCCTCTATTACTTGAAACAAGACATTCTTGAAAATTATAAAAATAGTAATATGGCCGCATCACATTCATTAAAAACAGAAGTCTTTAATCTAATACTGCAAATTTTCACATGACCCAGTCCACTAGTAAAGATACTATAAGCATTCTAATTTACAAACTAGTATTCAGACATTTCTGCTAAATCATTAAAGGATATTAAGAGAAAAACAAACACACTCTTTCAAGAAATTTCACTAGTAAATAATAGGGAATGCAAAATTCCCATTGTGTTATAAAATAATAATAATAATAATAATAATAATAATTCAAACAAAGCATTGTTAGCTTCCCAACCCACTTTTTTATTATTTTTTTACATTTCGGCTATTTTAAGGATACAGATTTTGTTTCAAAAAAAAAAAAAAAAAAAAATCACATCTCTGAATCCAATTTAAATCCCACTTCTTGAGATTTATCTGTGATAGATCGTCAAATAATAATAATAAGAAGAAGAAACAGATTGAAACCGTATGCAACATCTTGTGATAGGTTCTATATTATTCAGATAATGTTATGTACAGACTATGTAATGTTGTTGCTGCAGATTGAAATATAATCAATAGACTTTATCGACCAGGTTTCTATTTAACACTCTGGTTCCTTGTAACTCAAACACTCAAAATATTATATATATATATAAAATGTTATGTTTGATGTCAGATTTTTTTCTTGTTAATAAAATATTTTCAAAATCTTTCATGTGAATTCTGTTTAAATGGCTTTCGGTGTGCAATTTCCAGGGAAAGTATATAAAAAAAATATATATATATATTATATTGAATATAAAGGTGGTGGAGCTTAGGTGAGGGATTTAAACACCCACCAATGTCTAACAGTATGAAATTAAATGTGTCTTGTGTTGCCAGACATGCCCATCAAGCTCAACACTCAAACCAGCCACTGTGAGAAAGAAGAAGAATCCAAAATGGAAGGAGGCCTAGGTGGTCTCAGTTGATGTTAAGAGTAAATATTACCATCATCATCATCGTTTAATGTATGTTTTCCCTGTTAACAAGAGTTAGGACAGAATGTCATAGACTAGCCACTACTCAAGCAAAACCTCAGATCTCCAAGTAGGTTGGCAGCCCGACATATCCTGTGTTTTCGCATCACTACCCTGTGCATTTAGTCGTGGCACAAATTCTAGAGAAGTTTTCATGTCCTTTGTATAGTTGAAGAGCCTTCAGCAATGTCCTTTGCATAGTTGAAGAAGTTTTCTACAGCTGGATGCTCTTATTATCACCAACCACTTTACAGCAGTGCTTATCATTTATCATTTGGAGCACCAAATCTAGGGAGGTTTTCTGGTTTAATGCACAACTAAAGAGTTTTCAAACTTCTTCTTTTGGCAAATTTTCTATGGCTGGATGCCCCTTCATATCACCAACCTCTTTACAGTGTATACTGGATGCATTTATCATTTATATTTTCCTTTTAATTACTACTCCTCATCTACACTCACTCTTGATCATGTTTGCCTTGGAACAAGAGGACCTCTCTCATGTTAATGCAATGGTAAACTGCATCTGGTACACTCTGTAAAGTTGTTGGTAAATGAACAAACAGTTATGTCAAAGATGTGACCTTCTCTTGAGTACAGGCACCATGATAAAATGCACACAGCACATTCTGTAAAGAGATTTGTTATAGGAAAGTCCTCTATCAGTATAAACTATGCTTGAAATGGAATAAATTGAGCCAGAAATGCTCCCCTAACCCATCTAGGAGGACAGTAACGCTGATGTAGCACTAACTTACTCTCTAAAAACCTGTTCAAGCAATGCAGCCTGGAAAATCGGTCATCAAATGATGACAATGATGATGATGAACATGGTAATGATGATGATGATGATGATGATGATGATGATGATGCAGTAGTTATGGTATTTTTTATTTATCTTTAAAAAAATTGAAACTCAGACCACATCTCTCAATATGACATTCACAAACAATTATTTCTGAAAAGTTAAAAGTTTACTTTATAGCTGGTCTATACCTGAGTCAATACACTATGTTTGAAATTAATACTACATTAAAACTGCCAAATCTCCATCCAGTTTGTTAATAAAGTTTGCTTGAGTTTAAATATTTCCAGATTATATATTTGGTGTTGGAGTATGAGGTAAGGGGAAAGGAAAGAGAAAAATGGAATGAAATATACCTTATTAAAGAATTTATATATTCCCCCTCTTCTTTGAGTTATTAAGAAGAATTGCAAATTATTTGATTATATTATAGAACATTCGTTTTCCCCTTTTCTTTTTTAAGCTTGTTTCTAAAACCAGAGAGAGATTAAGGATGCTAGATCAGTAGATTGTTGTAGATGATGCAATACCATGAATGGATTTAGAAATTGCAAGTTTTGTCAAAGATTGTCTTGGTATCATTGTCCTAAACCTCTCTTCTATTATGAAATAATCAGCTTAAACTGCAAATACAAGCTACAGCTTATGAGAGTTTACCCACCCACATGTACATTTATATGTACACATACACAGAAATACCTCTGTTCAAGTGTGTATCTGTGGATGTGTGTGCTGTAAAGAGAATATAATGTATGTAGTTATAATGTATGCCATATAAACCTGACTTATGAATGACCGAAGTAGCAGTGAATTGATAGTCATTAGGCTGTCAGATTAAATGCCTATGATTTGTTTTGTCCTTCTGTGTTCCAAGTTCAAATCCAACTGAGTTCATCTCTGCCTTTCACTTTTTCCAGGCTGGTAAATAAAAGTCCTGGCATGATAGGTTAGAGGATTTATTAAAAACATCAAACGAGATGCTTTGGGCATCTGGTCTAGCCCTTATGTATTCTGAATCAAATCCCATCTCCTTCTATTAGGAGTTGTGGCCTACAGCTGGTATCAGAAAAAGAAATACCAAGGGATATGATGTCATCTTGGTTTGACCTGGCAGTAAGCTCTTTTCCTTTCCTTTTATCTACAATGTTGTTCTATACTGCACATGAATGATTTAACATCTATATAATATATGCAAATTAATTGAACTAAACTCAAAACATGCAAGAAGAGGGATCTCTAGCAAGCAGCTAGCAAAACTAAAGGGACCAGGTCAGAAACTAAGACGTTAGGTTTGTGCTCTTACCTCATACATGTATCAACTGGTTTGTTCAATTGATTAGTAAACGAATTAGTTGGCTATACCTACATGCCTATAACACTAAGTACTCAGGTTTCGGAACTATAGGAAGACTACTCTGGTTGTGGATTACATCTTTGCCTCAACAACATGATACTACTCAGACCTCATACCTTGCTGCAGATCTCCAACTTCATCTTCCAATGGTATCATATGGATGAAAGCACCTGGACCAAAACAAAAGTAGAACTTATAGTACTTATCAATATGTAATGAGCCAATATATTAGTGGAGTGGGGCCCCTATCATTAAAATACCCAAGGAACCTTCTGTGAGATGCAAACTCATAGGAGGCTGACTATACCTGTGAATTGTGAACAGTAACAACAATACATTATAGCAATCAGGTGCAACTTCTTTCAAACTTTCGCATCCTTCAGCAATTGGCAGAATTATTAGAGAGTGAAAGGTTAAAGATGTGCCAGTTGAACCAAATAGAAGGAACATGCAGAAGAAGGAGACCAAGATGACCTTGGAAGAAGTAGTGAAACCTAATCTCAGGCAGCTGAATCTTGTAAAGAAGATCATGAATATTCACAACAAGGGGCATGACACTGTGCTGGAGAAAACCTGTCCAACTCATGCAAGCATAGAAAAACTGATATTATGATGCTAGAAAATGATTTATAGAAAAGACATACACACACACCACAAAGGGAATATGTTAGAAATGTGAGCGATTTGAAACTTTTATCTATGGAAAGTTCATCGTAGTGCTCAGTAGAAAATAGAATTGGTACTGTCATTCTAATTTTTTGTTAAATGTAGTAAATACAAAAGTGAATTGAATGTTTAATGGTAGGAATAAAGTGTATGTGAGTGTGTGTGTGTGTGTGTGAAAGAGAGAGGCGGGGCTGCAGAAGTAAAAATCAGATTCTATCAGAAGTGAAGCAAAATAGAAGGTCTCATGAGCTTCAAGGTTAACAGAATAATGGTTGAATACACACAGAGAATCTGAGAATGACAGATCAATGAAAATAAAATAATTTAGATATGAAAGTAGATTTCATAGGGGATAGAATTGATAGTGAATTGTATTGCATGAGTAAATATCATTTGAGAGAATAAATACTGGATAATCCTATGTACAGTTTAGACTACAACACACATTGCATCATAGATATCAAAGGATCATCTGAAGTTAAACAAGAATGTTTACAACACAATTCTTATTACTTGACAAATACACGTTTGCTATCAATAGACAATAACAAATATCATAAAGAAATTACTTTGCAATAACACAAGTAATAACATGTTAGTATCATGAACAGACTATGTACTGAATGGTAAAAGTGTTTAATTATTTTGGAGGATTTGTTAAGCCTGTTTCTATGATCCCAAACTGTTTGTTTTAAAGTGTTTATCCCCATCAATGTCTACTTTTTCATGCTGGCATGGGTTGGAGGGATCATCACAGCCTATGTCAGTACCCAATAAACAGTATCTTACTCACAGATCCCTGGCTGTCAGAATGTGTTATGGAATGGATCCTAATGGGAAAGAGGATTTGCCTTTTAAAGCTTAGGTTTAAAGAAAGGCCTCTATTGATGGTGCGAGTTTATGCACCAAACAGAGATTCTGAATACAGATCCTTCCTTGATGAAGTCACAGCAGCTTTAGATGTAATTATGATTGAGTCATAAATTATAATGGGATATATGTAAAGTACTGGTGCTGATGCCACAATAAAATGCACCCTGTACACACAGTAAAGTGATAGGTAGTGCTGGTGCAAAGAGAAAATATACCCAGTTCATTCTGTGAAGTGGTTGGCATTAGGAAGGCATTGAGATATAGAAAATATGCCAAAAATGGAACATATGAGTGAGACAAGTTTTCTATTTATCCAATCCATGCATGTATGGACAGCAGATGTAAAATGATGACGATGACCCATTTAGAAGGTGCAGCATTTTTCTATGAAAATTCTATGTAAAAACCAGCATGTGATTTATCTACTGGATCTACAAACTTCTATTCAAATCAAGTACTGAGTCTACAATATTATATGTAAAAGAGAGTAATGACATATCTACTGATATAACTTATATACAAGTATAATCAGTGTTTATAAGACACATACCAACCTATAACATGTACACACTTACATACTGAAGTCATCTATGCAGTTGCTGAATTTGCTAAATATAGTAGTGAAGATGTTTCTAAATTCACAATCAAATGTTATTTTTTGTTTTGGGCATGTGTTTAGTATATCTCAGGAAAGAATTGCTGGACAGATTTTACGGGCAAAACCAACTGGTAGGAGACTCAGGGGTAGAAACCGAGCAAGATGGTTGGATAGTATCCATGAGCTTGGCTGGTCATGCTTGGGTATCCAGCTGGATTAATTGGAGATGGTTGCTTCTGACAGGACCCGCTGGAAGGAGTGTTTGAGGACTCTGCCCTATGATCCTCCCAGGAATAAGTGGCCAAAGAAGAAGTTCTATAAGTTAGTTGAATATACAATATATTGATACAATATTCCTGAAGATAAAACATGGTGGTCATGACTAGAAAACTGGTTACATGTCTGCACAATCAGACTGACCTAAGATTAAACAACAACACAATCCCCCATATCTATCTCTCCATATGCACACATGCACACACAAACACATGCATACACACACTTGCATACATACAGATACATTTGGATATATACATACACTTGCACAAACTTACACAAAGACACACATTCATACACATAAACAGGCATACGTTTACACAAACATACATAGATACATGTAAACATACATACTTATATACTCATATAGAAATACATTCATTTAAATGTATACAAAAGCACAGTCTAAACTCAAACAAGAGAACCATGTTACTTTGTTAACAACGGATGTTTATACTGTTATAAAGGAAGAACTTGGAAACATATTTATAGAAACACAACACACACACAGATGTTACAAAGAATGGGGTATTATTAAATCCTGTTAAACATGCCTCTAGCCATGACAAATGTAAAGAAAGTACCATTATTATCATTGATGTTGTTGTTATTATTATTAGTTGTAGTGGTAGCAGTAGTAGCAGTAGTAGTAGTAGCAGTAGTAGTAGTAGTAGTAGTAGTAGTAGTAGTAGTAGTAGTAGTAGTAGTAGTAGTAGAAGTAGAGGCATATATGAAAGCATATACAATATGTTTATGTCATTGTCATTACTTTACATCTGCTGTTCCATTCTGGTATGTGTTGGACAGATGTCTTCATCACAGCTTCTCTCAGCTCATCTCATTCCTTTGAGCTTCAGCAATTTGAGATCACCTCTCACCACCTCCACCCAGCTCTCTATTGGTTTTCCTTCTGCTGGGATTTCTTGGCACTTCTTTACCCAGTACTCATCATCTATGCACATTACATGTCCATACTATCACTGTCTTCTCTCTTGCATATTACATCTGATTATTCTTTTACTTAGTTTATCTCTCAGTTCATCCATGCTTTGTTGTTCATGCACATTAACATTGCACATCGATCAAAGCATCACACTTTGCACACAGATTTCATACAGCCATAGGGAGAGACATTTGTTGTCAACAGAGGTTGTAACCCCCTAAACTTCTTCTATCTTGTCTTTATTCTAGCAATTATACTCTTAGAGCATCCCCCTTTACTGCTAATAATATCACCTAGATAACTGAAGCTATCAACCACTTCTATGGACCCTTCTTTGGATTGGAAAAGGTTTATATCACTGGAACTCTTACTATCTTAACCTGTATTACATACAGTATTTCTTGTTAGTCTGCCTGTTATCCCACTACAGCTCTTATGTACCCAATATTTGTATTATGTACATCATACAGAGTTTATTTATGAATTTTCCTTTTCTACATATTGAGCAAGGTCACTTACCTAATGGGAATCAGGACCCTGTTTTTTTCCTACTTACTATGGCAAACCTCCTTCTTTCGGCCTCATTGTGTGCTATGTATACCTGTCAGCTAAACTCTCTTTTAGATACTTGGATCAGCCGGATCAGTTGGAGATGGTTGCCTCTGATAGGAGCCACTGGAAGGACTGTTTGAGGGCTCTGCCCTACGACCTACAGAGAAGAAGAAGAAAATTAGTATGCACTGTGCATATATTTAATTCAAAATAAATTCTACACTACTATTTCCACTAAATTAAAGGAAATAGGTATGTGCATAATAATATCAATGACCATATAGTATTGAGGGGACTCCCTTTGTTCTGCTGAGGACATAATAATCTCTCTAGTGTTAGTGCCGCTATAAGGAGCACCCAGGTACTCTGTAAATTTGAATGTATATAATATTAACAGTAGCTATATTGTATTTTTATTTACACATGAAATAATTTAGTTTTCACACAAATGGTTTGACACAAAATATTGACACTCTTCATTTCTGCAATCTATTGATTAAAGGGGAGCAACCCATGTAGTGTTAGGATTATTCTCGTTTAACGATGCAGAATTGAGTCATACACACACACACACACACAGAAACACACACACATACACATACACACATAAATATAAATACACATACAAATATATATACTTGCATGTATATACATACACATACATGCAAGTATGCATCAGTTTGATATACATACACATACAAGGTGTATCAGAAAAGTAAGAAGACTTAGTGTGCTGTGTGAGCTTTGAGTTTGGTAGGGATTAGGAAAGCCCTTCAAGATGTATATGACGAAAAAGAAGACGATTTAGAGCCGTATGACATAGATAATAACTGGAATTTCTTATGTGACAACTTACTGCAGGCTACTGATGAAACTTGTGGCTGGAGCAGAGCTCCAACCAGACAGAGAGTGACCTGGTGGTGGAACAGCACAGTAGATAGGGCCATTAGAGACAAAAGACTAGCATTGAAGGCTTGGAAAAAGGGTGGGAGTAGAGAAGGATATACAGCCGCTAAGAGAGAAGCTAGACGTCAGGTGTACTTAGCATGCAGGGAGGCTGAGAGTAGGAGGTTTGCCAATGTTCTGCAATGGGAAGATCAGAGGCGTGAGGTATTCCACATTGCAAGGCAGTCTGTCAATGCAATTCAGGATGTTGTTGGAGATAAGTGTGTCCGGGATGATGCCGGTGTACTTAGTGTCACGAATGATCAAAAAAAGGAGGCCTGGAAATGTCATTATGAGAGACTGATGAATGTGGAGAACGAATGGGAGAGAGAGAAATTACCTCCAGTAGATCCAACAGAGGGACCAGCTATTGAGATTGAGGAATATAGGGTCCAAGAGGCAATTAAGGAAATGAAAAATGGTAAGGCTGCTGGACCGAGATAGTTGCTGAGATGCTGAAGGCATCAGGGGACGTAGGCATTAAACTGGTTGCACGCATCATCAATCAGGCTATATATGGTGGTGTCATACCCAAAGACTGGTGCAACAGTATTCTCATAAATTGTTACAAAGGTAAAGGGGTAAAGGGGATGCTCTGGAGAGGAGCAATTATCGGGGTATAAAACTGATGGATCAGGTTATGAAAGTGGCAGAAAGGATATTAGCACAACTAATTAGAGAAAGGGTCAAGCTAGATGAGATGCAGTTTGGTTTTGTGCCTGGGAAAAGTACAACAGATGCCCTCTTCTTGGTGAGACAATTACAAGAGAGGTTCTTAGAGAAGAATAAGCCACTATACTTAGCCTTTGTTGACCTAGAGAAGGCCTTTGATAGGGTCCCCCGATCTGTCATCTGGTGATCCCTAAGGAAACTAGGTGTTGAGGAATGGTTTGTGAGGACAGTGCAAACTTTGTACAGAGGTGCTGTCAGTAAAGTGAGGGTAGGAATGGAGTTGAGGAGTTCCAGATTCAAGTAGGAGTGCATCAAGGTTTGGTCCTCAGCCTGCTCTTGTTCATTATAGTCCTCCAAGCCATAAGATAGGAGTTTAAGACTGGCTGTCCATGGGAACTTCTCTATGCTGACGATCTGGTTCTTATAGCAGAATCAGTAGAGGAGCTAGAGAATAAATTCTGGCTATGGAAACAGCAGTTGGAAGCAAGAGGACTGAGAGTGAACCTAGCTAAGACAAAAGTGTTGATGAGTAGAAAAGAGGACAAAACTCTGATTCTGTCAGGGAAATGGCCATGTTCGATATGCAGAAAAGGATCTAGCATAAATTCTATAAAATGCACACAATGCAGATCCTGGGTACACAAGAGATGTAGTGGGATAGCAGGCAAACTAACAGGTAGGGAGAAATACGTATGCAGTAGATGTACAGGGAAATTAGACAGTAGAAGTCACATTGATAGACATATTTTTCAAATGTAGGCGGGTGCTATAGAAGTCGTGGATAGCTTCTGGTACCTAGGAGATCAGATTAGCATGGAAGGGGGGGGGGGGGGTTCCGAGGCCATAGTATCTAGAATAAGGATGGATTGGAAGAAGTTTAGGGAGCTGTTTCCTCTGCTGACGAAGAAAGGTTTCTCCTTGCGTACGAAAGGCCAGTTATATGATGCATGTGTGAGGAGCACGATGCTGCATGGTAGTGAGACATGGGCAGCAACTGCAGAGGATAGGCTGGAGAGAAATGAGGCAAGCATGCTCCGTTGGATGTGCAATGTCAATGTGCGTGAATGACCCAGCATAAATGTGTTGAGAGAGAAACTGTGTCTGAGAGGGATAGAATGTAGTGTGCGAGAGAGGAGACTGTGGCGTTATGGACATGTGATGTGCATGGAGGATGACTGATGGGTGAAGAAGTGCCACAAAATGCCAGTTGAAGGAAGATGTGGTAGAGGTAGACCACGACAAAAATGGGTGGAGGTGGTGAGAACAGACCTCAGATCGCTGAAGCTCACGGTGGAGATGACGAAGGACTGTGACAAGTGGATAGATGCTGTGCTGAATAAGACCCGTCCCACCCTTGCAAGCAGGGAAAACGGACGTAAAATGATGATGATGATGATGATGATGATGAAGATGATGATGTGGTGTAATATTTTGGGAGTATATAACTGTGATCTCAGCTCTCTACAGCTACTGTATGTTTATTTCCTCAATTTTAGGGCACTCGGCAATGTATAGAAAGCACAAACCAACCGGAAGTTTCTGGTCCAGCTGGCTAAAACTCTGCCAGAAGCACTCAGAATACCGCAGCAAGTGTACGAAGATGAATATAAGGCCTTCAATGAGCAGGACTGAAGCCAACGTTGAGTGCATGAACCATGTGGTCAAAACGAATGTCAGCTGACTGTTCTACTGATCGCAAGTGAGCTGGGCATGAACCATGACAGCATTTGGAAGATTATCACCAACGATCTGTGCAAAGAAGGTGTCAAAGCTGCTGAACAATGACCAGAAGGAGTGGCACATACATATGTATCAGTATCCTGATACATATGTATGTGTCACTTCTTCTGGACATCATTCAGTAGCTTTGACACCAGCATTGAAGATCTTGAAACTATACCAGACTTGCTGGGGAGAGTTATCACTGGATCTCAAGTATGACCCAGAGACCAAGTGTCAGAGCCATCAAGAGGACTATGGCGACAGAGTGGTGGAGAATCGCAGGAGAGTATATTCAGGAGTGCACGGAGACTTGGCAGACAAGGATGAGAAAGTGTGTTAGATTCAAGGAGGATTATTTTGAAGAGGGTAACTTGAAGTGTGTCGTTTGAATATGAAATAATTTTGCGATCCAGTTTTGTTTCTTTTCTGATACACCTCATACAATCAACAAAGCAAAATGTCAGTATCCAAAGGGCTTTAAACAACAAAGAAGGTACACTTCTGGAGACAAAATTAGATAAGGTGAAACTAAACAAGCTGAAACAGAGTTTATAGGGCTTATGTTAGTTTAATAGCCATACTGGATCTCATAGTTATTTATATAACCTAATAAAAGTAAAGCCAAAATATTCCTTCCTTCCTGGTACCATTGGATTGTTGAATGATCTATGTGGACTTCCATGACAAGCGTCATGTATTGTGCTTTTCATGGAATTTTCATGAGAAAATACAAAGATGGTTTCTCCAATTGCCTCCCTTTGGATATTTCTTTATCAGATACCATCTTGTTGATTAGATACAGACAAGTTCACTACACCAGTCTAAGGAGTCAGAATATAAAGAGCTGAAAGAAATAGCAAAAGTATTTTGCCCAATGCTTTAACAATTCTGCAAATCCATTGCTTTTGACTGGTACTGTATTTTATCAACCTTGGAAGCATGAAGAGCAAAGACAGCCTCAGCAAAATCTATACTCAGAGCACAGAGAGATGAAGCAAATACCACAAAACATTTGGTTCAATGCTCTAGCAATTCTGCCAATACCCTAAACCAGATCATTACTTTATTTCATCAATCTCAAAGACATGAAAATCAAAGATTTTGGTAGTATTGGAAGTCAGAATAATTAAGACCTGGAACAAATACCACAAAGCATTTTGTTAAATACCCTTGCAATTCTACAATTCACTACTCTGGATTGGTACTTTATTTTATCAATCTCAGAAGGATGGAACTCAAAGCAGGAAGAGCAAGAACAAACAACACATTTTGACCAATGCTTTAATGATTTTACTGATTCAAGACCATCCACAATATATTAGGTATTCATAAAATCAAGTCATATCTAAATTATATCTTCAGTTCAGAATAATTGAAAATTTTGTATTATTTTCATTTATTATTTATTTTTAATTACTTTCTCTAATTACATTCAAGAATTATTAGTTTGAAATCCTGAAAACCAGATGTTCAATTATTTCAATCTGAAAATTATAAATACAGAATTACTGATTAGATAAACCATTATTTCTAAATTTGGTATCAATGATGCCTTGTTACAGAATTTTATAACTTCAGAGATAATTTGTCTAGCTTAGCAGTTCCCAAATGTGTTCTAAGAGATAAGGTACCCCTTATGGGAGGGTCATGTTGTCCTAATATTGACCACAAACTAGTAAAACACACTCACTGTTTGGGTTGGTTTTTGCTTCAGTATATTTATAAATTAGCTGGTAATCAATGTTTATCAGTTAAAGAAATAAATATAATTTACCAAAGTTTGTCACACATACTAAACCAAACAGTGAGTGTATTCTTTTGGTAATGTTCTGACAAAATAAATATATAATATCTATTTCAACACACAATTTCATATAAAACTTTGCAAAACAAATAAAAATGTTATATATCATCATTGTCATTTTAACGTCTGCTTTCCCTGCTAGCAAGGGTTGGACAGATCTATATAGACCAAGTCTATACTGAAGCAGAGCCACTGACCTCCCAAGTAAACCAGGGATCTGTGTCTTGCTTATGTACGGTCTCACATTCCATAAAGTGCCGAGGAGAGGATGTCATGCCTTTGACACAACTGAGGGTCCTCCCAACCCTTTGTTTGGCAACATTTCTACAGCTGGATCCCCTTTCTATCACCAACTGCACTGGGTGCATTTATCATGTAAATCACCAACACTAAAGACGTTGTCGTACCCTTGACACGACTGGATGGTCCTGCCAACCCTTCAGGTTTATTTATAACATATAAATATGGGTTCTGTGATTAAATCAGTATGTCTTACTGATCATCATCATTTTATGTCTGCTTTCTATGCTGGCATGGGTTGAACAGCTATTTATGATCTGAGGTTAAATTAGTAGGAGTACCACATTTTGTTAATAAATTCCATATTTGGTTGGGTTTTTATTGCTGAATGCACTTCAAAAAACAAACCACTTTACAGAATGTACAAAGTACATTTCAACACAAAATCAGCATTAGAGAAGTCGTCATGAATGCGACAAGATTGATGAGTCCTGTGTACCCTATCTTTTCTGTTCAAATTACCAGTCCCTTTTCAGAGTGTACTGGTTACATTTTATTAGAGTAGCAACATTGAAGAGGTTGTCGACACAGGTAATAGACCTAGGTAAGAGGGGAAATGTAGGTATCCCAAAACTAGTAATAGGCTCAAACCAGATATGAAATGTAGGCCACAAACTAACAGATCCAGCTTGAGCTACTGGATAAAATGGGAAACGCTGGATGATGAGGAAGTTAGGACCAGGTATAAGAGAACTCTCTGGACAAAGTGAGTACACTGGAATGGAATGTAAACTGATCACCTTGGCAGTTTCTATTTCACATGTTAAACGGTGCAGGTAAAAGTGGCTTAGTGTAGCACCAAGTGGTAGAAGAATCTTCTGGTTCAACCAGGTTATAGATGCCATCCAAGCAAAGAAGGAAGCTTTGGAAATAAATATTCTTTCATGCATACGTGGTATAATCAGGCACAAAAAGTCACAGTAGAAACAGCAAAGGCTATAAAGGTTAAGACATGGGCTTAAACTGGAATCTGACTTTTGATCAGCAAATAAATCCTACTGGCAGAACATCTGATGATTTCTTCAATCTTGCTATTAGGAACTCGTCTCAGGTTCTTCTCTCTGAAGAGAGGTGCATCTTCTCTAGGTATAGAGAATGCTTTGTTGATCTCCCAAATTCAGTCGCAGCAACATCTGATATACATGAAGTCCATCTAGGGGTGATGACTAATTTCTTAAAGGCTGAGGTCACAAAAGCAATTAAAGCCCTCAAACGTGCCAAAGCCCCTGGTGACAATAGAATTTGTCCCAAGAAGTTTAAAGCCTCATAAGAAGAAAGTATGTTCTGACTGATTTGTGAGTACTAGGTGACCTAGATTTCTAGCATCTCGGCAATGACAGTCGGGAGTGATGTCTCCAATTTTATTTTGAAAACATCTTGTACATATAAACACAATTTATAAAAATATTCATAAAAGAAACAAATTAATAAAAAAATGTGATAGAAAAGAATTGTAAAAAAGGAAACAAGGAATGTGGACATTTCCCTTTGGAAAGACACTCATGGCATTGCTACAGATGATAGTAAGGCTAAGGTGCTGGAATAGTCAAACACCCTCATTAACAACACTGAATGCTTTGTATTTCATTTCATTTTATATGTTGCAATTGTATCATCCAGGATTAAAACCACATCAGAATGTTGGTCAGTTGTCATTGGCAGAAAAGTAAATTATTATAATTTTAGAAACTAAAATTCCAAGTTTTCTACTTTTTTTGTTTTTGTTTAGAAAAGAAATGGAAATAAATTTTCCAAACTACTTTCACTGAAGTGTTCCATAACTTGCCAACAATGAAAGCCACAACATATCTCTTTCCTCCCCCCTCTCTTTCATGCAAGAAAAAAATAGATTCTTCATTTTACTCAGTACCAACCAAGGACTATTGTATTTACTTGTGTATATGTCACAATTTATCTACTGAATCTACAAAACTTGTCAATTCAAAATATTTCACAATTTCAGCAGGGTATATTGAGAACAAAGCATTAGCATACCAGATACCTTAACTTTGCATATACGATCCAAAAGATATTTTAACGCATTAGTTACCAACCTGGCCAAAACTGGCTCTGGTTCTATGAAATAAAACCACTAATTTTAAAGCTTTCCTATTTAAATTAAAATCTTCCAACATCATTTTATTAAGTTATATTAAGTAACTATCTTAGTAATGAAATAATTAATAATTTTAATAAATCCTTCAAAATTCTTCATTAATTAATTAAAATAGAGTGTATTTCATTAGAAATGCATTCATGAAAGGGTTAAAACAATTTTGGAGGGTATAAAAACGACATCTTATATGACAATAAATGTGGTGTATGGTACATTGTAAATGCTGGATGGAAAATGGAGATGTGAACTGTCTACCAACGCGATCCACCATCATGGTCGATCCACCACCCTTATGGTAACACCATAAGGGTGGTGGATTGGCAGTATCGGTAGAGAGTCGGACGCCATGCTTTTAGAGTTACGGTCCTTGCCATTCTGTGTTCAAATCCCGCCGAGGTTAACTTTGCTTTTTCATCCTTATGGGGTCGATAAAATAAAGTAGCAGTAATACACTGGGTAATTGCTGGTCTTGTGTCAAAAGTAGAAACAATTATTTATGGTAACGCCATGCTTTGCAGCATAGAGTTACGCCCGTTTATGGTCTGAGTTCAAATCCCGCCGAGGTTAAATTTACCTTTCATCCTTACGGGGTCAATAAAATAAAGTACCAGTAATGCATTGGAGTAATTGCTGGCCTTGTGCCAAAAGTAGAATTTAGTAAATCCCTCAAAATTGTGCCAAAAGTAGAATTTAGTAAATCCCTCAAAATTCTTAATTAACTAACTGAAATAGAAATGTGCACATGAAAGCGTTAAATTCATCAAAATCAAAACACGTTTCATTTTATCCCCTGCAGAATACATTCAAGGAAGAGTACTCTAAATAAAACTTAGAAGCAGTTACCTCCCTTGTAAATTTTGATCTGGTGTAACTAATCGAGTATATTTATTATAAAGAATCAACATATTTATTTACGTCTCTTCAAATCTAACATGTTCTATATTTTTCTCCTTCATATAACTTACTTAGATCAAGTTATAATATATAATACTTTGAATGAAATATGCCTATTTAAAAATAATTGGTGCATCACATTTAACAAAAATATATCACTTAAGTTACAGGGCCTTTGAAATTAGTTGAAGGAATTGAGAGATCACAGCTCTGATACTATGCACATGTGGTTAGAATGTCTGAGGAAAGAATCAGTAGACAGATTTTATGGGCAAAACCAACCGGCAGGAGACCCAAGATTAGACCCTGATCAAGATGGTTGAATAACATTCTTGAGCTTGGCAGGCCACACTTGCGAATCTAGCCAGATGAGTTGGAGATGGTTACTTCTGACAAGACCTGCTGCAAGGAATGTTTGAGGACTCTACCTCCACGACCCTCTCAAGAAGAAGAAGAAAAAGAAGAACTAATAATGCAAAGAATATCATTCAGCACTTTAATGATACCACCAGTCCATCACCATAGATTGATACTTTATTTATAAACACTGGGAGGATGAAAATCAAAGTTGACCTAAGCTAGATTTTAACTTAGATCACAATGAGCTGGAATTAGCATATGAATAAATATAAGAAACTCTTATTCGCAAAGTTGGCTTAAAAACCATTGATATTTACATACATTTGAAAAAGAAAGATAAAAGCAAAATTAAGTAAAAGTGGAAGGGGTAAAGTAGAGGAAAGGACTAAGGATAGTTTAACCCAGCCATATCTAGCCAGAGTTAAATGCTTCAACAATTATGCCAATAATTCATTTTATCTAAGACCCTCCTAAATGACATTTTAAACCAGCCATATCTAGCCAGAATTCTCTCACCTCTTTCTGTTCAAATCGGCATAACTGGCCACTCATACTGATGTTAAGGTATTTTTGTTAAAATAAGTAATATCAAAGTCTCATAGATTCGATATTATGCGTGATAATTATATGAGATAAAGCCTTTACAGTGAAAATATAATAGGAAATATAGAGTAATGTGAATGCTAAAGGGTTGAGTTAAATGCTTCAACAATTATGCCAATAATTCATTTTATCTAAGACCCTCCTAAATGACATTTTCAATTGCAGGCTACCAAGTCTACGACATACTTCAACCATTAGTAACCTAGCACCATTATTATATCAAGGACGGTGGATTGGCAGTATCAGTAGAGGGTCGGACACCATGTTTTGAAGCACAGAGTTACCTCCCTTTATGATTTGAGTTCAAATCCCGCCGAGGTTAACTTTGCCTTTCATACTTACAGTGTTGATAAAATAAAGTACCAGTAATGTACTGGGTAATTGCTGGCCTTGTGCCAAAAGTAGAAACAATTATTATATCATAGGCTGCTGGATTGGCAGTATCAGTAGAGCAGCAGACACCATGCTTTGTAGCATAGAGTTATGCCCCTTTACGTTCTGAGTTCAAATCCTGCCGTGGTTAACTTTGCTTTTCATCCTTACGGGGTCGATGAAATAAAGCGCCAATAAGGCACTGGGGTAATTGCTGGCCTTGTGCCAAACGTAGAAACAATTATATCATATCTTGCTTCACAATCTTGAGAGCCATAGAAATGATAGTTTAATTATTGGTTAGCAAACTTGAAAGATCTTCATTTCATTCTCATAACATCTTAAGTCATAAAAACAGAATTATAAGAATTATAAAGTCATCATGTATGACTAGTAATTGTCAGATGGTATTGAAATACGAATATCACCAGATGTCTTTGTGTGTGTATATATAGTAGTTAGAAATGAGTAGAGAAATAATCTTACAAATATTGATAAGGATTATTAACTAAAATTGGAATTTTCATAAATTCTTTTCTTGTAAACTGTACATTTCCCAGAAAATAACTAAAGAAGCAAGTGAAATTATAATAATTGTTTCTACTTTAGGCACAAGGCCAGCAATTTGAAGAAGAGGGGAAAGTCAATTAAATCGACCCCAGTGCATTATTGGTATTTTATTTTATTGACCTCATAAGGATGAAATACAAAGCTAACCTTGGCAAGATTTGAACTCAGAATGTAAAGGGCTCTAACACTATGACGCAAAGCATTGTGTCCGATGCTCTACCGATACTACCAATACTACTAACTACTACTAATTATTATTATTGGTGGATTGGCAGTATCGGTAGAGGGTCGGATGCCATGCTTTGTAGCATAGAGTTACGGCCCTTTATGATCTGAGTTCAAATCCCGTCTAGGTTAACTTTGCCTTTCATCCTTATGAGGTCGATAAAATAAAGTACCAGTCACGCACTGGGGTCAATTTAATCGACTTTCCCCTCCCTTGTGCCTATACTAGAAATCATTATTATTATCATTACTATTATTAGTAGTAGTAGTAGATTTCAACAGAGTGAATTCTGCTAAAGGTACCTAAGTGCTAAGTGAAGTTGTTAAACTGAGTAATGGCTTATGTCTATCAACCAAATAATCTATTGTGGGATTTGAACTCAGAATACAAAAGCTGGAATAAATACCACCACATATCTCACCTAAGGTCTAAGAATTCTACCAATCTCTTGCCCTGGATTGGTACCTTCTACCTTTATAGAACCTCAAAGAATGTAAAGCAAAGATCATATTAGTAAGATTTGAACTTTGAGCATAGACCAATTATTAAAATCCCTGAGATAAACACTACATTTCAACTCATTTACAACAAAGGCAGTTATGCTAATGCTATTTTTCCAATGAATTTGCTTACCCCCTCTTTTTACATGATTTACAAGAGGGGGAAATGATTGTGCTCAAAAACCTTTCTGGGTCCTCCAAGGCTTGTAGGAAGAAGGAAGGAAGTCTTCCCTAAAGCTGACCTGAATGTTTGGCACAGACTAGACTCTGTTAATGGCACCAATGTGCTAGGTGGTGGCTTTGAACTAGGTTCAGAATAAAGTTATCCAGCCAAATACTCTTTAGATTAACAATTTTTCTAAATAAAACTAGACACAAAATATTGTATAGTTATGTAATATATTAAAAGCATATCATCTAAACTTTAAAAAAAACTAATAGTATAAATCTGAGAAAAGGAAACGTTTATAGTTTTTATTTGATGTCTACCATTACTAAGACACAGTTATGTTGCTTCAGGTAATAAAAAATATTTTAGATCGGATTTTTAAAATTATGTTTCTGTCTGTGAAAAACAAAATCTTATGACTATTCATTCAATGTTTTGAGATCACAAAATATTGATATTTTTCCTCTTAATAATTGGGAGCAAGTACAATAAACAAGTTATTAACTGGTAATAGGTAAAATAATACAGAGTGTACTTGGTGCCTTTCATGAGGATATCAGCACAATCCCTTTATAAATGTCACCCTAACAAAAAATAGAACCATTGTAAGGCTTGTAGATAAGAAACTAAATATTTTAAGTATACATGCTACATTATTAATGAAGGTATATATAAACCCATATATAAGACATTTTATATGGGTTCAATCTCTACCATGCTATACTAGATCTACTATTGCATTAGTAGTTGATTTAGGATAACTAGTAGAGAGTAAATCTGCCAATGATACAAGTAAACTATTTTATAAATTAACAAACGATACAAGTAAACTATTTTATAAATTAACAAACGATTATGTATCCTCTATTGGATGCTGAACATTCTATTCATAAAATTAATGTATAAGTGGCTAAGTATTCCTCAGACTCTGACATTTCTAACATAATTCTCAGGTAGAATCAGTGTCATTCAATATTTGACAAGGCTGAACCTTTGAATGTAACAGGCTTCCACAATGTTTTTGTCTACCAAGTCTACCCAGTTTCCCTTAGAGGCTTGGATCAATCAGGGACATGATAAAAGACACTTGCCAAAATGACGACACTGTGGGATCAAACCCAGAACGTCATGATTGTTGCAAGCAAACTTCTAAAACATTCAACATGCCCATGACTTTATAATCTTTATAATTAAATTAGCAAACTCAAATAAAACTTCTCATCCTCCTCCTTCAAATGATCTAGCTGGATCCCCAAGCTAGACCAGCCAAGCTCATGGATGTTATCCAACCATCTTGCTCAGGTTCAATATATTTGTGAAATGAGATGGCATGACTATATTTATACAGGGAGGGACTCCTCTAAGGGTCAATTTATGTTTTCTAGTATTTTCCATGGCCAGGTAATGAATGGGCTGGCTACAAATCTGCTAGATTCATGAGGCCCGTATTGTACTATCTTTTAATGTACTATCTTTTAATGTTTCAGAAAAGGAGGTATAAGCAATTGTGTCAATTTTGGCAGAGCTTTAAGATCAATTCTTATCTAAAGCTCTGTCCTTAAGATTATTTTTAAAATTTTGTCTAAAGATTAAATCTACTTAGTTTGCAATTAGAATTCTTAATTACTAGTTAATATAATTGTATTGTATTGAATTTGTAACACCAAATACAAACAAGATGCATGGAATAATGGAATTTGGTAACATACATTTACAACCATAGTGTCCCAATCAACCTATATTTGAAATTACACAGTACATACTTATGGATAGTTACTAAGGAAAAGGTGAGAAGCATGAGACTACATGGAAAGGTGGTACACATATTTATGTGAACTGATGGAGACCAGCAGAAGTCATATTAATAGGTATAAAGGACTACATTTTTATTCTAGTCATCATTGATCTGATTCACAATCCACAGATATTTGCTTCATAATAATTGTTACTACTTTTAACCAGTGCATTACTGGTACTTTATTTTTTCGACCCTGTAAGGATGAAAGGCAAAGTTAACCTCGGCGGGATTTTAACTCAGAATGGCAAGGGCCGTAACTCTATGCGTCAAAGCATGGCATCCGACCCTCTACCGATGTTGCCAATCCACTGCCTATTTGCTCCATAATAATTGTTTCTACATTTGGCACAAGGCTAGCAATTACCCAGTGCATTACTGGTACTTTATTTGCTCCATAATAATGTATGTGATTAGTACTCATTGTACTGTGGTGGATGAACAAATTGTGACAACATAGGATAGATAGTACTCCTTTGGTCCTGTTAGTATCACGATAAAGTGTTCCCAGTACACCCCGTAAGGTGGTTGGTATTTGGAAGGACACCCAGCTGTAGAAACCATGCCAAATATGGAACCTAATACCAAAACATGGTTCACTGAAAATGTCTAGTCTCAAAACGTGACAACCTATCCAACCCATGCATGCATGGAAAATGGACATAAATAATGATCTTAAAACAATGTAACTGTAATTTAGAGAAGTCTATTTGATCAACTGAAAATAAAGTTAATCAAGTAAAAACACTTAGAATGTTCTTAACACAGACAAAATAGTGAATTATTTTTTTAACTTTAGTTATAGAGTAATGTGTGCAATGAAGGATTGGTTTAGTTTGGAACAATATGCACTGTATATGTCGCTTCTCTCCTTCAGTGAATGCAGAAAACCTAATTTCACTATCATTTATTAGAAAGAAACCATTGTTGAAATTAAATTTCTTTCAAATTTCCAAACCTTTTCAATCAAAGGATTGTTATCTTCACTAATTACAATTTTGGAACAATAGTAATTTGCCTAAATTACACTTAAGATTTGTGTATGGTATGAATTAGGTATTAGTTCTTTTTTTTATGCACATGCACATGTATATGTAAGCAAGCATGTATATAAATGCATACAAGCACATATACACTGATATATGGTGGCAGTATTGTTATGATGTGATCATCATACATAGCTCACACCAATATAGGTTTAATCACCCTGCTATCAGATTGTATTTCATAATATCATAGATGGTGGGATTGTTGTTATGATGTCATGGTCATACATACCTCACACCAATGTAGGTTCAACCATCCTTCTATCAGGTTGTATTTCGTTAGAAGTTTCTTCAGTTTCTTTTTAATGAAGGGGGGCCCCAATTCTATCATTATGTTACAGTGCTAGGCAGCTAACTACATTGCTTCATGACAGAATAATTAGAGGGCCAGGCAAAATTATTTTATGTTCTGTGTTCAAATCCTGCTATTGTCAATAAAGCCTTACATCCATCTGGAGTTGAAATAATCATATACTGTGTCTGAATAATGAACCATTATGATATGCATGAATGACAAGGCACAGCCCTTATTTTACTTTTAGCTGGATAGCAGTAAAAAGTACATCCACCTATGAGCCAGGGAAATAAACACTATGTGGCTACTTAACCTTATATAAATAGCAGCCAAATGAACAGCCCGCCATCATTTAAAAAAAGCAGATTGGATAATATAGATCTAAGTACATAATATGTAAAGAAAACACAAAGTTGGAAGGGTCACATCTGGAATGCCCTTAATAATAGATTTGCTTGATCAGGCACATCTTGAGCTAAACAACAATAACATTCATCTATAAAACAATGTTCTAGTGATATTCAAAGTCACTATTTTCACCTCAATGTAAATTAGCAAAATTTTACGCATTCATATACACACTGGATGCTGATCATCAACATCTATGTTCGCTTTTGTAGGAAATTGTATGAGAATTAACAAAATTATTTCTTTATGTCTAAAACTTTTGTGCAATTGGCTTCATAGTCAACTGCACCCAAGAATGAATCGAATACAAAAAAATCAAATCATAGTTCACATAGTTCAGATATTTAAACACTGTTGAGTAGTTTTAAAGTTAATGGATTTAAGTCATTTTCATGAGGAATCAACAGGTGACAGTACTTTGAAATAATCAGCACAAATATTTTTCTGTGGATAAGTTGAGAAAAGCACTTATATTACTTGTTTAGCATCGGAGTGGGAAAACAGATGATGTGAGATTCATCTATGATAGAGAGATCACAAACTTAGATCTGTCCCTAAATGCTGGTCCTTTGTCTATTATTATTAGCCATATGATACTTGATTGCCATATTTTAAAATTAATCCAGTTCTCTTTATATGCCATCATACCATGTAAAGGTAAAGCAATAACATGAAATACAAAACTAAAACTATAGAAAATGTAAAAGAAAAGAAAAGTGTTGTTACAAAATCATTAGGACCCTCACTGCAAGCTTTAAGAACCACAATAAATCAAGCTAACAAAATAAAATCGTTCATGCAAAATTCAAGTGAATGCAATTCATCTAAATGAACTCACACACATATATGTACACAGACATACCCTCCCCCCACACAGAGTAAATGTTGAATATTTAGGTAGATGATATATCACAGTTTCCCTTGGCACTCTTTCAAGCTATTATCCAGTAAAAAGCATTCGATTTATTTAATCAGTTGAAACAAGAAGCTGAACAATCTATTCAATGGTTTATTGCTTTCTTTGGATGATTTTAAAAGTTCAAGAAACTATCTGATCTCCATAACATTTGGATAACAGAGAAATCAGCTAGTGCTGACATTCTGACTACATCAGCACAGTTGAAGGAAAAGCAGTAAATAACCACCAAAACTAGTTTTGAATATAGATAGATGGATGTGGACTATCTTGCATATGTTTACCTGCTAAAACTTTTATCTCAAAGGAGAAGGAAAATGGCAGCAAACATTATTTCTTTGTTTTTTACTTAAATTTATTTATGTATTATTTATTTCCATAATAAACTAATATTTTAAGCTTTTATTTACATAAATTTTTAAAGGATTAACAATTCTTTTTCTTCTTTTTATTTTCCCCTTTTTTTCTTCCATTTTTGTTCCCCTTGATAGTGTTTTGTGCTCAGTAATTCTTTATATAATGTCTGGTTTTCATGACATTGTGAGATTTTGTATATTGAATATGTTTGTTTTTCATTTCAATTATTTTACATTGGACAATAAACGAACCAACATTCCCCTCTGTTTTTCATTAAATTAATTTAATCTTCCATGCTATATCTTCTTTCATCACCTCTCCATTTTCCATCAAATCTATTTAATCATTCATGCTATATATTTTTACATACACTCCACTTTCATTAAATCTATTTAATTCTTCATGTTATATTTTCTTTCATTTGCAGAAAGAAAGTAATCAGAGACAGAAAAAAGTCTTCTCACTTAAAAAAAAAGAGAAAACATGAACATTCAATTATAAGCCATAAGGGCTACTGGAGTTTCCCTCTAATAAATTTTTACCTTCCTCTGATCAAAGTAAAGAATTAGAACATATTACTTTTGATATTTTGTATTTGTGTATATAAAGAAAAGCATGTATTTACATACATTTATGTATTCTTTTTATTCTTTTTCTAGTTTCACTCATTAGACTGCGGCCATGCTGGAGCACTTTCTTGATTGAATCTATTATGATAACTCCAGTATATATTTTTCAGGTCTGGTGCATATTTTATTGATCACATTTTCATCAACTGCTAAGGTATGGGCTATAAATGCCCCAATTAGATTTGTTTAATTCCAGGTCTAGTTGTAAAAGATATTATATATATTTTCTATTTGGGAGAGAAAATGTTGTCAGCTGCTATTTGGCATAATGGTTAATGTACTTAGTCAGAATTCATTGTAGTGGGTGCTGGCCATTTATTTTCTGTTGCTAAGCATATTGTACCTGATTTTCTAATGCTGTTATGACTGTAGAGACCATGTGCTTGAATTTCAACATTTTCAATTTTATTTTAGTTGTTCATTTTTACAGTTTAGTCAGAGAAGGAATAACCTAGACTGTGACCCTTTTCGAGGTCAGCAAAACTGGTGGGAGGAAGAAGATCTCATCAAAGGGAAGAGCTGGCCTGAATACTTGCTATAGAGTTGTAGAATGAACTCAACAAATCTTAGAAAATTGGGATTGGCCAATCCATTAACACATTCTCTTTTAACTATATGTAAAGAGTTAATACATTATTGTAGGATGCATTTAACCTGTCACATTGCACATCAAATATTGGGTACATCTTATGAATATATTAAGAGTATCCCAGAAGCTTTTGATCACGTGACAGCAGGTTATAAAAACAAAATCTTAAGACATCAAAGTGATCTAAAATTCCTTCTCTGATCTACACAAATTAGAATTATATCTCTACAAACCTTTCCTTCCAATAATAATTCTTGTATAATGGGTTATTTCAGCACATTAATAGTGTGTGTTATTTGATATAAAGGAATCAAGCTTTCACAAAGGCATTTATCATTTCACATAGCATTCATTAATATTTACAACAAAACAATTACTTTATCTTATTGGAATTAATGTTGGAATTTTTGTCTTTGATTTTTCCTACATAGTAATTTTATGTCAAACTTATGTAAAGTAAATAGAAAAGAGATTCTTATTTGTATACAGTTTTCTTGCTGCTAATTTAATATACAGTATCTTTAAGCACTTTTGATTTATCTGACTAGCACAAATTATATTATGACATCCAGCATAGTTACGTCCCTTTACGATCTGAGTTCAAATCCCGCCGAGGTTGACTTTGCCTTTCATCCTTACGGGGTCGATAAAATAAAGTACCAGTAATGCACTGGGTAATTACTGGCCTTGTGCCAAAAGTAGAAACAATTATATTATGACATTGGCAGTATCGGTAGAGGATCGGAGGCCATGCTTTTCAGCATAGAGTTACATCCCTTTACGCTCTGAGTTCAAATTCCGCCGAGGTTAACTTTACCTTTCATTCTTACAGGGTCGATAAATAAAGTACCAGTTATTCACTGAGATAATTGCTGGTCTTGTGCCAAAAGTAGAAACAATTATATTTTGACAGGTAATAAAAGTAAAAAAAAAAAATGTTTAAAGTAGAAACATTATATTAAAACAGGATAAATTGGCAGTATTGGTAGAGCATTAGACACCATGCTTTGCAGCATAGAGTTATGGTCCTTTACGTTCTGAGTTCAAATCCTGTCGAGGTTAACTTTTTCTTTCATCCTTACGGGTCGATATAATAAAGCACCAGTATTGCACTGGGATAATTGCTGGCCTTGTGTAAAAAATTAGAAACAATTATATTATGACAGAGTTGATTCTGCTAAAGGCAATCAAGGTTAAGGCAGTAGTGCTAAAACAAGGAACAAATTAAGTTTACCACCCAAGTAAACCACAGTAGGATGTGAACTCAGAATGCAAAGAGCCGGATCAAATACTTCAAACCATCGTGTTGAATGCTTTAACAATTGCCCTAAACTGGAATTTTAGTCTATTGTCCCCAGAATGATGGAAACCATATAGCCCATAAAAAGATTTCTAGTCAGAGCGGAGAGCTGGAACAAATACCACAAGGCATTTTGTCCTAAATTCTATCAATTCTGCTGATTTGCTACCTAAGAGAAACTAGTGAAACCAGTTTAAATAAATAATTAAAAATAAATGGAGAACATACTGGAGGTTATTTTGATCTACACTCTAACTGTTGATTTGCTGCTTATGAATCTGTAAGAAGTTTAAAAAATTAAATCATTTGTTGTCATATTTTTAGCTAGCTGCAGTACCCAGTAATACCCAAGAAAGGTGGCGTTATTCGCAGTTCCCAGGGTGCGCCTGAAAAATGCTAGCAACCTGGGTGCCCGTGCTGGATTTTCAATAGCAACCTTTGCTAGGTGTGTTTATGGCAGATCAATTTTTTGTGTGGAACTATTAATAGCTGTTTAAGACATAAATCCTTCTTCCATCCAGCTTTCTTCATTCAGAGTGAATAAGCCGGGGAAGTTTGAGCTCAAAGAGTATCGAACTTATTCAACAAACTTATGTATAAGAATAGTAAACTTACTGCTTTAGCACTCAAGAACAAACACAGAACAACTGAGGAAGTCATCGCAATTATTGGAGAAATTATAACTGAGTGACCATATTCAGGTACTGTTCAAACACCCTGTATATCACCGTTTGTAAAGCCCTTCGAATGACTGAAGCAATTCAATAAAACTATCCTGTTCCCCCCCCATAGTAGACATAACCCGAGAAAACACACCATAATAAGTCGGATAAACAATCAGAAGTGTTGGCTCTAAAGAGGGCCTTGTAACATTTACTATTGCAAAGTGTCAATAATTGTTTCTACGTTAGGCACAAGGGCAGCAATTACCCAGTGCATTACTGGTACTTTATTTTATTGAACCCGTAAGGATGAAAGGCAAAGTTAACCACGGCGGGATTTGAACTCAGAATAGCAAGGGCCGTAACTCTATACGTCAAAGCATGGCGTCCGACCCTCTACCAATACTGCCAATCCACAATTTACATCTTCTTAATTCGTGTGAATCTTCCCACGATCCAACACCTTGAAATATCGACAAAATAAACTGTACTCTCAAAGATGATATGTTACAATTAACATGCTGGGAGTACAAATATTCGTCAACATACAATTTGGGTTTTATTCTTCTGACTAATCTCATGGTAAGCCAACTTCCACGTCATTGATCATCACACTTTTTTGTAACTTATCACCGATTCCTGCAGTTGACCTTAATGTGACCTAAGCATGTGTACATATTCAGAATCCATATCAGTGGATGTAATATATCTATACACAGACAGTTCAGTCGTCAACCGAAATTAAATTGTTGTCTTTAACATACAGTAGTAGTATCTGCTCTTCCCCCTCTCTCACTGAAACGTCTTCTCTTTCCTCCTCCATTGTAAAGATTTCCTCAGGGGTTCCATTATTGATTTTCATTGAAATCCAATTAGCCAGTCCTTTTTCTGAATATTAGCTTAACATGTGTGTAAAGTTTCATCATGATTGAATCACTGGTGTAGGCGCCAACAGGTTATACACAGATTACACAGATACAGACAGAAATTGCCATTTATATAGTAGATGAAAGATGCTCCCTATAATTTTCAAATAATTTTGAAAATAATAAAAAATTTGGATGATTCATTAATATAACTTTCTCATTATTAAGCTAGTGTTTGGAACATAACTTAACAAAAGTTCTTACATAAAATTATGATGGGAGATTTTTAAATAATTATAAACACTTTGAAATAGCCAGTTTTGTATCATTGAAACGGGAGCAGTTTCAGGCAATTTGGTATCAAAAGGGTTAAGAAATGTTGGTAAAACTAGTTGGAATAGACAGCTTAAAAAATAATAAAAAAAAGTTGGTTAAAGAAAGTTCAAACATTTGGCGTCATTCATTTGCGGGTTACATTTTGCAGGAAAGTCAATAAACAGAACCGTCTAGCTCTAAAGGACCAATCAATTATTACTAGATAGTGAAACAAATATTTTCCTCAATCTATTCTATAAATGTATTGATAAGTTTCCCTTAGAGAATAATCCTGCTATAAACACAGATATTGGGATTTTCCTATGGGCAACAAACAACTGTTGTTCTTTTTCTCTATTGATTTATCTCTGATGAAGTTTAAAGTATGTTCTATTATTGATTTCTTTTTCTTCCTTACATTATAATGAATATAGATAATGCACTCAGTCTTCTTTCATTAATTAGAATCTTCTACATGAACATATGGATTCTTTTATACTGCATAAACTATTCACATGCACTGAACAGTTATAATGGTACCATGGCCTACTGAAATGCCTTTAATGTATGTTTATTTTTGGTATATTTCAAGTTTATTGTTTTCCTTGTTATATAGTTAGGCCAGGAACAATTGACATGGGCCTACTTCAAGTTATTTTTTCCTTTTATTTTGTTTTGTTATTTGTAAGTATTAACTGTGTGTATCTGGTTTAGAATAGGTGTATCATATCCTTGCATATCTGATGCCAGGAAAAGCATCTGACTGTAAAACACTGCCTCAAAAAGATCCCATATAATGAGGTTCTGAAAGGATAGCCCTTTTCTGTAACAGGGAAAATAGACTTGTATTTGTTAGTATATCATATGTACATCAGACCTAATTTGCTGCCTCAGGCACAAACTCTGTGCAGGAATTTATTATAAAAATGAAGGAATTAAAGCTACAATCTATAAGCTGAATTTCCCTTGAACTCCTCTGTTGCAATCATCACTTACATTCCTGGATTAGAATATTAGGGTACCAAAAATAGTATGACAGGTGCTTAAATCAAAACAAACTAAAATTTTAGTTAATTATTGAACATTCAGAATAAAGTATGTATACTAAGTCATATACTATAACAAAAAAGATAACTAGTTTTCATTCGCAATGATGCTCCAGGAGAAAAAGTAAGACTTTCCTGTTAAACTTACTGCTGTCTTATATTTGCAAAACAATTGGAATCGCTCTCACTACAGATTCCTCTGGTATCACAATGACACTTCTAAAGCTCAGCTACACAGCTGCTTCCCATTTGTAGTTCCCCATTCTGGTAACATCAATTTGAATGTGTCATGTCTTCTCACCTAATGATGCAACCAGATATCTTTTATATGATCCTCTGCTGTTGGTATGAGATGAATCTCCATTTTGTCACTGAGATCATCTTGAAACTTTAAATCACACACTTCAGGATGTCATGGACAATGAGTAACTCCTTGGAGAAAAATTGTTGGTTCTTGGTGGAGATTTTTGACAAATTCTTCCTGTAGTTCACAAAGCACTCAATCTTGGCTAATTAATGCATTTGTGTTCTTTGACTTCAAGCATTTGTGAAGCAGAGTGGTTTCCTCTTAAATTTTCCTTGTTTTTTTCTCATTTCACTTTTCATTTTCTTCTTGGTTGACTTTTCTTGATTTAACACACAGATAG
>OZ024742.1:297524511-297687011 GCA_964016885.1 Eledone cirrhosa | reverse complement strand
ATTTTAAACCCACCATCGTTGATTTCATTGATGACACACCGATTAGTTTTACGGTAATCCTTAGTTACAGCATTATGTAGTAGTTGATGGTAAGTACTTCGCTCCACTTGATATAGGTTGCCAGTTTTGTCGGGATGGACGTGCACGGCGTTAGAATCTTTAATAGAACGAATTCTATTCTTCAGGTCTTGCTGGAAGGAATTGCTCCTATTCCGAAATTTGATACTCCGAATGAGTTCCAAGACATCATTTTCGAAGGGTAGCAATGCTGGGTTCCACGGAGGGTTATTATAGGTTTTAAATCCAAATTTATATTATGTATATTATGCATATATATATATTATGTATATATATATATATATATGTATATATATATATATATATATATATATATATATATATATATATATATATATATATATATATATATATGTATGTATATATATATATATATATATATATATATATATATATATATATATATATATATATATATATATATGCAAGCGTGGAAGATGGACGTTAAACGATGATGATGATATATATATATATATAAATATATATATATATATATATATATACATAATATACATAATATACATATATATATATATATATATATATATATACATATATATATATATATATATTTATATATATATATATATATATATATATATAGAGAGAGAGAGAGAGAGAGAGAGAGAATTAGTGTATCTACCAACATATGTATACAGATGTATACTCATGCTAGCAAATATATATGTTATGTCTTAGTACCTTTGTGGTTCTATGCAGGGGGATGCATATATATTTTAGTAAGTTAGTTAATTTTTAATTTTTAAAATTTTCTTATTTTACGTCTTTCATATAATTGTTCTGCATCCCAATGCCACAAAGGTACTAAGACATAACATATATATATGTTGATAGATATACTAATTCTCTATATTTATCTCCAAATTATTTGTTGAGTAAAACTTGCCAAAATTTACTGCTGTGATTCATGGTAGATGTAGGCTATTGTCATAATACCACCCCACTCCTCACTGATTAACCTCAGTGTCACGTGATTGATCCTTTAGAATCTGCCACTGACCAGAGAAGCAGTGAATTTTTTCAGTGCTTTGGAATTTAGTCCCCGCTAGCTTTGTTCCATCCACTGAATTATTATTTTTATATGGGTTCATAGTGTCCGCGCATTGCCTGGAAACTTAGCTGAGAATAGACTCCCTGATGACGTAAGGAATTCTCTATAGTTATCTTACAGAAACTAATTAGTTGGAGTGAAAATTTTAGTAAGTAAGTTAATTTTTAATTTTAAAAATTGTCTTATTTTACGTCTTTTATATATATATATATATATATATATATATATATATATAAATTGAAATAAAATGAAAACGAAATTTCATTTCTCACTCTTAGTATGGCACTTACTTAAATGTAAGTATGCATGTATACGTACATACATATATGTATACAGACGTACAGTAGCATGCATATATATATATATATATATATATATATATATATATATATATATATATATATATATATGCATACAGGTACACATACATATATGCACGTATCAGTTTAGCGGACGCTTATTATAACGCCGCTTTGTTCGTTTGTAAACAAACTGAACAACCTGAATTTATGCCATACGGTGTTAAGGCAACCACGTCACCTTTTTGTTCAACACTGACACAGGAACGATGTACTAGTTTCAAGCTTGTTAGCTATCATCAGCACCGTTTACCCATCTGCCAGATAGTTGAACGTTCGAAAGTATATACTTTCCTTATGAAAATTAACGGCTGAGCAGCCTAATTTGCATATTGAGTGAGTTAAATCGGTCAGGCATACCGAAAACGATAAATTGAAACAAAATGAAAACGAAATTTCATTTCTCACTCTTAGTATGGCACTTACTTAAATGTAAGTATGCATGTATACGTACATACATATATGTATACAGACGTACAGTAGCATGCATATATATATATATATATATATATATATATATATATATATATATATATATATGCATGCTACTGTACGTCTGTATACATATATGTATGTACGTATACATGCATACTTACATTTATATATATATATATATATATATATATATATATATGTGTGTATATTATGTATATTATGTATATATATATATCATCATCATCGTTTAATGTCCATCTTCCACGCTTGCATATATATATATATATATATATATATATATATATATATATATATATATATATATATATATATATATATATATATATATATATATATATATATATATGTATATATATATATATATGACCACAAATACGTGTATAACATAAGTTGAAAAATATATTATATATATATATATATATATAATATATTTTTCAACTTATGTTATATACGTGTTTGTGGTCACACATACACTATTATGCTTGCCCTCATATATGTACTTACGCACACATGTTCACTATACACATGCATTTGTACATACACACATATGTACATTTGTGAGTGAATATGTACTCATTTATACACATACTCTATCTATATTTCCATATTTTTATATATCTCTTGCTTTATTTTTTTTTTTGCCCGTTAAACTCTTGCCTTTCTTGAGGAGATTTTTCATATATTTCACTATGTTTTAAATTGCCTTGGTCGATGAACGAATGAGGACATTTTTCGTATTAGTCTTATTCGGGAAACCTCTGGTAATGAGGTAATTATATTGTATTTATTATACATTAAATTTAGCTCTGGTAATTACATAGAGCACTCTTCAGTCCTATGACTTTTTCAATTTTCAACGGAAACTTCAATACTTATATATATTTACATACATGGAGGCACATGGCTTAGTGGTTAGAGCATTGGCCTTGCAATCGAAAGGTTGTGAGTTCAATTCTCAGACTGGGTGATGTGTTGTTTCCTTGAGCAAGACACTTTATTTCACATTGCTCCAGTTTACTCAGCTGTAGAAATGAGATTATAGGGACTGGGGTCACTATCATTCCACTGCAAAGTGGTCGTGGAGGTGCCACATCAAAAAAGCACCCAGCACTCACTGTAAATGAGGTTGGTGTTAGGAAGGGCATCCAGCTGTAGAAATCAAGCCAGAATCAGTTCCCATCCCACCCTTGCAAGCAGGGAAAAAGTGGACATAAAATGGAATGATATATATCATCATCATTTCAAAAACAGGATGGCGTAGGACAGAACAAAGGAGAGGCACAAAAACAAAGAAAAGAATCCCCAGTGACTGAAGAGGTCACAGAATGTGTGACGAAAGAACTTTGACAATATATAAACAATCATCTGGTTGTGGAACCAACCAACCAGAAATTTATAAATTTATTATAATAAATTAAAGTGAAAGCAACTGGTGCATGTGTTTCTTATTGGCAACATGACCCTCCCAAAGTATAACAATATATATATATATATACATGAGGTTTATCCCAAAAGTAATGGTACTGATTATTCCAGGTACGACATGGTAAAGCAGTACCTTATTGATGTATATAGGCAAGTTGGTTATGACCTTGCCTGCACAAAAATACTTATTTCAATATGATTGATTGAGTCTGTCCTACATTATAGTGGTTTATGTACAGACAAGTTTATAATCACTTTTACGCTTGGAATGCATGAAAATATGGTACATGATCAAATTTTATGTGAAACTCAACAAATCTGCAACTAAATCATTTAACTCTTTAACACAAACCTATGAAGAAGCAATTCAATTAAGAAGTAAGGTTTTTAAGTGGCATAAAACTTTCAAAGAAGGCCAAGAAATTGTTGAAGACAAACCTCATTATGGAAGGCCTATCTTGTTAACAAAATGTGGAAGTGGTGCCAACAATGATGGCGAAAGATCACCTAATAAGTGCTAGGATGATTGCAGAAGAAATGGGCTTGGATAAAAATGCAGTTCACAGAATTTTATCAGACCATTTGCTCATACAAAAATGTATGCAAAACTAGTCTGTAGAGCAAAAAGTGTATCACATTTTAGTCATAGGTCTGCTTGCACATGGTTGTTGAACCAACAAGACACTGAAATGTTTCTAGACAAGACTAACAGTTAAATAATAGATATATGAATATATAGGGGACAATTGGCAGTGGTTAAGACACTTGTTTCACAATCATGAGATCCTGGTTTCAATCCCAGTTTAGCATCTCTTGTACAAGTGTCTTTACCATAGCCAAAATGGATAGAAAGAAAATGTGTAGAGGCTTGTCAGATGAATTGTACCCATAATTCAATGGTCCAACCTTATCACACATTTCATCCTCATGTGTCAGCTTCAGAAATGCCTTAAAATTGCACATGTCTGTGGACTACTTGTCCACTTGCACGATAATTTAATGAGCTCAGTTGATCTAACATCAAATAGCTGAATGCTCATCATGGAAAACGATGGAAGAGCTATTTCCACAAACATGCATGTAAAATTTCTGTGAACTATCTTTATAATAAATAATATAAAATGAAATTTCTTTATAGAAACTAGGAAAAAAAGTTTTACACTCATGTCAAGCAATATCTCACCTACTTCTAAAGAATAAAATATATATTTGCATTCTTCCTTTCATTTGGTTTTGTCTACAGCTCTAATTAAGTATATTTGACATGACAGCTATAAGTCTTCTAGTTCTTCCCTTTTCATTGACTAGCAGGATTCTGATGTGTCATCTGTAATGGTATTGACAATCTATCCAATTGTAACTGTTTCCTTTCCATTGTCCACACACCTTTTATCTCAGTATACACAGCTTTAAAGTTAGTAGCTTCTGAAGAGCTATCATGATATATCAGTAATTTATGGCACCATATTATACTTCTAACAGGAACAAGCCAGCCAATATTTTATTTTGTTGCCAGGGAATAAAACCAGCTAAGTTGTCTGTGAAAGCTTGCTTCAAGACAATACTCATGGCACTTTTGATAGAAAATTAGAACATACAGCTTTTTCCTTTTCTTTCTCATTTTTAGTCATACAAAAATTTATTTATTTTACACTATCATACATATGCAAAGAAGATACTCACAGACTTGTCAATATATATGTGTGTGTGTGTGTATGTGTGTGTGTGTGTGTGTGTGTGTGTGTGTGTGTGTGTGTGTGTGTGTGTGTGTGTGTGTGTGTGTAATATATATATACATATGATCAAATGTATGCTAACCATGATCATCCCATTTGTTAGACATTGTACTTAGGACTACATTATGAAATGTATTCTTTTTTAAAGATGGTATTGTGTAATTCAAAACAGATTTTGCTCTTATATCAAGCAGATTGAACAACCACATATATCCTCACCTCATTGGTTTTAGATGGAGTGGTAGTATGAAATTATCATGTTAAGAAGAAAATCATAATAAAAGCAGCAGAATAGACAGAGAAAGGACACAGACTAGCAGAATGCTGCATGTTGTCAGTTGTCAATGTTTGAAGGTTTGTGGTAGAGGTGAACAGAATTTCTTTAATATGTGTTTCTCAAAGTGACTGCCACAAGATAATGTGTCTGTTAATAAATTTAATAAATATCATATATATGTTATAATACATATCGTCCTTTTATTTGTGCTGTTTGTTTTATCACACACACATAACAGCAGAAAGATTTATTTTTCTATTGCAAGATTCAGCATTTTAAAATGGTACTCTCAATTAAATCGTACAAAACCATTTTGCTGGTTTGAGAGCTGATGAGGGTGAAGATGTGTATATAAACTTGTCTTATATATCGCCTGTCTTTATTTCCTTCTTCCAGTCACTTCTGTGTACCAGTGCACTTCTCCTTGTCCTCCTCTTTTAATATTTCCTATATTTCATCTACCTGTCACTCACCTTGTGGATTGTCTCTCTCTGTTGACCACTGGCCACTGGTCTCAGAAATTTTCGCCCATCGCTGTCTATGACATCATTTAATTGTTTTAAATGTTGTTCTAATGATGAGTTTTGTCATTTCTATAAGTATTCAAATATACTCTCGCTTCATCTTGATCAGAGATCGAACAGTGTTTTACATACATATATTGTTTTTGAATGAATAAATTCACTATTCTAAACCAGTTTTGTTTCATTTAATGTATTATTAAATGGTGGGGATTGTCTGCAACATTTAGATATGAGAACTACTGCTTTAAGGGAAGAAGAAAATTTACAAAATTTCTGGAGATCTAGGGTGAATAAAAAAATGAGTAATGTCATAGTTCCATAAATGGTTGTTAATGTTGTTGATCTATCCTGCCAGGTAGAGTGTACCTAGGTTCATATTATCCAATCTGCTCTTTTCTAAAATGCTAGAGTGTGATTTGAAGGATATTTGGTTGCTATTTCTAGCATTATTGTGTTCAAAAGAAAACATGTTTTATACAAGTACTGCAACTCTAAAATTAAAAATGGTGAGAGACTAGAGGCTAAAGTGCTAGGCAATTGAATGGAGATGATATAGGATTTGTGAGGACTCTCCAGTCTGGTTTAGTATGTGGCAATCTTTCTAGTGCTGATGTTAGGAAGGGAATCCAGCCATAGAAATCCTGCTGAATACGGAACATAGCAAGAAAGATGGGTTTCTCCAATCTGTCTGGTCTCAGACCATGACAATCTATGCAACCTATGCCAGCTAGGAATGCAGATATACAATAACGATGATGACGATGATGATTATATATAAAAGGGGCTCCCTTAGAATTTACATATCTCAAATTCACTCCAAAGATATTGGTTGACCTAAGGGTATAGACGACACTTGCAAAACCTCATGGTTACAAAGTGAACATCTTAACCACAGAGCCATACTATTAATACTTATTATTCTGATAGGTTGATGATGACATATGAGATTCATCTGAAAATGATGACGATATCGTGACAGAGATTTTTCAACTATTGAAAAGGTAGTTTTGCTTATCTATCTTTCTATGAAGGCAGAAAATAAAATTTTGAACAAGCGCCATGAGAATTATTTTCAAAATATATATAGATAAATAAAATCCATTGTGTATAATAGAAAATATGACTACTAGTAAGTGAAGTTGGCACACACCCATAATGTTTTTGGAGTCTGTTATTAACAAAAAAAATAAATACCAAGATAGCAATCATTTATTGTTAAGTAAACAGTCAAATATCCTGCTAGCTGTCAAACTGTGCTACATATAGCACAGCATTAAATACAAACAAGAAAAGTTAAATTACAGTATTATAGGTCCAAATTTCCCATTGCTGACAACTTTACTCTGGAATAAGAATTGCCCAATTTACAGAATTCAAACTCTGACAGAAACCCACTTGAAAACTATTATATTTGTTTCACATAAACGAAACCGATCTTTTGGAATAAAGAAAATGTAATTATAATCTTTATTCAGGGATAAGAATATAATGAAGCAATTTTATGTTAAGTTAAAGTTGTCAGAAAATATTTTACACATTTTTATATAGTTTAATCATCATCTTCATCAGCAACATTTTACATCTGCTTTCCATGTTAGCATGAGTTGGATGGGTTTTATTGTCTGAGGTAGTTTTTATCAGAAGTTACAACACTTTTACATAAAGCAAAGGATCATATCTCACTCCATCATAGAAATTTTTGGCATGGTTTCTGGAGCTGGATGTCTTTTGTAATGCCAACCACTTTACAGGGTGTACTGGTTGCATTTTATTATGGCACCAACACTAGAAACATTTTCAGGTCTTCAACATGATTAAAGAGCACTCTCTAATTTACATTGTCTACCACTTTACAGAATGTACAAGGTGCATTTTATTATGAAATAAGTTCTAGAGAGATTGTCTTGTCTTCAACATGACTAAAGAGTTATTTCTATCCTTTACTAACTCTATTCAATTATCAACCGCATAACATTCCAATTAGCTGGGTGGATAGAAAATTCACGCACCAAAAAATAATGGTTTAGTTTTTCTCGTATGCCTTAAATATCTCATCAAGCCTCCATTAGAAGTTAATTCTAATTTCTATATTAGAAAATATACACTGATAATGATTTGAGAATGTGATTGTAGTTTCTAAATAAAAATGGATTGTGTTATCTGTAAATTATTTTATATTAAGTTGGGTTCACACTTTATCATCATCACCGTTTTACGTCCGTTCTTCCACGCTAGCATGGGTTAGACGGGTTGGCCTGTTGTAGGCAGTGTCTGGTCGGCTGACCTTGTCTTGCTCATACGGGAACTGAATCTGGCTTGATTTCTACAGCTGGATGCCCTTCCTAACACCAACTTCATTTACAGTGAGTACTGCGTGCTTTTTTTTCGTGGCGCCTAGACGTCCACTTTACAGTGTGGGCTGCGTGCTTTTTTGCCGTGGCACCTCCACGACCACTTTGCAGTGGGAGGGTGTGGGGAATATTGTCTATAAGCTTCAGCTTCAGCTTGTACCCGTGGGGGGGGGGGTCTTCTGTATTACTGTGTGACACCAGAGGTCACAGTCATGTTTCATTGCCTTTGAGAGGTGTAATTGGGTAAGGTCGGCTTTTATCACCTCATCCCAGGTCTTCTTGGATCTCCCCACTCTGTGGTTTCCACCGACTTCTACTGCTCTGCACGTTTTTATGCAGCTGTCATCCTTCATACACATCACATGTCTATACCATTTGATTCCTCTTATTCTCAGTCTCTCTCTCAATTCATTTATGCTTTGCCATTCGCGTATTTTACTATTACACATCCATTGGAGCATGCAGGATTCGTTTCTTTCTAATCTACGCAAGTCTTCCACAGACAGCGCCCAGGTCTCACTACCAGGTAACATTGCTGTTCGTATACATGCATCATACAGTCTGCTTTTCATTTTGAGGGAAAAGCCTTTTGCAGCTAGCAGTGGCAGTAGCTCCCTGAACTTCTTCCATCCCGTTCTTACCCTAGTTATTGTACTTTCCGAACACCCACCTCCGCTGCTAATTCAGTCACCTAGGTAGCAGAAGCTGTCTACTGTTTCTACAGAGCCCTCCCAGAGTTTGGTGGTACTTGTTTCCTGTAGCTGTTTGCTGCTTGCTGTCCCAGAACAGCTGCTATATGTGAAGCCTACATTCTTAGTTAAGCTTCCTGAGATCCCGCTACATCTCTTGTGTACCCATTGTTTGCATTTGGAGCAGAGAATGGAGTTCCTACCTACACCTTTCCTACATACTGAGGGGATCTGGGTTCTGTTTTCTCGTCTACTTACAAGGACCTTAGTCTTTGTCAGGTTGACTTTGAGACCCTTTCTTTCTAGTCCCTACTTCCAAGTTTGGAATTTCTTCTCTAGTTCTACCATAGATTCAGCTATTAGTGCGAGGTCATCTGCATACAGGAGTTCCCATGGGCATCCGGTCTTAAACTCCTCCGTTATTGCCTGCACGACTATGATGAATAGGAGAGGGCTAAGAACAGAGCCCTGGTGGACACCAACCTGTACGCTAAAATCCTTGCTATACACATTGCTAATCCTAAGTTTGATGACTGCTCCCCTATACATGGCTTGTACAGCTGTCACAAGCTATTCATAAAGAATATTTACTATATTCTACTGATATTTATTGTTGAAATTTTTATTGAATCCTTTGATGAGAAATTCTTATAAAAAGACATGGGAGATAGAAAGCCATTATTAATAGATTATCATGAATAAAACCGAATGGAATGGTAATAATCAACAGACATCATCATCACCATCATTGTTTATGACTATTTTACCATGTTGGGATGGGTTGGATGAGAGGTTTTCAGGTAGTGTTCAATAGTTGGATTTCTGTCATGTGGTAAACTCTACTGAGCTACGTGTCATAAAAAACACACTGCAGTCTGTGCCAGCAGTTAAAATACAAAGCAAAAACACACATGCAGAAAAACATTCACACATGCATGCACACACAATAATATATAAATTTGTTAGTGTTAGAAAAGACATTCAGCAGTAGACATCATGCCAAAATATGAATATATAAGTCTGACATGATCTCCAGACTTGTTGATGAGGGTAGTAACTCCAAATATGTGCCAGCCAATAATACCACTGCCACTATGGAAATTAGATGTAATAATGATGTAATAATGATGTTGGTACCATGAATGTAGGGACCTTAAAAGGCCGCTCAAACGAGGTTGTAGAAATGCTTGAACGTAAGGAGGTTGATGTCTGCTGCATCCAAGAGACCAGGTGGAGGGGCGGGTCTGCTAGATTCATTGTGGGTAAAAGACGATGCTATAAGCTTTTCTGGGTGGGAAATGACAATGGGCTGGGTGGGGTAGGAATCATGTTAGCAGAAAAATGGGTGGATAAGATAATAGATGTAAATAGAGTAAACGACAGAATAATTAAAATAAGACTTGTTCTAAATAGAACTACTGTGACGATAATATCTGCGTACGCACCCCAATTCGGACTGCCTGGCGCTATAAAAGACACTTTCTATGAGACACTGATGCTCTCTACCTCCCAAATAACCGACAGTGACTATATAATTATTGCTGGAGACCTAAATGGTCACATTGGACAACATTGTGACGGCTATGATGAAATCCATGGAGGCTATGGGTTTGGTACTAGAAATGAGGAAGGCTCCAGAATCCTGGAATTCTGTGACGCAAATAACCTAACAATCTATAACACTAACTTCAAAAAACGAGACAATCACTTGATCACCTACAGATCAGGGGAACATACCAGCCAGGTAGATTATATCCTTACCAGAAGACGTGACAGAGTGACTGTTGTAAACACTAAATCCCTCCCCCATGAAGAATGCACCTCCCAACATAGACTGATAATTAGCGACCTCATAGTCAGGACGAGACGTACTCGACAGCAGAAGAGGATTATCCTCAAGAGAAAAATATGGAAGCTAAAGGACCCCACAGCCAGAAATAAATTTCAAAGCATATTACTTGATGCTTTTGACAGTAAGGAAGAGCATTTAGAGTCGGACAATATAGAGGGACAGTGGGAATTCCTGAAAGCAAACCTGCTGATGGCGGCAGACGAAGTCTGTGGCCGGAGCAGGCCTATAGGCAGGAGGAGAGTAACATGGTGGTGGAACAGTAAGGTGGAGGAGTCGATTAAGGCCAAAAAGCAGGCTTGGAAAATATGGCGGGATGGGGGAAGTAGAGAAGACTATCAAGTGGCCAGGAGGGAAGCTAGGAGACAAGTGTACTTTGCAAGAAGGGAAGCAGAGGAAAGAAAGTTCAAGCATGTTCTACAACGCGAGGACCAAAAATGTGAGGTGTTCAGGATTGCTAGGCAATGTGTCAAGGAAAACCGTGTTATTGTTGGGGAGAAGTGTGTACTAAATGATGATGGCGTACTCGCCATCACTGACGCTGATAAGAAGGTCGCTTGGAAGTGTCACTACGAGAGGCTACTAAATGAGGAGAATAAATGGGAGAAGGATAGTCTCCCCCAGATCGATCCAATAGAGGGACCAGCAGTGTTAGTTGAAGGTAGTATAATAAGTAAGGCAATCAAAGATATGAAGACGGGTAAGGCGGCTGGGCCTTCGGAAATAGTCGCTGAGATGCTGAAGGCCTCTGGAACGGTGGGACACACCATGGTCACCCGGATAGTAAACCAAGTCATACAGAATGGGGTTGTTTCGAAGGACTGGCGTAGCAGCATCATCATTAACTGTTACAAGGGTAAAGGAGACGCCCTAGATAGGAGTAACTATAGAGGGATTAAATTAATCGACCAGGTCATGGAGGTCACGGAAAAAGTAATAGTGCAACTAATCAGAGAGAGAATCGATATAGATGAAATGCAGTTCGGGTTTGTGTCAGGCAAAAGTACCACAGACGCTTTTTTCATTGTACGACAACTACAGGAGAAGTACCTAGCTAAAAGTAAACCCCTATACTTAGCCTTTGTCGACTTGGAGAAAGCCTTCGACAGAGTCCCCCGTTCCATTATCTGGTGGGCTCTTAGAAAACTAGGTGTTGACGAATGGCTTGTGAGAGCTATACAAGCCATGTATAAAGAAACAGTGAGCAAGGTTAGAATTAACAACGAATATAGTGAAGAATTTAGCGTAAAAGTTGGTGTCCATCAGGGCTCTGTTCTTAGCCCCCTACTATTCATTATTGCTCTTCAGGCTATAACATGGAAGCACGGCCTAGAATCAAAAGGCCTTAAAATTAACATGGCTAAGACTAAAGTTCTAGTTTGTAGGAAAGAAAATAAGGCGCCGGTCCCTTCCGGGAAATGGCCATGCTCAGTGTGTAGGAAAGGCGTAGGTAGAAACTCCATTTTATGTCCCAAATGCAAAGTATGGGTTCATAAAAGATGTAGTGGGATCACAGGTAAGCTAACTAAGAACACAGATTTTACATGTGGCCGGTGCTCTGGTGCAATAAGTAGCAGCAAGTGCCCAAAAAATACTAGCTCTTTCAACTGCGCAGAGGGTTCTATAGAAATAGTGGACAGCTTCCGTTACCTGGGTGACAAAATCAGCAGTGGGGGAGGGTGCTCCGAAAGTACAGTAGCTAGAGTCAGAACGGGATGGAAAAAGTTCAGAGAGCTTATACCACTATTAGCCGCTAAAGGGTTCTCCCTAAAAGTGAAAGGCAGGTTGTATGATGCCTGCATACGAACAGCAATGTTGCATGGCAGTGAGACCTGGGCATTGTGTGCAGAGGATATACGCAGACTAGAGAGGAACGAAGCTTGCATGCTCCGCTGGATGTGCAATAGTAATATACGTGAACGGCAAAGCATAAACGAACTAAGGAAAAAATTAGAAATAAGAGGGATCAGATGTTGTTTACTCGAGAGAAGGCTACGTTGGTATGGTCACGTGATGCGCATGAAAGACGACAGCTGTATAACAAAGTGCAGGGCAATAAAGATAGATGGTAGCCACGGAGTAGGCAGACTCAGAAAAACCTGAGACGAGCTGATAAATTCCGACCTCACACACTTACACCTCTCCAAGACAATGTCACTGGACCGAGAGCTTTGGCGGTACTCAGTAATAGAGAAGACCCGCGTTACCTAAATACAAAGTAAAACCTACTACAGTCAGTAGGCATCTCTAACAAAATACACCCGTGTCCCACCACCCCCACCACATCCACACCGCCCCTTTCAATGTAAAGTTATGTTGGTGCCACAAAATCCAGGCCGAAACAAATGAGATCGTGTAGGTGTCACGACAAAAAAACACACAGTCCACGCTGTAATGTGACCTTGTAGGCAACACGGTAAAAACGTCCCAGTCCCACACTGTAAATGTGGTTGGTGTTAGGAAGGGCATCCAGCTATAGAAAACCTGCCAGACAGTCCACGCTGTAATGTGGCCGTGTAGGCAACACGGTAAAAACCTCCCAGCCCCACACTGTAAATGTGGTTGGTGTTAGGAAGGGCATCCAACTGTAGAAAACCCGCCAGACAGTCCTATGCGAGCAAGACAACCACTCTTGCCTCAAGTGGGAAAACTCCCGTCCAAACCCATGCAAGCATGGAACACGGACGTTAAACGATGATGATGAATGGTGATGATATGATGAGATTCTGTACAGTTTCCATCGATTCATTCACAAACCAAAGGGAATACTTGCTCAAGGTGTCACACATTTGAATTGAACCTTAAACCATGTGATTGTGAAGCTAGCTTCTTAACCACTTAATCATACCTGGGCCTAGACAGTTTATGAAAAAGAAAGTATCTACCACCACAAAATGTCTGACAGAAGATGCTTTTAGAACAGGGTGTATCAATATTGAACATTTTATTATCAGAAACAGTTGCACATTATGACTTCAGATGATTCTGGAGCTAGTCATATTTGAAACTTAGTGGTAAAACAGCTGAAGGCAAAAGAAACATTGTAAGAATGTTGTTTACATAATTGCTAAAATTACTCAGCATGTTGATATTAATGATAGTTTGAAGAAAAACAACATATAGTAATATGGTTCATATTACTGTATACAAGATATAAGCAGAGAATATATATTCTTACATTTAACGTTTCTTTTCAAAATTTTACATTATGAATTTGTGAGGCCTGAAGCCAGAAGCCCCAAAATATTTGTCTTATCAACTTCATTATTAACATCATCACTTCTCTTCCATTCCTAGCATTACTGCTACTAATTTAAAACTTTTTGTAACATTTTAAGAAGAACCAACAAAAAGGTATTTGTATAAATAATACAAATAGCAAATAACTAACTTTAAAACAAAAGATACCAGATTAAGCTGTAAGTTACAACATACGTCTTGACATTAGCAAATGTCAAATAGATTAACCTTTTTGATACCAAACTGCCTGAAAGTGTTCCAACTCCTATGACAGAAAACCTTTAGTTTTAAAGTGTTTATATTTATTTATATTTATCTAAAAAAATATTTCCATCTTAATTTTATGTAAAAACCATTTTATTAAATTATGCTTCAAGCACACCAGATAAACAAATAGAACATATTTGAATCATAGGTTTAATATTTGAAATGTAAATTTTGTTATATATTTATTAATAGTTCGAGTGTCTACAAATGTAAATAATAAGCAAAAAGAAAGAAAATGTGAAAAAGAAAAAAGGAGGAGTTTAAAGAAAAAGAAGGTGGGAATGGAGGCAAAGTCTGCAGATCATATCTGTATCTCATGGACAAGTTAGTGAAAGCATGCCTACAGAAAAGGCAGCAACACCTTTGCATCAGTGGGAAAAAGTTATATGACTAAATCCCACCATAATTTGTATTTATAGTTAGTATCTTTCATTAGAAATTAGGAAATGAAAGGATTAAATTATTTATATTTATCTAAAAACCTTCCATTATAATTTTATGTAAGAGTCTTTTGTTAATTTATTTCAAACATCAGTTGAAGAAGAATTATTATTTTAACTCCATTTTATGTGAGTTTGAAGAAGCAATAATTAGCTCAAAGAAGCAAGAAAGATTGTGCCCTGCTGGTCACAGCATCTGATAGTATTGGCTCGAATCCCACCCTATTAATTATTTGTTGCTATCTGCTGGTTGCAGTCGTCAATCATATTGGGTATGGCCATTCCCTATCAGCTATCTGCTGCCAATCATGCTCAATTACATTGGCCTTGACAATTTGTTTTTGGAACACCTGCTGCTCTTGTTCTATCTGCTGTTGGCCCAATGGCATTGGCTCTGACCATTTATTCTTAGAATGTCTGTTGTCCTCATTCTAACTGTTGTGTACAGAGCTCAGTTGCATTGGCTCTGTCCAATCACTCTAAAATTGCCTGTTGCCAACATGAGCACAACCTACCTAATTGCAAATAATACAATTTAGTTACATAATATAAGATATTGGCTTACATCAATTTTCTTGTTCATAGTATGGTTGACAATATAATCTAAAAAGAGAAATATGCTACAAGTATTGGCAGCAAGGTCAAGGAGTATGGAGAAAGGTAGATCAAAGGATAAAAGGTATTCAACAAAAGTAATCCCTAGGATCATGTTTGGTTCAACAAATGTTGTGAAGTATGTGTAAAAGAGAAAGAAAGTAACAGGAAAAGAGAGGAATAACATGTAAAGTATGTGTCCCTGTTAAATACAAAGAAACAAACATTCTCTTTGACCTTGGTAAACTGCTGCTACTCTCTCTCCATGTTCCCTTTTTCTTCTTAACAGAGACATACCATACTTCCCATATATTGATGAACCAACAAACTTAGCTGCTTGATTTGGTCATTACCATTCCTCTCTCTCCATGTTCCTTTCTTTCTTTTTCTTGGAGGCATATAATTCACAAAAAGTGTTTTAGAATGTTGATGGGTTGTTTGAAGAATTGAAAATATATCAATTTTTCATATCTTCTATTTTTGCTTTGCCTCACTGCCTGTTAATATGATGGAGTTTCTCCGTTTTCCATTTGATGAACTGGCTAGCTTGCAAGAGAATAAATATTTCATAAAAGACTGGGTTTTCTACATATAATTTAAATGTCTAATGTTATGGAGGCATCCAAAAGAAGTTATCTGATTTTATCAAATCCCAGACTTTAAATTTTTCATGAAAAATTCTACTACTGAATCAAATTTCAAGCTCATTTAAACGTTTAGATGATAAAATCAGAAGAATTAGAAGTTTGAAGTTAAGATTTAAGATTCCAGCAACAAAATCCTTTGGGATTGCATTGATGTTTTTTTAACTTTTGAAGTATGTCTCTGTTATTAATCTGAAATAAGTGTCTTTCTTAAAGAGAAAGAAAAGATTGACAAACTAAAGATGAATTGTAAGTGACTAGCTCAAACATGACTCATTAACTTTTTGGAGTCACTTGGGATAGAAAAGTTTGCAACAGAAAAGAAGAAAGTTGATTTATACTGTTTTACTACTTTCAAATCAGTAAAAAGGGAGACCTAAGATTCTCATCATCATCATCATCATTTTATGCCAACTTTCCATGTTGGTATGAGTTGGATGGATTGTCATGTTCTGACTCTGGACAGATTAGAACAATCCATATTTCTCATTATGTCTCATATTTGGAATGTTTTCTAAGGCTGGAACCTTTCCAAATGCCAACTACCTTCCATAGTGTACCGGGTGCATTGTTTCTGACACCAGCTCTATCAATTTATTGTAGAATGGGTGTATTTTATCATAGCACCACACAAATATTTACAGGGAATACTGAGTGCATTTTATCATGGCATCAGCACTGTTTTTCAAATATTGAATCTGATAAATTATCAAATTCCCATCAAGCTCATAGTACCCATTAATTGTTTTTTTCTTTTTTTCTCTGAACTAATTGAATTGTACCATCAGTCTATTTTTCTAATTTCTGATTTGTAAATACAAATTATAAAATTACTAGTATAGTTCCTGTAAACAAATTTATGTATGGATAATGATACAAATTAATATTTAATATAAATGTATTTACTTATTACTTTTTTACTAAAATGCAATCTTTTGTTTTATGTCAGTGAAATGCAACTTAGTGAAACAATTGCCCCAAAATAATAATAAACATCTAGAATGCATAAATTCAAGAAATAAGAACAAACAATAGTTGTAAGAACCATGCAATTTGATATAAACCAACATTGCCTTCCAGGAACAAGAATAGTTACCAATGGGTGGAAAACATGAATAAATAATGGTTTCTGATTTAGGCACAAGACCAACAATTGTGGGGAAGGAAAAGGTCAATATAATTAACTCCAGAGCATTACTCGGCAGGATTTTAAACCAGAACGTAAAAGGACGTCGTAACTCTATGCAACGAAGCATGGTGTCCATTACTCTACCAACACTGCCAATTCACAGCCTTGAGTAAATAATGAAATATTTTTCATTTATGCTTTATTTGTTGAAGTCATTGTAATTTTTGAGTCATTTTATCTTGGTTTCCAGTCCCTTCATTTCAAATCTATTTTGGCATACTAATATGAACCCTACACCCATAAAAGCATTCATTGATTATTTAAATATAATTTTGTGAAATATTAAAAATTATTTTTTTGTTTAATATTTTGCAAATGTTTAAGGAAGTCTTCCAGTTTATTCTGATTATTAAATAATAATAATAATGAAATTATTGTGTACAGTGCTCAGGTGCATTACAACTCATCAAAGATGCATGTATATTGCATAGAATAATATACAAATGTCAGGGAAGTGAATAGTTTATGATACATGTGTGCGTGTGTATGGAGGGGGAATATTAGGCGTAGTGTTGGTGAATCTCAAGAAGTATGGAGGTTTTAAAGGATGCAGTGTCTCGACAGCTAATAGCTGATGCAGGTAGTTTGTTCCATGCTTCAGCAACTCTGAGCGTGAAAAAAAGTTTCTGAAAGTCATGGGAGCTGTGCTGTTTTCTGACTTTGTTGGCATGTCCACGTGTGTTAAACACATGGAAATCAAAAAGGTACTCAGGGTTGTTGTTGGCAAGATGGTTAATAATTTTGTGGATGTTTGCCAAGTCAGTTGTTAGACGTCGGAGCTTCAATGTATCCATGCCCAGGGAAGCAAGTCATTCAGAGTATGGTAGATGCCTGATTGAGAGTATTCGCTTGGTTGCATGTCTCTGAACAGTTTCCAGGCGGTCAATGTTCTGAGCAAGATCGGGGTCCCAGACTGGTGATGCAAATTCTAAGTGTGGCCACACCATAGCAATATACAGCTTTAAATAGATAGTTGGAGAGTGACTGACAAAGGTTTTGCTGAGTGATGCTAAGACACCTTCGGCTTTCTTGACAATTTTAGGGACGTGCTGCTGACAGTAATGCTGCTGGCAGTAATGCCCAGGTCACGTGTTCACAAGAAGACTTCTTGATATTAGTGTTATGGAAAGAGTATGTGGATGCTGAGTTTTTACTCCCAAAATGTATGGTGGTACACTTGTCCACAGCCAGCTTGAGTTGCCAGTCTGTGATCCATTGCTGCATTGTGTCCAGCTCAGATTGAAGGCAAGATCTATAGTGTTCAGGATCTGTCCTTTTTATCTCAAGGTACAGCTTGATATCATCTGCATATTTCAGTACTGTGGCATTCTTTAAGTTGGCATCTATGTTATTAATATATGCCACAAACAAAAGGGGGCCAAGAACAGATCCCTGTGGTACACCAGATAACATCTCATATGGTGAGGAATGCTGTCCCAGAACCATGACTACCTCTCTTTGACTGAGAATGAAGAACTTTCACCAGTTAAAAAGATCATCCTTCACACCCATTGCAGAGAGTTTTGCCATAAGTCTTTTGTGTGGCACAGAATTGAAAGCTTTAGCAAAGTCAAGGTAAACAACATCCACCCATGAGCTGCCATCAGTAATCCAGGTGATGTCTTCAAGAAACTCGATAAGTTGATCACAGCAGCTGGAGTTGGGGATAAATCCAAATTGTGAGGGCTGGATAAGACTGTGAGAGTTCCAGAAGTTCCAAAGTGTTTCTCTGACACAGAATTCCATCAGTTTGGCAATGCAGCTAGTAAGACTGACTGACTGGTTCACAGGTGATGTGCAGTCACCCTTTTCGAACAGAGGAATGACACTGGCAGTTTTCCACTGTTGTTCAGACAGAATTGGAAGAACAGTGAAAATGACTGCATAGCATTCAGCAATGAGTTCTGTGCTTTCCTTGAGGTCGTCAGTAACCTGGCTTGTGTGGGGATTGCAAAGAGGACCAACTGGAGAGTGAGGCCTCTGCTTTGAGTGAACATACTTCCAGAACACCTTACTGTCAGGGTTGGTTGCTATGCGCTGCTCAAATTCAAACACTGCCTTTTTTATCACCTGCTTGAGATGGTTGGATGATTTATTTTGCTTTTTCCTATTGATGTCTGATTTATGCTGTTTGTACTCACATTCAGCATTACAACGTTCTTTCCTGGTAAGACGGACTGCTACAGTCTCCCAAATTGCACTTTTGGGATGTTTTTTCTGCTTACGTGGCACCAATGCTGCACATGTTGTCCATATTGAGTTCAGCATGTTCTGGAGTACAGTGTTGTCATCTCCAGAGTTGTAAAACTCAAGCCAGTTTGTATGTTGCAGCTCAGTGCAGTAACAGTTCCAGTCTGCTTTATTCCAGATGGTTGGAGATGGTTGTGGTGTTTGTTACTGCCCATGAGGGACAGATTGGCAATGATCATAGCATGATCAGAGTCACCTAAAGGTTCCCCAGTAGTAACACTAATAACCGTTTCAGTAGTAGTGGTGAAGAGTAGATCCAAAGTGTTGTCACCTCTTGTTGGGGAGGTAACTACTTGGGACCAGTTTGAGTCCAGAGTTAGCTTAGCCTTGCTAGCACCCAACCACAGCAATGTTATGTGCTGGCATACCTAAAAGATTATTGTGTGTGTGTGTGTGGGGGGGGGGGGGGTAATTCCAAGACTCCTTGTGGTGTCGCATGATTGAGTGTGCATGTCTTCTTTCACTTTTTTTCTTTTTGAAAGTACATTGTGTTTAGTAAAAATAAGCTGGTCTTTGGAACATAACTCAACAAATGTTCTTACATAGAATTATGATGCAAGGTTTTTAGATAAATATAAACACTTTATAACACATAGTTTTGTATCATAGAACCAGGGAATGTCTCAGATGGGTTAGTAACAAAGCAGTTAAGACACCTCGACCAGAAAAAAAAATGCAGAGCTTTTAATAAAGACATCTCATCTTAATTTTTCCTTGGTTCATAATCTTAATTTTTATCAAAAAAAACAAAAAAGCAACGAAAAGATTACACTTCTCCCCACCCTACTGACCCTCCCACTAGTATATCAATCCACTACTTGTGACATATTGGACAACATATTAGTGGCAAAGATTGTAAATAATTCCATAAAACATTAATTCTTTGATACTTTACATCACAATCATTCTTACTTCATAATATATTTGCATCGTCTTCACATTTAGAAACTAATTCTTCATTCAAAATTTTACATCCCAAATGTTATATGGCATTAAAAGTAATGTTTTTATACATGGAAGTTGTAATTTAAGAAAAAAAAATAAACACAAAATTTATATTTCTCTATCCGAATTTATGCTAAGAAAAATATCGAAGGATTCAATAAATATATTTCATCTTGATATTTCAGTTACTTTTTTCCATAACTTTTTTTCGTAACTAATCCAGACTGGTATAGAAAGCAACTAAATATTAAGATGCAAAGAATGGTAATAAAATAAAGTGATTATTTGCAATATTTTTTTTGTTTAAACGAGTTATGTCCCTTCTATCTAAATTACTGACGGACAAAAAGTAAAACAATTTTTTGGTGTAATTTTATTATCTTAAAGATTTTTAACTTCGGCATCTAAAAGTAAAAAAAAATCTCAAAACATTTTTTTTATGAGGGAAGATAAATGAGCTTTTATATATTAAAATGAATACTTCATTGCATGATTCATCTAACATCTGCAGCCTGTTATGAGTGAATTTTAACACCCATGAAAATATCTGGGAGGAGGTGCTGAGGAAACAAAGATTATGAACCACTGGTCCTAACATATATGAGAATAGAGAAAAAATCATGGAAAATAAACAGCAATCTTGCAATCTAATATGGTATTCTTTTATAATGTTGATAATAATTCATTTGACTCTTTTTAACTATCTTTGCTAATCAGTTTAATTAGCTTAGTTTCTTTCCCTAAGCATGATTGTTCATTATGGTAGTATTTCTTTGTTGAATTGCACCAAACTTGCTGTGTTGATTAACAACAATACAAAAAGAGAGAATTGGGGGGGGGGGGATTTATTGCCGGGTGGCATTAATGATTCCTGTGTAGTTGGAAGAATATTTACCAAGGAGAATTATTTTTATTGGCTTGAGTGGGCTGGAAGAGAAATCTATATTGTTTTGAGAAAACAAACCTGCTGATCTAATGATTATTGAGAAAAAACAATGCTTAGGCTTCAATTAATCATATCATTTTCCTCCTCGTCATGTCTACAACAGTTTAATGCAACAATCATTTAAACTAAATAAATGAGAAAGCTTAAACAAACCAAAACTTAGTCAAAATAGAAAAAAAAAAGTATAATACATCAATTATTTCTGTACGTGGCAAGCAGAAAAATATCAGAAATAAAGGGTATAATTAGATTAATTATATTGAAAATGAGGAGGAAGAAATAGAGAAAAAGAAGAAGATAAATAGGAATGAAGGTTGAATAGAGAAGAGTTGAACATAGAAAGAGTATAGATTAAATACAAAACAAATAACAAAGCCATGAAGAAGAATGGTAAGGATTTCTAATATAGACACAAGGTTACACATTTTTGGAAAGGTATATCCACAGTAATTAGGCAGGTATCTATTTTATTGATTCATAAAATCCTGCACTCTAAGAAAATACAATAGCAAGCAAGACCAGATTATGACTTTTAAATGTTCTAAGCACTGAAAAGATTACATGACCGCCATATACTGTATATAGAGCAAATTCCATAACCTTTATGATGTGATGTGCAGCTGATTATCGCACCTGGTGGTGACCCCCCCCCTTTTTTCTTCTTTTTTTAATGTCCTTTTTTTTATAATTTAACCCTTTAACATTTACATTACTCTATATATACTATTGTATTTTTGCAGTAAAGGCTTTATCTTACATAACTATCTCACACAATATCGAATCTATGAGATTTTAATTTTATTTATTTTGAGAACAATACCTGAACGTCTGTATGATTGGCTGGTTATGGCTGGTTTAAACAGAAAGAGGTGAGAGAATTCTAGCTGGATACAGCCGGTTTAAATACTAAAGGGTTAAAACATTTTACTAATAAACATTTTTTAAATCATTAAAAATTAATTTAAAAGAAATTAATTCAGTTACACATGATTTTGTGAGTTTAACTTACAAAAAAAATAAATTCACACATTATATATATATATATATATATTGTACTGGAAAAAATATTCTGTGTCCCTCTTTAAGTGAGGCTCCTGAGCACATTTAGCTTAATGGCTAATCCAGGGCTGATATTGTAAATTTTCATAATCTTTAGCAGTTAAAATACTATATGGGTTATTGATGTTAGTGTAATGTTGTTGGTTATATGTTAGTATATAGTGGGATATAGTGTGTTGATTGGTGTGAGAAAAGCAAACAGGATCAACGATGAATTATGATAGACCTCCTGTGAAACCAAAATTGCTAATTTGTATATTATAATTTGTGCCATACCTTGACATTGGCGGTGGCAACACTTACCAAAGTTTCTTGTCAAGTGTCTGAAACGTATGTGAAGAACGTGGAGCAGCAGAGATCGCTAGGATGAAAAGAAATGAGAATTGTTTGGATAGATGGAAACAGCAGAAGGCTGTTACATAGACTTTACTTGTCATTCAAATGGCCAATCCTAAAAATCTCAAAATTATATTAAAGAATTGTTAAAGGTAAATATGCCTATGAAATGCTCAACCTCTTGTGTGTAAATCCAATGAGTAGGCCATTTTATTGACAAAACAAAAAGAACACCTTTAGGTTTCCCAGTATTTGGCTGATAATTTTTTTTATCAGCTTTGGAAAGATGAAAGATTTAAACTTAGAATGTAAAAAATAAGAACAAATACTGCAACATCATTCTATCTGCATTTTAAAGATTCTGTCAATCTACTACTATATTCATTATTTCTAACGCAGCAAAAAGGCCACACATTTGAAGGAACAGTAGTATAGTTGATTTAATTTCTCTCAAGTACTTGACTGGAACTTTATTTTATAAACCCAAGAGGGATGTAAGATAACATTGACCATAGGAAAAGATATAGAAAAACAATTAAGCGTAGCAAGGCATTTTTTAATGTTTCAACAACTTTCATTCCACATAAAGAAATTAAAAAATGTCAACAGCAGAGTAAAGAAGTGAAAAAGGAAAATGTAAAAGGTGAAGAACAGTGAGATAATAAAATAGAACAAAACAAAAATCGAAAGGAAAAAGAAAAAGACAAAAGAGAAAACAGAAGAATCACCAGTTTGAACAATGATGCAGTGCAGACAGTAAATTTCAACTCACTCAAGCAAATTTATTCTTCTTAACTGAACACACTTCAACTTTTAAATTCAGTAAAACTAAATATACTTTCACACACTTAACCTTTTGATCACCAAACTCCTGAACATGTCGTAGCTCCTATACAGGGTTCCTGGTACATTTATTGGAGTATCCTGTACTGTGATCCCCTCCCCAATTCCCCTTCTTGTCATCATCACTTGAATCAGAATTATTTTCATTTTCAAAATCATTATTGTTATAGTTATTATTACACTCTTTGTTCTTTGCATCAGAATCTAATATTCAGCTGATTAACTGATCAGCTGACAGCTTGCTCAGGACAATGTTTAGCAATATAAATCAACAGAAATTTGAATACTTAAGGCAAACATAGATATACCTCCTGTAAACATATGAGGCATAGGTCATATGTATCAAGATTTCTGATTAGTCAGCCTGCTAGACAGTTTATTCATAAGCTAGCACACTTGACATCTGATAGATCAGCCAATTATATTGTAGGTGCTTGAAGTGAATTTTATTTATTGATGCCGAATTTTTGAAAGGCAAAGTACCAGTATCATGGTCAATTCTTCTTAGTTCCTCGAGTGCTTTAAGCAATATTCGTTTTGCTATAAGCATTTGAGCCAAATCTCTGATCTGAGGGCAACTTCACCCTTTTCTTCCTTCACCCTTTGAGACCCTGAAAAGAAATTAAAGGTCATGGATACAGCTTTTCTCTTTCTAATTATGCGGCAAAAAAATTTTAAATACTGAGTATAATTTATACCAATCCTTTTAATTTATATTTCTTTTAGGATTTCTTCGAATGACTTGTCAATTTAGCATACACATAATGCTATTCTATGAACAAATAATGCTGTTTTCTGATCAAACAATGTTATTTTATCAGCAAATAATGTTCTTCTTTAAGAAAATAATGCTTTCTAAGGGTAAATAGTACTGTTTTGTGAGTAAATAATGTCTTTTATTAGCAAATAAAGTAGTTTGTGAGCAAATGATGCTGTTTTATAAGCAAACCATATTGGTTTATTAGCAAACAATGTTGTTTATGAAAACAATAATGTTGTTTATGAAAACAATAATGTTGTTTATGAGCAAATAAATTCTGTTCATAAGCCAATAAATTATGCTGAAATGAAGAATAGCCATTTCAACATTTTTGAAGTGGATATAATATTTCAAGATGATAATTTCTTTGTGACATTGTAGCACATAAATGAGTAATCTTACAAGTAAGAACATTGCTTTTACTTTTATCTAATAATGCAATGTGTGATTTATAAACCATAGTTGTCAATTGGTTCATTGAGATATTTGATGACTTTCACTTCCTAGGAAGCTTTCATGTTTCCATTCTAGAAGTTCTATATTTTGAAACATGATCTATGAAGAATAGGTATAGTTAAGAATTAGAGGGAAAAAATCAATGGAGCTCTGTTTGTTTCAATGAAATTTATGGCTGAGATTTCAGGAAGATTCAGCATAACTCAATGTGTTTTGGGACTGGCACTTTGAATTAGTGGTATAGTCAACCCAAACAGGCTTTCAAACAGTTTCTATTATTACTGATGTATTTATTTAATTTAAATGTCTGGATAGAGCTAGTAAGTCATGACAGAATAGAGTAGGTAACTTGTAGCTTTTACGGTTATGAAACAATGCAGACAAAGATTTAAAAAAAAATGGGAAGGCCAACTGAAGGCAAAAGAAGCATAAATAAGATAACAAAAACAAGGGCAGCTAACAGTTTTTGTTGTTGAATCTTTCCATAGCTTCTATGTAGTGAAAGAACTTGTTTATAGTTGATAGAGCTTTGACAATATATTGTACTTCAAGTCTTGGTAGTTTTTAATTATGAACTTCAAGATGTATACTCTCTCAGACAGTTAGTTTCTGCATTGAAAAAATAGGGCAAAAGAGTTTCTGGGCAGTCTCCACAAGAACATATAGGTGATTCGATATGCCCCATTCAGGATGGTATATGAATTATTCGAAGCTAATATAGTATTTGCTTATTAACATTATTCAATGTCTGATATGTTTTAAATGTTGTCAGATCTGGTTGAGATAGCAGAGGATTGAAATTTGAGAGCTTATCTCTAGATTCTTCCCCAAACGTTTTTCACCCTAGACTAATTATATTTTTACTCAATGATTTGACTTGAGATAGACATGAAATGTAGCCTATATCTATTATTTTCCTTTGTACTCCCACCTTTGCTAATTCATCTGTTTTTCTGCTTCCCTAATATCTGTATGACCTGATATCCAAATTACTGCTATCTGTTTATTATTTTCTGAAAGATAGTTATCTATTCTTAGGAGAACTCTCTCAATATCTCTAACTCAACCTCTTTTATTTTCATTGAAATTGTTCTAGGTTCAATAAACTATCAGTAAAAACGAATGGCATTTCTTTAGCTGAATCTATAGATAATATAATTCCCCAGCCCTCTGCATCAAATATTGTGAAATCTGGAAGTAATCTGAAGCTCATAACTTTATTATTATTTTCAGAAGATCACGTAGCCCCACACCCTACTCCAATGTCTGATCGTACCCCATCAATATATCTGAACCAGTTGTTAAAACTGATTGACTGTATAATATTGACCTGCATTTTTTGCTTCCTCTTTTGGGGAAAGTCAAATACCATGCTGTTTTCTTTTGCATTTAAACTGAGCAGTTAGCAATTTACTCTTCTTAGATTCTTCAGTCAACAAGTGAATACAGGTTTACCCTGCTTCAGGATAATAGCTATTTGGGAGTATATCATACAGGTTTGTCTATTTGAGTATGAAATTTGTCAATAACTTGAAGATAGTTAGTGCTTGTGTCCTCCAAACTCAGCTGCCATACAAAAATTGACCATTGATGACTCCCTTATTATATAAACTCACACACACACATATATATATATATGTATATAAGACTGGATGTTATTCCTATTGCCTAGCACTTAATAGAGTGTACTTGGTGCATTATATCATGACATCCTGGCTTCAATAGAACATTCACTATTGAAGCCTTTCTTTACTATATTTCTAATGAAAGACACTGTTTATGATTTTTAAATAAATTTTGTAAGTAATAGAAAATTTAAAGTAACTTTCTCTTTATTAAGCTTATGTTTGAAGCGTAACTTAGATTTTCTTACATAAAATTATGAAGGGAAGGTTTTAGATAAATATAAATGCTTTAATATATGGCTCAGTTTCATAGAACCAGAGGTGGTTTCAGGCAATTTAGTATCAAAAGAGTAAAACATTATTATCTTGTATCACAAACATTCTAAAGTATGTACTTGCTAGAGCCAGCATTTTTGGCACAGATTTAAATAAAATTCTTATAAAGAAAGAAAACGCTTCATATATGATATCTCGGAATGAAAATAAATAAATAAATAAATAAATAATAATAATGATAATAATAATAATAATAATAAACACCAGCTAATGTGTCATTTTTCTCATTTGGTTTGATTTAAAGAAACAAAATTGCTAATAAAAGAAAATAAAGAATTATTTCATTTTGTAGGTAATTATGCATCAATTTATTATTCAGTGAATGCAGAATACATATATTTTATTTGGAAATTTTTTATGACTTTTCTTTTGTAAATATGTTCATGAATATATTTTGTGCGTATGTATATTTTATGTACTTAATACGTAAATATTAATGTTGTTTAAAAAGTGTGTGTATAGATATGCTTCATCACCAACATAATATATATATATATATATATGTATGTATATGTGTGTGTGTATGTGTGTGTGTATATGTATATATATATATATATATATATATATATATATATATATATATATATATATATATATATATATATATATATATATATGTGTCTGTGTGTGTGTGTATATGTATATATATATATATGTCTGTGTGTATGTTAATGTTGTTTTTAAAGTGTGTATATAGACAAGTTTCATATATAATTATGTAGTAATGTGTTCAAAATGTGTACATTAATTCTTGATGATGGAGATGATGATGTGTGTCTGTGTGTGTAAAAATGAAGCAATGAATTGAAAATGAAAAGCAAACTAGTACACTAGTAGACATTAAGGAGCCTGTAGGTAGTAATCCCAGAGTTAAAGCTATCATAGTTCAACACAATACTAAGAAACAGATAGCAAATTAAACATTTTCTTGTCTGTTGACAACTACATTAAATAAGAATGATACAGCATGTATTTACAATGAAGATGGGCAAGGAGAGGGGAGAGCAAGCTGTGTTTCTTTGGGTAGAATCATAGGAGTCAGGGAAGTACTTTGGCTACCAAAGTCTTCAATGTTTAATGAAACTATTATTTGTGGAGAAACTGTAACAAACTTTAATCAGGGGAAAATCGAACGGATAAGCTTTCTGAAATATAGATTCAGCATGGATATGTGTCATCTTCATAACATATACATACACATATGTACAGCAACACACATATATACCGCAACACACATATATATATCATATACATACACATATATACAGTAACACACATATATAACATATACATACACAGATACAATGCAACACACACACAACTCCTATACAATAATCATATACATAAACACATGTATATCTCAATTTTCTGATGTTCACAAATACGAGTATGTATATTTGTTCGTGTGTTTGTGTGTGTCTATATATGTATGTTTGTGTGTTTGTATGTGTGTATGTGAGCACATTTGTGTTTCTGTGTGTGATTGTGTATGTATGTGTGTGTACATGCATATATATATGTGTCTCTGTGTGTGAATTAGTTATGAATGAGAAGAATCCCCACTAACTCAACATAAGACAAGATATGACTTTATTATTAAAAGTTTCTTGAAAATTTAAGTTATTTTTATACACAAGTGCTGGCATAGCTGCACGATTAAGAATATCACTTTGCAACAATGAGATTCCATGTTCACTCCTACTATGTGACGCCTTGAATAAATGTTGTTCTCTATAGCCTCAGACTGACTAAAGTACTGGAGAAGATGAAACTCTGAGGAAGCCCATCATTTATTTGCTTATTATATTCGTGTATCTTCACACAAATAATCCTACAGTATAGTGACTTTGAATGTGACTATTAGTGGAACAAGTACGTTACTTAATGATAATTAACAATTGAAGTTGTGATGGGCATTCAGCTGTAGAATACTGCCCCAAAACAACATTTATTTTTGCAAAACAAAATCTATTACATTATCGAAATGTCATTTCAGCCATTATAAAAAACAAAACAAAACACGCAAAACTTGTTAAAGTCACATATTTATTTCTTGATGTCAAAGGCTTTATTGAATTGTTGTTAACCAAGATGATGACAGTTTTGACACTAAGTAATAAATGGTAAAAGGGAAATCGTAAAAGCAAACAGAGAGATGGGTAGGGTGATAAAGATGGATGCAATGACAGTGGGAGTTCGGCTCTTCCACGTTTGGACCATATCCTTGTGGTTATGTTCTTCTACCGTATCTCTATGTTACTGTTGTTATTGTTGTTACTGCTGTTGCTGTTGTTACTAATGGTACTGTTGTTATTGTTGTTACTGTTGTTAATAATGGTGCTGTTGTTGACATTGTTGTTACCAATGTTACTGTTGTGTTTCTTGTTGTTACTGTTGTTGCTGTTGTTACTAATGGTACTGTTGTTGTTGTTGTTGTTGTTGTTACTGTTGTTGTTGATGATATTGTTGTTGCTGTTGTTACTAATGTTACTGTTGTTGCTGTTGCTAAGAGTATTATGATAATTGTTTCTACTTTTGGCACAAGGCCAGCAATTACCCAGTACATTACTGGTACTTTATTTTATCGACCCCGAAAGGATGAAAGGCAAAGTTGACCTCGGCAGGATTTGAACTCAGAGTTGTAAATAAGTATTTATTCTCTTAATCTAAGCTTATGTCTTTGTTTTGTTGGCCATAGAACTTTGGTTTGTGTAAATATTTCAACTATTGGACCTGTGGTTGTGTATGTTGTGCTGACTTTAGGGCTCTGCTAAAGTCAGCAGCAACACAACTAAGTAATAAATGATAAATGTAAAGTGAACTTAACATAATTGTTTCTACTTTTGGCACAAGGCCAGCAATTATTCCAGTGTATTACTGGTACTTTATTTTATCGACCCCATAAGGATGAAAGGCAAAGTTAACCTCAGTGGGATTTGAACTCAGACCATAAAGGGCCGTAACTCTTTGCTGCAAAGCATGGCGTCCGACCCTCTACTGATACTGCCAACATAATGTAATCCATTTTTGCTTAACTTTTTTAAGAGAATTTTTGTTTTGTTTTTTTGCAAGGTGGTTGATTTATTAATTTTCTTACACTTAAAACAACATTATTCTGCTATTGAAAACCCAAATCAATTTCAAAAGTTTCTTTTGGAGTAGCACTGAATATGACTATACACATGGTCTGAACAGAAAATAACCTAACTCCCACTGTCACTGCCTCTGTCTCTCCCACCTTCACCAACCCTCATTATTATTTTGCTTAATTATCAGAACAAATATGCCGTCAAAAATGAGAACCAGAGAGAAAAGGTAGAAAATATTTTAAGATATGTAAACATTTGTGGTTGAATTTTATATTATTTCTTTATTAAGTGATCATTTCTCTAATTGTGTATCAAAAAACCAATACGATTTTTAAAAATCATTGGATAAGATAAACCAGGAGAGATCTCAACACTAAATAGCTTGACTCAATATTTGAAACCTAATGACACAAGAAATTTTTTGCCCATGAACATATATTAATTCTAAACAATGGGGTACCCATGAAAATTTGGTATGGAATGCATGAAGGTAAGAAGAATTTTAATATGTTGTAATTTTATCTAATATAGTCAATTTGATTTTCAAAGTGTTTTTGTTGAAAACCCTTTTGAATTTTTTTCGTAAAATTCTCAATTTTACATCGTATCTTTTTAACAACGAATATGTTTTTATATTAAGAGAGCTGTAAAATGTTTCAATCATCGCGGGGAGTGGGTGTATTGTTTTTGATGAAAAACCACCTCTGGTTCCATAAAACAAAACCATCCATTTTGAATTAAATCTTCCTATTTAATTTCATGCAAGCACGTTTTGTCATGTTATAAATACCATTTTAATAAAATAATTTCAGTATATCTCTTCAGCACTAATTAATTAAAATACTATGTATTTCATTAGAAACATGGTAACAACAGGATTAAGAAGCAGTGGTACATTGTAATTAGCAGAATATTAACCAACACAAACACCAAGAATGAACTGACAAATCACAACATTACTGCAATTTCTATGCTATTAAATAGAATAGAGAGTCTTTTCTCAGGTTTCTAAACCTAAGCATGCTGATCTTCCTTACAATCAGTATTTACATTATTATTATATAGTAAATGTGCAAACCAAATAAAGACATATCCATAGAATTAATAGATAATATAGTAAACATGTCTCAAAGAGAATACAAAATCTTGTAATTTGAAAATCCTCCTGAGCAAATAATAATTGTTTTTAACATAGGTATAACAAGGACAGTGACATTATGGGAGAGGAAAGTCGATTAAAGCAACCCCAGTACTTTACTGCTATTGCATTTCATTGACACCAAAAGGTGAAAAGTAAAGATAACCTTGGCAGGATTTAACTTAGAATATAAATAATTGTTTCTACTTTAGGAACAAGGCCAGCAATTACCCAGTGCATTACTGGTACTTTATTTTATCGACCCCGTAAGGATGAAAGGCAAAGTAAACCTCGGCTGGATTTGAACTCAGATCGTAAAGGGACGTAACTATGATGGAAAGCATGTCCGACCCTCTACCGATACTGCCAATTCACCGCCCTCCTTTTGTCTGATACCCTAACAATTCTAACAATCATTACACCCCCAGAGCAAACAGTAATAAAAATAATTTTTAATTTTGATATAAGGGTAAACATTTTTGGAAGAATCACAGACAAAAGCAGAGTTTCATCATGCCTTTATATCTGCTTTTCCATGCTTGTATCAGAAGGATTTTAAACAATAACAATAATAATAGTTTCTGATTTAGGCATGAGGTCAACAGTTTTTGGGGAAAGGGAAAGTTGATTAAATCCCAGTGTATTACTGGTAATTTTATTTATCAACCCCATAGGGACGAAAGGCAATGGTAACATCAGTGTGATTTGAACTTAAATGTAAAGGGCCATAACAAAAAGCTGCAAAGCATTTTGTCCAACACTAATGATTCTGCCAATCCAGCAATAAAAATATTTGTTTCTACATTTGGCACAAGCCAGCAATTATCCCAATGCATTACTGGTGCTTTATTTTATTGACCAAGTATGAAAGGCAAAGTTAACCTCTGCAGGATTTGAACTCAGAGCGTAATGGGCCGTAACTCTATGCTGCAAATCATGGCGTCCGACCTCTACCCATATTGCCAATCCACCACCCTTCAATAATAATAATAACAATAATTAATGTTTCTTTTTTAGCCACACAGGACCTACATCAAGTGGACAATAAAGACAGCACAGGACAGTACAGTAAGGGTTAATATTTTTGTGTAAAACCTGTTAACAAAAAATCTAAAGAAATAAACAGTTAAAAAATCAAACAACAAATTCTCCAAAATGGGGAGGGGGTACCTCTGATGGTAACTCATGGAGAAAATTTACAAAAGCCATGGTCACCTTGACCCCCTATTGTACTTTATTTACATGTACAAACACAGAGCAGAGCCATTTACTCAGATCAAAAACCAACGACCGTAGCTTCTGCTACTACTCCCGTTGAAGGACTTCATCAACAACAGCAACCCATGTCTTCTTCCCCCGTTACTTTTCAACAACAACAACCAACGACTGTGTCTTCCCCTACCATGCCTGCTGAAGAAGAACAACAACAAAAAAAAAATCGACCGTCAATATGGAGTTTGAGGAAATACAGCAAATGATTTCTGCTTTAAGCCGAGAAATAACGGGAATAAAATCAAGTGTTCGTGTAGAACCTCACAATGAGGGATCTTACTGGAGTGTCTTGTTAAAAAATCTCCGTGTACCTCATGTTGAACCTAGACGCATTGAGAATGCCACTGAATCTGCAAACCACGAAGTCATTGCCATTGGTGTACCAGAAGACAGTTGATCTTCAGGCATTTGCTGCCAGTTCATCCAAAGACTTGGGCTGTGCTCTTGCGAAGGGTGCTCTATGCCTTGGCCGACGAGGCCCGAAACCCAGGCTAATTAGTCTGTCTTTTTCGAACTGAACTGAGGCACATTCATACCTTGTAGCCTCTGAATGTAGGCATGAAAGTCGGATTGCTTTCCGAACACGCCCTGGTCTTCCACCTGATGTCTGCCCAAAGTTGTGTGCTGCAGCTTCCTTAAACCGCAGCTTGGCAGAACATGAAAGCTTCAGCCTACATGATGATGGGCAGATATGGAAGTTTGTTAAAGCTGGTGAAACATGGAAAAGAGATACCAGCTGGTCTGAAAATACTGTACCCACAAAACTGACAATAAAAAAACTGAAAAAACTCTGGGAAACTAAATCAGAACAACCTGCCATCCCCTGCACATAATCAAATACTGAAATCAAGGTACAAATTGTTGTCCTTGAATGCACATAGTCTATGCAATAAGATTCATCTTTTTGACTCCTACGTCAAAAGTATCAACCCTGACTTCATTACAGTCGCGGAAACTTGGGCACATCCCTTACTCTGTGGTGGAGTTTTCAGCATAACTGGCTACAACCTGTTTCGTAAAGACTGCATTAATCGTGGTGGTGGTGGTGTAATGGTCTACGTTCGGTCAAATTTGTCGGCAATTCCTTGTGTTGATTGAACCAATCACAGCAGGAAGTTTTTTTCTGCGATATACGTATGACCATGTCAACATTGCTACTTGGAGTCGTTTACCATCTCCCAAATTACCATCAGGACCCTCAACTTTGTGATATCCTCAGAGCTGTTGCCAGGAAAACAGCCACTTATGTTTTTATTGCAGGAGACTGCAATCACCCTGAGATTGACTGGGAAACCTTTCGTTGGCCGCCAAGTGCAAATGACTTCCTTGAGCTAGTGCTGGACTCAAATTGGTCCCAAGTAGTCACCTCCCCAACAAGAGGTGACAACACTTTGGACCTACTCTTCACCACTACTCCTAGTGTTACTAATGAGGAACCTTTAGGTGACTCTGATCATGCTATGATCATTCCCAATCTATCCCTCATGGGCAGTAACAAGAACCACAACCATCCCCAAACAGCTCACTTTGACTGGAATAAAGCAGACTGAAACTGTTACTGCACCGAGCTGCAACGTCCAAACTGGCTTGAGCTCTACGACTCTGGAGATGTCAACACTGTACTCCAGAACATCCTGAGCTCAATATGGACAGCATGTGCAGCATTGGTGCCACGTAAGCGGAAAAAACATCCCAAAAGTGCAATTTGGGAGATTGCAGCAGTCCGTCTTGCCAGAAAAGAACGCCCCAATGCTGAACATGAGTCCAAACTGCACAAATCAGACATCAATAGGAAGAGGCAAAATAAATCGTCCAACCACCTCAAACAGGTGACAAAAAAGGAAGTGCTTCAATTTGAGCAGCGCATAGCAACCAGCCCTGACAGTAAGGTATTCTGGAAGTATGTTCACTCAAAGCAGAGGCCTCACTCTCCAGTTGGCCCTCTTCACAATCCCCAAACTAGCCAGGTTACTGACGACCCCAAGGAATGCGCAGAGCTCATTGCTGAATGCTATGCAGGCATTTTCATTATTGAAGACCAGAGTGTACCGTCTCAACCACCTATGACACCGGACTCTATTACAACCATGAAATTTACACCTGCAATGCTGCAACGTCACCTAAAAGATAAATGCAACCATGCCTCTCCTGGGCTTGATGGTGTTACATACCTGCTTCTTAAACGTGGTGGGTACGTCCTTCTGCACCAGCTATCATGCTTCTTCCAATTCTGTCTGAACAACGGTGCTACTCCAGAACAGTGGAAAACTGCCAGTGTCATTCCTCTGTTCAAAAAGGATGACTGCACATCACCTGTGAACTATCGTGCAGTCAGTCTTACTAGTTGCATTGCCAAACTGATGGAATCCTGTGCCAGAGAAACACTTTGGAACTTCTGGAACTCTCACAGTCTTATCCGGCCCTCGCAATTTGGATTTATCCCCAACTCCAGCTGCTGTGATCAACTTATCGAGTTTCTTGAAGACATCACTCGGATCACTGATGGTGGCTCATGGGTGGATGTTGTTTACCATGACTTTGTGAAAGCTTTCAATTTTGTACCACACAAAAGGCTTATGGCAAAACTCTCTGCAATGGGTGTGAAGGATGATCTTTTTAACTGGTTGAAGTCCTTCATTCTCAGTCGAAGAGAGGTAGTCATTGTTCTGGGCCAGCATTCCTCACCATATGAGATGTCATCTGGTGTACCACAGGGATCTGTTCTTGGCCCCCTTTTGTTTGTGGCATATATTAATGACATAGAGGCCAACTTAAAGAATGCCACAGTACTGAAATATGCAGATGACATCAAGCTGTACATTGAGATAAAAAGGACAGATCCTGAACAATATAGATCTTGCTTGCAGTCTGACCTGGACACAATGCAACAATGGATCTCAGATTGGCAACTCAAGCTGGCTGTGGACAAGTGCACCACCATGCATTTTGGGAATAAAAACCCAGCGTCCACATACTCCCTCCACAGCACTAATATCAAGAAGTCTTCTTGTGAACGTGACCTGGGCATTACGGTCAGCAGCGATTTGCATTGGACGAAGCATGTCTCTAAAATTGTCAAGAGGGCCAAGGGTGTCTTAGCATCACTCAGCAAGACCTTTGTCAGCCGCTCTCCAGCTATCTATTTAAGACTGTACATGGCTATGGTGTGGCCACACTTAGAATTTTCATCACCAGTATAAAACACCTATCTTGCTCAGAACATTGACCGCCTGGAAACTGTTCAGAGACGTGCAACCAAGCGAATACCCTCCATCAGACATCTACTATATTCTGAACGCCTTGCTTTCTTGGGCATAGATACATTGAAGCTCTGACGCCTGGCAACTGACTTGATAAACACCCACAAAATTATTAACCATCTTGCCAACAACAACCCTGAGTACCTTTTTGATTTCCATGTGTCTAACACACGTGGACATGCCCACAAAGTCAGAAAACAGCACAGTTCCCATGACTCTCGGAAACATTTTTTCACGCTCAGAGTTGCTGAAGCATGGAACAAACTACCTGCATCAGTTGTTAGCTGTCGAGACACTGCATCCTTTAAAACCTCCATACTTCCCGAGATTCGCCAACACTACACCTAATGTTCCCCCTCTATACACATAAACATATGTATATCATGACTCATACACTATTCACTTCCCTGACATTTCTATATTATTCAATGTGCTATACAATGAGCACTTTACACAATAATTTCATTATTATTATCATGTTCACCACTCTCACCCACACTTCAACAAGCTGGTTGAAAAGTAGCACTTCCTTCTACACCCTGATGTTTCTCTTCAGGTGAAAGTTGAAAGATTTAATCAGGGCTTTGCTTGTATTTAACCCTTTCAAATGTACCCACCCACACAACCTTTTTTGCCATGGCTACAAGACAGATAAGAATTTCCCATCCTTCCCCTCTAAAGGAAGACAGCGCAGGGATCTTCATAATGGACCCAGTTGATAGTTGAATCCATCATATTCATGACTGCAGGTGTCCGACATAAACAGGTGTTTGACAGAACACCAAGTTGGAAGAAGTATGGCAAGACATGTAATGCAATGCTCTAACAACCCCTATTTTGTTGGTTTGAATTGTATAAAAGACAAAGCCAACTCTGACAGATTTTTAATTTCCACAGATTGCTTAAAGTTAGTATTTAAGCCAGTAAAAACATATTTAAACATCATCATTGTCATAATCATCACTATCATCAACATAGTCATTATGATTTTCATCGTTGTCACCAACATAATCATCATCGTTATAACTGTAGTCATCATCATTACCATCATCATCAAAGTCATCATCTTCATCATAGCATATCTATTTTTCCATGTTGGCATCAAAATATAATTTTTTCCTCTCTTGATAACCTCACATTTTAAAAATCCAATCATTGATCATCTACATCACAAAAGAACAGTTAAAATGCTGGCAGTGTTGGCTGTTTTCTTGTAAGAAACTGAATAAAATCAAATTTAACATTGAAGCTAGAATGATGATAACAATAACAATGATGATAATAATAATAATATTGTTTAAATAAAGAATAAATAGATAAAATAATTCAATAATTTTAAATTTACGTCAATTTTTTTTCTGAAACTTCTGAGTATTATTTGTAGCTACCACCAACATAATTCATATCACCCAACTAAAATATGCACTTTTACTCAAATACTTTTATTCTTCTACTGGTTTCAGTCATTCAACTGTGGCCATGCTGGGGCACCACATTAAAAGGTTTTAATCAATTATATCAACTCCATGAGCTTGGCTGGTCTCCTTTGGGATCAGTTGGAGATAGTTGCTTCTGACAGGACCCACAGGAAGAAGTGTTTGAGGAGCCTGCCCCCACAACCCTCTCAAGAAGAAGAAGAAGAAGATATCAACTCAAGTGAATGATGTCTCTGAATTGTGCAGTTGTTGTTCTGGTGCTGTATCCACTCAGTAGCTTTGAATTTAAAATATTTTTGCTCAAATCATTAAATCTTCTATTCAGTTGTCTGGAAAAAATTAAAGCATATGTTAACCCAAGTAGTTATTTCATTTTTCAAGTCTGGCACATATTTTATAGATGTCATTTTGCTGACCCACTAAGTAATGAACATATTCACACACACATATATATATGTACATTTTTACTCACAATGAATAGTTTTTCTCACTATTTAACATATAAGTATCCACTCTAATTTCTTAATGATACTGACTTAATTAAATAATTGAGTGAGAGGGAAAACGACCGAAGGTGTATCAGTTCTGTTTGACAGCTTCATTTCAGTATTATATTATATGTATATATATAAGCCACCTTGCATGCAGTTTTTATCTACCACATTTCACTCAGAAGGCATTGGTCAAAATACAAGACACTTGCGTAAAGTGCCAGACAGTTGGACTGAACCCAAACTCCATGAGTTTGAAGTGAATTCCTTAACCACACACTTACAAAAATTCAAGAGAAATGTTTTCATATTTTTTTCTAAGGTCACAACTTATGATCAACTTACAGCCACCACAATCAAATATGTTTGGTATAAGAGTAATATTTTTCCAAGGATAATTAACAAAAATTTCAAACTTTTACAAACAGAGATGAAATAATTGTCAGTAGAAACAATTTATTTGATTAATGCACCAGTTGTTATTTAATATTTTCATGAAACTGTCAACTAATATTTTTGAGTTTCAGAGTGTGGGAGTTGACATTTTTTAATAACTTCTCAAGATTAGATTTTCATCATAACAAAATCACATACAAAATAATATATTTTTAAATTTTTTCTTTCTAATTTAGTTCATTTTTCTTTTTTCACAGAAAGGGCATCCAACTGTAGAAATCCTGTCAAAAAGGGAATATATAAACGAGATACGGTCCTCTGACACATCTCAGAGATCAATAATCCTGAATAAAAACTGGCTCAGACCATAATGAGCTGTCTAACTTGCATTGAAAAACTGTGGTGATAACTATATAGTAGTAATAATGATTTCGTTATCAGCCACAAGGGCTGACTCATAGAATACTATAAACAGTATGAACATTGAGGTTAAAATATGTGCAGTTTATAATAATATTATACTTATTTAATGTTTTATCAATTTTATCTGTCTATTGTATTATATCCTTGCTCCTGCCTCATCCATCTACATTGTAATAATAATTGTTTCTACTTTCGGCACAAGGCTAGCAGTTACCTAGTACATTACTGGTAATTTATTTTATCGACCCCATAAGGATGAAAGGCAAGAATAATGATTTCTAATATTTGAACAAGGTCAATTATACCGACCCCTGTGCATTACTGGTACTTTATTTTATTGACCTCAAAGGCTTGAATGGTAAATTAACCTCAGTGGGATTTTAACTCAGAATGTAAAGAGCCAAAACAAAAATTACTAAGCATTTCTCTGATGCTCTAATGACTCTGCTGACCCACAACCCTTATATGGTATACTAATAACAGTAGTTTTTGTTTTGTTTACATAGTCATTAGAACGTTGGATAGTGTGCTATGTGTTATTCATTCTGGTTCTCTGCTTTCTAAATTCCAATCCCACTGAGGTCAACTTTGCCTTTCATCCTATTGCAGTCGATAAAAATGTACCAGTCTAGTACTGGGGTCGATTCTTCCCCTATATAACTTTCTCACTTCCTCTCTTATGCTTTCTATCTTTCTCTGGAAGTAATCTGTTGTATTCAGACCTGGAGAGGGATGGGCCCCACCAGGCTTAAAATGTCCAAGAAACACCCTGCATCAATAAAGTGTCACTATGACTCAATCAGGAGTTACAGGGCCATGCAAAAATAAATAATAATAATAATAAATCCATTATCATTACTATGTTACATATGTTTCCATACTGGCTTCATTTGGACAGACTAATCAGATAAACATATCTTGCTTAAACATTCCATATATTGATATGGTTTCTACGTCTGGATATTCTTCCTAACACTAAACAATTTATCAAGTGTACTTGGTGCATTATATTATTGTATCAGTATTAACACATTTTATTGTTTCACTGGCACAAATACTTTATTGAATGTACTGGGTGCATTTTATTGTATCACCAACATTATAAAGCCAGTCATATACTTAGCAAGACAAAGGAATCCTATTTAAAGTAATATTTCTTTCAAGATTCAAAGCTAAATGTCTCATGTATCCAAATAAGATTTTTTTCAAATGAAGCACATGTTCTTTGTAAACCAGAGACACTATGAATTTCTGTCTATATTAAAATATTAGTTGTTCTGATAATAACAGGAAATTTCAACTGCTTTTATTAATCTAAAAGAAGGCAGATATACAAAAAAGATAGAGAGAAAGTGTGGATGAATTAGGGACACAGAGGGCAATAGTTGTTGATAAGGACACAGTTTGTGATGAAAGGACTTTGACAATTAATAAATAAATTGATCAAGTATCTGAGGGAAAACTCAAGCAGTGAAAACTGTCAATAATTGGCAATATTACCTTCCCAAAATACATTTTGCCATTTTCATAAAAAAATGAAGATATAGAGAAGATAGAAAATCTTGGCTGCTATATAGTAAATCATTTTCTTTGTTTTGCTTAGTGGATCATATATGTTATTCTTCAGACTCCTAATTATTTTGAAGGATTTATTATTATGGTTAAAACTAAAATTTAGCAGCATTTTTATATTCATGCAGTGTATAACCTCAAGAGTTAAGTGTTTAGCAAAGAAGAATATACAAAAAAAGTTTAATAAACAGTAATCAAAATAGAATTCTACATAAAGTGAAAACCTCTATTGAAAAGAATCTAGCTTTGCAGAAAAATAAAGCGGTTAGTAATAATAATGTTATTTGATTGTCATGGAAATTACTTTATTGAATATACACCAAATTGGCTTTTCTTTACTATATTTCTCATGAAAGGTACTGATAATAATTTTCAACTAATTTATAAAATAATGAAGAATTTGATTATATAACTAACTTGCTCATTATTAAGCTGGTGTTTGGAACATAACAAAGCTTCTTACATAAAATTATAATAGAAGATTTAAGCATTAAAAACAAATAGCTTTCTATTATAAAACTGGGTGGCTTGGTAGTAAAAGAGTTAAATATTTCAATATAAAACATTGTGTCAGGAAAATAAGCAGAATACAAACTCATCAATTCCAATAAAGATGGTAATAGCAATATCATTATAAAACATCCTCATTACTCTCATTACAAATAGTTTTCTCATGATGCCCCTTGGTGTATTTTAAAACAGGTAAGCAATAAAATCTGTTTTACTTTTTGCAGCAACACGAATGTTGATAAATATGGAAACATTCTTTTTATCAATAAAAAAATATTTTGATCTAATGCTAAACTATTTATGTGTATCTGCATTTGCAGAATAGTTACACCATACTTATGTGAATTGGAATATGGAACTAGAAAAATTGGCATCAGAAAGGAAACCCAGGCAAAAAGCACTACTTCAAAACGTTCTGTCCAACCCCAGCTTGCATGGAAAAGCAAATGTGAAACCGATAATGATGCTGAAATATCACATAAAATTCTTGTTTAACCCTTCGATACCATATTTCTAACAATAGACACTGTCGCTCATACCTTTTAACTCATTTTGAAGATATTAAAGAATGTGGAGGGATTACATAATACAATTAATCTTCTCATTCTTAAACTTGTGTTTGGAATATAACCTAACAACGTTTTTTATATAAAGTTATGATGACATTTTCTTTTTAGATTAAAAGGATTACTTCAAAACAAATAGTTTTGTATCATAGAATCAGAGGTAGTTACAGGCATTTTGGTTTCAAAGGGTTAATGTATAACTGATATTTTCTCAGAGCTTCTCATTCACTTATCTTGGTTACAAACTCAAGGGTGTCTAATTTGAGTGACTAATCTATTATTAAAATAAACTTTAAAACTATTTTTATCGATTTTGTGTTTGCATTAGTATTGACATTTTTTCATTTATATTTTAGTTTACCATTTCTTGGGATACAGATATAGAACACTAGCATCTAGTTAAGGTGAACCTCTGACCTAAACCAACATTCCAGTCATTCAACTCATGTAATACATTCATATATACACATGCCGATTGTAGGCAAGCATTGAACTATACAGCCTTTGACAACATACATGTTTTAATCAATTTTGTTGAAAATAGCTACATAATTGCAAATTACTCATTGAAATTAGAAGCATATAAACATCTTAAAATAAAACACATGCACACAAGCATAGACAAGTGGACGTAAATACTTTAACCCTTTCATTATCAGTTTTAATGAAAGACTTTGAAAATATAGATTTTGGAGGCATTGTGCACTATCTCGTCCAACTCATGTGACTCTCATCTTCTCATCAGCCATATTGTGAGCCCCTTCCCAACTGCATATTAACCGATACACTGTTTCCTTTCATCTGTACCATGAATCTGTACCTCGAAACTTCATCTTGAAGGTGTAAACCTGCACAAGGCCTTTTGTTGAAGACCAGCAGCTGTCCATATGCATGCAATCTCCCCTATCCATGTCACTAATGTTGTCCAAAGAAAGGCAAGTAAGTTTCAATACAGCTTGACACTAATGATAGTCAAGGTGAACTCAGAACATAGAAAGCTGAGATACAGAAATACATCACATTTGATGCACTCTCAATTCCTTCAAACCACATCCCAGATTATCAATGTGATGTTCCTGAACTGGTACATTGTTTATCAAACCCAAAAGGATTCAAGGCAAAGTTGACCATGGAAAGATTTGAGCTCAAAACAAACACCAAGGACATTTATTCTGATACTTTAACAACCCCACCAACTCACTGTCATCAGAAAGTATACAAAAGATAGTAAACTCTAAAACAGAAATTACAGCCAACACAAAACTAAAATGAGTAAAAGTCACATTATAGATAGCTAAAACTAATAGCTAGCTGTAAACTGAACTAGTCGTGTAAGCAATGTGTGAACTTGATTTCTATGGAAAATCACAGATCCTTCTCATTCCCAGTATAAATTGGAAGTTTTCCTTGCATTAAATCCAGAAATTTAAAAATAACCAAGCCGTACACTTCATTAAACATTAATTCATTTCGACTTAAATAGGTAAAAAATTACCAGAAAGACTGTAAAGACTTTGATAACTTTTAGATAAAGTATATTTACTGCAGTGCAAGAGAAGAATATAGAAAATAAAGAAAATTAAATCAAAGTTTCCCATATAGAATTTTTATTTTTAGAGAAGAAAATATTTTTATGACAACTTTCATCATCCAACTATCTTTTTAACAAATTCTTGCAACACTTTTGGCATGAAATTTATATTTATATATTTATTTTTTCTAATACTTTCCTTAAGATTGTTTTTCTCACTGTTTTAGAAACCTCTATCCTCGTAAATATTTTTATTAAATACATTTCATTTTGCATTCTCTTATAAAAATGTATTTTCTGATAATGCATATATTTTTATGCTGGAATAGATTTTTCTTTCAATCGGGTTCTTTAGTTGTTAAAATGATTTTGTTCTGCACTACTGGGTGATAAAAAACATAACCAACTTATATAATGTACAGCTAAAATTAGAGCAAAATATGAATTTTTGTATTTCTATGACTTAGGAAAGATGTGTTTTTTCCCTGAAAGTAAAGCCATATTATAGAGAATAATGTTTTAATCTTGTGATGTAGAGATTGTTTTACAGATATCAACATAATTCTCAAGTTAATCTGAGAAATATATATAAAATGCTAGAGCAGACATATGTAGAAAGAAATGCTTTCTTCAAGATTCTTTTCTTGTATTGTTCTCTCACAGGGGTGTCAGCAACTGATAACGAATTAAGTAGTTTCTTGCCCTGAAGCAAAAATATAGTTCTGTGGTGCCATCATATCATATCATCATCAGAGATTGTAACACCTATGGTTAGTAGTGACAATATGGGACTAGTTGTTTGTTTATTATGTCAACAAAGTGTGAGTAAGACTGATCTCTTGATATTTGTAGTAAATTTCATTGTACCTTTAACCCTTTTGATCCAGCCTACCTAAAATTGTCTCTGGTTCTCATCATCATCATCATCATCACTGTTTAATGTCCATATATAACCACTCACTTTTAAAGGGGTCATATTTAAATAAAAATCATAACTTGATATAAGAACCTTTTGTGAGGTTATGTTACACATGCATTCTTAATAAAATGTTTAATAATTTTAGTGAATCCATTAAAATTCTTTATTAATTAATTTAAATACTATGGATTTCATTAAAAATATGACCACAAAAGATTGTCATGTTTCGATTGTATTTCTACCATAAAATGTCTAGATTCTGTTTTAGTGATATCTGCATATGAAAAGTTAAATCTTAAAAGTGGTACCATATGTAATCAAGTTAATATTAACATATTTAATCATGTAAACATTTGGAATTCATGAGCATGACATGGTTCCCAACCCCATCTCATCTCAGACCATAATTACCCCTTCAACTCATACTAGCATGGAAAGCTGATGTAATATGATAATGTTGAATTCTAAGTACAAACATGATACTTGAGAGTGAAAATGAAATGCTGAATGAGGCCAGGACAATAAAAGAGAAACATGTCAGGTTTGTGTATATTAGATGATGAATAGAAAGAAGGTTTGACCAAAATTCAACTGTAAAGAAGAAAAATTCCCTGGGTAAGTGGGTGGTGCATGAAACTTCTCCATGGTTTTAAATATGAATATTTTGGGGAATGCAAAGAAATGGAAACTATAGATTTTTGAAATCAGGTGATTTGTTTTAACCCCTTTGCCACCAAATTGCCTGAAACCACGTCTGGTTCTATGATGGTAAATTGTATATTTTAAGGCATTTATATTCATCCAAAACCTTCCATCATAATTTTATGTATGAACCTTTGTTAAGCTATGTTCCAAACACTATCTTAATAATGAGAAACTTATTTTATTAAATCGCTCCAAATTCCTGCTTATTTTGGAGAGATTCTTTTGATTCTAATTAAATCAAATATTCTGGTCCCCAACATCAGTCTTATGAAAACCTTTACATGTAACAAATTCTGTTCAATAAAAAGAAAATATTTCACAATGCTTGGAATTTTCGTAGGTCTACCTGGCATTTAATGGTGTAATCTCCAGTGGTTGAGTTGGGATAGAGTGCACCTCTTGTTCTGTGAGTGCCTTTAGTGAAGTCCATTGTTGCAAGCACTGGGTCAAGTCTCCAGCTTGAGGATAACTTCCTCTCTATCTCCCATTAGTTCCATTGGTCCTGTAAATGTTCATGCGCACTGATTTCCTTCCTTGAATAAACAGTAAAAGTAAAACAAAGCATATCAAGTAATTTTGAGTATCTACATTTCCTAATAAGCAGTTTGCCTTGCTTCTAGAGTTTGATATCACCATTGACAAGAAGCCAGTTATGAAACTCAGGAACTGTTCTCAGTCAAATTCATATAAAGAACGATCAGGTGAAAGCTATAATTTCATATATCATTCAGAAAGGGAGAATTACATCTACGTTGTCATAATCATCATTGTTTATATGTATGTTTTTCGTAGCTCAGAAGGATTGGATAAGTAATCTTCAATACTGCATCTCTCCACTTAATTCTTCCCTTTGTAATCTCTTTTGTTTTCTTCAGATTGTCTTTCACCACCTCTGTACACATATTTCTTGTTCTTCATTTTCTTTGGCTTCCTTCCACTTTGAAATCCTGGCACTTCTTCACTCAACAATCATTATTCATACACATTACGTGTCTGTATCAGTGCAATATTTTCTCTTGCACACTACATCTGATTCCTCTTATGTCCAGTTTTTCTCTCAGCTTATCTGAGTTTCAATATTCATTCACACTAATATCATATATCCAATGGAGCATGATTGATTCATTTCTTTCCAACCTTCATATATCCTCTGCTTTATTACCCATGTCTCATCGCCTATTATACATCATTGCAATATTCTCTAATTTCGGTACATATGTGTATTTGATGATGGAGATAAATGCAAATGATTTGGAAGGCTTGTTAAAATAAGAAAAAAAATATATATATGTTATACTGTTTGGAAAAAATTAAAACAATACTTTTTTAGTTTCTATACATTACAGTCTGTAAAACAAAAAAGTAGCATTTGGTTTGAGATATTTTGTTGATAAACATAAACTTGTATGGTTACTTTACCAAGAAATTACAAAAGTGAACACAATAAATATTGAAAAGTTTAAATATTAAATAAAAAAACAAGATTCACCATCTTCAATGACATTAGATTTGATAAATGGTATTTCATTCCTTATGAATATAATGATAATTTTTGTCTAATGGTGGTTAATTATCAAACCACATAGGTTTTTGTTTAAAAGAAAAATCTGAACTTCAGTGAATTCCTTTTGTTGATTACTTTAAAAGCAAAGTGAAGTCATTTTGGCTGCTGTAAGTGCCATCAATCTAAATATTTGGTAATTACAGCAAGTAGAAATGAGGTGAGATATAAAAATAATAATAACAACAAATGTATTCATTTTATTAATGTATCTCATACTAAATGAGTTAATGTATGATATAATTCTGGATGCACACTAAATAGTTCATTGACTGAAATTTTATAGCAATACATGCAACATGTCTTTGATTTGTCTTTAAATCATCATCATTATTGTAATCATCATGATTGTCATCATCATCCTTTTTACATCTACATTTCCATGTTAGCATGGGTTGGAAGAGATGTTTTTTAAGGGTAATATTACATATTTTAAGTGTGGTACATATTCTACTGATCTTCATCTGTCATATTGCTAAGCTGTGAGACATTGTTTATACAGAACACAAACAGTTAATGTTGATTGATTAAGTGGTGTGAACAGAAAGATATACATAAAAACAAGCAGGCACACACATGCACACATACACATGTGTAGATGTGAGGTAAAATATTTTAACTAGTCTAGGAGAGCAGCCATTTTGAATATAAACTGATACAGAGTGGAGAGTACCATTCTTCCAGATATAATGAACTAGTACTCAAGGTGCTAATAACTGTCAAGTAACACACCCCAGAGCTGCAACTTTTAATGTGAGCACCTTGAAAGGTAGATCAGGGGAAATTGTAGTGTTGCTTCAGAGGAGACGAGTGAATGTATGCTATGTACAAGAGGTAAGAAGGAAAGATGTCACAGCAAGAATACTCACAGACAAATAACATAAATACAAGCTTTTCTGGGTAGGAAATGGCGATGGGGTAGATGGGGTAGACATTCTACTAGCCGAAAAGTGAATAGATAAAGTGTTTGAAGTAATTAGAGTAAGCAACAGAATTATCAAGCTCAGATGTGTCACAAAATGAGATAGACAGATGGTTATAAATGTTAAGACTTTCCACAGAGTAGAATGCACTGCTTAACATAAGTTAGTTATTAGTGACATTAGAATAAGCATTAGCAAGAACAAGATACACAGGATAATATGAACAAGGGGTATATGGAAGCTAAATGACCTTTCTGTTAAATATAGGCTTAGGAAGGCTCTTTCAGATGCATATGATGAGAGGAGAGACAAGTTATATACATATGATATAGTGGAAAATTAGAAATTTTACATGACAACTAACTGCAAAGTACTAACGAGACTTGTGGCTGAAGGAAAGCACCAGCAAGACAGAAATAACTTGGTGGTAGAAGAGCACTGTTGACAGAGCCATTAAGGCCAAGAGACAAACATCAGAAAACTGGAAAAATGAGGGCAGCAGAGACAAGTATGAGCTAGCTAAAAGATAAGCTAAACAACAATAATACATAACACATAAAGTGGTTGAAAAAGGAGGTTTGCTATTGTCATGCAATGTAAGGTGTTCTGCATCACAAAACAGTGTGTCAGTAGGATTCAGGTTGTCCTCGGGGAAAAGAGTGTTGGAAATGACAGAACTGCATTAAGTATCACCAATGCTCAAAAGAAAGAGGCTGAAAATAGTATGAGAGTCTGATGAATGAGGAGAATTAATGGGAAGAAGAGATACTGCCACAAGTGACCCAACAGAGGGTTAGCTCCCAAAATTGACAGTTATAGGGTCAAAGAGGCAATCAATGAGATGAAGAATGGTAAAATTCAAGACAGACATGGCAGTATACATATTAATTGCTCCAAGGGAAACGATAACGAGCAGCTACAGAACTGTAAAACTAATGGACTGTGTTATGAAAGTGATGGTAAGAGTACTAGCACAACTAATTGGGGGAGAGAGTCAAATTAGACAAGATGCAGTTTGGTTTTGTACTAGGGAGACATACTACAGATGCTCTCTTCCTAATGAGACAACTACAAGAGAGGTTCCTAACTAAGAATAAGACTATCTAGTTCTTGTTGATATAAAGAGGCATTTGACAGAGAAATTAGGGATTGTCTTTCCTGGTCACTGTTTTACTTTCTAACTGTCGTTTTTCTATGATTTAAACAAGCATGTACACAAACATACGAGAGGAGCTGGTTTATCATCTATGTATAGATGTAGGTGGTCATAATTGATTGTGTGTTGACAGTCATTGCACAGACACACACAAACATACACACACATATATATAAGACAAGTTTCCATTTATCTAAATTTCACTCACAAAATATTAGTCATGTATAGACATATGTGCATGTAAGCATATATATGATATAGGTACGTGTGTGTATGTATGTAAATGTATATGTAGTCTGTATATATGTAAATAGGTAAGTAAACATGTATGTATTAAATCTCATGCTGGTAATCATGTACATCAAGAACATTGGCTTTCCTGGCCATTGTTTATTTTTCTATCTGTATTTTTTCCCCCTCAATTTCCCATAAGACACAACATATTTTACAGAATGAAACTGTGATAAACCATAATTTTACGCACAGCTGCAAAAAGTCTAATGCATTTTCTTATTCTTTATTTCATCCTTTAAAAAACAAAGCAAGTATCATATAAGCAATAAATGCTTAGATATATGGCTGAAGGTTGGTAATGAAATTGTTGAGAAATGTTTTAACCCTTTTGAAACAAACCAGCTGAAACTGCTTCTACGATACAAAGCTGTTTGTTTAGAAGTGTTTATATTCATCTAAAATCATTCCATCATAATTTTATATAAGAACCTTTGTTATGTTATGCTCCAAATACCATCTTAATAATGAAAAAGTTGTTTATTTTACTAAATCCCACCAAATTCTTGATTATTCTCAAAAGAATTAAAAAAAATTAGGCAGTGTCTTTCATTAGAAATATGATAATGGAAGGGTTAAAAAAATTGAAAAATATAAAAGTAAGGCAGAAATAAACTAGATATGATAAAGTAAATGTAAGATTATGAACAATGTAAGTGTATGAACAACATGTATAAAGATATGGATTGATACAATAGCAGTAGCTTTTGTTTGAATTGCATGGTTATTTCCTTGCACAATGAATGATATTTCCTCATACATCTTCCTAGAATTATGAATTCAATACTAGATCAAATAAAGGCAGTATGAATTAAATATTGCATGCAAGATGCAAAAGAAAGGTGTTCAGTAAATACAGAAAAATATATATTTAAAAACATCTTTTGTGTAAATATTTCAAAACAACACAATCATTCATTGGTTTTTATGCACTTTTATCTCTGCTAACATGCATTAGATAATACATCAAAACATCAACTTACTGTGTTTGTTTTTTTCTATTTAGTTTCTTCATACTTTCTTGAGATGGGTTGCAAAGAATAATTTATTTCCTCAATTTCCCATAAGATACAAGATATTCCTGTAGAATGTAACTGTAATAAACTATTATATTCTTCACAGTTATGAAAAGTTTCTTATTCTTTATATCATCCTCAATGTACCAAAGCAGGTATCATATATTCATATGAAGATTGTAATGAATCCTATTATGAATTGTAAGATGCAGGAAGGCAAGACAAGAAGTTAAATCTCGTAGCAATGGAAGAAATTGAACGAAGCACATCTGTCCTTCAAAATAGCTTAACAATGTTCCCACTCCTTACAGCAGGGTTCTGTACCTTATCACAGTACCTACTTATATATTGATGGATTGGACTGTTGAAAGTTGAGTATGTTTGTTATAGATAGTGAAAGTATATAAACCACTGTCCATTTGGCTGGCAGTCAACTGACATAACCAGATTTGACTCTCACATATTGATATTGTTGTAAACAAATACTTTCAAGCACATATACATCATGTGTATTCTGGTTTCCTTGCAGGTTATATAAGGTGACTAAAGTGGTTAGCATCAAGAAGAACACCTAGCTGTAAAATACTGCTCCCCAAAATACTCACCCAACATATATCAGCATAGGAAAGAGAACGTAAAAATGATGATAATGAAGATATTAATTCAAAGATAATTTGTACAATAATAACATAATTAGTTTGTTCCTTTTCTGCAAAGAACATTAAATGCTGATCATGCAAAACACTATATGAAACTTTTTAATAGTTTCTTTTAAAGATTCCATTATAATTTGGAAGGTTAATCAAATTTGAATATTAACAAATTCTTACAACTCTATGTCCAGTAGTAAAGATAAATTTGAATCAACAAAACTGTTTTCAGATATTTTTTCCTAAATCATTACAAGATATTAAAAGCTAAGAAATTGTAATAATTTTGCAGCAGGTTTCCCTTATTTAATAACCACATAATAGTTTGGATAAACAAATTGTTCAGTAAGTCAGATAAAATGTCTTCGAGGTCAAGGCTGACATAGCCCTCACCAATCAAAATATCCAACAATTTTAGCATATTTGACAAAATTATTGAAATCACTTTTTCAGCCAAAGAATTAATTGTACAAATGTAAGAAAATTGTAAATGATTTCTAAACTCATGTGTCTCATTTAAAAAATAAATAACTGCACTGTATCTCTCTATTTTGAAAGATATAATTAAAAGTGTTGGTGTCAGGAAGAACACCTAGTCATAAATTATTGCCTTAGTAAGTCCCATCCAACCTATGCTGATGGGGAGAAAATAACACACACAAAAAGCAAAAACAAAAAAACACATGAATGTGCCAACACACTTTTAAAATCTAATTTATTTTCTTAACCAGAAAGAAAAAAAATCAATATTTAAGAATCAATGATGTAATCTTTATCAAGATTAATTTATCAAGATCTTCCATTAACAATAGATGCAAATTTCTTGGAGCTGATTGGCTATAATGACTATACCAGTCTGTGCATGTCACAATACTGTCAATCTAATATCTGTGCAGCTCACTACTATCATCACACTCCTTTTTTTTTATTTTTGAAAATTGAGTCATAACCCCAAAATATGAAATATTAGGTAAAAGTATAAACTGTTGTTTTGTTTTCTCTTAGTTTACTTATATTTTCATTCCTTTATTTCTAACTTGAATTGTACTGGATTTTCTGAAACAATGTTAATCCATATTTCCTTTACATAATCAAGGATATACAATATATTGAATACAATCCTTGATATTGAATAGATATGATATTATTAAAAAAAAACAATATTCTGACAGGTAAGACATTGTCTCCAATCAGCATATATGTACGAGTACCATTTTATTTTGTCGATATTATAACCCCCTTGTGTTTATAATATATTGAAATCATAGAAGTTTAATTAGAATAATACATTTTTCAATCCAATTCAATAAAAAGCAAAAGATATAAATTGAAAATGTTGTTATAAAACATAGTATTAATGTGATTTAATGAATACATTTTCAGTGATTATATTTGATAGCTGACATATATAACATCTGCATCCATTGTTACAAGTAATTGTTACCATGATGTAGATTCAATAAGCTATCTTTGAAAGCTCCACAATACATGCTTAAACATTGAGAGACCCAGCAAGTACAATTAAAATTATAACTTTACAAACTTATAAATAATTTTGTGAAAATATGGTTTAAATAGATAATTGTAAATGTTTCTGTTTAAAACAGAGAGAACCATAATTTAAACTAGAGTGAACATATTTTCATTTATTGAATCAATGACTATGTAGGAATAGCTCTGTTTCCTTCTCTCTCTGATGAATTCTAAAAGAGTGACTAGAATCTTACTATACACGTACCTTTGATGAGTTGTTGTGCACCTGAGCACTGTACACAATAATTTCATTATTATATATTATTAGACAGAAAATAATGAAAATATTTATGTTGGTGAAACCTTTGAGGTAAATTTAACATAAGATGCCTGTGGTAATCAGTAAATTTCCAAAGATAGTTTTTTCTTTTTCAATGGCAGAATTAATTTTTGACTCTTGAACTAAAACAATCCATGACCCTAAGTCCTGATGGACATGTAGGCACATCTTCTAAACCAGCCATATCCGGCCAGAATTTTCTCACCTCTTTCTGTTCAAACTGGCTGTAACTGGCTGCTCATACTGATGTTAAATAACATCAAAATCTCATAGATTCGATATTATGTGAAATAATTATGTGAAAATACAATAGAAAATATAGAGTATTGTAAATGCTAAAGGGCTAAACCTGGCAGAGTCAATCCTATCTACCACAGATGATTTTTCATGAGAAACAGGGAGAGCACATGTAAAAAGAAGGAAATGGGGAGATAGAGTAAGAATCGCCTCCAGTACTGGACAGGACAAGTGCATTATTTATCAAATTCAAAGGATGAATGGCAAAGTTGTCCAGAGAGCTGCGACAAATACTGTAAAACATTTTATTTGACATTCCTGTAACTCTGTCAATTTGTTGTCTTTTGAAGATAAACATGGGTTCATTAAGATTTGAAATAAAAAATGTATACTCATGGATACAGGCATGGCTGTAGATTTAAGGAGTTTGTCTCACAACTATATGGGTCTGGGTTGATTCTCACCATGCTGCAGTTTGAGCAAGTGTTCATAACCCAGTTAAAAACACTCCATGGCCCTTGGGTGACTTTAGTGCAATTTATTTTCAAGTTCACATGGTCTCTGATTTGGGGATAACTTCCCCCAACTCTGCCTAGAAAGTCTTGCAAAAAAGAAAAAAGGATCATGAGTGCTTTCCATTCCTCCCTGACTATGATGTTAAAAACCAACCTCCTCGGGTTGATACATATTTTGTATGGTGAATTTGGTAGATATAAACTGTGCAGAAGCCTATCGAATATAGCATGAGCTGAAAATAAGTACATTTAAATATTAAAATAAATAAATAAACAAATAATTAGTAAATAAATAAGTTGATAAATAAATATGCTGTTATTAACTCATGATTGAGTTATCTCCCATTATGACTGACAATATTTACTTTGTTCATTGTATTTTACTAAAACAATGAAATAAATACCAGATATTATGCTTTGATTGACATGATTGATTAAAACCCAAGCAAAACAAGTTAAAAATAAAGAACCATATGAGAATATAGACATTGAGATACATTTGTCTAAAGAAATATATATACTATGCTAGGAGATAATTTTATAACAAGAGCAACAAATGTAGAACAAAGAAAACATAAACAAGTAAAAGAATATAAATATTGGTAAAATTTTCTACAACAACACGAAATAATAATAGCTTATATTTGAAAAAAAAGTCTTTGTTTTGGAAAACCACCCTTATCTACTATCATCAATACCAATACAACTCCATCACCATCATCACTGTCTCCACAACCACCATTATCAAAACAGCACCATCACCACTACCACCATCCTCATCACTACCATTATTACTACCATATATATATATATGTAAAACACTGCCACCACCACTACCACCACCACCACCACTACCACCACCACCACTACCACCACCACCACTACCACCATCCTCATCACTACCATTACTACCACCATGTATATTCAATTCTAATTATTTCATACAAAAAAAATTTACTAAAACAACTTTTAAATATATCAATGAATTCACTCATTAATGTTTTAAAACATTAAATAGTTGATGTTTCTGACCTGCTGTTTAGTTGTCATAATAATAGAGGGTGGTGGTGGGATGTGCATTAGTTGTGAAGTTTATTGATTTTTAACACCCCCAAATATCGATTTTGACACTAGTTTCATTATATTCATATAGAAAATAATTTTGTTGCAGTAAATAACTAAGAACTGGTTTGTTTTTCCTCTTTAGAAATTTCTTAATTGTTACACAATACATGAAGTTGTTTTAAATTTCCTAAATTTCCTAATTGTTTGCAAATAAAAAAAAACAACTGTTTAATTCTTCACCAATAGCTGGTAGTGTTCAGAAATTTAAATACCACTTACTCATGAATTCCTATCTAGAGGATCAATACTAGCTGTTAGGAGGAACATCAATACTACTACTTGGGTGAAGTTGCAGACTTAACAGGTATATATATATATATACATGATGTTCACTGTAATAACATTGAAAAAGAAGTAGTATCAACAACTTTGGATATTGTACCAGAACTCTGTCAAGTGGCAGTGTTGGTGTCACATTAGAACACACCCAGTAATTCGAGAGTTTGTGTCATGATAAAATATATCCAGTATATTCTGTAAACTGGTAATGTTGATGTCACAACAAAATGCAATCAGTACACTTAGTAAATGGTAGTGCTGGTGCCAAAGTAAAATATACTCAGTACTTCCGAAAGTGGATATCTTTAAAAGCATCTCTATCTCCAACCCAGTTAGTCTTGAAGAGTGATAACCTATCCCTCCCAGCATGGAAAGTAGATGTTAAATGATGATGATGATGAATGCTTATAAATTTCAAAAATGTTTATAAATTATTTAATTTATTCAAATACTAACACCTTGCGATTTACTACTTACAGGATCAATAACATTAGTGAAGTATGTCCTTATGAATAACTATTTCTCTATAGTTACTCATACATGTAATCCTGTATGCCATCTATGTAATTATATACTAGAAATACATTATTAAAATATCATTCATAGTCTTAATCACTTCCACATGCCAGTAATCAACATAAACTATAGAGATTCTCTTATGCGTACCATTATAGTATCAAACTTCCAATCTCCCTGTTCATATAATTTTTCATATATATGGCTTATATATCCTGGTATATATATGGCTTATATATCCTGGTATATATATGGCTTATATTTCCTGGTATATATATAAACTCCAAAAATTAAATATGTTTAACACTATTGCCATCATTTTTAACATCACAGGTTAACTAGTTATATAATAGAATTTGTTTTGAAATCAATTTTAAGATATGAACAGGTGAGGTGACAATACACACATTTGGTGGAAGCTGACACCCACATGGCTTCCACTTAGTACCATTTATCCAAACACAAATACTTAGGCATACATATAGGGATTTCAAGACAACAAGAAACTGTACACTGATCCCATATTCTTGCAGAAACTTCCACCACAACCTTCATGGGATGTGGTTGTATGCTTTTTGGGGGTTCATGAAACAAGCGTGCACCTCTTGGCAATACTCCCACAATTTCTGGTAGACCTACTGCAGAGTGAATACTTATGCCACAATCCACCCCATTATTTCTCAGCTAGTCTGGACTCAATAATATCCCTATGTCTCATTGCCAGACACATAGTGTAGACTTGCCTAGGGAAGCAAAACAAGGAGATTTCTCTATAATTTGAGTAATCTCTTTTAACACTTTATTCCCAAATGGTTGTTGGTGACAAACTGGGAGTATTGGCAGGAAAGCATAACTTGAGGTATTGTTAGTTACTATGGCATCTATCTATCTTTCACACATAGTCTCTCTCTCTTTCACTGTATTTCTCTCTCAACATTTCATATGGGCAAAATAGTTTCTGTTTAAAAACATTTCGGATGACGAATGGCCTTCAGGAATGATCAGAGGTTCCACTGCAATGTTTAGGGTCATAACTAAATTTTAACTTAATATTTCTATCTAACATAGATACCAATATTTATATAATTAGTACTTTATCTAAATAACACCAGAAGGATGAAAGGCAACCTTGGCTTCAGCAACATTTGAAATTAGAAAGTAGAAATTTGTAACTACATATCACAAAGTTCTTTTCTCTGACACTCTACTGATAATATTAGTTCACTCACTGCCTTACATTTAACTTAAAAGACTAATATGTAACTATTGAAATTTAATTGTTTCTACTTTTGGCACAAGGCCAGCAATTGCCCAGTACATTACTGGTACTTTATTTTATCGACCCCGTAAGGATGAAAGGCAAAGTGAACCTCGGTGGTAGTGGTGGTGGTGGTGGTGGTTGTGGTGGTGGTGGTAGTGGTGGTCGTGGTGGTGGTGGCGGTGGTGGTAGTGGTGGTGGTTGTGGTGGTTATGTGAAATTTAATGTTATCTGTTATGTGGTAATAAGATTTCCGTTTCAAGCAGGTTGTTTATTTAACCCTTTATTTAAAGGGCTAAATAAAGAGTCATTCCTTAATTAATGAGGTTCATAGAGTCTCGGGAAGTATTAGATCCCCAAATCCCATGAACATTTCATTACTATATTTCCAATGAATTTCAACCATTTAAAAAATAATCAAGTATATTGATGAATTAAGTAATATAACCTTCTATATATCAAGCTGGTGTTTGGAACATGACAAAAGTCATTATATAAAATTATGATGAAAGGTTTTAGATAAATCATCATCATCAAATTTTTTACATCTGTTTTTCCAAACCTGCATGGATTGGATAGGTCCTTTTCCGCATATTATCTTTCCACTCACTGCATTCTTTTATCATCTCTTCTGTGAGCCTCAGCGATTTGAGATTGGCTCTCACCACCTCTGCCCTTTTCTTCCTTGGTCTACCTCTACTGCTGCTTGCTTCCACTGAGATTTCATAGTACTTTTTCACCCAGCAATCATCATCCATACACATCACATATCTGTACAAATGCAGATTTTTCTCTTGCACACCACTTCGAATTCCTCTTAAACCCAGTTTCTTCCTCAGTTCATCCAACCTCTGCCTCTCTCTCTCACATGCATATTGCACATTCAACGAAGAAGCATGGTTGCTTCATTTCTCTCCAGCTGACGTATGTCCTCTGCAGTCACTGCCCATGTTTCCCTACCATGCAGCTTTGCACTTCACACACAATTGACATACTGTCATTCTTTTGCACATAGGAAGAAACCTTTTATTGTCAACAGTGGGAGTAGCTCTCTAAACTTTTAAATATAAATACTTTAAAATAAAGCCTTGTATTAGAGAACTAGAACTTGTTACAGCCAGTTTGGTAGCAATGAGGTGAAGAAAATCACTGTTGAGAACTAGTTGTATTTGTATAATTTTCACTTAACATCTTCTCTTGTATAATTATATTATTCATGTAGCATATTGACAAAAGAAATAATAGTTAATAGAAGTTCAGGGGAGTAAAAAAATGAAGGCTTAGTTTTGTGATATTTACATTTTCTTCTGAAATGTTCTAACTAAAGATTGCTTAATATAGATAGATTAGTTGGTTGATAGTGATAAATTGTGATTAAGTTATTTTCCTTTTTAACTCATTAGTTTTTCCTTTCTCCAAATGTAGCATGCAATTCTGGAGAAGCTGATATGAAGATAAAAACTAAAAAAAATCTAAACAACAAACACATAAAGAATCACTTCCTCAGAAACCATGGTAGCAATGATAGATAACTTGATAATGGTGAAGTTTTATCATAAAATAAAGTCTAAAAACATAGTTTCCATCTTCAAGGTTTTGGAGCAAAAGAAACCTATTTGGATTTTTATTTTTTGTTAAACATCTTTTGTTGCAGCAAGAAACAGATGTATTAGAGATAAATTGGTGTAAAGTAGAACTTGAGGAGTCATAAGATCATCATCATCATCATTATCCTCATTTTTACATTCATTTTCTTCCATCGTTCGGATTGATCACCTCAACACAACTTGTCACATTCTTTCATCATATCTGTGAGGTTCAGGGTTCTGAGTTCAGATCTCACCACATATGCCCATGTTTTTCCAAATGGTCCTTTTCTACTGCTTACCTCCACTTGGAGCTCTTGACACTTTTTGACTTTTCACTTTTCACTTTTCACCATATGCATCTTTCTTGCACACTGCACCTGAATCTTTTTAGTTCTTTTTTCTTTTCACTCTCTGTCTTTCTAATTCATCTTTTATTTCTCATTTTATATTCTGATGAAAGACCACATGTCTGAGATGTAAAGACTCTTTTCTATTAGTGTATCCCCTGATAGAAAACCAGATGGATCCCTACTGAAATGCAAGAAATTTGTAAATATACTTTTCCCCCACCATTTATTAATTTTTCAGATAATTCCAAGCCCCTGATTATTCAATTTTTTTTATGAAACCTTATTTTAAGTGGTAGAATTCCTGCAACAATCAATTTTCTTTAGACATTAAAGAAGATTATACTTGATAAAAAAAAAGAACATTATTAGAAATCCTATATGTTATAAAATGAATAGGATGTGTTGGGGTCTCAATATGTAAACTAAATGACAATTTTCTAACACATCAATGGAGACAACCTAGAAAAATTACCGATCCCCAGCACACACTTATCCTCCTACCTTACTTATTCCAACACCCTTATTATTTGGGACCTGAGAGTAACTTCTTTTAACACTAGGACCCTAAATAACATAAGGAGTATAAATGAACTTACAGCACTCAGTGAACTTTACAAGCTTGAAGTTACATGTGTACAAGAACATCGTTATTACCATCTTTATGATATAATCAGATATCATGATTTAAATAAAGGCTGGAAACTTGTGTCTAGTTCAGCTGGGAAAGCTCAAAACAATTCAACTATTGGACATGATTTTAAGTCAGAAAGCACAAGAATCTCTGCTCTGTATTAAGTCTATAACGTCAAGAAAACTTTTAATAGAAATCCAAAGCTAACTATAATCTGTTGTTACAGTACTACAAATACTGCAGAATAAGAGATTGCCAAACATTTTTATAATAAACTTTCAAGTGTGATATGTCGCAGGAGATTTTAATGCAAAGATTGAACAAGACAAGCTTAAAGGGTTTTGCTTTCATTACAAAACAGACAGAAATTGAGAATTGTTGCTGGATCTTTTAAGTATAAGAAAAAAACTAGAAAAGTTGTAGACATTTAAATATCCGAATGGTGCCCAAATTCAACTTGATCATATTTGAATAAATAATAAATGGAAAAATAGTGAAATGAAAAGTGAAGCTAATAATTCTCTCTTAACACATGATTCAGATCATCATCGTATTACAAAGATCTGATTATCACTAAGATGTAACAACACTAACAAGACAAAGAAAATTCACTTTGACTTGTCTACAGTAAATACAAATGAGAACGTCAGGGAAAATTACACAGTCTAAATTAGTAACAGATACAATGCTGTTCAAGACCAATCTCAAGACAACTCTGCCAACACAATGTATGAGAACATAACTGAAGAAAATAAAAAGACTGCAAAACTGCACACATCTATGAAACCACAAAATGAGAAGTAAGTAGGAAGTTATAAACAAGCTACTCTTGTGGGAACCAACTCCCAGGAGATGCATTAGGGGAAGATCTGCTCAAACATTCATCGATTAGCTCTCAGATGTTAATAATCTCAGTTTGCAATTCACAATTTTCCATTTCTCCTGGCAGAGTCTTTGTCAGGAATGTTTCACTGTTGTTGCAATGATGATGATGAATTTATGACTCAAACTAATTGCCAATAATCTGTTGTAAATGTTAATTTGCCTGATTTATTTTATCCTTTCCTCTCTATACACAGTTAAATAGGGTATTCAGTCATTGATGAAATCCCAACACTTAATTGAGATTAATCTAGTTGATTACTTTCTTCTGTCCAGAAAGCTATTGTATATACTGATAAGGTGTTTAAATCTGTATGTTTTATACAGTTTTGGCTAATAGTTATAGATATACACTGTAGTTCCATTTAGTATAGCACCAACTTTTATAGTAACATACAAAACTTTGTTTAAACTAATAGTAAATGTCAGAGAAGGAAATTAATTAATAGTTATTTCAAAATTGTGCAAATGCCAAATATAATCATGACCAACTTCCAAAGTTAACAATATCATGTCTATATATAATGTTATACATCAACATGTACACATACATGTTGCAATCTAGTTATCACTTTAATTTGTCATCCAGTTATCTCCTTGGAGAGTTTCAGATCCTTAACCTCTCACCATACTGAATGTTAATATATGCCAACCATCTCAGTTAGTGCTTGTAGAAACAAAGCAGTACTGATTGGTTTCTTAACACTTAGCAATTTGAGAACGTGAAGAGATATATTCAAATCAGTCAGCATATTACCTAATTCTATATATATCAATAGTAAAGATGCAGTTTTGACTATCTTGCATCTCTATAATTAATCCTAGCCTACCTTTCATTGTGACAACGTTGAAAGTGGGAACCTTGAACGTTAGAGCCTGGTTTGTATATTCTTTTAATAAATACATAGTTTACTTGTGGATGAGGTCAAATAAAAGTGTATGGATTAGGTTTGCATGGATCATGGATTGCTTTGGTTTGATCTGAATGTATATACATTGAAGTTAAGCTGTTTGATGATCTTAGTTACACACATACATACCCCCCCCCCCCCACACACACACATATATGTGAGTGTATCATCAACATCATCATTTAATATCTGTTTTCTCTGCTAGCAAGAGTTGGACAAATCTTCACAGATCAAGTCAGAACTCAAGCAGGGCTACTGATTTCTGAAATGGCTTGGTGGTCTGTACTCACTTTCATATGATTCTATACTCTATTACTAGCACTAGGGAGGTTGTTATGTCTTTGAGACAGCTGGACTGTCCTCTTCATCTTTTGTTTGACAGGTTTTCTATGGTGAGATACCTATCTAATCACTATCCATTTTGCAGATCATACTCATTGAGATCATAACATAGACCACCAACACTAGGGAGCTTGTTATGTCTTTGACACAACTAAGGTGTCTTCACAACCCTTTGTTTGGCAAATTTGTATCGCTGTATGGCTTTGCTATCACCAATCACTTTACTGTATGTACCAGGTACATATAACATGTAAATCTCCAACTGAAGGTTCCTCTGGACCATTTTCGACAGGTTTTTTACAGTGGCAGATCACTTTAGAGGGTGTATTGGATGTATTTTCATGGCCTTCACACAAGAGAGGTTATCAGCTATTATCTCAAATGAAGAGCTCTCTGTCTCTGCCATACATGTATGGGTAAAGGCGAAGGAAGATAAGTAGAATGTTATGGGTGTATGGCAAATGTGGTGGGATTTGACAAGGTAATGAGTAGGGGAAAGATTGACATTTTATAACATAAGTGGTTGTGTAGTTACCAGTGTGCCAGGATTTAAGAGCAAAGATGTTGTGATGGTGAAAATAGTTACTAATGGGTATTAACCGAGAGAGCAGTGTGTTAAGATTTTAGGGTGTGTGTAGTGGTGGTGAGAATAATTAAGAAGTATTAGTGAAGGGGAGTATACAATATGGGTGGGAGTATAAGGATGGAGAGTAATTTCTAAGGAGTGATAGTGGAGGGAGCATGGATGGGGTGTACATTGATAGGGTGAATAGCCACTAAGTAATTTAGAAGAAGGCAGGGGGACAGATCAAGTCACATTTTATACTGGTAGGAAAGCCTTATCCAGTACAGCATGTTGCCAATTCTCATGGTCATTTGTCATCTGTGTCGTGAGGTACAGCTTCTACACAAACACACATGGGTATATACAAATTAAAATAACATTCAACTTTTTCTACTCACCACCTTTGCATGCAGATTATCAGATTATTTTTTTATTTTTGTAGAACATAAAGTAACCAAATAAATAAATCAATAAAAATAATCCCTACTTTTTCCTAAATATATTTAACTATATTGCTCAATAATAGTTATTTTATGACAATCAAAATACTACTTGATGGGATTCAATGAAAGAACATTGTTGAATAGCAAAATGCAATAATGTTTGCCAAAATGTTCTTTTCTGATATTATTGGGTTCCTTTGTTAGAGAAATCTAAATAATAAAAATAATTCAATAAATTTGAAATAAAAAAAAAAAAAAAAAAAAACTAGGGGCGCAAGTTTGCAATTCAAATTTTTTTTTTTTTTTTTTTTGTGGAGTAGGGAAGCATTTTGTGCATTTTACCATTTTAGGCATGATGTATTTATGTATTTTGATGGTGAAAGAAAGGAATGAAAAAAAAGAAAGAAAAAACAATAATTTTCTTTTGCAGAGGAGTTACGAAACAAAGCCAATAAACATATCAACCAAATATGTTCTTCTTATTCAATAAACTGGAGAAAATTTCTAAGAAATTTCATAATATTGAACAAATTTAACAAAACTGCTGATGATGGAGAAAATGCTGATAGCAGTGATGGTGATGATGATGATGATGGTGATGATAACAATAATAATGATGATGATAGCACTTATGGAGATGGTAGTGGTGGTAACAATCATAATGATGACGATGGTAGCAATTATTGTGATAATAATGATGATGATGATAACTGCAATGATGATGATGGCAATGATGATGACAGTAGTGGCTGTGATAATTGTAGTGAATGAATAAATGTAGGAAAGAATTTACAATGAAAATGCATATAAAATTCTCGTAATATTCACAATAAGAACAGATATAAAAATGAATTCACAGAATTATATACTCTATTTTAGAGAAAACTCTATTTTTCTTTATTTCCTTCCACATTACCTCTTATCATTTTTGGGGAGATAATATACTTTAAATATATTTTTATTGTGATTATTTACATTGATGCTGTTGCTTTATATGAGTATTTTTCTTGTTTTTTATAAAAAAAATTCATTACAATGTGCCTCTGGTATGTAATATGCATTAATCTATATGTGTGAATGTGTGGCAATGTTTATGTATTGTGCATTTTGAACTTTATCTAAATATATATACATAGATATTCATGTATACACATATATGAATATATATATTTTCTGCATTTCTAAATTTACTTTCATTGATTAGACAGTGATTGGCAGAATTGTTAGAATATTGGATTAAATGTTCCAGCTCTCTCTTATTTGAGTTCAAATACTGCCTCCTATCACCAAATGATGGCCAGGAGTTGTGTCCAGCGTATAGTCTCATCTTTCAAATCAGTTGCATTATGTAACACCTTAGACAACTCTTTTCTACTATAGCCTTAGGTCCACCAATTCATTGTGAATGATTTCAGGAGGTGGAAATATGTATATAAGAAAGCCCAACATACATATGTTTGTGTGTGTCTCAGTCACCATGAAGGTCTTCATATCAATGCTGTTAAAATAAAAGAAGCAGTGACATTTTCTTGTGTTCCCCATAATCAATATGAATGCAGTGTTAGTGATATATATATATACTACGTTAGTGATATAAATGTCAGTGATATATACTCTATTTAAAATACAGATATGGAATAGTGTCAAGAAGGGCATCCAGTCATAAAAAACTGCTCCCAAAAGAGTTGCTCAACCCATGCAGCATGGAAAAAAGCAGACATAAAAACAAATTATGATGACAAATATGGCAATGGCAGTGATGATGAAAATGATGATGATCCTCTACAATGTGTCACAAGTACCACATGTATTATTTCCCACATTATTCCATTCAACATTAAATATTTAAGCTGTAGTAACTATCTTAGTGCATCCAAAACCTTTCAATCTCTTCAAAAACAACTCTTTCAATAAATATAAAATGTTCATTCTTCCTTCCCAAATCTCTTTCCAACAAGAGAACCTCTGGGGTTTGTCTATCTGTATTGTTTTTATTCCCATACAAACTATTGACAGACAGATTTGTCCATGTGTCTTGAACATTTACTATTTTAGTTTAGCTATCAAATGGTGTAGTTTGGGGGTTGGATTGCTTGTATGATTTTATCAATTTTACAAGCCACCGTATAGTACGATGTATCATTTGAATAAAAGTGTACACCCTCAAATAAACTATTGCAGTGTGTTATACATATTCAAATACTGAACAAGCTTGTTCAGCGCAAATGATTTCATTTGTATGAATGACTAATCCTCCAAATGTGTGTGTGAAATATAATTTGTTGGATGTACTTTGTTGAATAATATATATATAGGATATATATTTTTCATTAAGCTGGGGTTTGGAACATAACCTAAGAGAAAAGTCATTCATAAATTGAGGATTGAAGGTTATTAATTTAAATATGAACATTTTAAAAGGAGAAGCTTTGTATCCTAGAAGTAGGGGAGGTTTTAAGTTACTTGGTATCAAAAGAACTATATTACGATATTGATGTTCAAATCCTAATAGAATGTAGGAGAGAATAATAGCCCCATAAGGGACATATACGTTCTAACATGGAATCAATTATAGGTGAAAACATTTTAAATCAAGATATTAATGTTGAAGCCATAATAGAGTGTGTGACAGAAGAATGGTCTCTGAAAGGACATAAATGACTTTGAGCTTGTTTAAGACTTATTAATATGAAATATCTATATAGGGGTTATAAAGGCTGCAATGTTAAGTACATTAACACTAACTTAACTATTAATTAAAAAGTTTTCCCTCTAAACCATCACTACCTCTGCCACTGCCACCACCACCACCATCACTGCTACCACAACCACCACCATCACCGCCGCCACCGCCAACTATTGGCAGCATTTTCTCTCAGTGGGTTGAACAGAATAGATTGCTTTATTGCTACCTATCAAACTTTATGATTTAATAGAAAGATTCTTTCATACATGTAAGATGGAAGGTTTTAATTTAAACACGAACACTTCAGAATTTACTATGAGTGTGTATATGGAAGTATTCCATTCCCTTACAAAGAGTTGGAACTAATACCATGAGGCATCCTATTTTGGCCTCTTACAATTCCACCAGTCTACTGCTACCCACAACACCACTAGGTTAGTCTTGGTGGGATTTGAACTCAGAACATAAAAACTGAATTCTGCTAATTCACCTCCTTTGAGTAATAACTATTTCAAATCTAAATAATTAGAATATCGAAGTCTCATCCTTGTTTTTCTTTTAAATTATTTTGATGTGTTCAGAGTGAAAGTGATAAGGGATTGTCTAACTCAATGCTGAATAAACATATCGAGGGACCTCATATTAAATCGACCCTAGTACTTGAATGGTACTTCATTGAACTTAGAAAGGATGAATGAAAGACAAAGTTGACTTCAATGCGATTTGAAGGGAGAACATAGAGACAGATTAAATAAAGGAAGACACTATACTGATTCTGACACACCAGTGCCCTAACTTACTCATCAATACTAAAATGTGTGAATGTGTGTCCATGAAACATATACATATACACCAGGCCTGAACACAAAGGAACCAAGCTCCCACTGTCATTGCCTCCATCTCTCCTGCTCTGCCCATCTCTCATTATTATGAGCAAATCTGAGTTCAAATCCCGCCGAGGTTGACTTTGCCTTTCATCCTTACGGGGTCGATAAAATAAAGTACCAGTAATGCACTGGGTAATTGCTGGCCTTGTGCCTAAAGTAGAAACAATTATTATGAGCAAATTGGGCCCATACATTGGCCACCCTGTGGCCTCGGTGGACAGAGGGTGGTGAGGGAGAATTGCTGGAAGAGCTATTCCAGCTCTTGTTAGAGAAGCTAGGTAAAGTAAAAATAGATTTGATGGTGTAGTTCTCTGAGTAATACACTCAATTGCATACTAAATATTAATACTAAGCATTAATACTAAACATATAGTAACCTACATAATAACACTAAGACCAGCTATAGAAGTTTGGTGAAGTTAATGTTAATTTACTGATAAATCAATAATGTCTCTGAAATTTAAGTTAGCTACTTAAAAAGTGTCTTCCTTCATAATGAGAGAAGACAATTAACAGCAACCAGATCTCTAATCAATTAATTAAGACACAGACATAATGTGAATGAGATTAACTTTGGAAAGAGAGTTACCACTGTATGTTTGATAAACAAATATGTATTTACAACCATATGCTTTATAAACATGTATGAAACTGTGTCAGAGACTAGGTCACAAACAGCATGACAGAAATCGTGACATCAAGAAATAAACTAAATTAAAGTGAATTTAACAGATTGTGTTTTTAAATAGCAAAAAAACAACAACAAAAAAACTCTTCCACAATATAATTGTTTTAGTTTTAATACACAGTTTCAGATTGATGTTGCTTGCCTTACGAGAATAACTAAGACAGGCCACCAAAACCTTGAGGGATGTTGTTACATGCTACCTGAAAAACTTCTCTTCATCAAATATTGCATCACACAGAGAATCTATATATAAATTTGATTGAATTCTGTCCATCCGTCACACAATGTGTGTTTGGGTGAATGTATGTGTGTGTAAAAGGAAGGCAGGGATGGTGAAAAATATATGATGCATATACAAATACACACATGCACACACATATACACATACACGCCAGCTTGTTGAAAAAAATTCTTGTATATGAAATATCACTATCAAAATAGACTCCATGGTCAATCACTGCTTCTTGGTCTTTTGGCTAAGATCAAAATGTTTGGTGAACCAGAACAGATGATCAAATTAACTAGTTTCAGTTTTTGTTGAAGCTGCTGAGTTTAATGATACTACTTATAAAAATGTAAGCAAGATAATAGTAAGTCGTTTATATAGTGGGGCAAAGATAGCTGCATAAAATTAATTAATTGGGGCACCAACAGAGGGTTTCAGAAATTTAATTTCAAACATACTGTGTCATTTCTCCATTTAATTAATATATACAGCCAAATTTACACTGCTATGTAATTATAATCACGTCCTTATTTTTACCGTCAGTCAACTCACTATACTCTCTCAACACCAAAGGGCATGTGAGTTCATTCCTGGTGAGAATTTAATAAACGTCAAATCTAGCTGAAAGTCCTATGGTTTAATTAACGTGTAAATTCACAATGAGGTTATATATGTTTAATAAACATGGTTGTAACTATATTTCCAAATCTAATTTTTACCCTTTCATCACCATATTTCTAACAAAAGACTCTGCCCATTATTTTCAAGTTATTTTGAATAATGAAGGTTCTTCAATAAAATTATGATGGATGGGTTTTAAATAAATATAAACAATTTAAAAGAAATAGCTTTCAATCATAGAACAGTTTCAGGCAGTTTCACATCAAACCTATCAAATGCATGTCAGAGATCACCTTCTGATGAGTTAAGTAAAACCATGTCATGCTGACTGATCCTACACCTGCCAGTCATAATACCACTCTTAACCTGGCTGTGCATGTCAAACCGATTCATGAAGATTATGAAAACCAGAGCATTCGTACGGAGATATCAGAGCAACAAGAAGCTGTCCATCAATCTCATACTTCTGCAGAACCTTCCACAACAGGTCGTGTAAATTGCAGTTGTATGCCTTTTTAAGGTCTACAAAGCAAGTATACACCTCTTGATTGTACCCTGAGCTTATTGATATTGAAGCGATTGCAATATACCAATAAAATTTATATACGTATATTTGCTGCAACAGTGACTTCAATCCTACTTACTTTTATATATATATATATATATATGACGGCGATGAATTTGTTTTGTGAGGTTTTTGATATGAAATCATGTGTCGAAACAAATATTGTTATACTTGGAGAGGGTCATATTGTTGTAATAATATTGCCAGAAATAATAACAGAACACACCCACTGTTTGGTTGGTTTTCGCTTCTGTATCTTTTATATCTCCACAGTTAATTCATTTGGCCTCATTGTATATCATTGACTGACCAACGGTCAAAAATACATATATAATATAGATATAAACACATATATATAATCTAACAAAGTTCTTTCGTTGCACATCTGCAACATCATCGGTGGTACTATTATGTTTCTCCTGTTGTATTGTATGTCTACGCCATTTTTATTTTATCTGTTTATTTATTTATTTATTTTTGTCTTCTTCTCTGCGCATGTGTTTGCGTGTGTGTATAGTGTTTGGTGTGTGTTCACGTTTGGGTGACTGTGTTTTGGTTATTGTATTCTATCTTAGTTTACTAATATGTGTTTGTTGTTATTGTGCTTGTGTATATATATATTTATTTATTTATTTATATTTCTCTTAGGTCAGTATTGTTTGTTGGGTGTTATTGTTATTCCATTCATTTTTTCTGTTTAGCTTTGGCCTTCTAAGTTCTATTTCACTGGCCTCTCTAATTTGCCTACCAGGTGGGTCATTTCTATGTTTAGATATTATTCTAATTTCTATGTTGTCTATATTACCATCATGTTGTCGTCTGGCGTCTTCGTATAGTACTGAACCGTTTTTTCGTCCTTTTAGTTCCCCCAGTGTTGATCTATCCTTTCTCCTATGTTACGAGCTGTCTCGCCTATGTATGTTGTTGTCATGTTTCTGAAAGTACCCTCTGTACATCCTGTATATATATATATATATATATATATATATATATATATATATATATACACAGGGTGTTCCCAAAATATATATACACACTTCAACAGCATTCTAATAAATATGGCCTGTACAGGTAATCAAAGTGTGTATACATATTTTGTGGACGCACTGTATATATATATATATATATATATATATATATATACAGTGCGTCCACAAAATATGTATACACACTTTGATTACCTGTACAGGCCATATTTATTAGAATGCTGTTGAAGTGTGTATATATATTTTGGGAACACCTTGTGTGTATCATCATCATCATCATCATCAACGTTTAACGTCCGTGTTCCACGCTTGCATGGGTTTGGACGGGGGTAGTCCCACTTGAGGCAAGAGTGATTGTCTTGCTCGCATAGGACTGTCTGGCAGGTTTTCTACAGTTGGATGCCCTTCCTAACACCAACCACATTTACAGTGTGGGTCTGGGAGGTTTTTACCGTGTTGCCTACACGGCCACATTACAGCGTGGACTGTGTGTTTTTTTGTCGTGACACCTACACGATCTCATTTGTTTCGGCCTCGATGGCGCGGCACCAACATAACTTTACATAGAACGGGGTGGTGTGGATGGGGTGGGGGTGGGGGTGGTGGGACGGGGTGTATTTTGTTAGAGATGCCTACTGGCTGGAGTAGGTTTTACTATATATTTAGGTAAGGCGGGTCTTCTCTGTTACTGAGTACCGCCAAAGGTCTCGGTCCAGTGACATTGTCTTGGAGAGGTGTAAGTGTGTGATGTCGGAGTTTATCAGCTCGTCCCAGGTTTTTCTAGGTCTGCCTATTCCGTGACTACCGTCTATCTTTATTGCCCTGCACTTTGTTATACAGCTATTGACTTTCATGCGCATCACGTGTCCATACCAACGTAGCCTTCTCTCGAGTAAACAACATCTGATCCCTCTTATCTCTAATTTTTTCCTTAGTTCGTTTATGCTTTGCCGTTCACGTATATTACTGTTACACATCCAGCGGAGCATGCAAGCTTCGTTCCTCTCTAGTCTGCGTATATCCTCTGCACACAATGCCCAGGTCTCACTGCCCTGCAGCATTGCTGTTCGTATGCAGGCATCGTACAACCTGCCTTTCATTTTTAGTGAGAACCCTTTAGCAGCTAATAGTGGTATAAGCTCTCTGAACTTTTTCCAACCAGTTCTGACTCTAGCTACAGTACTTTCAGAGCACCCTCCCCCACTGCTGATTTTATCGCCCAGGTAACGGAAGCTGTCCACTATTTCTATAGAACCCTCTGCGCAATTGAAAGAGCTAGTAGTTTGTGGGCACTTGCTGCTACTTATTGCACCAGAGCACCGGCCACATGTAAAATCTATGTTCTTAGTTAGCTTACCTGTGATCCCACTACATCTTTTATGCACCCATACTTTGCATTTAGGACATAAAATGGAGTTTCTACCTACGCCTTTCCTACACACCGAGCACGACCATTTCCCAGAAGGGACCGCCGCCTTGTTTTCTTTCCTACAAACTAGTACTTTGGTCTTAGCCAGGTTAATTTTAAGTCCTTTTGACTCTAGGCCGTGCTTCCATGTTTGGAATTTCTTCTCTAGCTCGGCCATTGATTCCGCTATGAGTGTCAGGTCGTCTGCGTATAGGAGTTCCCATGGGCAGCCTGTCTTGAACTCCTCTGTTATAGCCTGAAGGGCAATAATAAATAGTAGTGGGCTGAGAACAGAGCCCTGATGGACGCCAACTTTTACGCTAAACTCTTCACTATATTCGTTGTTAATTCTAACCTTGCTGACTGTTTCTTTATACATGGCTTGTATAGCCCTCACAAGCCTTTCGTCAACGCCTAGTTTTCTAAGAGCCCACCAGATAATGGAGCAGGGGACTCTGTCGAAGGCTTTCTCCAAGTCGACAAAAGCTAAGTAGAGGGGTTTACCTTTAGCTAGGTACTTCTCCTGTAGTTGTCGTACTATGAAAAGAGCGTCTGTGGTACTTTTGCCTGACACAAACCCGAACTGCATTTCATCTAGGTCAATTCTCTCTCTGATTAGTTGCGCTATTACTTTTTCCGTGACCTTCATGACCTGGTCGATTAATTTAATGCCTCTATAGTTACTCCTAGCTAGGGCGTCTCCTTTACCCTTATAACAGTTAACGATGATGCTGCTATGCCAGTCCTTCGGAACAACCCCATTCTGTACGACTTGGTTAACTATGCGGGTGACCATGGTGTGTCCCACCGTGCCAGATGCCTTCAGCATCTCAGCAACTATTTCCGAAGGCCCAGCCTCCTTACCCGTCTTCATATCCTTGATTGCCTTACTTATTATACTCCCCTCGACTAACACTGCTGGTCCCTCTATTGGGTCGATATGGGGGAGACTGCCTTTCTCCCAATTATTCTCCTCATTTAGTAGCCTTTCATAGTGACACTTCCAAGCTACCTTCTTATCAGCGTCGGTGATGGCAAGTGTGCCATCGTCGTTTAGTACACACTTCTCCCCGACAATATCACGGTTTTCCTTGACACATTGCCTAGCAATCCTGAACACCTCACGTTTTTGGTCATCGCGTTGTAGAACATGCTTGAACTTTCTTTCCTCAGCTTCCCTTCTTGCTAAGTACACTTCTCTCCTAGCTTCCCTCCTGGCCACTTGATAGTCCTCTCTACTTCCCCCATCCCGCCATACTTTCCAAGCCTGCTTTTTGGCCTTAATTGACCCCTCCACCTTACTGTTCCACCACCATGTTACTCTCCTCCTGCCTACAGGCCTGCTCCAGCCACAGACTTCGTCTGTCGCCAACAGCAGGTTTGCTTTCAGAAATTCCCACTCTCCCTCTATATTGTCCGACTCTAAATGTTCTTCCTTACTGTCGAAAGCATCAAGTAATATGCTTTGAAATTTATTCCTGGCTGTGGGGTCCTTTAGCTTCCATATTTTCCTCCTGAGGATAGTCCTCTTCTGTTGTCGAGTACGTCTCGTCCTGACTATGAGGTCGCTAATTATCAGTCTATGTTGGGAGGTGCATTCTTCATGGGGGAGGGATTTAGTGTTTACAACAGACACTCTGTCACGTCTTCTGGTAAGGATATAATCTACCTGGCTTGTGTGTTCCCCGGATCTATAGGTGATCAGGTGATTGTCACGTTTTTTGAAGTTAGTGTTACAGATAGTTAGGTTATTTGCATCACAGAATTCCAGGATTCTGGAGCCTTCCTCATTTCTAGTACCAAACCCATAGCCTCCATGGATTTCGTCGTAGCCGTCACAATGTTGTCCAACGTGACCATTTAGGTCGCCTGCGATAATTATATAGTCACTGTCGGATATTTGGGAGGTAGTTAGCATCAGTGTCTCATAGAATCTGTCTTTTATAGTGCCGGGCAGTCCGGATTGGGGTGCGTACGCAGATATTACTGTCACCGTAGTTCTATTGAGGACAAGTCGTATTTTAATTATTCTGTCGTTCACTCTATTTACGTCTATTATCTTATCTGCCCACTTTTCTGCTACCATGATTCCTACTCCACCCAGCCCATCGTCGTTTCCCACCCAGAAAAGCTTATAACATCGTTTTTTACCCTCAATGAACCTAGCAGACCCACCCCTCCACCTGGTCTCTTGAATACAACAAACATCGACCTCCTTACGTTCAAGCATTTCTACAACCTCGTTAGCGCGACCCTTTAGGGTGCCTACATATATATATATATATACAGGATGTACAGAGGGTACTTTCAGAAACATGACAACAACATACATAGGCGAGACAGCTCGTAACATAGGAGAAAGGATAGATCAACACTGGACGAAAAAACGGTTCAGTACTATACGAAGACGCCAGACGACAACATGATGGTAATATAGACAACATAGAAATATATATATATAGTGAAGGCGTGTGGCTGAGTGGTTAGAGAATTAGATTCGCAATCGTAAGGTTGTGAGTTCGATTCCTGGACCAGGCGATGCGTTATGTCCTTGAGCAAGACACTTTATTTCACGTTGCTCCTTCTACCTGGAGTTGCGACCGATAGATAGTATTAGCAATTGGAAAGACCAACGGAAACATTGTTCCCTCGGTCCGATTTGACGAAAGTCGATCGTTCCTTTATATATATAAAGTGTTGAAATGATCAAATTTTAGTTTAGAACATTTATTAGCTGACAATTGTTTCTTCCAGAGGGAAGTCTGGAATCATCGGAGCATAAAGAATGTCGAAACATGTAACTAAAATCCTAGTCATTTAGAACATAATTGTTATTAGTGTCAAAGGCATCATGTGGAGAGTTAGGAGTTAAAAAGATGTTCTGCTTGAAAGAACACAATTACAGGTTGGAATTGTAATAGGTATAATTAAAAAGCACAAGCAAAAAAATATCATAAGCTAGAAAAAACACAGGCAAAAAAGTTATAAGCAAGGACAATTGGTATACAATGCAGGAGTCAATACAGTTAATAAGGCATGTATGAGGAAAGAGTTATAATGCAGTTGAAGTACACATATTTTGTGTGGGGTGTTAAAACATGTTATAATTGTTATAAATGTTTAAGATAGTATGCAATTTGTTAGAGGGGTATGTCTGTGTATGTGTTGTTTGTTACTCACAGCTATTAACCATGGGATTATTTTGAGTCGTTTATAGTCAATAGGTGTTTGTTTGTTAAATGTAAATTCCGCCGAATGTTGTTATTTTAGGTATATTATTTTATGCATTTTTTATCTACAAATTATCCTTTCTAGGGTTTGTATTAACCGTTATTAAGCTGTTGGTGAATCATTATGTTGTTATGGATTGGCAGTATTGGTAGAGAGTCAGACGCCATGCTTTGAGTTCGAATCCCGCCAAGGTTAACTTTGCCTTTCATCCTTACGGGGGTCGATAAAATAAAGTACCAGTAATGCACTGGGTAATTGTTGGCCTTACGTAGAAACAATTATGTTGTTTTAATTTTATAAGTTTACACAGGAAGTTGTAAAGGGGGTTAATCACAAAGGGAGGTAATTAAGGTTGTTGATAAATTAAGGGTTGTTTTAATATTGTGGTAGTGTTATAATTTAATCTTTATAGAGTATATAAAATATAAAATATTATTAGTTATATAATTGTTATCTTTTAAACTTGTGTGGAGGGGTTTAAAAACATTTATTTAATCAGTTTATTATAACTAGATAGTTTTTAAATAGTTAGTATATGTATATATAATAAAGGTATATACATATGTGTGAGAATGTATATATATATACACACACACATGCATACATATACCCCCCCCCTCCATATATATATATATATATATATATATATATATATATATATATATATATATATATATATATATATATATATATATACATACAGATTGTGTAGAGATAGTTGAATGTTTTTTTATGACAGGATAGTGAGTTGCATAATATATACTGGAGTAATTGGAGTTATACACACAGTTGTTTCCTATTTAGTTGGTGTTGTATATTGAGAGTTTAATATAGTGTCTATATTACTTAAATCTTTTAATTGTATAAGGTAAGAGATCAAACAGGTGTTTATTGTAGGTCAGTGTGGTCTTTTAATTAAGGTTTAGTCCTATATTCATGAAGGTCTAGTTGGATAAATGAAGGTCTAGTTGGATGAATTAAATCTGGTGGTCTAGTGTTATCTCCGACATTGGTCTTTATTTTTATTTTTATTAATATTATTATTAGTTGCTAGGTTTGAAGCAGTGGAACGAGAATCTATGGTAATGTGGACAGATCTCTGATTTCCTATTTAGTAGGCTAAGGTTAGAGTGAATAATATTTTTAGACTCAAGGATGCAAGGTTACAAAATTTGTTAGGTGGTCTATATGAAGGGGCCTTAGCTACCACATCCCATTTTAAGGTGTATGGTATGTTACTTGATTTTAATGAGTGTATTTATGTGGATAGTGAGTTTACGTTGCTAAGTTTAGGGTTTCTGAATGAATGAAGGTGTGAATTATATCTGGCCTTAAAGCTATTCGATGTTGAGCCTATATATACTTTTGAGATGTGATTGGCGGTTACAGTACCGGAGTAGACAATGTCTTTAATTAGGCAGTTCTTATTTAATGGGCATGTCTTGTTAGGCCTACAATTACAATTGTTTTGGTAACTAGTAGGGGGTATGCATTTGAGGGGTTGTTTCTGTTTCTACTTCTAGTATTATGATTATGGTGAGTATTATTATTATTGGTATTATTAGTGTGACTTGCTGTATGGTCTTGTACTGTGTTATTGTTCAGGTTATTTCTATGCTGGACATTATTACTTTGGTGTAATTTGAAGTACTTTTCAATCTTTCTCTTGTTGGTGCTGGCTATATGGTCTGCTATGTTAGGTGTGGTGGAGTAGGATATTTTAATGGTGTTTTTGTTAAATAGGTTGTGGATTTTTATGGTTAGTTGGGTAGTTTGTGTCTAGAGTAGAGAAGAAAACTTTAGGTATGATTGTTGATACATTTAAGTTGAACGGGGGGTTAAAAATGTGCTACTTCTTCTTCTATTCTTCTTATGGTTGTTATTCATACTACTGTTTAGTGTGGTGTTAGGTTCTTTCCTATCTATATTTTTCTTTCTGTGGTGTTTCTTAGGATTATTGCTGTGGTGTGGTTTAACATTTTTATGGTGCCCTTTGTATAGGAGTCAGGATTTTCAATACTATGATCATATTTACTTTTATTCATGGCCATGTTGTTTGAAATTATATTAGGTTGTCTATGGGTGGTTAACGATTTAGGTTTAAATTTAATTTTATCTCTATGGCCGGAACGGGCTAAGGCTTCATTATAGTATTGGGAGTTACGATTAAATGTATTCTCGTTGTAAGAAAGGCTATAGATTCTATTAGATACCCCTTTAATGATTGAGGTCAGTACAGATTTAGGGATTTGGTATTAACATAGAAAAGATTTTCATTAGGTTTATGCTAAGGTGTATATTTTTTAGAGTCTAAGTAGAGAGTGACGTCTAGGAAGTTAACATCTTTGGCGTTTTTATCTAAGGTGATACCTAAGTTATAGTTTTTAAATATTTTATGTAATTGTTTTCTAGTTCTTTCTATATTGAACTTTTTATAGTCTAAGAGGAAAAGTGCGCCGTCTTGGTTTAGGCCACCGTTGAGGTAAGGTAGGATCGTGTTTAAGAGAAATAGACCGACTAAGTCGGTTACCTGTGCCGAGTCACTAGATCCCATGGTGATATCGAAGTTGTCGGGTGTATTTTTGCGGGTCCATAGCTGGTCTTCAAATTTAATTATTGTTTTCCTGGCCACAAGAATTATATCTACCTGGGATCTAATGAGTTCACTATTGTTCATGGCCATTATTAATGCTTTATTTAGGAGGATAGGTAAAATAGAGGTGTAGTAGGAGTTGATATGAAATTGGATGAATTTCTTCTTATTATTTTCATTAATACCATTAAACCATTCGATTACTTCACTAGTGTTTCCCCAGAGGTTAAAATGAATTTTTTGTTTAATTTGAGGGATTACTTTATGTAAAATTTTTTTACTAATAATACCAATGTCGGATCTGGATGGGCAAATAAGTCTAATTGAGGGGTTAGTATTGAAGTCATCATTATGGTCTTTCAGAGAGAATCGTGGGGGATTAGGGCTGTACGGTTGAGTATATCTTTCTAGTCCTAATTTACATATTAAACTACGGGCTTCAATATTTATGTCATCCAGGTTGTTATGAGATATTTTTTTGTAGTTCCTATAAAGTTGTTTATATATAAATTCTCTATATGTATCGTCATCTAGGCTATATATGTTTTTAGTTTTATCAGCTAGTACTAAGATATTCCTATTCTTATTAAAGATTTTTTATGGTGGAATTTAGGTTATTTAGGAATTCGTTCTTCCTATTGTAGTATTTCTTGTACATAATACTTATAACAAGTGACACAAGATCGTTTTCAAATGAGTCCAGTAAGATATTGTGTGGAGGGCGTTTGTATGTTTTGAAGCCGTATGTTTCAAACGAAGGTGCATCGTGTTTTTTTTACAGCGCGATTCTTATCATAGTGGAAGGCCTTCCATCTAACTCTTTTAATAAAAGAGTTGACACTACTAATCAGTAGTTTTTCGTATGTATCCTTAGATGGGATAGGTATGTTAATAATGCTTGTTATTAATAGTGACTGTTTATTTCGGTGAAACTTCAAAGTAAACTGTCAATATTAATAATAAATATTATCCAGCTGTAAAAACCAAGCCAGAATCAGTTCCTGTATGAGCAAGACAAGGTCAGCCGACTGGACACTGCTCACAACAGGACAACCTGTCTAACCCATGCTAGTGTGGAAGAATGGACGTAAAACGGTGATGATGATACTGGCTCTACACAAAGTATATGAACCCTTCATTCAGTGCATGTTTAGTGTGTTTATAACACAACCTCATAACATATGCATACACACATATTTGTTTAACCTAAGATGATGATGATTATGATATTGGTAGTAAAAGAATTGCAATTAATATATATAATTAATTAGTAGTCTTTGTGGTCTGGAACTTCTGGTTAATGAACTAGAGAGTTAAAGCTAATAAAAAAGAATCCGATATTTACTTGTTGAACTCAACACTATATAAGTACCACTCCAACTTCCACTCTCACTCAATGGCTGGAATTAGAAAATTTACATAATTATACAACCTATAATTTCTAGGAGCGGGGTGCACTGGTATGGCTGGATAGTTAAGAAGTTCATTTCACAATCATGGGCTCTCAGGCAAATTTTAATGAAAGTCATTGAAAGTCATTGAAACTAAACCAAATAATCAATAAATTTGTTTAGACTTCCGCAGATATAGCCAACTATATTCCACAGATATAGCCAACTATATTCCACAGATACAGTCAACTATATTCCACAAACCAAAGGTTTAGCTACAAATACAGCCAGGCATATTTAAATGAAATACACTGAAATACCAACAATGAAATTCAAAAGCAAGAAATATTTTGACTCATTTATGATTTGGTGGTTTGCAGACACTAACCACTAAAATGCTTTTAGAATATTCTTAGCATTTCTCCTACTTTAATTATGGTTAATTAGGGTTTTTCACGGAAGAATAGAGATAAGATATGCTCAAGAATGAAATTCTAATAAATACCAAATACAATATCTTCCAAATGATCATAAGTAAGGGTAGGCCCGTACACCAAATTTAAGATAGCAAGTTTGGCACATACACTATCTTCTAATGATCAAATGCTGAAGTTGATGCAATATTGCACCAGCTGCAGCAATTTCTGCATTCAATTTAGCTTCATATCTTCTATCATTTATCAAAACGACCTTAAGATACCTAAAGTTTTCCACCTGATTTAGTGTAACTCCTCACACATGCAGGACACATGGCACAGAATTTCTTCAGATTTTACAGCATTGATTTTCCCTATCATGCAACACTGGTAGAAACCTATCTAGTGCATATCATAGATTAATTCGCACCATGCCATCTCCAAATATTTCTTGATCAATCTTATACCTCTTTTGACTTCAGTTTCAACTCGACTATGAATGTCAATTCTGTTCATGAAGATTATAAACAAGAGAGGTGAAAATGCACACCCTTCGTTGATTCTGACATCCACATTGAAGGTTTTTAAATACTTGGCATTATTTAGATGAACACAAATACTAGGGCATTCATATAGGGACTTCAAGGCAAAAACAATCAGTCTGCGATCCCATGTTACTCCAGAAACTTTCATAACATATCACATGGTATGCAGTCATACACCTTTTCGGGGTCCACAAAAGAAGCATACACCTCCTGGGAATACTCTCACAAATTATTGATGAAATGCCACAGAATGAATATTTGGTCAGCTCTGCAATATCTTGAACAGAAACCACACTGTTGATCACGTAGCTTGTACTTGACAGAATCTCCACATCCCTTTACCAGACAGTTAGCATAGACTTTACAGGAGAGGCTTAACAAGGAGATTCCTCTATAATTAGAGCACCCATTCTTATTCGTTTTGAAAATTGGGTTTATCACTCTTAATTACCATTGCTTTGGTGCCTTTCCAGAAGTCCAGGCCACCCAGCTCATATGAGTCATCCAGAGAATATCTTCTCTATTTAAGGCTTTTCATATCCCAGGTCAAATTTTATTCTCCCCACATTTGAATGATTTAATTACTTGCACAATCTCAGCCTCCTTGAAGTTAGTTTTGCTCCTAGAATATGTTGTTATGACCAGTTTTAGGAGAACAACAAAGTATTCTCTCCAGATTTCAAAGATGCACTTTTCTACAGAGAGAGGAACACCAGATGCGTTCCTGATACAAGGTGTAGAGGGTGGCGTATTATTATGAAGTCTGTGGATGGTTTGGCAGAATACTTTATTTCCCAATTTAAAGTTGTACTTCAGCTTAAACCCAAATCCTTCCCATGTTTTACTCTTGAACATCAGCAATTTTTATGTCCACTTTATGGCAAACACGAAAGGGAGGACTTATTTCCAAGTCAAGTTTTCTAAGCCTCCTTCTTTGCTCAGATGGCACCTTCAACTTCCTACTTGAACAAGAGAATTCTCCTGCCACCCAGTACTACACTAAGCCACATTTGCCTGCAGCATTTTTCAGCTGAAGTGGAAGTAGCTGATTACATTTCAACTTCCACAGTTTATTTAGGAAGCTCTCTGAATTTGAATGCAATAGTTTCCACATACCTAATCCTGACTTCCTCTTGAGCCAGTGATTACCACTGTATCCTGTTGGTGGAGATGTACCTGCCAGTTTTGTGGGTATTCTTTATTTTAAGTAGACTTGGGTTGTAGGTAACTAGAGGGGAGTCAGTTTACAGCTCTGCTACTCTTTTAGCATGAACACCCAGCACAGAATCAAAGAAATCAGAAACAATAAAATATGATTGACTCACCTCTGTCCCCAATTTCCCTTATGTCACGTATACTTATAGATATTTTTGTGCTGGTAAAAGCGTTCATAATTGAGAACGCATTATTAGAACAAAATAAGGCCTCTCCATTCACATTTAGATAAGAGCTACCATTCTTTCTAATCACTCCTTTTCATGTCAGGTGGTCAGTGCCAATGGGATATATTGTCAGGTGGCCAGTCTGCCAATAGTATATATGATTCAGTCATAACTAAGTACATCTAATGCTGCAATGACTTCTTCAAGGAATAAACTGCGTTTTGCAACACCCACAGAAGCATTTTTCCAGCCTAGGCTTCATGCTGCAAATCTTCCCTCCAAATGGGGTTTAATTCCATAACACAATCCACAGTGTGAGACTTGTGAGTATCCACAACTCCTGCCTGTGCAGACATTTCTGGCACCACACCTGAATAATGGAGTTTCTATCCTCTATCCAAATCATACATTAATAACTCACAGGTATATAATATTTTGATGATGTAGACTCTAATTATAATTAATTACAACTATCCAGATATTTAAAACTATGCTATGCTTAAACAAATACTCTTGCTGAACTTTTGATCAGTGCAAAGATTTAATAGGAAATGAAGAGTTAAGAACTTGATACAAAGTTGACAAATTAAACATCTTTACACATGTTAATAACTGAATAGACAACACAAAATACAGAATTAACAATTGACAGAAAATAAAAGAAGAAATGGAAAATAAAATGAATAAAACCTATCATTGCAATTGTTGTAGACATAGCTGTTCCAGTAGTGAATACAGGAATGGTTGAGTGGGTAAGAATTTTGCTTTAGAATAATAAAACTCCACAGAAGCATTAATTAGTCAATTTAGGAAGAAATTCAACTATTGGGTCAAACAATTTAAATATTAAAGCCTGTTAACAATTTAAATATTAAAGCCTGACATACTAATTCAGAGAAGGTTTTGAAGTATTGTTTCTTATGTTACTTCAGATCTCATGAAATATTTCATTTTACATTTCAATGAATAATTACTCATCACCATTATCCTTTTTTGCCTATTTTTCATGCTGCAATGCTAGATGAGAATTTTGTGGCAGTATTCTACAGCTGGATGTGTTCCCTGATTCCTACCCCTATTTATTTTCAAGTATGGTACTTGAAGTAAGGAATCCATTTCCTCAAACCATTGAGCTGCAGAGCATAAATATCATCAGCTAGCTAAACAGTGTTAATGTGAAGATATACTAAAACAAATATGCACACGCACATACACACATAATCATTGCAGGGTTCCAAATAGTTACCATCAACCAACATTCACTCCCAAGTTATTGGTACACTCAAGGCTACAGATAATGACACTGGCCGAATTTGCCATGCAAGGGAATCGAAACACAAACCACAATGTGAAGTGAACATCTTAAAAACACAGTCAATCCTGTACTTTATATAAATATATATATATATATATATATATATCATCATCATCATCATAACCATTTTACGTCTGTTCTTCCACGCTAGCATGGGTTAGACGGGTTGTCCTGTTGTGGGCAGTAGCCAGTCGGCTGACCATGCTTTGCTCATATGGGAACTGATTCTGGCTTGATATATATATATATATATATATAGGAACCAGTAAGACCCCGACAGCTGAGCTCAAGCCGTTTCGACGGCTAATTCTGGACTAAATGAAAATTTATCCTGGTATTTAAATAGCCGATCTTCTCAAGGGGTAATTCCATATATGGTCAAAGTGATTGTCAAAAATCAGTAGTAATTCTGTGGTTGCAAATTAGTAGGGGAGATGGTGGCTAAACCTGCCAGTAGGAGAAAGAGGGGAGGGGTGGAGTAGACCCAATCAAGCGTTGGTAGTGCCAGCTACAGCTGGGCATGAGGTCAAAGAAGATACAGGGGAGGGGGAGGGGGAGGAAGTCGGAACGGTAGGTAGAACAATGGGGGGTAGAAATAGATAGGAAAGAAAATACTGAGAGTGAAGAAAAGCAAATAAGTGTAAAGAAAAAAGTAAAGTAAATTAAATTCTACGACCGAGGTGTCAGGCTATTGTTAGGCTAGAATAAAATAAAGAAAGAAAGAAAGAAGTAAATAAATAAATAAATAAATAACGAAATAAGTAAAAGAACTAGGTGGGACGGATAAGGCAAGGACCCTATTAAGAGGTATAAGTACGTAAATGATACGGTGACGGGTCAACAAAAGGGGCCAAAATACTAAAGAGACTACCAGTAGTGGTAGTCTCTTTAGTATTTTGGCCCCTTTTGTTGACCCGTCACCGTATCATTTACGTACTTATACCTCTTAATAGGGTCCTTGTCTATTTCGTCCCACCTAGTTCTTTTACTTATTTCGTTATTTATTTATTTATTTATTTATTTCTTTACTTCTTTCTTTCTTTCTTTATTTTATTCTAGCCTAACAATAGCCTGACACCTAGGTCGTAGAATTTAATTTACTTTACTTTTTTCTTTACACTTATTTGCTTTTCTTCACTCTCAGTATTTTCTTTCCTATATATTTCTACCCCCCATTGTTCTACCTACCGTTCCGACTTCCTCCCCCTCCTCCTCCCCTGTATCTTCTTTGACCTCATGCCCAGCTGTAGCTGGCACTACCAACGCTTGATTGGGTCTACTCCACCCCCTCCCCTCTTTCTCCTACTGGCAGGTTTAGCCACCATCTCCCCTACTAATTTGCAACCACAGAATTACTACTGATTTTTGACAATCACTTTGACCATATATGGAATTACCCCTTGAGAAGATCGGCTATTTAAATACCAGGATAAATTTTCATTTAGTCCAGAATTAGCCGTCGAAACGGCTTGAGCTCAACTGTCGGGGTCTTACTGGTTCCTATTACCCACTCTACTACCTCAAGTATTGAGTACTTTGGTGCGTTATGGTCCACATGGTTCCTTACCACATTTCCTTCGTTATCTAGCTCCTACTCCCGTAGTAGAGCACTTTCCGACCCTACCACGCCGTATCCAGACTTTTCCGCTAAGCTCAATTCATTTCACCCGCACCATGCGAAAACACAACATTGACTTCTCTACCAAGAACATCCCAATCCCACCGAAAAAACTTTACCTTCGGATGCTCACGCAAAAAATCGATCTATTTGCGAAAAGACTTAGATGGAGAACTTTTTTCTATGACAGATATTGCGACAACCAAGACTTCGGCACCAAGGAGAGATTCTGATTTATTACCTACAAATCTCCGCCCCTGAACCCCTTGCTCGCACCCTTCGAGAATGACCTCTTCCAACTGGTCAAGAACATTAAATTTAAACCCAGACACAACCGATTCCTACAAAAACTCCGTAGCAACTTAACAGAGTATGATAACACAAATGACATCATGGTGCATTCGGATAAAACTGGGAACCTATACTTTGTCAACCCTGACAGATACCACGCACTGATCAGGAGCAGCCTAAACTCCACCTATAAAAAGGCCAACCACTCTTGCATCGAGGACATAAATCGAGATGGACAACAAATCACCTCCAGCCTCGGGGTCGCCGACCGCACGGAACCTCTAGACCCACGGACACCATACTTCACACTGAAGGACCATAAATCCGATTTTGACCGTAAACCCTCTATCAGGCTTATTAACCCAACGAAGTCCGACATAGGGAGAATCAGCAAAAAAATCCTAGACCGCGTGATACCAAAAGTCAAGCAACACACCCGACTTAGCCTATGGATCAACACCCAGGAAGTAATCTCCTGGTTCAGCAATATGGAGGATAAACGAGAAACTAAATTCATACAGTTCGACATAGAGAGCTACTATGCTTCAATCACCTTACCGCTACTTACTGCCGCCTTGGACTTCGCCGAAACACTCGTGCCCATCACCGACCAGGAAAGAAAAATCATCCTCCACGCCAGGAAGACAGTCTTACTCTTTGACGACTCTAAATGGATAAAAAGAGCTCCCGACTCACCCTTCGACGTCAGCATGGGCGCCACGGATTCGGCGGAGGTCACTGATCTTATAGGATTATTCCTAATAGCCAAACTCACTGATATGTTTCCTGCATTCGGTGGTGGATTGTACCGTGATGATGGGCTCCTTACCCTTAAAGGGTACAACCCCAGTAGTACAGATCGGGTCCGGAAACAATTAATCAGATTCTTCCGCGACTGGGGATTTAAAATAACCCTACAAACGTCCCTGACCCGAGTAAACTTCCTGGACGTGACCCTCGACCTCGAAAACGACCTGTACTACCCATACAGGAAACCTAATGACAATCTGCACTACATCCACCGCCGATCAAACCATCCTAGGAACATCACAAACAACCTGGTCAAAAACATCTCCCTCCGCATATCCCGTTTGTCAGCTAATGAGCGGATATTCGATGAACATGCGCCTTATTACAACCAGGCCCTCAAGCGGAGTGGTTTCCGGGAGGAAATATCCTACTGTCCAGCTCCCATTAGCGGAACCAGCAGGAGACACCGCCGCTCACGCAATGTAACATGGTTCAATCCTCCCCACAACGCAGAGGTGACTACTCCCATCGGGAAACTATTCTTTAGGCTCATTGAAAAACACTTCCCATTACAACACCGCTACCACAACATAATTAACAAAAATACCATCAAACTCTCTTACAGCACTACACCAAACTTCGCACAAAACATCGTCTCCTCTAACAACAAAAAACTCAACCCCGATGGCAGAAATAACCTAAATAGCAGTGGAGAACCGACCAGGAGGTGTAACTGCCCGGATAGATCTATTTGCCCACTCGACAATAGATGCAGAGACCGTAATGTGACCTACCAGTGCAACGTGAGGACGGATACCTCCAACAAAGCCTATATAGGACTTACCGCATGTGACTTCAAGACCCGGCTATACCAACATAGACATACCTTCCGAAACCCGGCCCGGCGTCACGCCACTACACTTTCGGGCCACATATGGGACCTCAAGGACAACAACATCACCTATGATCTCACTTGGAGATTACTGTCCAGAGCCAATTCTTACACGGGAGGACGCCGTCCGTGCAATTTATGCTCGGAGGAAACTTTACAAATGCTGTTTTCGACGGACCAACTCCTAAACAAGAAAGATGAACTGGTTACTGCATGTAAACATAGATTGCGTAGGACTTACCTCGCCCTCAAACCCCATAATGACCCGGGGGGGGGGGTAGACTAGGGCTATAACACCCCACTTGCCGATTTTGCAATGGGTAACCCCTGCTTGCCAAGGAAGACGTAAGATCTTCTTTGTATTCTTTTATCGCTTCCTTTATTCCCCCCCTCTCTCCTTTGTCCTTCTACCCCAGCTCTTCTCCTTTGTCGGCGTCTTTTCTCGCCCACCCGAGGCTGCCCTTTGGCCCCATGTAGCCTTAGTACCCCCACCACCCCCTCCCCTAGTCTATGATAGATTTGGCGGACTCCGCCCTTTATAGCAGTTGGCTTAGACCCCGGATACTTGCCCCCTTTTTCCGACCGCTCCCACTATTCTCTGTGCCCTCTATATTTCTTAGTGGCACTTATGCCTTATTTTTTCGTTTCAGTATTTCTTGCTTCGCTTTTCTTCTGGGCGGGGTGGATTCTGAATTTATTTCTCCGTATTCTACCTTTATTTCGTACGAACTTTCATGTAGCTTGTTTTAGATCTTTTGGAGTTAGCATTAGTATATATTTTTCTCGGGTCTCAGAATTATTATCTCGTACAAGTTCACTTTGCTGCACTGGGTCGTTGCTGGCCCGGGCTGGAAACCTTTATTGTTTATTTCGTGGTAGTCTCTTTAGTATTTTGGCCCCTTTTGTTGACCCGTCACCGTATCATTTACGTACTTATACCTCTTAATAGGGTCCTTGCCTTATCCGTCCCACCTAGTTCTTTTACTTATTTCGTTATTTATTTATTTATTTATTTATTTATTTACTTCTTTCTTTCTTTCTTTATTTTATTCTAGCCTAACAATAGCCTGACACCTCGGTCGTAGAATTTAATTTACTTTACTTTTTTCTTTACACTTATTTGCTTTTCTTCACTCTCAGTATTTTCTTTCCTATATATTTCTACCCCCCATTGTTCTACCTACCGTTCCGACTTCCTCCCCCTCCCCCTCCCCTGTATCTTCTTTGACCTCATGCCCAGCTGTAGCTGGCACTACCAACGCTTGATTGGGTCTACTCCACCCCCTCCCCTCTTTCTCCTACTGGCAGGTTTAGCCACCATCTCCCCTACTAATTTGCAACCACAGAATTACTACTGATTTTTGACAATCACTTTGACCATATATGGAATTACCCCTTGAGAAGATCGGCTATTTAAATACCAGAATAAATTTTCATTTAGTCCAGAATTAGCCGTCGAAACGGCTTGAGCTCAGCTGTCGGGGTCTTACTGGTTCCTATTACCCACTCTACTACCTCAAGTATTGAGTACTTTGGTGCGTTATGGTCCACATGGTTCCTTACCACATTTCCTTCGTTATATATATATATATATATATATAGGAACGAGTAGGACCCCGACGGCTGAGCTCAAGCCATTTCGATGGCTAATTCTGGACTAATTGAGTCCAGAATTAGCCGTCGAAACAGCTTGAGCTCAGTCGTCGGGGTCTTACTCGTTCCTATTACCCACTCTACTACCCTAAGTATTGAGTACTTTGGTGCGTTATGGTCCATCTGGTTCATTATCACATTTCCTTCGTTATATATATATATACATATATATATGAAGGGTTGCTTCAAATCTCCAGGCTTGGTTAATGGAAAATACATAAGGATCATCTAATTAGGATTTTATTCATCATATTCTCCTCTCAGATTCACACATTGTAGTGGTCCTACCTTCCCTGTAAAATTAATACCTCTACCCTTATGTGATACCCTTAAGCCAGAGACGTTTCAGCACCCCCTTGTGTGAGTGAGTATAGGCTGTTTATTTGCCTATAATATTTGTTGGACCAATATGAGCACTCAATGCTACTACTTAAACAGGTTGAATACAATAGAATCTTTGCTCTTCACATTGTATCAGTGTATGATATGTTTGTAGTCAGTCAACAGAGTGCATAAGTTAGGTATGAGAGACTGAAGTTTTGTTTTAAATTATTTTTATTCTCTATCGAATATGATATGTTTCACAGGTGATTGGTTTTAGGTTTTAATTAATACAATAGACCTGACTCAAGAATCTATCTGGTCATCAAACATGTAGATTTGAATCTTTATCTGATGAATAGATTAATACTGGAGTCAGGTCAATTATATCAATTAGGATTTAGAGTTAATCAACTGCAAAAACCCAGGTCATGATCGATAATAAATAAAATATTTTAAATTGAAACTTCATTCTCACATACATAACATATTTATATATATATATATATATATAAAACGAAGGGGGTGTGGTAAGGAACCAGATGGACCACAACGCACTCAATACTTAGGGTAGTAGAGTGGGTAATAGGAAAATGTTTAAACATTTTCCTATATATATATATATATGAGAGAGTCAGGAACAAACAAGTGAGTACTTGGAGTTTCAACAGCAAATTCCAGACTGGAGATATATCTTCCTGCTGTGAAAGAACAGTCTCATCAGGGGTGTAGCCTAATTTGGAGTGACTTGGAGTAAGGGGATAAGTGATCAACAAAAAGATGTTTACTGTTATTGTAGGTTCTAGAATCAATTGTTTATATATGTTTGTATTTTCAGAAATCGGTTGTGTGTGTGTGTATATATTTGTGTTTCATTGTGTGTATATGGGTTTACAATACTGTAATGATGGAGTGGTGAAAAATGTTTAGTTTTCGATTAATGAAGAATTGTCAAGGGAAACAGGATGTATGTTTTTGCTTTGTCATCTCCAGTTATTTGTGAGTGAATGTGTGTGTGTGTGTGTGTGCATGCATGCATGTGTGTGTGTGTATGTGTGTGTATGTGATTGTGTGTGTGAGTGCCTGTGTGTGTGTGTGTGTGATTGTGTGTGTGTGTGGGTCTGTGTGTGCATGTGTGCATGTGGTAGTCACCATCGGGGCGTTGGAGAGGTCAGAGGTTTTAGCATGCCTACTCACAGATGCCACACTAATACGCCAACTCACATACACAGTCTGGAATTTGCTGTCAAAACGGCAAGAGCTCAACCATTGGGCCACAACTCTCTAATATATTTACACTCTACTATCCCAAGTATCGACTACTCTCCTGAGTAATGGTCTTACTTGTGTAAAACTTGTATAATCCTACTCTCTCTCTCTCTATATATATATATCCAGGGAGTGTAATGTGAAGTTACTGTAGGTTCACCCACAAGACCACTCGATGTTTAGGTTCACGTCTGTAGCAAGGTGTAGAGCTAAGCATAGTGTATATATATATATGTTCATTTTCTCTCAGCCATCAAACACATACAGTTATATATATATATTAAAAGAAGCAAAGAATATTTTATATTTCTACAAAGAGACATATATTTGAAGGAAGTAGTATAGAGGCCTAGCAAATTTAAACAAGAATAATTTAATGATGATGAGAGCAAAGTTAGTATTAATCTTTTTCTTATTAATATGATTGATATATTCATAAGGTTATTTTCAAAGCATCGTGAATATTTCTTATTGAATGTTTTATGTCATGGAATAAGAAAGTTTTCAATTTGTTGGCTGTCATGTCAAATGAAATATCAGATGTATTAGTACATTTGTGTGAAGATGTAAGATCTGAAACAGTGTAATTAATTGGCGCCTAGCATTTCACAAGAAGGAAACTGTAAATTAATAAAAATGGTTCATTTACACGCTTTAGACAGTGACTATGTCTTCTTTGCTATTCAGATAATTTGGACTTATAAGTCAAATGTAGTTAAAAACTATAAAAGTTGTGTAATGTTAAAATAAAATTAAAATGCTGGGGAGTGGTAAAACCTCTACAATGAAAAATAGCACTAGATGGGAATTGGAGTTAAAACATTCTTTTGAGATAATCAAAAATTCTGCCACTCTCTCTCTCTGTATATATATATATATATATATATATATATATATATATATATATATATATACACACACATACACACACACACACATACAGAGAGAGAGAAAGAAATATATAAAATCCCAAATGCGGCGCCAAGCAGTATATATATATATATTATATATACAATTGTAGTGAAGTGACTAACCATTTAAAACATTTAATTACTAACAATTGTTTCATCCTAGAAGAATGTACATTAATTAAATTTTCGCACCAGTGAGCTACTGTACACCTGTTAAATGGGTGAAACCTATATCTTACTCTCATAATTATTATTATTATTATGTATATATAATTTAACCGTTTGTAACTTACATTACTATTAGTTCCTGAACTTGAGCACTCAATGCATAGGTGGATCTGGTTTAGTATAGTATGTGGTATTACACATTTGGTGATATACTGTAATTCAGATTGATGTCTACTGAAAGATACTGTTGGAATGCGTCCAAGAGATTCACTCATAAATTGTTGATCACCATTTTCTTCTTTGCCACTTTTTGTTTGTCCAAGTGAAATATTTAGGAATATCAATATACAATATGTTTTGTGCCAGTGGGTCTCTAATATTCAGTTGAAAATATTCCATCAACTTAGTCATTGGCTGTCCCCTAGAAACAATACTTTCTTCCTGCCCTCGCTCATACACGACCATTTGTTCCCCAGGTAAATGACAAGGCAACTTTTCAACTGGCAGTTTTTGATGATTTATAGATTCTCCAGAATGCTTCACTGGCTGAGATGTACCGTGCATTGATATAGGTCTCAATCTCATTTTGGGCAGGGATACAATTCCCTTGATCATCCTAATTAGTGAAAGTGATCTTGTCTGATCCTTGTGTGATGTACTTAACAGCCTTGAGACTGTGGACAACCTCACAATTGATGTGGCACTGATATCTCAATGAGTGGAAAGGGTTGTATGGAACAATCAAACAATTATCAACAGTAAATTCTTGACCTTTAAGTTGGATTGTATGGGTGTGACCACCATGCTGTCTATCCCTTCTTCTATACTCCGGAAAGGAATTTTCGGCAACAAACGTGGTTTGTCTGAATGCCTTGGGATAACATTTTGAGCAATGGCGTTGTTATCCTAGCCCTTCCATACATGGGCACATCATATTAGCTTGTCCACATGGGCCATGATGTTGCAGGATGTGATGATCTTATGCAGGATTGGATTGGTCTCTTTATTAGGAATCTCACAGTACACTACCTGATCAATGGCATCAGCAGTTTTGGGCTTGCTATCTTCAGCCATTATCAGCAGAATATGAACATGAGTGAGGCTTCGTTTTCTGCTACTCTATTGTAGCAGAATGAGCCACAACTTTTCCTAGGACATTTTTTTCCCGTATGTCATCCATGAGGCTGTCATACGTGCACAAATATCAGGACGGTCTCTAGGTTCTTCACCAGGGTGCAAACTATTTTCTATTTCATCCAAGTTAGGGTTAGTTGTTAAAATAAAATGGCTTTCCCATGTGTCGAACCGCAGTTATCGAATACTGAAAGCACTCACTGTAGAAGCGAGGGGAACCATAGATTGAAGGAGGAAGAACAATTCTCCGACCTGCACTTGTTTCAGACGTTAGACAGTGCCCATGGTGGGGTACAACGATTAAAGGATTTTCTTGACCTCAATTCCAGTACATATATTTTAAAATCTAGTACTTATTTTACTGATCTCTTCTATTCTCTTTGAAACATGTGTGTGTGTCTATGTGTTCATATGTATAATGGTACCCTATCGCTTGCAACGAGGATTCTTCCAGCTAGGTTTCTCAAATGGAACTGCCTGAAATTAAGGTGAGAGTGTCTGAGCATTCCATAGACATGTATAACGGATGGTTTCAGCGTGGGACTACATTGGTTCTTTGATTTACTGGCAGGTTACACTTTTTTTTACTTCAGTGGAGAGAAGAAGGGCGAAATAAAGGTTTTGTTCAAGAACACAACGCACTGATGGGATTCAAACTCTCAACATTACAATCAGGAGACACACACACACACATATGCACACATACACAGATACAGTAACACACATATGCACACACACACATAAGCAAACATATACACACACACATATACATATATATACACATAAACACCTATGCACACAGAGATACACACATAAACACACCACACATACATACATATATATATATACGTGTGTGAGTGAGTCTATGTACTTATGCAATGGTAAAAAGAATATACACCTGTGGATTGAATCATTGGTACTGTAGTAAATTATACTTTCCTTATTTCCAAATCTTCACATACATACACACAGCCACATATACAGATAACCACACTATCGTCTATCTTTCTATCTACGTGCCTATATATCTACGTATCAATCTATCAATCTATCTATCTACCTGCCAACATAGCTGTCTATCTACCTCTCTCTCTCTCTCTCTCTCTCTCTCTCTCTCTCTCTCTCTCTCTCTCTCTCTCTCTCTCTCTCTATCTCTCTCTCTCTCTCTCTCTCTCTCTCTCTCTCTCTCTCTCACACACACAAATATATCTATTCTAGAGAGTGTGTCCGTTAGATGTATAATTGCATTTCAAGAATTACGAAGAATTTGTAAGTTACTTCATCTGGGGAGGATTAATAATAGCTTCACTAATCTCGGACCAACCTTCGCGCATGAGCACTTCGGAACAGCCTTTGCGCATGCGCAGTATGCACCAACATCGCGCAAGCGCAGTACAGACCAGTCTTCGTGCATGCGCAGTACGGACAAGTCTTCAAACATGCGCACTTCAGGCCACCCTTCGCGCATGCACAGTAAGAACCAGCCTTCGCGCATGCGCACTTCAGACCAGCTTTCGCGCATGCGCACTTCGGACCAAACTTCAGGCATGCACACGTCGGCCAGACTTCGCGCATGCACACGTCGGACCAGCCACCGCGCATGCTCAGTACGGACCAGCCTTCATGCATGGGCAGTACGGACCAGCCTTCGCACATGCGCATTACGGGCCAATCTTCGTGCATGCGCACTTTGGACTAGTCTTCCCGCATGCGCAGTAAGAAACAGCCTTCGTGTATGCGCACTACGGTCCAGCCTTCGTGTATGTGCACTTTAGACCAGCCTTCGCGTATTCGCACTTCGGACCAGAATTCGCGCATGCGCAGTACGAACCAGCCTTCGCACTATGGACCAGCCTTCGCGCATGCGCACTGCGGACCAGCCTTCGTGCATGCACACTTAGGACCAGCTTTCGCCCATGCGCAATTCGGACCAGCCGTCGCGCATGCGCAGTACGGACCAACATCGTGCAATCTCGGTAAGGACCAGCCTTCGCACATGCGCTGTATGGACCAGTCTTCGCGCATGCGCAGTACGAACCAGACTTCGCTCATGAACACTTCGGACCAGCCTTCGCCATTCGCACTTCGAACCAGCCTTCGCCACTCGCACCTTGGACTTGCCTTCGCGCATGCGCAGTACCGACCACCCTTTGCTTCGGACCAGCCTACGCGCATGCGCACTTCGGACCAGCCGTCCCACATGCGCTCTTCGGACTAGCCTTCGCCATGCTCAGTAACAACCAGCCTTCGCGCATGCGCACTTCGGACCATCTTCGCGCATGCGCACTTTGGATCAGTCTTCGTGCATGCGCACTTAAGACCAGGCTTCGCGCAAGTGCAGTACAGCCCATTCATCGCGCACGCGCAGTACGAACCAGCCTTCGCGCATGCACAGTACGGACACTCCTTCTCGGATGCGCAGTACGGACCAGCCTTCGCGCATGCTCAGTACGGACCAGACTTCGCCTATATATATATGTCTATGTATTGAATAAATATATTTGTGTGTGTGTGTGTCCGTTAGATGTATTATTGCATTTCATGAATTACGAAGAATTTGCAAGTTACTTCACCCGGGGAGGATTAATAATAGCTTCACTACTTCGGAAGACGATTTGTGTGTGGTGTGGTATGTATGTGTGTATATATATATATAAATATATATATATATATATGTCTGTGTCTGCATCAGACATAATTTTTATGCTATTACATTTATATATATCTAATCAATGGGTGTACAACAGTGCTTAATCTAAACTATAATAAAGTAAGAAGCGCGGGACTGCGTACGGTTTATAATTTGTTATCCCCTTAGTAAAATAAGTTGGATTGCTTTGAATAAATAATGAATGAATTTTACATAATTTATCTACTAAATTTCGTGACTGTTCATTAAATATATTTTATTTCTTATTTAAAGATTCACTTCTTTAACATTTTCAAATGTCAACACTTCCGGTTAGCGATCGTTTAAATAAATATTCATATATTTCTGTCACTAATTTTCTCCTAATGCAGTTTATATATAATATCGTCTTTTTTTAATCTATCATGGATTACGTTACTGATTACATAAGACAGTGTATATTGTCAATTAAGGTTTTATTTGATGTATTATATCTACATGCATATATACTTCGGTATAATATCAATATAAACACTACACATGCTAGCAGAAAACCTCCCGAAGGGTCGTTTTTCTGCTAGTTATATTAAATGAATTTAAAAAAAAGAGTTTATAAATAAATAAAGAGTTAATAAATATCTTCCCGTTCCGCGGTGGCAAACCCCTCGTCTAGGATGCCACTTGCACCGACACTTTCTGCATCCGCAACCTCGTGCAGTCTGTGACTGACCCAGGTTCTGATGCACGTCGAGCTGAGGAGGCCAAAGTCCTCAAATACTGGTCGCTCTCCGACAGGTTTGCGGTCGTACCCCTGGCAGTGGAGACTTCTGGTGTCCTCAGCCCCAGGGCTACTTCCTTAGTCACCACCATAGGCGCTGATCAGGCGCGTATCAGGCCGATAAATAAAATAAAACGTTCGTTATACTTGTTTTACCCTCCCATTTCCAATTAAACCGAACGCTATCATGACTGTATGTGTGTGTTTGTGTAAATGTATATGTGTGAATTATGTCCGTTAGTGTATATTTTCATAAGTTTGTGTTTGCGCCATTATAGTTATATACTCATACATATAGATGTATGTATGTGCACACTCATACGCATCAGTGTATAGAAAATCATAATCTCTCTATCTCTCTCATCACACACTCTCTCTTTCTATATGTATGGTAGTTGAAGTGGTGGTTGTGGTGACGATATACCAGAAGTGCAACTTTGAAAGGAAGTCAATTTTAGATTATTTATTTTTACAAAATTATTTGTTTACGAAATTTAGCACATAAATTATGTAATATGGATTGGCAGTATTGGTAGAGAGTCGGACGCCATGCTTTCCAGCATAGTTATGTCTCTTTACGGTCTGAATTCAAATCCTGCCGAGGTTAACTTTGCCTTTCATCCTTACAGGGTCGATAAAATAAAGTGCCAGTAATGTACTGGGTAATTGCTGGCCTTGTGCCAAAAGTAGAAACAATTATTTATTCAAAGTAATCAACTTATTTTACTAACTGGATTAAAAGAAATAAACCGTATGCAGTCCCGCAGCCCTTGCTTTATTATAGTTTAGATTCAAGTGTGACACATTCTGTGATTGATCAGCTCAAGGTTTACCTTGCACTTAATGATAGGATATATCTCGTTATTAAGGAAACCATAAGCCTCATGAGTTATTGATTCTAGAGTCAGGCGTGATGGATTCGTATTGTAGCTTGAGCTGATCAATTGTGAAACACATGTCGTTCCTACTCATATATATATATATATATATATATATATATATATATATATATATATATATATATATATATATACAGTGGTGGACTGGCCAGGTTCCATTGCAGGGCCCACAGTAGTATTGCAGAGACCCCCTTAACATTGCAGGGCCCACTGTAGTATTTTAGAGGCCAATGCTTTGCTTTCAAAAAATACCTGAAGTCTAAGAGAAAGAATAAAATAAAAAAAAAATAATAATAACATAATTAAGAAAAGCATTTAGCCAACCAAATCCCCAGGGAATTACCAGAAACCAAAATATATGATAGTGCAAATAGCTGGAATCAGTGATTGTGCATTCTACTAAATCTAAAGCTATATATATATATATATATATATATATATATATATATATATAGCTTTAAAATATAGTGTACATAGGTGAGACAGCTCGTAGTATAGGGGAACGAATAAATGAACACTGGCGAGACCTCCAAGATAATAAAGAATCATCTGTGCTCTACCAACATGCTAAGATAGAACACAGGGGTAGATTAGAGAACATAGAAATAAAAATAGAATCCACACACAGAAAAGATGCAATGTTTAGGCAAATTACAGAGGCAGTAAGCATAAAAGAATTACAACCAAAATTAAATAGAAAATATGAGTGGAACAGCAACATCACAACTTACAATTAAGGACAAAATGAAAACACACACAGGACAAAATGAAAACACACACGCACATAGAACAAACAACTTACAATTAAGGACAAAATGAAAACACACACAGGACAAAATGAAAACACACACACACATAGAACAAACAACCAACCAACAATAAATAAATAAATAAATAAACAAATAGATAAATGAACACAAACATACACAGACAGCCGGATGTGGCGCATGCGCAAACTGAGCACACAACACACACACAGAAACAAAATGGCGTAGGATAGAAGAAAGGAAAGGCACAGAAACAAAGAAAGGAATCCCCAGTCACTGAAGAGGTCACAGAGTGTGTGACGAAAGGACTATGACTATATATAAACAACTATCTGGTTGTGGAACCAACCAACCAACCAGAAATTTATAAGTTTGTAAATTTATAAATTTATAAATATATAATAAATTGAAGTGAAAGCAACTGGTGTGTGTGTTTCTTATTGGCAACATGACCCTCCCAAAGTATAACAATATCGGTTTCAACACACGATTTCAGATAAAGAATCTTGCTAAACAAATTCAGAAACGAAATATATATATATATATTTATATTGTTTTACTTGGGGAGGGTCATATTTGTGTAATAATATTGCCAGAATTAATAACAGAACACACTCACTGTTGAGTGAGTGTGTTCTGTTATTCTTTCTGGCAATATTATTACACAAATATGACCCTCCCCAAGTAAAACAATATTTGTTTCGACACACGATTTCATATAAAAAACCTCGCAAAACTAATTCATCACCCTTATATATATATATATATATATATATATATATATATATATATATATGTAGGAGGTGAGTTTTATTGTAGTACAATAAATCAATGCAGATATCGGATAAGTAGCACTCTACAGTTTGTAGGATTGGAGTATAAATAATATATAAGATCAAAAGATGGTTAAAAGAGTTCCATGTATTTTATTATGCGCATTTCAAAAACAAATATCATCATGCGATAACATTTGCGTTTTCGTCAGATAAAATAGGGAGACATGATATGAAGGTTAAAAAACACTTGTGAATAGTGCAGTTTTAAATCAACATATGGAAAGTAGTTTTAGATTGATGTCTGATATTGGGAAAAGAAATTGAGGGGAGGTTGGAAAGGATGAAAAAGAGGAGGAGATGAGAGTAAAAAGTGGAGGAAGAGGAGTATAATGAGGAAGGATGAGACAGGAGGAGAGATGGGTGATAGAGAGAGAGAAATAGCTTTTATAACTGAGAAAAATATATTGTTTTACATAGAGAGTTTAAAAAACCGTTGGAAGATAATATATAAATTAAAAGAATTTAAAAATTAACGAAGAGAAACATTTTAGAATAATGTTAAATTAAGGTTTAATAATATGTGATTTGAAAAGAAATTGTTAATATGTATTAAGAATAATATTTAAGGGTTTAATAATATGTGCGATGGAAAGAAATTGTTGATATGTATTATTAAAAAATATAAAAATGTAACAATAGTAATGTAATTAAGGATATATTGTGAAAAGAAGTAGAATAGTGGAGGAATAAGTGTAATATGTATAAGTTAGATGAGCATGAAAGGGAGAAAAAAATAATGAATTGAGGATGAATAATCTAACGTCAAAAAAATGTTTATGTTTACGAAGGATTTTTCAAGGTGATATAAAGTAAGGATATATTGTGGTGGGTAATAATGAGAATTGAGAAGTATCTAGGAAGAAAAGGTACAGATTAGAGGTTAGAAATTAAAAAAAAAAGAAAAGAAAAAGGGAAAAAAGAAAGAAAGGGAATGATAAATAGGAGTGATATAGAATGAGTAACTAGTATTATGTAATGTATAATAAATAACATTGAAATAAGGTAGAAAGATAGGTATATTTTTAAAGAAATATATATGTATATATATATATATGTGCCTTTGAGAAAAGGATTTTAAATTGGTAAAGTATTAGATATTAGGTGTATACTTTGTGGAATGTTCTGTGGAATTTATGCAAGCAGAGAGAAAACAAGTCAGTGCGTCTATTTATTATAGAATCTAAATTAGATATAATGGTAAATTTTTCACATAAACAGAGATTGCATGTCTTGGATAGAGAACTATTCAAGTATGGAGAAGCAGAACAAACCTTCTTCCAAGAGATGTTATAGTTAATATTTTTGTCTTTCAAGGACCATATGAGTTCTGAGAGTGCCGTGTTGGTTCTTTTAAGTTGGTATTTAAAAGACGAATGATGATTATAAAGACGAGCTTTAAAGGAGGTGGAAGTGGAGCCAAAATAGGTAAAGGAATTGGTGTCAGTTATAACTTTACATTCGTAGATTAAGTTTTTTTCAAGACAAGGGTTGTTGAGAGGACATTTATTTTTAACAGGGCAATTACAATTGCGATTAGAGAAATTAACAGAGTTATTAATAAGTGACCTAGTGTTATCTATAGAATGAATTGGATTGGAGAAGTTATTTACGATAGGAATAATAGTTTCTTGATTTACACACACACACATGGAACACTCAAATGATATAGAAGTCAACCTTAAGTAGGAGCAATAACATGAAGAAAGACATGAACAACACTACATGATTTTGCTTTGAACATTTTGAAAGTAGGTTTATAAGTATGAATTTTCATAAGGTTTTCGTAGTCGTCCTAGTAGCCTAGTGGTTCGTTCGATCTTTGTCAAGATGTACATGTAATCTTTTTCAGTTTTTTTTTTACATCCCATAGAAAAAAAATTGAAAAGGTTTACTCGGAAGCCTACTCCCGACCAGGATCAAATTTCAGACCAGGATCACCAACATCTAGGATTCCTCCAACTAGGCCACGGAGTCAGCTACAAAAGTATAATGAAATTAATAATTATAAACCTACTTTCAAAATCATAGTTAAAAAGATGTGGTGTGGTTCATGGCTTTCCTAGATCTATTAGTCATTTTTAGGGTTGACTTGTCAATCTTCTGGCTCTTTGGTAATAACACAGAGAGAAAGAGAGAGAGAGAGGAGGGGGAGAAATGAGGTGCAACAGAAATGAAACATGGATTACATGTTAAAATATAGTCTAGATAGATGAGAAACAAAATGAGGATACAGTTTATGGAACAGCCAAATGATTTAGAAGTCGACCTTAAGTAGGAGCAATAGCATTAAGAAAGACATGAACAACACCATATGATTTTGTTTTGAAAATTTTGAAAGTAGGTTTATAAGTATAAATTTTCATAAGATATTTGTAGTTTACTCAGTGGCTTAGCGGTCGGTACTAGAGATGGTGGAGATCCTGGCCTTGGGTTCAATCCTTGTCAAGAGGTGCATGTAATCTTTTTTGGTTTTTATTTTACATTCCATAGAAAAAAACTGAAAAGGTTTACTGGGAACCATACTTCCGACCATGATCGAACTTCAGACCAGGATCACCACCAACTATGATTCCTCCAACTAGGCCACCAAGACAGCTACAAAAGTATGGCATTCTATATGTAGGTGGGCCCCCTTCATTTCCTGGCAACCAATATTTTTAGACCCAGTCTGCCACTGCATCAATTTACATCCCATGCATACATGGGTTGGATGGGTCTTTTTCAGCATAGAATCTCTCCACTCATTATGCTCCTTTGTCATCTGCTCAATAGCTTAAGCCACGTATGTCCATAAGCCATAGTAAAGACAACTTGTCTAGACCAGTTCCTCTGAATAAAAACTGATGCAGGGTGGAAAGGTACCTTGGGTCTGAGAAGACAAACTCACTAGTGCTGGTGGCATGTAGAATGCACACAGTACATGCAATAAAGTGATTAGAGGTTGGAATGGCATCCTGCCACAAAAACTCTGACAAAATATGGAAAGCTCAACATATAAGACTCATGCAAATTGTGTATACAGGATTAACACTAGTCATGATAGTGCTGCACATGGTAGTAAGATAACTAGCATAGACATGTGTGAGAATCCCTCAACTGTCATGAAGCAATCACACCCTTATTCCCTTCAAAGTTCAAACAACTACTACTAAAGGGCCTAATCACAACTGTCAGGTATCACATATAGGGGCTGCAACTCACAATATGAAAACACTGGAAGACAGATCTGGAGAAATTGCTGAGTTTTTCATGAGGAGATGAGTAATTTTATACTGTGTATCAGAGGTGAGATGGAGGGGGTGCCTCATCAAAACTACTCACAAGCAAACAATGTAGATACAAGATTTTCTGGGTAGAAGATGACAATGGGATATGTGGAGTAGGCTTTCTGTTAGCTGAGACGTGGATAAATAAGGTGATTCTGTTCTTAGGTGTGATGTCATCATCTCAATTTGACAGAAAACATGGCAATCCAGAAAATGAAGACACTTATAGTCTTACAGGCAATCAGCATGAAAAAGGATTAGTCAATCAATGACTGGCATTTAGTCATTTTCTGATCCTCTGCAGTGCAAGTGGCAGTTCCCTTATTTATGGTCAAAATAATGAGGTCCTCTTGTGAGAAATAAAGTATTTTTTTTGTTTCAAAGAAAGCATGATTATATGAGTTATGATAAGGATTAAATGTTATATTAGTAAACTAAATATATACCCTATATTTGTGCAACACTTGCTAGCAGGGAAAGTGGACATTAAACAATAATTGTTTCTACTTTAGGCACAAAGCCAGCTATTTGAAAGGGAGGGGAACGGTGATTAAATCGACCCCAGTGCATTACTGATGCTTTATTTATCGACCCCATGAGGATGAAAGGCAAAGCTAACCTTAAACAATAATGACGACATACTTGTGTGTAAGTATGATGTGCATTTAAAATAGGTACACCGTACCAATACATGTCATACAAAGTTATTAAAAGGGTTGGCACTAGATAAAGTATTCAGCCAAGAAACATCACATCAAAAAGGACACCATGATGAGTATGAAACTTTCATGAAGCTAGCAAAGCTAGGTCTTGCTTCAGCAGGTGAAAATTGCCTTAAAACACTTGCTGCAGCTGCACATACTTCTATAAATGCCACACTGTTTTCCATGAAAATACCACATCAAAAATCAGCATACAAATTAACTGTAACTATAAAACACTAATTCAAAATATGGATTCCATTGTAAACATATGTGCATAAAATAGAGGAGTAACTTATATAGAAGAATACACTCTATTTAGTTTTTAATGGCATGCTTGAAAACATTTACTTTTATCATCATTATGATCATTGTATATCTGTTTTCCATGCTATTAGGTTTGGACAGGATGTCACAATCCAAAATCAGTTGTGTTAGATCAATCCATATTGCTCATAGATATGTGTCTATGGTTGGATTCCCGTCCTAACACCAATAAGCTTACAGGTTATATTGGGTACATTTTTTCCTGAGTTCAGCACTATCAATTTAGTGGTGTATTTTTTCATGTGTCTGACACTAACACATCCGAAGGGGCACTAGCTCCATTTTATAATAGCATTAACACAAGATAGGTTATAACATATATTGTCTCTATTCAATAGCCAACACCACAGTTGTTGTTCACTTACTCCAATTTCTTTTACTTTTTCTTTGTGTGTTGCAGTGCTAAAACTTTATCATCAGGAATTTCACAACTTAAAATATAAGCACGAAAGTAATTCATAGTTTGTTTCAAGTATAACTTTGCAGCAATTTAATGTAATTTAGTGTGGAAATAATGATTGTAAAATATGTAATAAACAAGATCCTAAACAAATATATTGGTAATTGAATTTTGCTGAATGAGTGGAAAATAAATTAGATAAAATATTAGAAAATAGTGTGACAAAATGAATATGAAATAATTTAGTGAAGTAATATATCAATTAAGTAATATATCTGTGTTTAAACTATGGAAATTAAAATTAAAGTTTTAAAAACTATATTGAAAGAAACAAATTATAAATATATGCAATATTTTAATATGAATTAAAAACTGCTGTCGCCAAAGTTTTGAAGCAGCTTTTAGATAGAAAATAATGTTGAGTTAATCTCTTATGAATACAGCTATATATAAAATTATAGTTACATATCTTGGTATGCATGTGGCAATTAAAGAGAAAAACTTATTACATTAGTTCATGTGTGCATGTATGTGTGTTTGCTTGCATGTGCATGTAAGTAGTTAGCATTGTTCTGTTCCTTTCCTTTCTATCACTTCTCTCTCCCCTTCACACTTGTGTTAGTACATTCTCCTCATTTAACTTCTAAGCTATCATTTCTTTTCTAATAATACTCTCAGCCACTAAAATGAAATAGAGACAACATAGAGAGTAGATAATTCTTTAGTCATATTTGGGGACTGGTAACAATACCAGCTTCAATGCTATAATAAAATGTACTTAATACACTCTGTAAAGTGGTAATCAAATAAAGACAATGTTGGATAGAGGTATTTTTCATCTTACTGATGACATGACAACTGCTCTAGAGTTGGTGCCATAATAAAATGCATTCTGTACACTTTGTAATTTGCAAAATGTTAAGAAGTGCATTCAGCCTATGACAATAATTGAAAAGTACAATCCAACCCATTTAGAAGGGCAGAGACTCCAATAATAACGACATGTCCAACCCACGCTGGCAATGATGAAATAAAAAAAAAGGAAATATGTATTAGTACCAGCGTCTCAGCATCCATTTATATATAGAAATAGAAGTATTTGAGAAGGATTAATATAAATACTGATGGCAACTTGATTCTATACTCACTATACTATTGCTGTGACTGTTGGAAACATTTTGGTTTCTAATAGGGATTATATAATTGGTTTAGAATAGAAACACTGTATCCTTATGTCGTAGGGGTGACTAAAAGAGTTGATCCAGGAAGGGTATCTGTCCATAAAACATTGTCTGAAAAAAGACTTAATGAGAGTCAGGAGGGATAACACCTGCACTTTAAAAAAGGATGAAAAGTTGACTGCAGCTGGATTTGAATGCCAGAACACATACCAACTATGCCAGAACACATACCAACTATGCCAGAACACATACCAACATTTAATCCAATGCCCTAAAGACTGCCAATTCACTGCCATATGTTCTTAAAACCTTTGCTAGTAGATTATATTGTATGATTTGAATGGTTTAGTGATAAATTTCTATATCACTCATAGCACTTATAACCTATTTCTATAATTTGATTGGTTTATTAATTATATTTCTCTGCCTCTCATAACACTTGTTATATTTTATGGTTTGAGTGGTTAAGAAATTATATTCCTCCATCTTTCCATTTCAAAGATTGCAACCAGAAATTATGTTTTAATGCTTTGATGGTCATACATTACTGTATTCTATACGCAGAAAAAAAATCACAACCAATAGTATAACACCTTTCAGTTCAGTACGTAATCAATATATATTTCTGTAGATTTACAGTTATAAAGAAAAGTAAAAACCACAGAAATTATTCGAATCCTTTTAATAGTAAATCACCTTAAACTATCCCTTTTGATACCAAGCTATTTGGAACCAGCCTAGGTCTAGAGATACAAAACGTTTTTATTTTCAAGTGTTTATATTTATCTGAAAACCTCCCATCATATTTTTATGTAGCAACCTTTGTTAAGTTATGATCCAAACATTTGGTTAATAATAAGGTTAATTATATTTTGCCAAATTCTTGATGATTTTCAAAACGGTTTGAAACACCACATGCATTATCTTTAATGAGAAATATAATAATTGTTTCACTCTATCACTGATACTTTATTTTATCGGCCCTGTAAGGATGAAAGGCAAAGTTAACCTCGGCGGGATTTGAACTCAGCATGGCAAGGGCCATAACTCAATCCACCGCCCATATGAGAAATATAATAATGGTTTCTGAATTAGGCACAAGGCTAGCAGTTTGAAGGCGAGGAAAAGGTAGATTAAATCGACCCCAGTGCATTACTGGTGCTTTATTTATAAACTCTGTAAGGATGAAAGGCAAAGCTAACATCAGTGAGATTTGAACTCAGAATGGAAAGGGCCATAGCTCTATGCCACTAAGTATGTGGTCTGGCACTTTACCGATTCTGTTAATCTACTGCCCTAGATATAATTATAAAAGGTTAAGCAAACAGATTATTAAACATCTTAACAACCTAACTTCAGAAATAAACATTTCAGAAAAATAAAATTTAGTGATAAAAAAGTTTCTTTATCAAACAATAAAATAAATTATTTATGTTGTCTTATTATATGATTTGTTTTCCTTTTAGTGTCAAACATAGATTAATGCATTATAAAATAGTGACTTTACTTTTAAGGAATTACTTGTTGCTTAAACATTGGCATAATAAATCTTGTATTTAATTGCCAATTTTCTTCAGTAAGCTATATTTCAGAACAATCCTGCAATAAACGAAATGGAACAAAGCAATTCAAAAGTTTTAGCCACCCACTAAATTAGAATATTTGGCTTTAATGATGTAATGGAAATGAATTTTATTGAAATTATAGAAATAAATATTTGACAAATCATTGTGTATAAATCTTGATAATCAATTTAAAGTGAGTTCTCATAATGCAGAGAAATTGGTTTACCAACAATAACAGTAGAACCACAGCTAGCAAAAATGTTAGTATAGAACAGCATTATTTTCCATGCTTATATTGTTTAGGCAGGTCAGTGTTAGTTCATGTACAGTATTACTGACCTCCTAGCATATTTATACATTTCATTTTTTAAGTATTTTTTATGTGTCCTTCCTATTGCCAACCAGCTTATAAATTGTATATCGTGCATTTTATTGTACCACTACCATATATAAGTTATATTGTCCCCAGCAAGAAAGGAATTATCTCTACCTTATTTTATCTAGGATAGCAGCTCCAATTAAGTACTGACATAATCTGAAGTTACTCAATCAACCCATGTTAGCTTCAAGATGATGATGATTAAATTCATTCATATTCATCATAACAAATTTGGAAATTTGCTGTTTTTAAAGAAAAATAATTATTTGGAAATTTTTCTTAGTCTTCTTCTTTCTTAATATTTAGCACAAAATACATTGATTTTGAAATGTTCAGATTTTGTGAATTATTATGTATTTCATTTGTCTCATTACCTAATATTTTCATAAATTGATTTGTTGATATTTCGACATTCCAAATTAGGAAATTATTGTTTATGAAATGAAGTATGTCTACTTTGAAATTCTTGTTGTTTTTTTCATGCAAAATCTGCTGATTTTCAAAAGTGTAGATTTCGGAAATTATTACAACTCTTGCAATATATTTTTGAATACAATAGTTCTCCTCTTGGTAAATAATGTAAATATGCTTATTTAATCTTATTGTAATAATATTTCCAATGAAATACACTGCCTTATGCTTTTCAAATAATCAAGAATTTGCAATATAACTATCTTTCTCATTATCATGGATCTCATATAAAAATTATGATGGAATGATTTTAGATTAAATAAGCACTTTAAAATATTTTGTTAGATAGAACCAGAGTTGGTTTCAAGTATTTTGTTATCAAAAGTGTTAACTGGTTTCAGAAAAATGTGAGGAAAAAATAGTGAGATTTGAACTGAGAGCATATAAGAACCAAAATCAGCCCTCTACCTTCTCCATTTCAATATTATTTCATTACAGGCTAGAATTAATATATATGCTATGATGCTCTAGAATAAACATCTGTATTAAACTAATCAATGATTGTAAGCTCACTATCTCTCTGTCTCTTCCAAATCACCATGTCTGAGCATGGGCGCTTCTACAAACATTTGTTCATGTTTAAAACATATAGCTTTGTGTATAGGTTACTGAGTTCAAGATCATAAGGTTGTAGGTTTGATTCACAGACCTTGTGGTGCATTGAGCCCTCGAGCAAGGTACTTCATATCACACTGCCTGGCTCATTCAACTGAAAATGAGTAATAGCAGCTGTGGCTGGATTTTCAATGGACCAGCATCTTATTTAGGCAGGAAGACTTATACTTGCAGTCAAATAATACCTATGATACCAAGATAAGTTTTGTGCTTCATCTAACTCTCTTTCATATTTAAATATCTAGAGTATTGAGAGTTTTCACAGAATTAAAATAAATTTACTACTTTTGAAACAAAAGTGAAGGAAATCGCTTCTCATTATTGAAAAACAACATCAATAAAGAAATATATAAAGTAATTTGAAGTACAGTAACAAAAATAACAGTGTCATTTCATCATCATTTCATTTTACGTCCACTTTTTCCCTGCTTGCAAGGGTGGGACAGGAACTGATTCTGGCTTGATTTCTACAGCTGGATGCCCTCCCTAACACCAACCTCATTTACAGTGAGTGCTAGGTGCTTTTTTGCCATGGCACCTCCACGACCACTTTGCAGTGGAATGATATCGACCCCAGTCCCTATCATCTCATTTCTACAGCTGATTAAACTGGAGCAATGTGAAATAAAGTGTCTTGCTCAAGGAAACAACACATAACGCGGTCTGAGGATTAAACTCACGACCTTTCGATTGCAAGGCCAATGCTCTAACCACTAAGCCATGTGCGTCCATGTGTAGCTGTTTTAAACTATTCAATGATGAAAATGAAGACAAAATTGCCACAAGTTTCTGACGTAAATAGATGCAAAAAATATTGAAATATTTGAAAAGAAAAGCATTTAATAAAAGAAATATAACCTGTGTTAAATCTAGGTTGCCTGACCAGTCACTCAACCTATTTATGCAAACATAAGCATATATTTTGAATATTATTTACATCAAGTTTCAATCAATATGTCTGCTGATCAAACTTCAGGTACTATAATATGTATTGTATATTAGATTGTGCATTAAGTAGCCAGGTATACTTTAAATTCATATCTGTGCAGAAAAAGTACAAGATTTAACTGAAGTTATAAGAAATGTGAGTACGAGATGTAGACAGGTTATAAAGATAGTTATAACAACCAAAACTTGGATGAAACTATTCTTCTTTTTCAAACTCCGAAGAAGTGCATAAATATCAAGAGATCACAGCTCTGATACTATGGGTATGTGGTAAGAATGCCTCAGGGAAGAATCGATGGACAGATTTGATGGGCAAAATCAACCGGCAGGAGATCCAGGGGTAGACCCAAAGCAAGATGGTTGAATAACATCCATAAGCTTGACTGGTCAGACTTGTGGATCCAGCCTGATCAGTTGGAGATGGTTGCTTCTGACAGGACCTGCTGGAAGGAGTGTTTGAGGACTCTGCCCCCACTACCCCCTCAGGAATAAGTGGGTGAAGAAGAAGAAGGCATGTAATCTAAGACAAACTATGCTTTAAAAAATGAAATAGTCACAACTAAAGGGCCTTTGATTAAGTCAGTACAATCAGTTCTAACCTGGGGCTAAACAATAACGTTTTCTGAAGCTGTTTATCCATTGAAAATCTGATAGATGAGATTGTCATTCCTTACATATGATGAGATTTGAACTCAGCATGGCAAGTTAATGAAACTCAACAATTTCTCAATTCTCACAATCCTTCAAATGGCAAAATACCCATTGTAAGTATTTGTCACTAGGTAACCCAAGCCAGCATCTGTTGACTGTCTTTACTAAAACTAGCTCTGTCCCGGTTTACTTGTATACATTGCCTAAATATACATCAATCATATTTCTATGTTTACTATAGAAATCCCATATCACAATGTAATATGTTCTTAAGGAAACATTTTCTTAGGTAATATCAACATATGGTGGATGGACAGATAATTTTACATCATAATTCAAAAGGATTTTACACTTGATATTGATTTAGTTTCATATAACAGATAATGTTTGTTTAGAAAGATATGTTCAGTGTACATTATTGCTTGTGGCAGTAATGTGTCAAGTTTGACCATTAGATTATGGTCAACAAAATTATATACAGATGTCCCTACACTATTTTCTTGTTGGAAATCAAAATTCTTCAATACAATAGACTCCGACATGTTGATAAAAGGTCAGTGTATAAAGCTACTAGACATATTATTTAAAAGGGAAAACCTTTCAGTTATTTCATCTAAAATGCTGAATATGTCAGATCTCTCAAGATTTCTACATTCAATTCTATTGCAGTTATACTGAATATCTGGGGCCTCTTTAATTATTATTAACATACAAAACTGCAAATGCTTTTCACCTGCTTCTAGAATACAACACAAAACATTGGAATACACATTTTTATATCAGTATTAGGTTTGTATTTTATAAATCACAATGTCAGCAACAGTGTCATCATCATTATTTTATATCCACTTTGAGTTCAAATGCCGCCGAGGTTAACTTTGCCTTTCATCCTTACGGGGTCGATAAAATAAAGTACCAGTAATGTACTGGGTAATTGCTGGCCTTGTGCCTAAAATAGAAACAATTATTTTATATCCACTTTTCCATGCTTATTTGGAATTACTACTTTTAGATAGGCCAGAGATCTGTCTATACTACCTCAGCTCAAATCCACTTTGGTCTCTCACACCTACAAGTTACACCACTTCTTCATACAAATGGCATTCTCCATGTGCTTCACATGCCCATACTAGTATCGTATTCTTTCTTGCACATTATATTTGATTGCTCTTGTACCTAGTTTTTCTTTATGCTCATGTGTTCCCTGTTATTTATGCACACTAATATTACATATCCAGCTGACCATGCTTATTACATTTCTTTCTAACTCCCACAGATTCTCTGCATTTAAGGTGTTTCTCATTACTATGCAATATTACTCTTCACTATGAAAGAGAAACTATTTGTTGCCAATTGATATAATAGTTCCCTGAACTTTTTCCATCCTGCCTTTTCCTGTAATTATTCTATTTTTGAAACACCTACCTCCAAGGTTAATTATGACTTCCAGGGGAAAGAAAAGCCACTTCTTGGGATCATTGCAGACATTTGAAGGAACCTATTCTCTGTGTACTCTGAGTGCTAATCTCGTGGGTGTCTGCAGATACCTATTTGCTGATAGATACCTATTTGCAAGCTAAATATTTTCTCGTCTTCATGGCCAACTGTCACCTTGCTGATGGCTTCTATACACATGGCTTGCACAGCTATCACAATACACTAATCTAGTCTTAATTTCCTTAGTGACTATCAGGTTACAGATTGAGGAACCCCATGGAAGGCCTTCCTAAAATTGATCAATGCTTGACTCACACATAGCTAACTAGTTGTCTCACTTAGACTGCATCAATGGACTTTACATCTTATCTAAATAGTTACTTTTTCAGTAACTTGCATAACCTATTCCAACTATAAAACCCAAGCAAAAATACGAAATGCATGAGCTGGACATGGTTCCCTAACTAGTCTAATATCTGACCATTACATCCAATTCAACACAAGCCAGCATGGAGATTAGATATAAAATGAGGATGATGATGATAATATGTAAGTAGTTAGTATATGAGCTATTTCATCAGATATTTCAGTGACTATTCTTAATGCTCCAGAAGGCTTTTCCAGTTTTCACAAATCGTCTTTGTTTCCTTTATTATGCTTTCAGTATGATACTGATTATTTAATAGTCTATGACAAGATATGACTGAACACAAAATAACAGTAAGGGATAATAATATGTAATATCTAAACGATATTTGAACATAATCGAACTAACAATAATCTAAGAAAGCTTATTTGAAATTCAAATAAACTATTCTATTTTCAATAGAAAAAATGTCTGCAATGTTTCAGAGAAGAATTCAACAATAGATAGTACATAAAAGGAATATGAAGATAGTTTGTTGAATAAAAGTTTTTGCTTTAAAAATTTGTGTTGCTATAACAACTCCTCATTAATCAAAATATTCTACCATTGCCATCACCAAAGAAAGTTTTCATTTCTCTCTCTACTTTACACAAGAACTTATAGGAGCAGAAAGTTCTGGAAGCAAATAAAAGCTGTTTAGTTATGTAATTGGCAATATTAAAATGGGTTTGCTAAATAAAAATATCACCATATGGTACATTTTACATGGTTTGCTAATACTGGTGAAGTAATATCAAGAATTAAAAACCCGTTTGAAAATGTGAAAATTTCTCTAATATGGAGTTTATGAAACATTTATTTATAATTATTCATCAAAGTTCCAACCCATACCAGCATGAGAAACAGACATTAAATTATGACATATAGCTGTTTCTTAAATTTGTCAATAGATATTCCTAAACTTTGTGTATAGTTATTCCTGAAATTTGTATATAGTTATTGCCAGAATTTGTGAATAGTTATTCAATAAATTTGTGAATAGTTATTTCTCAAAATTCTGCATAGTTGTTTCTAAAATGTCTGTATCATTATTCCTCAAATTTGTGGAGAGCAATATCCCAAATTGTGTAGAGCTATATCCCAAATTATTATGATTCTCAAGCAAAGCCAAGCCATATTGAGATCTAATAACAAGTGATAACTAATCTAAAACGAAAACTATAAAGTAAAGTAATTCTTTTATTAAAAATTGAAAACAACTTAGAGAAAAGATACATAAACGAATAGAAGGTTTTACTATTTTTTAGGAGGAGGTTATATGTATGGAGAATTTATTATCAATGTTGTTACTAACATATAGTTAATCTTGTGGTCATATGTTACCATGAATCAAATAGGTATGCAAAATACTTATTTTCATAAGTCTTTTTATCAAATCTGTTTTTAAACACTTTCCTTACCATATTTCTAATGCAATGCACTGTATTCCATTTACTGGATGAAGGTTTTAGAGGGATTTACTAAAAGATTTAATTATAGTATGTGTAACAAATGGTTCTTATATAAAACTATGTTGGAAGATTTTGATTTAAATAGGAACCCTTGCAAATGGGCGGTTCATGGAAGTAGAGGCAGTTTTGGGCAGATAGCTATCAAAAGGGTTAATGTTTTAGTCAGAGGAGGAAGGAGTACTGTTTATTAGAAATTTCATGGTCACTAAAATTGGTGGGGTGAAAGGTAAATATTATCTTCAGACAAGTGAATTGGTCAAAATCTTGCAACAACATGTAGATTTTGCTAAAGGCACACATTCATTGAATTACGTTTACCAACCAGGAATATGATCAGTTCTTTTGATGAGCTTCCACACAGGTTTCATCAACTACATTTCAATCACAAGACTTCAGTTTTTTTCGTTACCTTGTTTACTTTTACCAAAAATAATTATGTCATTTCTTTTTAGAGAGATACAAGACTATATTACAAATATTCATGGCTTAAAAACCATTGATGATTACATAAATATGAAAAAGAGAGATAAAGGCAAAATTAAGTAATGAGAAAATGTGGAAGGGGTAAAAAAAAGGCTGATCTGGCTGTATGGGAAAGTAGGCTTTAGTTGAACTAGATTATGGAATAAGACACTTGTCCAAATGCCATCCCATGGGATTGAAGCAGAAATTATGAATGGCCAACTTATGAAATTAAGTAAGTAGCTGAGTATTCTAGAGACTCTTAACATAATTATAAAAGAGATTCAACATAAAGCAGTGTGTGACAAAGCTAGCCCTTTAAATTAGAGGTATAGTCCATCGAATAGCTTTCAAACCAATTTCTGACTACACAGTTTCACTCACAAGCTTGGATTAACTTGAAATTATTATTATCCTAAAAAAAAAAACATTTGCGAAAGATGCTACACAGTAAAATTGAACCTAGAACCTCACACTGGAATGCAGCATAGCTAAATGGGTTAAGTTTACTTCATAACATAACCATGAGGTGCTGGGTATAATACAACACTAGATTTCAATTAATTCAATCTCTGATTGTTATAAGGTGGCCTATTTCTACATAGATATATATACACAACCTTCCTGAACTGGCTTTCAACTTAAAACCTATATTCTTTCAAGTAGGAGACTCAATGGATTTGACTACTAAGTATTAATGAATAGAATGTCTAATGACAATCAGAGACTGAACCAATGAAAACATTGCATTACAAAGAAAACTCCAATGATATTCATATTTGAGAAAATTGAAAATCTTATCACAATAATTTGTCTTGAAAAATTACACATGTAGCTAACAAGTTTTTTTGTTTTTTTTTAATATGGTTATACACAACATAATATAATTTACAAAACCAATGCTCCTCAAAGTGATTGTATGTGACGGAGAGGTAAAGGTGAGTGGCCTAGTCATGGTAATGAAGGTTGGTGACTTAGTAGTGAAGATGGGTGAACTAGTAGTGAAGAAGGGCGGATTATTAGTGAAGGAATGGGACATAGTGATTAAGGTGCTGGTCTCATGATTACAAAGTAGTGGGCCAGGTGGTCTGTTGTGTTTCTGAGCAACACCCTTCATTTGATACTGCTTTTCATAATAAGACTGGGGCCCCTAGCATTAAAACATTCCAGAACCTATAGGTGGCCAGCTAAACTTGCATAATTTGCATTTCAAATCCTCCCAGGCCACACACAGATGATACCCAAAAGCCATCTACACAATGAAGTAAACATAATGTTACACAACCTACTTATGTGTTTGTTCCACCAACAAATTTTAACTCACAGTTTTTGCCAGAATATGATAACCTCTCAAAAAACTAGACATATACACCTCCCATAATACCTCAAGAACACTATTCCTCTCATACAATCCAGAGAAGCAACACACTCATACACACACATGCAAGAAATAGCAGCATTGTCTATAAGTTCATTAGGCAACAAGGATATATATGGGGCTGCTCAACCTGTTGGGAATAGGAAGAGTTAAATTTCTATCACATTACACACTAACATCTTAAAAAAACATATTAGATAGTGTTTTCCAAAATACTATGCCAGTAAAAACCATAATTGGGATGATTATGACTTGAATGACTTTGCTTATAGGCTTTCTTGATGAGGGTGATGTAGAGCTAAACAACAACAACCTCTTTAAATTCAAACACTGTTGAGATGCAGATATACATCACCAGAGATACATGCATTGTATGGATTTCCATTGTATGGATTTCCATTGTATGGCATAGATTAGGAGGAATTTGTGGATTGCACAGATTCAACCAACTACCTATGTGCCATATGTCTCTTCCATTAAATCTCAACTGCCTGTATTGAAAATATCTAAAACTGAGTGTGATAATTTAAATATTCATAGTAACTTTACTAATGAACAAATTGCTTTGAAAATTTGGGGTGTTAGAGTAAAGACGTTGGTTTATAATGTGATGGAGTTGTTAAACAGTTTTGAGCTTTTCAAGAATGTGTTTCTAGTGCAGCTTAATGTTGTAGAGGATATTAAGAGTTAACAGTGATCTTAACTAAACTTTTCTAATTTAGAACTGGTGGAACAAGTTAAATTTTTCTCAATGTCCTAATTTCTCAATTATTATGAGCATTCACATATATCGCAAGAACTATTTTACTGGAGTTTAATAGTTTAATAGTAAACTAAATCTATCATGCGTTTTAACACCACAATATCACCTTGGGTATTGAAAGTCCATTCTGTTGCAAACATTTGGACAAGGTTTCCAAACTGAGAATAAACAACGATTCATATTTGATATATTTCATTGTTTTCACCATATTCTAGTGATTAGATTGTTGGATTCATGATCATAAAATCATTGGTTCTATTCCTGGAATAGGTGGCATTATGTTGTGTACTTCAGAAAAATACTTTATACATATTGTTTTCAATCAAGCAATGATTAAGACTGAAAAGCAACGTATTTCAGTTTTTTAAATTAAATTGCTTCCTCATTGTTATGATATGTACTTCAGATTTGACATTTTAAATCTATTTTGAAACCCATAATCATATAAACATGCTAGAAATCAACCAGACATAGTAGATTAGAGATATAAACACCATCTAACTGAAATGAAAAGTTCATTTATTTCTCATAGCAATCTTATGGGAAATTAAGTGATAGCATTGCTCTTACAGAAAGGTTTACACATAATCACAAATACATTCTGTGTCTCTTTGATATGTGATTGCATTTAACTGGAAAAGTGTGCGTGTGTATGCATGAACATGCCCAAGTGTGGGTATGCTTGGCACTGACACACTGAAATATATTCAATTGATGATAGTCTCTTAAAATATTAAGAGAAGGTCAGAGTTTTCTTCCAGTCATATGTCAATTCTTATAAACATCAAGCAGACGACTATTACACTATAAGATAAACAAGCATTGTTATATTATAGCAACCTGCTGAGCCATTCAGCATATAGATGAATAGAGGAGAGTAGATTGACATATGCATATAACTATATAATCAAACATTACTATTCACTTTGGGGTTCATTTTTACTGGATGTCATTTTGGTTGGTTATTGTTTAGATGCAGATGAGTTTTGATCAAGCAGACCTATTATTAACCCTTTAGCATTTACATTACTCTATATCTACTATTATATTTCCACAGTAAACGCTTTACTTCACATAATTATCACACATAGTATCGAATCTATCAGATTTTGATATTATTTATTTTTAGAACAATACCTTAACATTGATATGAGCTGCTTATTACAACCGGTTTGAACAGAAAGAGGTGAGAGAATTATGGCTGGATATGGCCGATTTAAATGCTAAAGGGTGAAAGGATTCTATTTGAGCATCTACTTATTTATATGGTAGTTTTAAGTTTAGTGTTAATTTCAACCCCTCAAATATAGTATGCACATAATAGTTAACTCCATGAATCTAACCTCAAAAGATTGTCTACAAAATTCGACTTTTACTTAAATACATACAGCAATAAAGATTTCTTGTATCACAATATTAAATATGTTTGCATCATCCTCAGAGCTAGCACCTAAGTTATCTCAACAATGTGTGCTCACATTTCCCACTTTTGCACCCTATCCTCCCGAATATAAACTTATTGTTTGGTAAGCTGACAAATCAAGTTCTAGACATTTCTTATTCTGCCCACACTAAGAAAATTATAAAAGCTTCATTTTTCACTATGCTGTCAACACACAACCCCACTAGTTCAGGTTGACAGATCATAACACCATACAGCCTTCTTCACCATTTTGAATTTTTCCATGCAAAGATGTTTAATGAATTATTCATTGATCATAGAAAATTATTATATATTTAATTTAATGCTTTTGCAGCCTTGCCCGTGGGGTGCAGCCCTAATACCACCATGCCCTAGGCCTAGAGCCCATCAACCTCCTATTCCCCTTCCCCATTCTTCAGTGACCTTATATTTAAATTGTACTCCTGAGGCATCACATATTGAAAATTGATGTATAACTCTGAAAACATATAGATCAGTAGCAAAATCATGCTTTGTAATTGTTTTGCAAAACTTCCATTGTATTTTCCTATCATCTGCATTGGCCACTTGCAAGCAGTTGACCAGAGATAGTGGGGGGATCATTAAAACTACAAAAAGGTGACACCAATTCCTAATTTGCACCATTTCTTGGCTGCAGCAATCAAAGGTGTTTTTGATGACTGCTAAAGTCAGCAACAGGCATGTAACACTAACTTTTTAATCTCACTAATTTGTTTATATCTCAATATTTAAACATTCAATCTGTCTCTCTCTAAAAGAGTTTATATGATATATCTTGCTTACAAGTTCAATTCTATATAAGCATATATACATTCCACAAACATATTTTCTTCTCTTGTTATCTCTGTACTGTAATATAATGGTTTCTGATTTAGGCACAAGGCCAACAATTTTTTGGGAAAGGGAAGGTTGATTAAATTACTGATACATTATTTTACCGACCCCGTAAGGATGAAAGGCAAAGCTAACCTCGGCAAGATCTGTACTGTAATATAATTGTTTCTACTTTTGGCACAAGGCCAGCCATTACCCAGTGTATTACTGGTACTTTATTTTATCGACCCTGTAAGGATGAAAGGCAAAGTTAACTTCGGCGGGATTTGAACTCAGACTGGCAAGGGCTGTAACTCTAAGCATCAAAGCATGGCGAATGGTTTCTGATTTAGTCAGAAGGCCAACAATTTTAGGGGAGGGAATAGTTGATTAAATCTTACAGTCTGTTACTGGTGCTTTGTTTTACTGATTCCTGTAAGGATGAAAGACAAGGCTATCCTCAGCAAGATTTGAACTCAGATCATAAAGGGCGGTAACTCTATACCAAAAGCATGGTGTCTGACACTCTACTGATACTGCCAATCCCCCGCCCTGTGTACTGTAATACAATGTTAACAGTAAGATTATGTTTGTTATAAACAGGGCCTATGGTACTTTGTTTCATGGCCAAAGAGGTATGAAGGCCCCACAGTAACCATGCAACATCCACCCCACCCGTCCTCGATTTTCAGTAAAACTTTTGCCTGCTTCTGGCCCCAAAGGGATCTTGTACCACCTTGCAAAATTTCTCTTGGGGGCCCTGGTTATAATTTTGAAATGGGAATTCTACATTTCTGAAGTGTTGTTATATCATCTCTTGGATTTGCTGCAGGCCATAGCAATAAATAAATATTAATTAGAAGTCTTGTTTCCTTCATTGATCTATTTATCTCAATACTAATGCATTGGGAAAATTGCTCCCCAAACAACATTGATCACATCATCAGCATATGAATAGAATACCAACAATATTAATTCAATCCAACAAACAAAAGGGTGACCTGACATTCAAACATGCAAACCTTCTCAAATAAACACAGTTTTTTCTGTGCAGCCGTCATTCATTCAACACCACATGGTATTGGTGGCATTCATATACCAATATAGCTCTCTTTATACATCCCTACAACAAACAAACAAAGGTCTTGATATACTTAACAGCCTATGGCTACACTGAATGCAAAATTTCCTAGATAAAAACAGACTTCCTACTTAACAGCTAAAGAAATAAAAACCAAACTTTTTTCACAAAATTAAGTCTACAGTTGTTCCTACTACAACAGCAACATATTTTCATCTTCATAAATTTTGACCAGCATGTTATGACTGTAAGCAGCATGAAAATGCAGAAAAAAAACGTACATACACGCATGCACACATACATGAAAAGAATGAAAATATTCTGAATTCTGTAAAAATATTGACCACCAATATTTTAATTATTTAATCCATTTTCATGTACATTTCATTTTAATATTTTTCCATTAATTGATATTATTCTATCTCTTTTTTGTTTTTTAGTCAAGGTTGAGCCCTGGCTCTTTAGTTTTTTTACAATAAATCGAATAGTCAATTTTTATTAAACAAACAAAAGCAATTTTTAATTTTATTATACAAATTTGTTTAAAATTGTTCATTTAAAGATCAGTAATATGCCTATCTGAGATGTGCACCCAAAGTGACTGCCTACTTGGCCTTAAAGGAGGCAACAGCCTTGACAACCCTTAGTCTTAAATTAACAGCAATATAAGTATGAAAATGTTCCATTTACAGAGTGAACTACATTTCAAAGAATTGTTGTAATTGATATAATAGCTCTGTAAGAGATCCTTTCGAATATATCTCTCTTCACTCAAACTGAAACGTGTAAATTTTAAACTATGCTAATGGTTTCCCTATTATAGCATATATTTACAGATTTTGAATTAATGGAGAGAAACATCAGAAACAACTGTTATTTAATCTAGTTCTGCAGGAGTCTTATAACTAAGATTAACTTGCACCTGGTCCTTTGTTAAACATATCTATTCTAAAACAAAGTTCATTTAATGCTTGTATACAACCCACATGCAGCTATATATTACACATGAATAACAAAGAGTGGGTGTTAGTAGAAGTGAAGGCACCATGGATATATGGGATGTGGGGCTGACAGCAGCAGAGGCTTCATGGGCACATGGGACTGTGGGGATGATGTAGAGGCTTCATATAGACATGGGAATGCTTTTCTAATAGTTTCTGGGCCTGGCCATGTGAACACTATTCATACAGGTGACAATTGATTTCTTATGATTTAGAGTGAAATTAGTGTGCCCACTCGTATGTTTAGACCCATTGTGGCTATTGATATAGCAGTTATTTTGATGAAGATATATGGAAATCTTTACTGCAATGGCGATCAGGCAAAGAAAGTGGCACTAGATTGTATACACCATCAAACGGTCAACAACACATCACCATGCAGTCCCTCAGGTGAAGCCCCTGAGGCAAAAAATGAAGAAAGGCATACCAAGGAAGTCCTGGTGCCATGAGAAGATCTGAATGGAGCTGGGGGTCAATTGGAGAAGAAGAACCAGAAATAGGATAAGTGGAAGATGATTATCATCAACGACCTATGTTGCAGGTGATATAAAGGCCCTGAGTAAGTAAGTGATTTGTGCTTTGTGTTCCTTGATATTGCATATGTTTACCATATGACATACTTTCAAATGATATACTTTCAACAGCTTTAACTATGGAATAAATGCAAAGACATAATTGAAATATGTAGCACAATGAGATATGTTCAAGTGTTATGCTTTTAACAACCTTAAAACAAAAAGGAGATAGAATAATATCAATTAATGGAAAAATATTAAAATGAAATGTACATGAAAATGGATTAAATAATTAAAATATTGGTGGTCAATATTTTTACAGAATTCAGAATATTTTCATTCTTTGCATGTATGTGCGCATGCGTGTATGTACGTTTTTTTTCTGCATTTTCATGCTGCTTACAGTCATAGCCTGCTGGTAAAAATTTATGAAGATGAAAATATGTTGCTGTTGTAGTAGGAACAACTGTAGACTTAATTTTGTGAAAGAAGTTTGGTTTTCATTTCTTTAACTGTTAAGTAGGAAGTCTGTTTTTATCTAGGAAATTTTGCATTCAGTGTAGCCATGTTTGTTTGTTGTAGGGATGTATAAAGAGAGCTATATTGGTATATGAATGCCACCAAACCATGTGGTGTTGAATGAATGACGGCTGCACAGAAAAAACTGTGTTTATTTGAGAAGGTTTGCATGTTTGAATGTCAGGTCACCCTTTTGTTTGTTGGATTGAATTAATATTGTTGGTATTCTATTCATATGCTGATGATGTGATCAATGTTGTTTGGGGAGCAATTTTCCCAATGCATTAGTATTGAGATAAATAGATCAATGAAGGAAACAAGACTTCTAATTAATATTTATTTATTGCTATGGCCTGCAGCAAATCCAAGAGATGATATAACAACACTTCAGAAATGTAGAATTCCCATTTCAAAATTATAACCAGTGCCTCCAAGAGAAATTTTGCAAGGTGGTACAAGATCCCTTTGGGGCCAGAAGCAGGCAAAAGTTTTACTGAAATTCGAGGACAGGGGGATGGATGTTGCATGGTTACTATGGAGCCTTCATACCTCTCTGGCCATGAAACAAAGTACCATAGGCCCTGTTTATAACAAACATAATCTTACTGTTAACATTGTATTACAGTACACAGGGCGGGGGATTGGCAGTATCAGTAGAGTGTCAGACACCATGCTTTTGGTGTTCAAATCTTGCTGAGGATAGCCTTGTCTTTCATCCTTACAGGGATCAGTAAAACAAAGCACCAGTAACAGACTGGGTAGATTTAATCAACTATTCCCTCCCCTAAAATTGTTGGCCTTCTGACTAAATCAGAAACCATTCGCCATGCTTTGATGCTTAGAGTTACGGCCCTTGCCAGTCTGAGTTCAAATCCCGCCGAAGTTAACTTTGCCTTTCATCCTTACAGGGTCGATAAAATAAAGTACCAGTAATACACTGGGTAATGGCTGGCCTTGTGCCAAAAGTAGAAACAATTATATTACAGTACAGATCTTGCCGAGGTTAGCTTTGCCTTTCATCCTTACGGGGTCGGTAAAATAATGTATCAGTAATTTAATCAACCTTCCCTTTCCCAAAAAATTGTTGGCCTTGTGCCTAAATCAGAAACCATTATATTACAGTACAGAGATAACAAGAGAAGAAAATATGTTTGTGGAATGTATATATGCTTATATAGAATTGAACTTGTAAGCAAGATATATCATATAAACTCTTTTAGAGAGAGACAGATTGAATGTTTAAATATTGAGATATAAACAAATTAGTGAGATTAAAAGTTAGTGTTACATGCCTGTTGCTGACTTTAGCAGTCATCAAAAACACCTTTGATTGCTGCAGCCAAGAAATGGTGCAAATTAGGAATTGGTGTCACCTTTTTGTAGTTTTAATGATCCCCCACTATCTCTGGTCAACTGCTTGCAAGTGGCCAATGCAGATGATAGGAAAATACAATGGAAGTTTTGCAAAACAATTACAAAGCATGATTTTGCTACTGATCTATATGTTTTCAGAGTTATACATCAATTTTCAATATGTGATGCCTCAGGAGTACAATTTAAATATGCTGTTATCTCTAGCAGAACAACTAATCATTAAATGCTTTTCAAATCTAAAACATATTACTTCTGTAATCTTATGTAAATTGTACGAGTGTCTAAGTTAATTAATTGCAATGTATTAAAGTGTGGAGATACAGGAAGATTCTTTGTTTGATAGTTAAAATAGCCTGGGAATATAAAAAAATAGAACAAATGCAGAAATATCAAATCATCATCATCATATGGTTATATCTGTGTTTCATGATGGCATAGGTTATATGGGCTAGAGAATGACATCATGCTAATATGTTCCAATCGTTGCTATAGTTTCTATGGATGGATACTCTTCCTAATACTAACCTCTTTACAAACTAAATTTTATCATAGCACCAGCACTCGTAAGCTTGCCATGTTCTCAATATGACTAATGAGTCCTCTTCATACTATGTTATTTCCATGTGATCACTCACCAAAGAATCTACTTAGTGGATTTTATAATGGTACCAGCTCTAGAAAGGTTGCCTCATGCACTATAATAAACCTCTTCACTTGATACAATTTCCATTCTTTCAAGGCAAATGAGATTGATAGAGTAATTATGTAAGGAATAATACTAACAATTTAAAAGAGGAGAAAGAGAGAGTGATTTGAATATGACAGAGGAAAAGTATGATTTGAGTTTGAAGCAGAGGCATCTGTTTTCTATGCTAGCAAGGGTTGGACAGGTCATCTCAGACCAAGTCAGACTTAGCCAGAGCCACTGACCTCACAAATGAGGTGGGTGGTTTACAACTTGATTACATATGTTCTCATACTTGTCAGAGTGTACTCGGTGCATTTTATCATGTCACCAATGCTAGCGAGACTATCATGTCCTTGAAAAATCAACACTATAATAGTATGATTTTTACAGTTCTATATCCTTTCTATAACCATTTACATTACAGTATGCACTGGGTGCATTGTTCATGGCACCAGCAATAGAAAGGTTATTATACCCTGACTGAATTGGAAACCTTTTCTAACATAAAAAATTTATAGTGTACTGGGTGTGTTGTACCATGGCAACAGCACTAGAGAGATTATTATCACTGATTTAACTAAAGAGCCAGCCCTCTTTACTCTATGAGGGCAAGTAATATAGAGGAGGGAAGTAAGGAAGGTTATAAGTGGAGGTGGGAATGACAGATATGATGTCATGAGTGTATGACAAGGTGTGTAGGGTTTAAAGAGGTGATGTGTGGTGGGAATTGACAGGGTGATGTGGGAGAGAAGAAGAGGTGTGGGGGTGGTGACCCTGATGGAGATAAAAAGGCATGAAAATGATTATTGAAGAAAACAAAATGAAAAGAAAACCGCTATTTATAAAAGATAGAGAAGGAAAGAATGTCAATAACCATAACAGGGCCTCTCATACAAACAAGATTAATGTAGTTGGTGTTTAGCATGCACAACTGTAAGTGCTGTAAGAAAAATATGGGTAATAAGAGAATCCCAAAAGTTACAGGTCAGAGAGGAAAGGATTGGATAAGATGTTTAGTGTGGGTCTTGAAGGTGAGACAATAAGGATGGCAGGAGATAAGCAAGTAGACTTAGGATGAGATATTTAGCAGACTCAGAAGAAATAACCTTTGTAGTTTTCAAGTTTGTTCAAAATAAAGCATCACCTGACATAAAATGCAATTTAAATAAAAATAGCTATTATGTGATATTAAACACCTTGATATTATAAAAGCTGCATTTATAAATTGACTGAAACTACATCAGGTATCACACTTTTCACAACTCTCAGTTTATACACAAATCGAATGTGTAATTTAATACATGTTTGTACAAAAGGGTCTTGAAAGAGTTTACAGTAAAAAAAACAAAACAATCTGCAAATTTAGAGGTGCTTAAAAAATAACTAGGTTCAACTAATTGATATGTGCAAATAGTTTTACAAGTAGCACACTAACCAAACCTGGTTAAAACAATCCCCAGTTTAATGTTTTAAAATAGCACACTTAGGTTTTCAGTGCCTCTTGTTTGACAGAACAGCAATACACTTCTTAACAGTTTCCTTTCACAAAAAGAATATTGTTAAAATACCACAACCAAGACCTCTTTTGTAGGAAGAAACAGTTTCAGCAATTATCCTGAATTATGCAGGTTTTAGAAAGATTATCTGTACCACAGGAACTAACAACTTTACAAGCTACAAGTATTTTACTTAGAATTGTTTTCTGTGTCTCCATATATGCATTTCTCATGTTTGAAGTTTTGTATTTCTCTACTAATTCAAGTAGACTTTCATATCCTTTGCAGAATGTGAGACAGATGTAGCATCATAATCCAAGTTTACAAAATGTTAAATATGTCACTATGGAGAAGCCATTGCAACACTTCAACAGAGTATCTTTAGTAAGAGAACAACGTTACTGGCTACATGCCATTGTAGCTTTAGTAGCTACCATTTCTTATTCCTCTATAGATTGACTTTTGCAACCATTTATATCATAAGGAAGCATATTGCCCCAAATTTACCCAAGAGTAGTCTTCTTTGCCCACTTATTCCTGAGAGGGTCATGCGGGCAGAGTCCTCAAACACTCCCTCCAGCGGATCCTGTCAGAAGCAACTGTCTCCAACTGATACAGCTGGATCTTCAAGCATGCCAGCCAAGCTCATGGATGTTATCCAACCATCTTGTTTGAGGCCTGCCCCTGGGTCTCCTACCTGTTGGTTTTTGTCCATAAAATCTGTCCAGTGATTCTTTCCTGAGACATTCTAATCACATGTCCATAGTATCAGTGCTTTGATCTCTCAATTCGGAGAAGTAGCCCATCTACCTGGAGTGACTTTAATTTCTGAGCTATGCACTTTAAAGAATATTGAGTCTCATATTTTATCAGAAATGAACAGCACATTCCTTCACTTGAATGAAAGACAGATAATAATTGTTTCTACCTTTGTCACATGGCCAGCAATTACCCCAGTGCATTCTGGTGCTTTATTTTATCGACCCCGTAAGGATGAAAAGCAAATTTAACCTCAGTGGGATTTGAACTCAGAATGCAAAGGGCCATAACTATACTGCAAAGCATGGTGTCCAACCCTCTACCAAAATCTCCAATCCACCGCCTGCGATGTTAAACAATAATGATGATATATTTGTGTGTAAGTATACTGTGTGTTTAGAATAGGTACATCATATCCATACATTGTGTCTGACACTCTACTGATACTGCCAATCCACTGACAGATAATAATTGTTTCTACTGTTGGCACAAGGCCAGCAAATTACCCAGTGCATTACTGGTACTTTATTCTATCAACCCCGTAAGGATGAAAGGTGAAGTTAACCTCGGCGGGATTTGAACTCTGAACATAAAAGACCGTAACTCTATGCTTCAAAGCATGGTGTCTGACCCTCTACTGATACTGCCAATCCACCGCCCTCTGACAGATAATAATAGATAATAATAGTGACAAAACATTAAAAGTATAAAGGTATGAGCTAATGTATGCAAGGAAAGGGCTGTGCAATTATGTAGATGTGATGCAAATCAATAATGAAAATGCTAGTAGAAAAATTACAGTGTGTTGACATGGGAAGATACATATAGTGGAAGATACATATAGGAAGATTAGAGGAAAATGTATTATGATCAGATCTCTTGAGATTGGGTTTCTTGGTGGAATGATGAAGGATAGAGATGAGTAGTAATATAATGAGTAGCAGATCTATCAAATTATTTCCAATGTTAAAAAATAAAAACAAAGATTAAAAATCATGATGATGATGATAATATCATTTGCCATAGTGTTTCCCTGTGGATTAGTACAAATTCACATGAATTCTATTGCACTGGATCAACAATTTCATGTTTGAAGTTCCATTATTATATTATATAAAATATATAATATGCATATATATATATATGTATATATATATATATATATATATATATCAATGATATTAATAAATGGAAACTATATTTATAAAACCATATTTATTCTATTATATATATTTCAAGGGTACCAACACTTTGGTACGCCCTCATCAGATAAAATACAAACTTTTCTTTCTTTCTCTTTCTTCTTCCTATACGTACATATATATATCCTAATAATTATTTAAATGTACCTAGCGTCTAAAAATAACGTTTTTTCAGCCCTATGCCTCAACCTCATTTGCATATTCATCTTAATATTTGTTTTTTCTTCTCTTCCCCTTTTTCCTTTTACTATCCAGGTAAAACTTGAACCGTTAAGGTCTCATTCCTGGATATGTCAATATTTATAAAACAAGCTCTGTATTTTATCTGATGAGAGCGTACCAAAGTTTTGGTACCCTTGAAATATATATAATAGAATAAATATGGTTTTATAAATATAGTTTCCATTTATTAATATCATTGATATTTTACTCCAGAAAACTTGTTGAGTGCTTCGAATCTGTTATAAATATATATATTTGTTGAATTACCAACAAATTGAATATCACTTTGCTTTTATATATATATATATATATATATATAAAACGCTAGCATGGAAAATGGACGTTAAACAGTGATGATGGTGATATATATATGTAAATATATATGTAAATGTATATATATCATCATCATCATCATCTGTTAACATCCATTTCCCATGCTAGCATGGGTATATATATATATATATATATATATATACATAAATGATATATATCAGTGCCCTAGACATGTTTGTTGATACCTGCCATCGAGTATTGAATTGGTTCGACATTCAGAAAAACCTTCCAATGGAGCAATATCTCCCAAGCTGAAATTGCTTCCCTCGGCTCTCTCTGATAGCTTGATGATATCATCATCAAATTGGCTGACAAAGGCATTGCTGTGGTCATATGGCGTGCCAATATCTACGAAATGAAGGCAACTCTGCAACGCCCTCTTTTACCACCCCTGCGTACCAGTAATGGATTTCCTCCACTTTATGCAGACTCATCACCTCGTCACTGATCTCCCCCCCCCACACACACACAGCCACCAACCATTTTGTTCACACACCCCACACCTCTACCATATATTTCTTCCACAAAATCTATAAAATTGACAACCCCAGGCTGCCCCATTATCACCATGTGCAATTTTCCAGCCAAACTGGTTTGGGCTTTTCTGGGTGCCATCTTTGAACCCCTGGTAGTCATGCTACACTCCCACATCTCCAACACCAACCCTCTCCCTCTTTGATTCTATTTTTCAATTTGGCCCACAATGTATGTGTGTGCAAGATTGGTTTGTTTATACAAAATATAACATGCAAAAATCGAGAGATACAGCATTTCATAGTTTACACTACTAGGAGTAGGAAGCTGTCATTCCCTGATGTTATCTCTAGGGATACGGGAATCAGCAGACAGGACCTGGGGGCAGCGATGGGGGACAGGAGATTCTGGGGCATGAGAGTGAGATCCATCATCTCGACAGTAGTCGATGAGTGATGATGATGATGATGATAGCCATGGTGTATAAGAAAAAAATTCTAATCTCATTAATTTTGTAATGAAGTTAGTAAAAGGCAAGGATGATGTTGGAAGCAATAACCTTGCTAAAGTATAGAAATTGTAACAATGTCTATGACAGAAGGTATATAATGGTGATAATAATGAGTGCAACAACAACAATGATACATAATGAGGAAAATTAATATTATTACTATTTTAATGGTCTTTCTTACAACATTTCCTGGCTTCTCTTCAGACTTCTCAAACTTTCCCTTCAAACGTTCAGCTCACAGGAACTAATCAACAGACTAAAAGAAATTAAACCCACTGCACTTAAAGTAGATATCCACTTAGTTTAGACTTAGTTTCTCTCTACACAACTGCCGTCTGCCTGGCCTTCAACTAAATTATGGACAACATCATGTTCCCTACAGTACGTCAATAGCTTCAGGCTCACAGATGCTAACATTCATGAACAACACCTTTTTCTAGTTTGAAACCGGTGTTGCACTTGGTGTTTGCAAACAAATATCAGGACTTCCGATGAGGTAAAGTCTCTTAGGCCTGCTGGCTATCATGTACATAGACCAGTTGGATCACAGAGCACTCCCCACCTGCCACTCTTGCTCCTTCTTCTTTAGGTATGTGGATGATATCCTTATGCTCACTTCATCATCTGAAGAAGCCGTCAAGGTTAATGTCTTCAAAACCGTAAATACACACGTGAATTTTGAGGTTGAACACCCAGACAAAACTAGATCTCTCTCTATACAAGACTTTACACTAAGAGGTACAGAAGAGTGATACATATATACCAGGTTTTACAAGAAGGATGCCTGAAGAGATATTTTTGTGCACCATCATTCTGCCCTTTTCTACAGAGCCAAACTGGCCTTAATACAGAATGAGGTCTCATGGATGTGCAACAGAAGCAGTGAGGGTAGTGACAATACATACCAGAACGGTTGAAGTCCAGAGAGTTCTCACTGAGAACGGCTACCATACTTCTCTCACCAAACACTGAAATACCAGGCAGCAACACTTAAAAGAACAAGGAGGACATGTTCCCATTGAGGTAATATATGCTACTTAAATCTGCTGCATTTCAATGAGAAGATGACTGCTGCCATCAGACCAGCCATCTGAAAGAACGACTTGAATATACAGCTTGCACACTTGGGACGTTCATTGAGGAGACTATTCTACAGGCGCCAACCTACATACAACAATATATTCACATGTCTTAATTGTATAGTACTTCAATTATAAAGCTTTTAGTGGAATGCTTCAAATTGCCTTGCATGATGTTAATTTATCTTTGCTAAAATTGCTATTCATGATGCTATTTTATCTTTGATATCCTGTGTATTTCTTTTTAACTGACCCTTCATTCTCATTTTCAGAAAATCTTTTCTCTTTGGTTAAACTCTTCCTAACCAACCAATTGTCTTCTGCTGCATATTACAACTCTTGATTACTGTTTACACAATATTCTGCAAGCATTCTTCTTTCACTCCCTGAACAATACTCTACATTGATTAGATGTCTACAACCATTCTTTCTCTTTATGTAAAATCTATTCATATTTGCTGTAAACCTCTGTACAATGTAGTTAACTGTCTTGTCTTTCTATGCAACTTTGATATTTCTTCTTCATATCACCTGGGAATGGATGCACTATATCTAACCACTGCCACATATTCATTGTAGGGATGAGATTTCCTGCATTCAGTTTGGATTTTAACCCCTTAGCATTTAGATTACTCCATATATACTATTGTATTTTTTGTGGTAAAGGCTTTATCTTACATAATATCGAACTATGAGATTTTGATGTTATTTATTTTGAGAACAATACCTTAACATCAGTATGAGTGGCCAGTTATAGGCAGTTTGAACAGAAAGAGGTGAGAGAATTATGGCTGGATATGGCCGGTTTAAATGTTAAAGGGTTAAAATGATTTTTACTCTTTTAAATATCTCTAACTTTTTCTTTCATTTCTGCATATAAAATATCATCCAGTTCTAAAATCCTCAAATACTTGTAGTCATTATCTTTTGGTTTCCTGATAGTTTTCCCAATGGTAGCTTTAATCCACTCCAAGTTGCCTTTTCCCCTCTTTTTGTATTGAGTACAGAGCATTTGGAACCCTCAAATTCCTTTTTGATATCACAGCTGCATATCTGGACTGTTATCATTATTATATATATGCACGGGGCGGTAGATTGGCAGTATCGGTAGAGGGTTGGACACCATGCTTTGACGCATAGAGTTACGGCCCTTGCCATTCTGAGTTCAAATCCTGCTGAGGTTAACTTTGCCTTTCATCCTTACGGGATCGATAAAATAAAGTATCAGTAATTACCACTGGGTAATTGCTGGCCTTGTGCCAAAAGTAGAAACAGTTATTATACATATGCACATCAAACTGATAAAACTAGCAAATTTAGTAATATTATGACATACTATATTGAAGTACACAATTATGGCCATTGTGAATTACCCGGGTTTAAAATAAAATGGAAGTTATCAAAGCTATTTGACAATAAGAATAAAAGCGACATTAAGAACTGAACATTATTGAAGCTTCTATTAGATAACAGCTGCAGTGTTATTTGAAAATTAGAATTCAAAAGAATTTAATGTTAAAATTGTTTTATTTTCCAAATTATGCAGAAAATATATAATTAAATATATGAAAATATTCCATTTGCATGTATTGTCAATCGAAAATTAGTTTCTCCTCCACTGACTACAGCTCTATATGGAAAGTTAAAGGTATAGCATAATAGATGTTATAATCAGAATTTTTGTTCCTCAGTTATTAACTTAGTTCAAAGCATTGATTGGTTAGTGATAGAAAATTAGCAGTTTAGCTCTACTATTTATTACTGTTGCCAATGTTTAGGGTCATTATACATACCTCTTCCCTCTTAAAATAGAGAGAGGAAGATGATGACATCTTGATCATATGTTCCATATTTGGCTTGATTTCTATGGATGGTTGTCTTTGTTAATATTCTTAACACCAACCACTTTACTGAGTGTACCAGGTGAATTTTACCCTTCTATCAATATCTCTGAAAACGAATTAATTGGATTTAGACTAGAGTAGAAGATGGTGCTAAGCAGAGGGATCAAGGTGCTAAGCAGAGGGATCAAGCTTGAAGCCATATGGAGCCAAAGTTAAATCTTTAACCCCACAGCCATATCTGTACCTATAGCCATGCCTGTGGATGAATGATCTATTTTACCTATGAGTGCCCATTATGTATACGATATCTTCAATTGAAACTGCTTGAAAAGCAACTAGTGGCATTTGTTTATATCCTGCATAATCAATATATCCAGCTGCTTAGCAGTATGATAAGTGAAGTTTGGTATTACCATAGATTACTGCCTCAAAACATGTCTAACAACTGCTATCATGGAAATGATTATGAGAGTAACCAATCTATAATGCAGCTGCTAGAATGATGTCAGAAAGGAATGGAGTCAATCTTTAGGTCAGATCAAAGGAACTATGCTTCCATTGTTACTGCTATCTACCTATTTGCAACTACTGACAGAAAACTCAACAGCAAAACCAACCCACTGAGCTTAATCCTTTCATAATACCATTTATAAAGAAAGGTACTGCCTTTGATTTTCAAATAATTTAAAAACTAAATAAGAAATTGATGTTTGCAACATAACAAATATTCTTACATAAAATCAAGATAGATAGTTTTCAGATAATTATAAGCACTTTAAAATATACAGTTTTATATGGTAGAACCAGAGACAGTTTCAAGCACTTTGCTATCAAAAGGGTTAAATACATCTTAAGTATATATATAATAATATATGAAATAGCCATTTTCAGTTCATCATGCATTATATAGATATCTTATGATTGCTGTTAGAAAATTGTTCGTGATCTCAGGAATAATTTCTTTCCTGTAGCAAACAGACAATAATTGCAAGTAACAAAACTATCTTTCAATTCCCAAACTGTCATGATTAGTGTTTAATGTAGATGATATCAAAATTCATGTCACGAATATATAAACTGCACCAAATGTTTGTACAATTTACAACCATTTATACAAGTTTCATCATTTTCAGACATGTATTCTTGTATAAACAGAACTAAGAATTTAATCTACCTTTAGGAAAAAATATCAGCTATTAAGGTAACATCAGTTTAACAGCCATTGTGAAGCTTTTAGGTGTGTTGTACAACTTGCAAGAAATAGCAACCAAATCCTTCAAACAACACCTTGTCCTTTGAAAAAAGCAAAAACATATTGATTAATGCAGTCCAAAATACACAATGAAAAATGGTCAAATGATGTTGGCAGAATTGTCCAAGTCTCAGAAACATGGGGGTTAAATAATAACAGATCAGTTTGGCAAATTTTCAATATGTGTGGCCGACTGTCACACTTAGTGGTAAATTCACCCCCCCCCCCCCCATTTCGTCTGCTTTTTAATGTACTTTTTATCTATCTTTTTGTGTTTATATTTGTATATATTATATGTGTTTGCGTTTTCGGTATGAAAGCGTTATATAAATTGTATTGATAATTGTTAAAAAAAAATTTGAAATACAGTTTACTTATTTTTAGCCTATAACTCGTCCTGCAATGATTTAGCAGAAAATACCCTTAAAAAGTGTATGTTTTTTTAATACAGATGTTTATATTATCATTATCAGTAGACAGATTATTGTGAAAATTTGCAGTTAACTAAAGTAAAGATTTTAATGTTTAATTTAACAATTATAGTGCTGTTTTTTTTTTTTATTGTTCAAGGATGTCCTGCCAATGTGTATTTATTTTATACAGGATGTTAAGAATTAATTACATGAATTCCCTGAAGTTCTGAGGTGGCATTTTTGTGGATAAGATTGCAAATAAATGTGCACACATACATATAATAGATATTAGTGTGCATGATCAATGAAGCAAAAAGGAGTTGACAGAAAACCTGGGTAAATGAGGAATCAGATGTGTGCAGGAGAGAAAACTGCATTGGTTAGTCATGTAATATCAGTTGGGTAAACTGCATTGGTTAGACATGTAATATCAGTTGGGTAAAGACATGACAAGATTTCCAAGTGTAAGAAAACTGTGGAGGAGAAAGACTGAAAAAGATATAGGCAGAAGTCGTGAACATTGATCTCAGTATGTTGAATGCAACAAAGTTGATGAAGGGAGATAACAAGCAGCAAAACACTGTTTGAGAGGACCCATCCAACCCATGAAAGTATGGAAAAATAAAGGCAAAAATGTATTTCTAAGTTTATTTAGAAAATGAAAATTTTATTTCTAAAAAAATATCAAAAATTAAATAAAAAATAATTCTAAATTCAAAGCATATCATAATTGGGAAACAAGTCTTCCAAATTCTTGGATTTAAGAAAAAGCTTATTTCATATTTTTTTCCTCCTAGAATCTTGCTACCTTTCCCTATAATTTAGGATTTGAAACAAAAAACAAACCATGCTCACAATATGTAAATCTCTCCCCACTTTTCTCATATATATATGTGTGTGTGTGTGTGTGTGTGTGTGTGTGTGTGTGTGTGTGTGTGTGTGTGTGTGTGTGTGTGTGTGTGTGTGTGTGTGTGTGTGTGTGTGTGTGTGTGTGTGTGTGTGTGTGTGTGTGTGTGTGTGTGTGTGTGTGCGTGTGTGTGTGCGTGTGTGCTGGTATCTACAAACATTTAAAGATAGTAATCTGACAATTCAGCTTTTCTTTGAATAGAATAGCAAGATTTAGTTGGGGAAGGGGAAGAAGAAAAATGAAATTGATTGATTTTAAGTGACATATTTGGCAGACTGATTTATTTTCACTTCAAAACAAAATTCAAGATTTTCATTTATAATCTTGTATATAAAAAAAAAGAATACTTTTATTGAAAAGGTAACTCTCAATTTTCTCTGCTTTAACTAACATAATTGACTTGTTCTGAAGATCAGAAAGGGATAAGTTGATTGCAACTGTAGAAGACAACTTTCATGTGTCAATATGGGTGAAATGGGGAGAGGGAGAAGACGGTGGGGGTGGGGTGGGGTGGGGGGATAAAACGTTTATATAAGTAATGTAGATTAAATAAGAAAGAATGCTTGACTACTAATTCAGTAGAAGATCCAGTTTATTTTAACAATGAAATACAGTGTGTGTGAGTGCATGTGATACATCCAAACCAACTAAGAATTTTCTTCATTCTTCAAAAGCCAAAAGTCGATGAGATTATAATTATATGTGTCTGTTTATGTGCATATATATATATATATATATATATATATATATATATATATATATATATATAAGCAAAGAAAGTGTGGTAAGAAACAAGGTGGACCATAATGCACCAGAGTACTCGATACTTAGGGTAGTAGAGTGGCTAATAGGAAAAGAGTCAGGACCCCTGTCAAAATGGCCAGAGCTCAGCTTTCAGGGTCCTAACTCTTTTCCTATATATATATATATATATAAACACACACACACACACATATATATATATATATATATATATACTGTAAATGTGGTTGGTGTTAGGAAGAGCATCCAGCAGTAAAAACCCCAGCCAATTTACAGTCCCACCAGAGCAAGGTTTGGCGTGGATAATCCTTGCCAGACTTGTTTCTTGACTCAGATGACCCATCTAACCCATGCAAGCATAGAAAAATGGACGTTAAATGGTGATGATAATGATATATATATAAGGCTTCTTTGCAGTTTCAATCAACCAAATTTCACTCACAGGACATTATTTATCTACCAAAGAAATGAGTGGAAACACTTGCCCAAGGTTCCACCCAGAGAGACTGAATCAGAAACCACATGGGTGTAAAACAAACTCCTTAACTATGCCTGCCATGTTAGCACCAAAGCACACAGCCATGTTTCAGCCTATATATATAATTAGGTTTTTTGAAGCTTGCAAAGACAATTCAAGCAGCACTGACTATTCATTAGTAACTCAATGAGATGGAATAGTTATACTTAGGAGTATACACATTTATGACTTATAGAGGACACTATGTTAATAGCAAGGAAACAACACCACATGAATTGATAATTATTAAGTAGGAACTGAGACAAGACCTTGACTGCTTCAGGAAAGTGGTATTTCTCAATATGTAGGAAAGGGGGAGACAGAAACTCTATATGATGTACACAACGTAAATCTTGGGTACACAAGTTGTATAGAAAGATAGCTGGTAGACTAACAGAAAAGGTCGACATTGTATGTAGCAGTCACACAGAGATAGTTGGTAGTAGAAGAATCTGTGAAATAAACTTGTTCAAATTCCAGAGAGGATCCAGAGAAGTGGTTGATTGTTTATGTTACCCAGTTGATTAAATTAAAAGTGGAGTAGGTTGCTCAGAGAGCATATTAACTAGAATAAGAACAGAACAGGAAGCTACTACTTCTGTTGACAACAAAATGTTTCCACAAACAAAAGGGCAACTGTCTGATGCCTGTATATGATATGTGATATTGCATATATATAGGATATGCGAAGGCTGGTGAGAAATAAAGGGAGCATATGTCGATGGATGCGCAATGTTAATATATATGAAAGATGAAGCAGCCCAAGCTGCTGCACAATGAGATGAATCTCATAAATATACAGTTGCAAAGTAAACATCTAACCACACACACACACCCATGCCTGCACCCACTTACATTAAAATAAGTTTAGTGGAATAAACATTAGATCATGTCAATTTGCATTATGTAGAATTTAACTTATTGGTTTTCATTTCCTATTACCTTCCATAAAAAACGTTGTAGTCAATTTTATATTATGCCCATAAGAAGAATTACATTAGAATGAAACATCAACAAAACATTAGTCAGATGTGTATTAATCTAAGGCATATAATAATATTTCTTAGTGAAATTCTGTTTTATAAGAAATTCTGTATGAGATTTACACATTTTTTGTAAGTCTCCTTTGTAGAATAAAATCAATGTCATTCTTCACTTAATTCTACTAGCATCGGGTAACTTAAGGACATGCTTTCAGAGTATAAAGTAAAAACTATATATACATACACATATATACATATATACATATATACATATATACATCATGGCTGCCACCTCATTATCGAGTATGGCCATTGCACGTTATACCATTATTAATAATTATTAATTAATTCTATCGTGCAATGCCTGTGCATGAAGATATTTTTTAAAGTGAGGAAAGACTGTGCACTGAGCCAATCCTACTCTCTGAGCGACAGTAGCTATAACTCGAAAAGAAGAAAAGATCAACATCATCGGTAACTAGTGAGCCGCAGGTTTTATATCGGAGTTATCCTAGTTTCCTGAGTTGCCTTCTCCTAGAAGAATACCGTGATCATTTAACGTCAAATTTTCATGCTAGACGAATTGTCCTGACATGAGAAATCAGAACAGGTGACTGTGTCTTGCTCTTTCAGCACTGTTCTAGCTTGGTTTCTGTGGTTGGATGCCTTCCATGATCCATGGACTGGTTGCTTTTTATCATGCCACAAAATGACGAACTGACAGGTTGTTCTATGTGCTTTTGTCATGTCACCAACATGACCACATTACAGAGTTTTTGTCATTTAAAGTAGATGTTAATTGAACAGAAAACTCTTTAGTCTGGCCAAGCATATGACAACGTTGCTAGTTCTGGTGCCATGATAAAATGCAGCTGGTACACTCTGTAAAGGAGGAAGGGTATCCAGCTATAGAAAAAAATGTGGAACATATGAGTTAGACGTGGTACCATGACAAATCTAATCTAGAACTATGATGGTCCTTATAACCTAAGCCAGCATAAAAAGCAAATGTAAAATTATGTTGATTATCATATATATACATATAATCATCATCATTTTTTTAAACATTCGCTTTCCCTGCTAGCAGGAAGATATGCTCCAAGAGTCTGTTGAACAGAGCTCAAAACGATTGCTGTGCAGGAGAAGCCAATCCTTAGATCTCTCCACAGAAACTTACAGTAGGATCGTAAGAACTACATCTACAGAATACTGATTAAATAAATGCTTGTTGTAGCTGATACGACCAAGAGAAATGCTGTGACTGAGAAAATGCTGGAGGAGATGGAAAACAACTCTTATTTTCTCAATCTGCTGTAGAACTCTGATGAATCCAACTTTCATTTAGAGGGAAAGATCACCTCTAAGAACAATATGTTCGGGTGAGGGGCCATTGAAAGCCACTAAAGTGGCTGTGAAACCTCTCCTCTAAGCTGTCTGGGAGAGGGTTGATTGGCCCATCCTTCTTTGAAGAAAATATCACTGCTACAGACACAAAAAGAACGCTATGTAGAAGTACTGGAAGACTTTAAAAAGAGCTACAGACCATGTACTCATCTCTAATGAATATGTTCTGGTTCCAGCAAAATGGAGCAAGCCCTCACACCTCCAATGATTTGTGAGAATGGCTGAAAAATTATTTTGGAAATTGTGTGATCAATTTGAAGACTGATTTAAACATTCCAGATATCTTTCTTTGGGGCTATTTAAATGATAGGGTATATGTCAACAAACACTGAACTAAAGGAAAACATCAGTGGGGAGATCAGAGCCATCCCTAAATCTGTTTGTAAAGTTGTTAGGCTAAACTTCACCAGGTGCCTCAAAACATGCACTGATTCAAATGGGGATCACTGGGAAGATGTAGTAACTCAGAAGAGAAACATCAGAAGATAAAGGATTTTTGATATATGGTTTGTATTGGTTTGAGCTAAATATAATCAGAATTTCATCAGAGTTAAATGAATAATGTGGACAAAAACAAAATTGGAGCCAGTATTTCTTTTGAGTAACTCTGAATATAGCAAAATCTGGTGAAACCTGACAGCACTTTTTTTCAAAATGTACAAGCTAGTTGTTAAAGAGATTAAAAATTTGATAAAATTATTAAATTAGTGAGTAGAAAGATTATTTTTATAATTTTGTATATATGCTTCAAACGATTGTAAAAATATTGTACTGAATGCACTTTACAAAATTTAGCTGAATAAAGGTTTCCAAATAGTTTAGGTTTCAGAATAGATAACTCACCATAGTTGCTAAATAAAGATGAAAATAATATCTAAACTTGACAAAATCTTTGCCTAGAGACCTTTTGCATTAGTTAACTTTTATCACCTTGTAGTACATGAATCCACAGTAGCAAAATTACAAAACAGCTGCAAATTTTCACAATGATTCATCCACCAGTAATTGTACTACACACATTGAATTAGCAAACCCATTTTTAGATATATTCTGCTAAATCATTACAGGCTATGAATATGGGCTACTGGTCTACATCCTCATCATTAGCATTACCCTAATGACTTTTATGGAGGTTTTTCCATACTGAAATGATTTACATAGACATTCTAGCTGTTCTTGTGATGTTCGAACATTCTGATGTCTGAGCTAAGTACTTGATTCTTTTACACTAACTATGCTTCTCATTATTCACATGTTTTCAGGTATTTCTTGAATACACCAGCCAATACCTTTGATATGAAATTGTATATATTTATATATACGTACATACATCCATTCATATGTACATCTATATGTACATCCATATGTGCATCCATACATGCATCCATACGTGAATTAATAGATAGAGAAAAAGAGAGAAAAATATCATTGGCAGAATACTGATTTCTGGTATGAATGAACTAATTTTAGAACATTTAAAACAGTTGTACTTCCTCCTTTTGGTCTTACATCTGTATTCCATGAATTCTAAACAAAAATCTTAGAACGTTTTTGACAGATCATAGCATTCATGTCACAAACGGACAAAACATCTGCACAGTTATTGTAATAAAAAGATTTGTAAACACAATTCCAAGGCTACCTTTGCAAATATACACACAAACCTAATCTCTCCTCTACCCTACACAATTTATAGAATTACTCATCTTAGTGGAACAGAGATACTGCTTTCAGTTGTAAGATAAAATCTAAGTGTCAAAGAGAAACCTGTGTTTCATACAAAAGCATAAATCTAAATCAATATTCTGATATACAATGGTTTTATGCATTCAGTCTACACATCACTATTCTCTTTCAGCATTATAGATTTACAAGAATATTTTTTTAGCCTTTCAAATATATGTAATAAAACAAGAGACTAACTAGTGTTTCAACTAAATTTTCAACAGCTAAATATAAATGGTGTGGCTTATATTCCTTTCATTCAAATTCTGTACTAAACACTTAATAGACTGAAGACACTGGCTAAACAATACATTGTTCATACTCTTTCACTAATATTACACTGAAACCATTCATAATGATTTCCGAATTAGGCACAATGCCAGCAATTTGGGAGGAGCGGAAGGTTGACTAAATCAACCCTAGTGCATTACTGGTGCTTTATTTTATCAACTCCATAAAAGTGAAAGGCAAAGCTAACTTCAGCAGGATTTGAACTCAGATCATAAAGGGGCATAACTATGCTTCAAATAATGGTGTCTGATGCTCTACCAATAACTGCCAATCGACCACCCTCTGAAACCATTCATAATATCATCTATTTAAGGTCCAGATCACTTAGTACTTAAATTAGTTCAGTTTACTGATGTGAGAAGAGCTTTAGACACTTGTAGTACTGCGTTGGAGTCCTTAACATTTTTGTTACCATATTTAGAATGAAATACACTGCCTAGTGTCATTTTTGAAAATAATCAAGTATTTTAAGCTAGCTCTTTCAACGTTATATATATATATATATATATATAAAATGTTTTTCTCAAATCCCACCTGACAACAGAATAATAGTAAATGAATGTCACACATCAAAATCAACCAAAAGTCACCACAAAAATACAATTATGCAGTCACAACATACAACTTTAATACAATAAACAGACGTCCAACTCAATTAAATCAGCCACCAAATATTTCATGTCTAATCAACAAAACTTGAAACTCATAACCAAGAAATAAATCGAAACCAAATTTAAACATTTCATAGAAAGACAATAACATAATAAAAACCGACCCACTATACTGATACTAAAAGAACAAAGTTCATTAGGTCACAGTTGTCCTGAATATCCAGTTTCTGTCGTTGTGGCTAAAAATAAAGACAGATGCTTCATACTTGATGGCTGTTGACAATGCATCACAAAACCCACTGACCACAAAGAAAATAAAGTTAAACTAAAATTAACTGAAAGCTGAAATGTTCACTCTATAAACGCAGTAAAGAAAACATAATTCAGAATAAACCATTAAATTCAGAACCAGCAATAAAATAAATTTAACCAAACTAATGCAAGAGAGGTTGGGAGAGCGGTACAATTAGTTTGTTCCAGCTACCTGAACAATATAGTTGTCCATAGATTCACTCTGACCCATTGCAGTTTCACTTTAGGCCTGTGAGCTTTATCAGTAAAGTTTAATTATATTCAAATACACAGTGTTAAAATTCACCATTCAATCCCAAAACTTAAAAGTAGAATAAGTAAATTAGAATTGGGAACTAAAATGTAGAAACTGACATAAATAAATAAATATATTTTCCTGTATCCATCTAATTACCATCCTGCTACAAGCCCAAAACATTAACTAAACCCTCACCATATATATATATATACAAGATGGCGTAGGGCAGAACAAAGGAGAGGCACAAAAACAAAGAAAAGAATCCCTAGTCACTGAAGAGGTCACAGAATGTGTGACGAAAGAACTTTGACAATATATGAACAACCGTCCGGTTGTGGAACCAACCAACCGGAAATTTATAAATTTATAAATTCTTAAATTTATAAATTTAACTTATAATAAATTGGAGTGAAAGCAACTGGTACGTGTGTTTCTTATTGGCAACATGACCCTCCCAAAGCATAACAATATCGGTTTCAACACACGTTTTCAAATAAAGAATCTTGCTAAACAAATTCAGAAACGAGATATATATATATATAAAGAAAAAAAAGGATGAAATCGAAAATGCAACTGGAGTCTTATTTTAAAAAAAAATATATATATTTATTTGGTTCCTTTACCGGTTTCGCAGTTCTTCTGCTTTTCAAAAGTAGAGTTGAGATGGAGGGTCTGTGGTTTTTCTCACATCTGGTTGGTCTCTGAATGTTACTTGTTTTATATGGAAAAAAGTGGCTCGAAATGCCAGGATTTTAGAGAAGTAATTTGATTGGTTGGTCAATAATTATAATAAATTTCGCGCCAGTTTGCGTTACAAAGTTCTTCAAACAAGAGGGGGAGGGCACAGGTTGTTTTTTTTATATATGAGTGTTTGAATTTCTTTTTACTTTAAAAAAGGGGCTCACGAAGGCTTTTTTTTAATAAACGTAATTTGATTGGTTATAAATGAAATTATGGCTGTCACGTGAACAAGTTTTCATTAAATTTCGTTATTTGGAAATCTATTCTGTAGCCTTTTTAGAGAATTTTATGACAAGCAAAAGATAATGGTCAAGAGATATGGGATGGGAGAATTGTTCTGGTTCAGTGAATATGGTTAGTTCGCTGGGGTGTCAGAATTCAAATTTTCTATTGAAATAAAGAAAGTAAAGATATGTATGTTTATTTGTGTGCTTGTGTGTGTGTGTGTGTGTGTGCGTGTGTGTTTGAATTTATTTTTACTTAAAAAAAGGGAGCTCACGAAGAGGGCAACTGTATATATATATAAATACAGTTGTCCCCTGGTATTTGTGGGAGTTACATTCCTAGAGCACCAGTGAAGAGTGAAAAAACTGTGAATATTGGATGTGATCCATTCTGCAAATATGAGGTGGTTTCCACGAATAACCAAGATAGTAAATCCTGAACCATAAATATGCAAGGGTATACTGTTTATATATATATATATATACTATATGGAAATGATTTCTAAAGAACTAGAACTGTTTCATTCATATGATGATTTCATACATATGAAAAAAGTTCTAATCCTTAATATTGTACATGCCTATACTCTAACAACGTATTGAATGCCTTATTTAACTGTGGTTAAGCCCCTACCCTCTTGACACCACTCAAACTTATATATACATATACCATTTGGAAAATACTTTAACAAAGCTTCTGACATAAAATTGCAATGGAAAGCTTTTTGATAAACCTAAACATTTTGAAATAAACAACTTTGTATCTCTGGACCTGAGTTAGTTCCAAATAATTTGGTATCAAAAAGGTTAAGTTCCTGACTCATGATAGAAGCACTCACACAACAGTCTTGTCCAACCAATTCTAATAATACTGCTATAGCAAGCTATATTCAATATAAATGAAAAAAGATTCTATGACCATTACTAACCGCAATTACAGAGAGTTTCAGTTGCATGTCTTAGCATAATATTGGAGAATAAAGAAATCTATCATTATTTTCCATGAAAGCTTTTTGGAAAAGTAAAATATCTTTTTTTATGTACGGACATTTACGTCTGTCAGTTTCTGTGAAAATATTACAAGGATTTCTATTAATAAAATATATGGTCAACACATTTACTGAAGTTTTCTACAATAGAAAGGTTATCTTGAAAATATATTAGAATTATTGTTGTGTATTTATTATAAATATGTCTTTATGTTTATCTTTAACAATAACAACTGTTTATCCATTGATTTATTCAAACCACTGTCTTCCCATAGGTTGTAATAATCACGTTCCAGTGAATAGCCCAGCACTTATGACCTCAGTATCTAGTTTCCTATTAAAAGGTTAATTTGAAATAAAATAAGAAACCATTCAAAATATGGTCAAGAAGACTCTCCAGTTGTGTTAAAAACACAACAATCTCTCAAATGCTGTTGACAGGATAAAACATACCCAGTACACTCTGTAAAGTGGTTGGTGATGAGAAGGTCATCTAGCCAGAGAAAACTCACCTAACAATAGGTTGAGAGAGGAATGTTTAGCTGGGTCAAAGACATAACAACCCTAGTGCTGGTGCTAGGATAAAAGGCACCTGCTGTACCATGTTAAATACAAGAGCATGTCTGGCCTGTCTGTGAGGACAATGGTTCCAATTAAGTATTGAGGTTTTCTGTGATGACCAATTCAACCCTAGTTAGCATGGAATTGACGTTAGATGATGATGATGATGATATGAACAAGATTAAACAGTCTATAATTGATAGAGTAGTGTCTTCATCTTGTTTCTTATAATAATATTTGTTTCTACTTTTGGCACAAGGCCAACAATTACCCAGTACATTACTGGTACTTTATTTTATTGACCCCATAAGGATGAAAAGCAATCATTGATCACCTCTTGCCTTATTCAGGGAGGTATCTGTTGTATTTGATAATGTTCTTGGGAGTTTGAATGGAGCACTTTATTCAAGCCATAAGGGAATGTAAACATTATCGCCTTAGTTGGAATAAAAGGTTCAGTTCAAAATATTCTGAGAACATTACTAAATACAGCATGCATCTGAAGAAGGCTGTTTCCTTCTGGCCAAGAGAAACATTTGAATAAATCAGTTTATGATAATAAATGGAGATTATGTGAAGAGAAGTACATTTGAATTTATTACATTTAATGGTTGAGTAAATTTATATTGGTTGTATTGGAGTTTTTTGCTAATAACATGAAAGAGAAGTCAGTTATTGAATCACATATAGTTTAAATAGATCAGTAATAATGCATATCCTGTTGATAGAAGTTAATCTTACTTTGCATTGTCTACTATCTGTAATGAGTTGAGATTGTATCATAGCTCACATGACAGTCAGATTATCTTCTGAGGATCAAATGAAAATTTGCTTCAGACCTAACCAGAAAGAACTATAGCTGTATTTAAAAGTATTCTTGCCATATCAATAATAACAATTGATATAACAACAAATGTTACAATATGTTGCAGCATTATATTGTGACAGATATCAACATGTAGAAGTTTTAGAGTGGTGTAATCATTGCCATGGTTATAATAAACAGACTCTAATGGAACCTTTATGGCTTGCACTTCTAAATTATGTAGAGAAGATTGTAGGATTTGTATAAACCAAACTATATATTGAATACAAGAACGTAACTGTAATAGTATATTGCATAAGTTGTTATATACCTGAATAAAAACACATACAAGGGATTATAGAAAACATCTTTAAAGAATATTGGAACAGCTGTATGAAAATAAAACCTTATATAATCTACTTGTTTGTGTTGAATAAACCAGATGAATCAGTTAATATTCTCAAGGGAATATCTACATGATCACACATTCTAATAGAAATAACAGCCACTTTTTTCTTGAACCATACCCTACTATCTTAAAAATAAATGGACACAATAAATTTTGAAAGAAAATGTGCAATGTCCCTGGTCGGATTGCTTTATATCATAGATCTGTACAATCAGTGATAAGTTGGATTTAAATAACAACAGCCTCAGTTTGTGAAACACACTGAAAAATCCAGTGGTACATCATGTCACAGAATCTGTCAAAATATTGCATACTTTTAAAGTTGATAGCAGCACAAGCTCAAATGCTTGTAACAAAATGTACTCTCTTGAGGCTCCATCCCTCAAGACATACTGACTTACTCTAAATATGATTCATACTATGATAATTTTACTATATTTGACTACATCAGTTTTGTACTGTATAAGGAAATCTCCTCATAAAATACTCCCAGTATACCATGTAAAGTGGTTCGCAAATGAACAGAGACAACATAGGATTGAAAAGACTCTTTCGTCTAGCTGAGAACATGACAACCTCTTTAGTTATGGTGCCATGATAAAATGTATGAAATACAGCCTGTAATGTATTAGGATGGGAATCCAACTATAGAAGCCATATCAAAATCATTACCACTTTTCTGGTGACAGGAGTGATTATTCTGCCTTTAAGTTGAAGAGAAATGGGATTTGAATTGAGAATGTACCGAGCAGGAAGATTTCTACAATTCCAGTGCTTAAATAATTCTGCTAATCCACCAGCTTTGGACTGACACTATTTCTCAACTCTGTAAGGGTGAAAAGCAAAATTGACTTGAACAAATAATAAAATGAAGTATTTAATCCAATACACTTTTACCAATTCACTCTCTATGCAAATTCCCCTCTGTAAATAGTAAAATAAAAAATAAAATTTTAAAGTAATCTAAAAGATTTGAATATAACATCATGTGTATTTAAAATGTCTCATAATTCAATTAGGATATAATATGTTTTGTTTCTCATTTCCACCCAACACATCATCTTAGATAAAATCATTTACCAAAAGAATGGAACAAAGGATTTTTTTATGATTTGTTATCAAAAATTATTCTCAAACTGATGAAATAAATTCAAAATCTTAAAAATATAATTATGAATTATACTGAGAAATGAAAATAAAACAAAATGTTACTATTACTAGCTATGTTATTTCTACTCTTTGAGAGTACTCTTTGTAATATGTGTGCACAGTTCCTAGTAGTGCTACTTTTTGTATGCTGTATATATTAACAATTCCTGGGGTTTAGGTTATGTATCTGTCTATGTTTTTTTTTATCATTCCCAGTACACCTATTGTTATAGGTATTGTTTCGCTTTTCATCATCAACATTATTAGTGCCAGCATTAACATGAACTAATCATCAACTTGAAATCTCTGCCACTGGACTGATGGCCTGGTTTGGACTACTTGGTAGCTTCATATGTCTGCCAGATGAAATGACTGAACTGAGACTTTGAAGTTAGTCATTTTTCTCTTCAGAAAAGAAACATATGAACATAGGTTTGGAAAGAAACATTGGGAAAATTTGAAATGTAGTCATCTCAACATAAATGGAATATATGGAATATAATTGTTTCTACTATGGAATATAATAATAGTTGTTCACTATAAATAATTGTTTCTACTTTTGGCACAAGGCCAGTGCATTACTGGTACTTTATTTTATCGACCCCGTAAGGATGAAAGGCAAAGTTAACCTCGATGGGATTTGAACTCAGACTGTAAAGGTACATAACTATGCTGGAAAGCATGGCGTCCGACCCTCTACTGATACTGCCAATTCACCGCCCTTCACTATAACTAATAGTTGTTAAAATTGTGTAAATAACTCTTAGTGGCAGGAAAAGTGGATAGATGTGCCTGTGATGATTCGAACTCCACATCTCTTGAATGCTGTGTGAGTGCATTAATAATTTCACTAAGGGGTCCTCAAACTGAAACTCATGACCGTTTGTCTTGTTTTTTTCAATGCCTCCATGATTGAAGGAAGGAAGTTATCCTCAAAACAGATATGAGACCTGAATATTTGTAATAGAGTGGAATCTGTTAAAGGCACCCAAGTATCAGTTGGTTGTGTAAAGTAGAGAATGGGCTATGTCTTTGCCTGAAGAACATAGAATGCAAAGAATCAAAATAAATACTGTAAAGAATTCCACCTGAAACTAACTCTTCTGCTAACTCATTGCCCTTGACTGGCTCTAAAGTTGATCTTAGCAGGATCTAAATTCAGAATGCAGGTATTTTCTACACCAAAACTTGCAATTTTGCCAATTTCTAACCTAATTCTATTAAATTACAAACATTCTTTAATAATTGTTTCTACTTTTAGCACAAGGCCAGCAATTACCCAGTATATTACTTGTACTTTATTTTATCGACCCCGTAAGGATGAAAGGCAAAGTTAACCTCGGAGGGATTTGAACTCAAACCATAAAGGGACGTAACTATGCTGGAAAGCATGGCGTCCGACTCTCTACCAATACTGCCAATCCACAATGTGATAAGAACCTATTTGTTCATGATTTAATAAAAAAAAGAAATGGTGATAACATTTATTGAACATTTCATAGTAACATTTAAAAGTATGTTAATAATTCTGATGTTGTATGTTCATTCGCTCATTATCTGAGTGCTTCTCTTAATTTTTAGATTATATTATTCTAAATGGTTATATCCATTCTAAAGTCATTATTTATACAAGCTAATTACATATTTTCAACAATAACCTTTGTTTTACAAGCAGTCTACTAAGTACATTTTCAATACATTCTATTCAATTCCTTTTTTCCATTATTCTCAAAATATCCTGCTCTACCTTTCTTCCATCATTCCTTTTCCTCTTCTCGTATTTTGAACCTTACACTTGAATGTTATGTCATTCTACTCCTAAAACAATGGTTTCTTGGAGATTGGTTTGCAATGATATTACCTTTCCCAGCTTATTATAAGAAAAATATGACATTAATCAGCTATTTCCTCAATTTACAAAGCAATAAGATCTTTAATCAGAAAATATCAATATGATAAACAATGGGATTTTATAGCAAAGGATATCTAATGTGAACTTGAAAGACAAATCATTTTTATTTAGCCTCAAATCTTTTCTAGTTAACCAGATTTTAAAGGGGCGTACTCCTACCAAGTTCTAGTTCTTCTATTCTGTTCTGTTACTTGCAAGGACATGATGCACACAACATATACATACATGAACCCATACATATATCATATGCATTTATCACTAATTATTAAAACCCTTAATGCATAGTAGAAATGGGGTTTATAAATGCAAATGCATTGATATGTTTCATTGGAATCTCTTTAATTATCTGATAGCAGTCATCTCTTATGTAATTAACTAAATCACCAGAAATATAAAGCTAGTAAAATAGTAGAATATCATTAAATAGACATTAAAAAAATCACAGTGATTACATATAAAAATGAGAAACCTCATTGCTAGAACAGCTGTTTAAACAACCAAATGCTGTCTATGTCGACCACTGGCCACTTGTCTCTCTGAGTTAATTTTGCCCATTGATGTCTTTGACAGCATTTCGCTGATTTAATGGCTATTCTAATGATGAGGTTTCTCATTTTTATGTGTATTCAAATACACTCTCGCTTCATCTCCACTGGAGTTTTTTCATTTCAGTTTTTTCATTTCACAGTGATTAGTTTTTGCATGCAGTTTGACCTCTACTTGTATAGTTTTGAATCTAATTTTGTGTTGTAATATTACATTTTGAGTCAAATATTGCATGCACTTACATGGTAATGATGAACAAAGGACTGACATCACTCATAAAATGTTAAAAATCGTCATTACATACACTTTTCAGACTCAGAGAATATCAAACACTAGGTTAAATCACTGCTTTAGAGATTTGTGCAGTTTTAGAAGTTTTCTGAGAATAAACTCTGAAATCTTATTGAAATATCTAATGTGTTCCAGCTTAAGGCAATATTTTTCAGCTTGACACAGGGGATATGATGTACATGTTCTAAATCATATGCACAGGGTTACTGATACATTGAAATGTTTGTCAATAAAACAAACTGAAGAAATGAGAAAAATAGCATAAATTATGTAAATACAACTGTTAAGCTACTTAACCCTTTAGCTTAAATACTTATTATATAGAACTGGCAAAATTAGTCACATTCATATATGTTTTATATAATTGATTTTTGTTTTTCATATAAAATTATCATTCAGTTCTCTGGACCATGTCCCATAAATATTGATAAAATCTAAGCACTTCATTAATATCTTTATAGCATTTTATGAAAATAACCTTGTATTTTGTGAGGGTCATTTAGTCAATTAAATACACACTGATTGTAGTTCACTTGTTTATTGGTAACCAAATCAGTTTGTCAAAACATTTTTGTCCTGCTACTGTGACCTTATCAATGCTCTGTCAATCAATTGGAGATTAAGATAATTAACAATAAAAAGGTGAACTAACAATATATTCGTAGAACACAACCACCATGTATATTTTTAATTGGTAGAATGACCCTCCCAAAATACAACAACACTGGTTACAACAGACAGTTTCACATAAAAAGAATGTATGCAAAACAAATACAAAAATGAATAATTTTTATAATGAAAATGTTTAATGAGGTAAATTAATGCATGGTTAGTGATTGCTGAAATTATTTTTCCACTGTTTTTTCTGATAGTGATTTAGACCTGAAAGCTTATACTTTATACCTACATTGTGACCTTGATCAAATCCAATATTGGTACTGTAGGGATGGTAGTGCAGCTAGGAGTATTGACTCAATGGGAAGAATTTTCTTATGAGGTTCCTATTCCAGTAAAATATCTTGAAAGTTGGTGACATGTCAAATACTCTATAATCGTAATAACCTATCTAATTTGACTCTTTTGTTACCATATTTCTAATGAAAGGTTACCTCTGATGTGAAAATAATTTTGAAAATAATCAAGAATTTTAAGGGATTTATGAACATACGTAACTTTTATTAAGCTGGCTTCCATAACATTGTTGTAGGTTTGGTTGCTATTATGTTTGGACAGATTTGGGTAAAGCTCTGAAGGATGTGATATGTTTTACATTATGTATAGTGTGGTATGTATCTCGTGGGTCAGATTGATTTTAAGTATATGAATATTTGCTTGTATTTGTGGATAGCAGTTTCTTGGAGTGCTTTTGTTTACATTTATCTTTATAAACATACTGTATTTCTTTAGAAATACTAAATCCGAATATATATATATATTTGTAGTAAGGTTGCTTGGATGCATCCATAGGCAGTATGCCAGTTGAGCACTCTATATATATATATATATGGGCCTTCCAATTTCATTTTACCTTATATACATGTCTGTGTATATTTTAATTGTTTAAGTGAACATGATTTAAAAAAATACATTTTTATGCGAACGTGACCCAACAGGTCACGGGTGGTCTAGTATTTATATACAGTTAAAATATGCATGAGTATCATACTCTGAATGATATTTGTTGTCTTAGTTTCAACCAATCTATTTTTCATGCCAAATATTCACACGTTTGTTCCCCACGAATAGATTATTTTGCATTCGTAGAAAAATAATGACTTGGCCTTCCTTGATAATTTGAAGGTCATGATTTCGATTCCCACTGGTGGATCTTCCTAACAAATTATTCCAGAAAATTTAAGTAATGTGAAATTTATTTCAGAATTAATACAAGGAAACATATAGTAAATAGTTTATTTCAATAAGACGACCTTAGTATTGAAGAATCAAGGGTCTATGTATAGTCAAAGTTTGAAAGAAGTTGATACTTCTTTACTCAATTGTAAAACATACTAAATTCTTCTAAATTTTCTACAGAGTATTTCTTATAAATCATCAGAAAATACAATATCTTCTGATTGCAATAATATGAAGCAAATGACGTTTTCTATCATAACTGTTTTTCCGTTATTGTGTTACAATTATAATAATCAGTTAATTATTTCTCATTATTTTTAATCAAAATATTTTGTTCCCTACATTCATACATACATCGCTATTTCTGAGCACCAATACTAATTCCTAATAATTCTATTTATCTTAAAACCTTCCTTCATAATTCTGCATAAGATATGTTCCAAGCACCAACTTAATAAGAAAATTATTTAAAAAAAAAAAAATTTCTAAATTATTTTCAGAGCTATTTGACATCATAGGCAATATCTTTTATTAGAGAGAGCTCTGAAATGTGCAGCAGACTTTGTCACATAGTGTGAGCAAGTGCCAGGGATCAAATGAAGAGGCGTGAAGTTAAAGATTATGGAATTGATTTTAAAATGTTTATTTTCAGCTTTTATGACTAAATGTTCAGCTTATAAAGCAGGGCATTTTACCTCCATTTCTGTTTCATATATAATTAATAATTAGCAAATTATGTTTTATGCATCTTACTTGTGGATGCTATACAACCAAAACTGTGACAAATTCAGAATACCACCAAAGTAAGTCACAATAGGATTTAAACTTAGATTTTATATGTGGCCGATGCTCAGTAGCAAGGACCCACTGGATGCTATCTCCTTCAACTGCCCAGATGGTTCTATAGAAATAGTAGACACTTTCCGTTACCTAGGTGACAAAATCAGCAGTGGAGGGGGTGCTTTGAAAGTGTAGTAGCCAGAGTTAGAACAGGATGGAAAAAGTTCCGAGATCTAATACCGCTGTTGGCTACAAGGGGTTTTTCTCTAAAAGTGAAAGGCAGAGTGTATGATGCTTGTATACAAACAGCGATATTATATGGTAGTGAGACCTGGGCATTGTGTGCTGAAGACTTGCATAGATTGGAAAGAAATGAATCTTGCATGCTCCGATGGATGTGTAATAGTAATGTGTGCAAACGGTGAAGCATAAACCATTTGAGAGAGAGACTAAGCATAAGAGGTATCAAATGTTGTGTTCTGGAGAGGAGATTGCGTTGGTATGGCCATGTGATGCGTATGAAGGATGACAGCTGTATAAAAAAAGTGCAGAACAATGAAAATTGATGAAAGCTATGGGGTGGGTAGACCAAGAAACACCTGGGCCGAGGTGATAAAAACTGACCTTGCTCATTTACACCTCTTTAAGACAATTTCACTGGATTGAGAACTTTGGCACCATGCAGATGTACAGAAGACCTGCCTTCCCTTGCATACAAACCTAGTCAGTAGGCACCTCTTAACCCAATATACACCCCACCCTACACACTCTACCCCATCCTCCCATTTCTGTCCATTGTGTTGATGACACAACAAAAAGCACCCAGTCCACACTGTAAAGTGGTCATGTAGGAGACATGGTAAAAAGGCTCCCAGTCCACACTGCAAAGGTGGTTAGTGTTAGGAAGAGGGCATCTAGCCATAGAAAACCTGCCAGAGGCACTTCCGTATGAGCAAAACACGGTCTCCTGACCATTCCCGCATCAAATGGAACAAAACCATCTAACCCATGCTAGTGTGGAAGATGGACGTTAAATGATGATGATGATGAATGCCCGAAGAGCTAGAAAAAAACATTGCGAGATGTTTTATCCAATTGTCTAATAATTCTACTAGTCCACCCTGGACTGGTATTTTAATTGTTGATCCCAAATGGATGAAAGACAAAGATGACCAGGATGGGATTTGAATTCAGTGCACTAAAAGTCAGAATAGCACAAAGTTTTAAAAATTAATAACTTTTCTCCTCCACTTTACCTGTACAACATGAAGACATCATTTAAAGATTGACTCTTATGTTTACGAGGAGTGTCCCATTATCATTTCCTGATTTTGCCTAAATATACCATTAACAATCTTATGCTGTAACACCTCAGCTACAAGGGCATAGATTTTTCAAACCACCCTTCAGCTATTTCCATAAACTGTTTAATTGATATCAAATCTAGCAGTTATTATTTATAAACAGATTAATTATGCTACATTATCTTCATCAGCATCATGTATTATGAATTAAGTAATGATCATTTAAGCTTGCAGCATATCAGTATGGCAATATGCTGCCATCCATTTAGTTAAACCTGATGTAGTAGTAGGTTAAATTATGTGAATTGAATACAGATTCACTCACACTGTGTAACATTCTAAGCAACACCTAAAATTGATACCTTGCTTGTAATTATTATTTTACATCTGCATTCCATTCTTGATCCTTATACTCTATATTTGGCATAGTTTCTATGGCTGGATAGCCTTTCTAATGCCAATCCCTTACGGGGAATACTGGGCACATTTTTCATGACACCAGCACTAGAAATTTACAGAGTAGACAGGGTGCATTTTGTAGTTTCAACAACACTAGAAAGGTTGTTGCATGCTAGACCAAATTAAAGAGTTCTATCAATTCCTTCATTATTTGATTGCTAAACACTGTAGCCTCTAGCCTCTCACTCCTTTTACTTTTAGTGTCACCATGTTTGTACTGGCAGTTGGGTTTTTTATATTGTAGCATATCACCAGTGAGCACAATCCTATGTCATTTCCTTCATGGGGTTTAGTTTCTTCAGATAATTCCTTACTACTATATCCCTTGTCTTACTTTGTTTCTCTCTGCAACAGTTTCCAATCACTTCAAGTGCTCAGCACTTTTTTTATGAAACTCTCTCTCTCAGCAGCATGAAATAAAATGTCCTGCTCAAATAGGCTAACTTGTCAGGGATTTGAACTCATAATCTTATACTTATGAGCCCAACACCTTAACTACTACTCTGAATAACTTTACTTTGATGATTTTGGACATGTACTTATTATTTTATGGATTTTTACAACATTCAGTTTAAACATGTCTAGTATTATCAAGAATGATTGTGTAGAACTAGAGTAACTAAAGAAATAGCTTTTATTGAGTACTCTGCTGTATATGAATAATCAGCCACAGGGAAAATACAACAGCAACTATTTCAGCCATCTACACAGGATTTGCAGATTATTCATTAACAAATAGCCACTAAAAATACATTACATTAAACCCCTTTTGAAAAATTAACAGAGCTCTCTTGAAATTTATATGGAGATTGAGAGATGAAAGGAAGAATTTATACATTATACAACATTACACAATTAAATGTCAAAGATGAGTTGTTGTTAGAAAGATAAGTTTTTTGGACCATTAACCTTATCTTTGAAATGAAACTTTTAACATTTTCATCTACACTTGGTTCTGATCAGTTTGATCTCCAGTCATTATCAAGTGTCTCATTCCAGGATATATATATATATATATATATATATATATATATATATATATATATATATATATGTGTGTGTGTGTGTGTGTGTGTGCGTGTGTGTGTGTGTGTGTGTGTGTGTGTGTGTGTGTGATTATTATATTGACAGTCACAAGAATTAGTCTTGTCTCATGCTCATGTTAGTACACAGGAGAAACTCCAAGGCAATAAGACTTATACTTGGTCTTATATATACATATATTAATTTATATTTTGTGGTTCACCAATGGATAGAACTGGTCATTCCATTTAGTTAACCTTGGTGTAGTAGTATGAAAAGCACCCTACATTGTGCAACTCATCCATAATTAAATCTGAATCCCGTGGCTGGTGTATGGATGGAGTTAAATATTAATTTCAGTAAAATAACACTATATATATTTCAATGATCTGGTTACATAATATACTGGCAACATCATCAGGTACAGATTTTATAATTAGTTACACAATACTTTGCATTGACAAGCTTCTTATTCGGAGATCGTCTACAGTAACAATAACACCTATTTTGAGGGCCATCTCCAAATCAAATATTTTCTCTATTCTCTGTTTGAGTTTGCCATAAATCCTTTATTGATTAACTAGTTATGCAATCGGCACCGGATTTTATCATGGTACCATTTTATCATGGTGCCAACATGACCGCATAGCTAGATGCTCTTCCATATGCCAACCATTTTACAAGGTGTAATGGGTGTATTCTATCATGGTACAGTTATGCCAAATATGGAATGTATGAGCAAGATGTGAGTACATTGAACTGTCTGGTTTGTGACAGTTAAAGCCTGCTCAACACATGACAGCATGGAATACAGTAATAAAATGACGATTATGATGAGAATGAAGAATAAAGTCAAGAGACCTTTAGACTCCTGGGAGCAAACAATTGTAGAAATATATTTTGGTAAAGAAATGGTAAAAATTTAGAAAGATGAAAATTGAATAATTTGGAATATAATCCAGTTACAATATTTAGATAACACTACAATAAATTGTTCAATCAATAATACTCTAAACAATTGTTGCCTTTTATATTTGTAGCTGCTATCGATACAATAAACTATGAATATATTCTTTTTCAGAATGTAATTTTTTAGGCAATTCTATAGATATTACTACTTTTAGATTTTAGAAATATTACTTCAGCTGTTATAACAACAAATGTATTCACAACATGCTGTTACAATAAGTTTAGCCTTTTTCAAAATGTTCAATTCAGTTTTTGATTTGTTGTATAAATAGAATATTCTAAAGTTTAAACCTTTTGCTATCAACTTTCCTAATATTTACCCTGGATCTATGATTGAAAACTATCCATTTTAAGCCATTTATATTTGAATTCAAGCTTTTCAACCTAATTCCATATGAACCTTTTTGTTGTTTTGAAAACCATATATCTAACAACTTGCTAGAAGGTTTTGATACATTTTCATGGTCTAAGAAAAGACAGGTTAGAAAGACATCATCTTGCTCATATGGCATGGTTTCTATTATTCGAGTTGTTTTCTAACATCACACACTTCACTGGTTGTGAGTCTTTTTCGCACCATTTGATATCCAATCTCTCGCCATATTTGCTTGTAGTATCACAGTGTTCGCGATAGAGGGTGGGGCTTTTATAACCTTCAGTTGCTGGTTGCAAGTGACTGTAGTAGTTTTCAACTTCTAGTGATGCATAACTTCATATCAAAGGGAAGGAAACCCAGGCCTGACCATTTACAGTAACACATGTTGGCAATTGATTCACATTAAAAAAATATGATGATTGCCAAAATACATATATTTATATATTGCAAAACTCAAAGAGAAATAAGAAAGCAAACACAGTGTAATGGAGAAATATATTACTTTTATACTTGATATAGTAGGAAGAGAGTCTTAACATTTTGGAAGTTAGTCCTTCATCAGAAATAGAATAAGAAATTAAAGAAAAAAATAGAAAGATAGAGGAGGGGCGCAATAGTGGAAATGAAAAAATGATTTATTTGAGTAGAAACATGTCTATTCAAATCACCATCTCTTGGAAAACTGTTGAATCTGGTGTTGGTTTATGAGAAAACCAGTTGGTCTTGTTTTAAAAGGCAGTGATCGAAGGCATCCAGCTGAAAAGGAAAAACAATTGTTAAGTATATAGTGTGTGTACGTGTGTGTATGCGTGTTTGTATATATATATAGGAAAAGGTATGACCCCGACGGCAGAGCTCAAGCCGTCGGAACAGCATGAGTTCTGCCGTCGGGGGTCATACCTTTTCCTATTACCCACTCTACTAGCCTATGTATTGAGTACTCTGGTGCGTTCTGGTTCCGTACCACAATTCCTTTGTTATATATATATATATATATATATATATATATATAGGCACACATATATATGTACGTATGGATTTACCGAACAATTATTATAATGCCCGGTTTGTTTGTAAACAAACATCCCAAATGAAGCCGTACAGTGTTTAGCAACCATCGTTGCCCCTTTGTTCAACATTGACAAAGGAACAATGTACTAGTTACAAGCTTATTAGCTATCGTCAGCACCAAATACCTTCCTGCCAGATGATTAAACGTCTGAAAGTATATACTTTCCTTATGGATATTAACGGCTGAGCAGCCTAATTTGCATATCGAGTGAGTTAGTCGGCCGGGCGCACCGAAAACGATAAATGGAAAAATTGAAACGAAATTTCATTTCTCACTCTTAGTACGGCTGTTACTTAAATATAAGTATGTATACGTACATACATATATATATACAGACGTACAGTAGTAGTATGTACATATATATATATATATATATATATATATATATATATATATACATACATACATGCACACATATACATGTACGTTTGTTGGATTTACCGAACAAACAAACCGGGCATTATAATAAATGTTCGGTAAATCCATACGTACATATATATATGTGCATGTATGTATATATATATATATATATATATATATATATATATATATATATACATACTACTGTACGTCTTTATACATATATGTATGCACGTATACATACTTATATTTAAGTAACAACCGTACTAAGAGTGAGAAATGAAATTTCGTTTCATTTTTTCTATTTATCGTTTTGGGTGCGCCCGGCCGACTAACTCACGTGATATACAAATTAGGCTGCTCAGCCGTTAATATGCATAAGGAAAGTATATACTTTCAGACGTTTAATCATCTGGCAGGAAGGTATTTGGTGCTGACGATAGCTAATAAGCTTGAAACTAGTACATTGTTCCTTTGTCAATGTTGAACAAAGGGGCAACGATGGTTGCTAAACACTGTACGGCTTCATTTGGGATGTTTGTTTACAAACAAACCGGGCATTATGATAAATGTTCGGTGAATCCATACGTACATATATGTGTGCATGTATGTATGTATATATATATATATACATATATATATATATATATATATATATATATATATATATATATATATATATATATATATATATATATATATATATATATATATATATAGATACTACTGTACGTCTGTATACATATATGTATGTACGTATACATACTCATATATATATATATATATGAATTTATTTTGCAAGGCTTTTGATATGAAATCGTATGTCAAAACAAATATTGTTATACTTGGGGGAGAGTCATATTGTAATAATATTGCCAGAATTAATAACAGAACACACACCCTGTTTGGTTGGTTTTCGCTTCTGTATCTTTCATATCAGTTAATTTATTCGGTCCTCAATGTTTACCACTCACTGACTAACGGTCAAAAATACAGATATAATATAAACACAAACACATATATATAGTCTAACAAAGTTTTTCGTTGCACATCTGCAGCGTCGTCAGTGGTGCTATTATGGTGGTCCTCTTCACAATCCCTACACAGGCCAGGTTACTGACGACCCCAAGGAATGCGCAGAGCTCATTGCTGAATGCTATGCAGGCATTTTCACTATTGAAGACCAGAGTGTACCGTCTCCACCACCTATGACACCGGACTCTATTACAACCATGGAATTTACACCTGCAATGCTGCGACGTCACCTAAAAAATAAACGCAACCATGCCTCTCCTGGTCTTGATGGTGTTACGTACATGCTTCTTAAACGTGGTGGGTACTGCCTTCTGCACCAGCTATCACGCTTCTTCCAATTCCGTCTGAACAACGGTGCTACTCCAGAACAGTGGAAAACTGCCAGTGTCATTCCCCTGTTCAAAAGGGTGACCGCACATAACCTATGAACTATCGTCCAGTCAGTCTTACTAGTTGCATTGCCAAACTGATGGAATCCTGTGTCAGAGAAACACTTTGGAAATTCTGGAACTCTCACAGTCTTATCCGGCCCTCGCAATTTGGATTTATACCCAACTCCAGCTGCTGTGATCAACTGATCGAGTTTCTTGAAGACATCACCCGGATCACTGATGGCGGCTCATGGGTGAATGTTGTTTACCTTGACTTTGCGAAAGCTTTCAATTCTGTGCCACACAAAAGGCTTATGGCAAAACTCTCTGCGATGGGTGTGAAGGATGATCTTTTTAACTGGTTGTAGTCCTTTATTCTCAGTCGAAGAGAGGTAGTCATGGTTCTGGGACAGCATTCCTCACCATATGAGATGTCATCTGGTGTACCACAAGGATCTGTTCTTGGGCCCCTTTTGTTTGTGGCATATATTAATGACATAGATATCAACTTAAAGAATGCCACATTACTAAAGTATGCAGATGACATAAAGCTGTACCTTGAGATAAAAAGGACAGATCCTGAACACTATAGATCTTGCTTGCAGTCTGAGCTGACACATATCAACAATGGATCTCAGACTGGCAACTAAAGCTAGCTGTGGGCAAGTGCACCACCTTGCATTTTGGGAATAAAAACCCAGCGTCCACATACTCCCTCCACAGCACTAATATCAAGAAGTCTTCTTGTGAACACGTGACCTGGGCATTACGGTCAGCAGCGATTTGCGTTGGACGAAGCACGTCTCTAAAATTGTCAAGAGGGCCGAGGGTGTCTTAGCATACTCAGCAAGACCTTTGTCAGCCGCTCTCAAGCTATCTATTTAAGGCTGTACATGGCTATGGTGCGGCCACACTTAGAATTTGCATCACCAGTCTGGAACCCCTATCTTGCTGAGAACATTTACCGCCTGGAAACTGTTCAAAGATGTGCAACCAAGCAAATACCCTCCATCAGGCATTTACCATACTCTGAACGCCTTGCTTCCCTGGGCATGGATACATTGAAGCTCCAAGGAATGGCAACTGACTTGGTAAACACCCATAACATTTTTAACCATCTTTTCGAACAACAACCCTGAGTATCTTTTTGATTTCCACCTGTCTAACACACGTGGGCATGCCCACAAAGTCAGAAAACAGCACAGTTCCCATGACTTTCGGAAACATTTTTCACGCTCAGAGTTGCTGAAGCATGGAACAAACTACCTGCATCAAACTACCTGCGCCAAATTCCTTTCATGTCCAGTTCTATCAGGGTCTTATACTTCGTTGCTCCTTCGTATACTCTGATTCTGTCTCTTTGGCTGTAGCTAGAGAACTGCATGCGCTTGATAAAGTGTTGGATGTGTCTTTCCATTTCTATTGGGTCGCACATATAGGACACGTTCTTCATCACTCCTACCAAGTCTGCGATCAGAATATTAAACTTAGCACTACTGGACATTGCTGAGTTTTTGAGTATCAGGTATTTGGAGGCCATGGGTTTAGCATAGTGTGAGTGGAGAATTTGGGCTCTCTCGTCTATAGTGTTAATCCAGAGTTCTGTGTCTAATACAGGTAGTTTATTGTTAGGGTGTTTGGAAGGGTAGTCGATAGTTAGTTATACTCTGGTGTATGGAATTAGCTATCTGCTGGATGCTTTCCATTGTGCTACATTCTAAATCATACTTGTTAATACTCTCTTGTAGAGATGTCCTTATCACTATATTAATGTCGTCTACATAACGAGAGTACATGATGAGGTCTATGGAGCTCTCATCAAGGAGATCTTTGAGTCTCCTTCCCCACCATACCATAAAAAGGTTGGCAACGTCACCAGCTATGCTGACGCCAATGGCTGCTTCCTCATTTTGGGTGTAGATCTTCTCGTTGAATTTGAATATGTGGCCCTTTAGGATAGTTTTAATACTAGCCCCTATTGCATGTGCGACCATTTTTCTTACCTGATCATTGTTTTGTGGGGTCCGTATGGCTTTGGTCCACCCAATTCACCTTCCCATGGGAGTCTTTTTTGCCATTGAGGTTATGGTGGGAGATCTACCTCTTATGGGTCTACTACGGCATAAATGGCTAAGGTCATGGTATCACTATACCCATCCATTAACATTGATTTTGCTGTGGTAAAATGTGTGGAGATGATCAGTGAGAGTGAGGTGGAGTTCTGCGACGTCGACGCAGACGAACTGGGTCTCCTTCTTAGACTTACTTATGACACTGACTACCTAGACAGCCATGACCTTAGCTATTTTGCCCCAGTAGACCCATAAACTACCCTAAAAGGCCACACATTTAAATTCAACGAGAAGATCTACATCCAAAATGAGGGAGCAGCCATTGGCGTCAGCATAGCTGGTGACGTTGCCAAACTTTTTATGGTATGGTGGGAAGGAGACTCGAAGATGTCCTTGATGAGAGCTCCATAGACCTCATCATGTACTCTGGTTATGTAGTCGACATTAATATAGTGATAAGGACATCTCCACGAGAGAGTACTAACAAGTATGATTTAGAATGTAGCACAATGTAAAGCATCTAGTAGATAGGTAATTCCATACACCAGAGTATAACTGTAACTATCGACTACTCTTCCAAACACCCTAACAATAGACTACCTGTATTAGACACGGAACTCTAGATTAACACTATAGACGAGAGAGCCCAAATTCTCCACTCACACTACGCTAAACCCATGGCCTCCAAATATCTGATACTCAAAAACTCAGCTTAATAACTCAGTTTAATATTCTGATCACAGACTTGGTACGAATGATGAAGAACGTGTCCCACATGTGCGACCCTACAGAAATGGAAAGACACATCCAACACTTCATCAACCGCTTGCAGTTCTCTGGCTACAACCAGAGAGACAGAAACAGAGTATACGAAGGAGCCACGGAGAAGTATAAGACCCTCATAGAACTGGACATTATACAGGAGCAAATAATGGAATAACTTAGATAGGACTAAACATAAGATAGGGAAAGCCACCTCATGGTACGACAACCAGAGATACCAGAGTTTCATGTTCGTGACGCTACCCCTGGGGGAAAATTAGCTAACCAGTGTAGAAAGGCCCTGAGAAAGACCCACCTAAAGATTAAGGTGGTAGAAAAGCCAGGAACCACCATAAAAATCCCTGATCAGCAAAACATACCCTTTTAAGAAAACCCACTGTACTAATAGGAAATGTATTATATGTAAAGTAAACCCCCAAATAATCTGTAAAACTAGAAACGTAGTCTATAGCATAAGATGTACAGAGGGTACTTTCAGAAACATGACAACAACATACATAGGCGAGACAGGTCGTAGTATAAGTGAAAGGATAGACCAACACTGGGGGGAACTAAATGGAAGAAAAAATGGTTCATTACTATACGAACACGCCAAACAACAACATGACGGTAACATAGACAACATAGAAATTAAAATATCTAAACATAGAAATGACCCAGCAGATAGGCAAATTAGAGAGGCCAGTGAAATTGAACTTAGAAGGCCAAAGCTAAACAGAAAAAAATGAATGGAATAACAACAACACCCAAACAAACAATACTGACCTAAGAGAAATATAAATAAATAAATAAATACATACACAAGCACAATAACAACAAACACATATAAACACACACTAGTAAACTAAGATAGAATACAATAACCAAAACACAGTCAACCAAACGCGAACACACATCAATCACTATACACACACGCAAACGCATGCGCAGAGAAGAAGACAAAAATAAATAAATAAATAAACAGATTAAATAAAGATGGCGTAGACATACAATACAACAGGAGGAAACATAATAGCACCACTGACGATGTTGCAGATGTGCAACGAAAGAACTTTGTTAGACTATATATATGTGTTTGTGTCTATATTATATCTGTATTTTTTACCGTTGGTCAGTCAATGGTAAACATTTAGGACCGAATAAATTAACTGATATAAAAGATACAGAAGCGAAAACCAACCAAACAGTGAGTCATCATCATCATCATCATTATCATCATCACCGTTTTACGTCCGTTCTTCCATGCTAGCATGGGTTAGACGGGTTGTCCTGTTGTGGGCAGTGAATGGTCGGCTGACCATGCCTTGCTCATACAGGAACTGATTTTGGCTTGATTTCTACAGCTGGATGCCCTTCCTAACACCAACCTCATTTACAGTGAGTGCTGGGTGCTTTTTCCGTGGCGCCTACACGTCCACTTTACAGTGTGGGCTGGGTGCTTTTTTGCACAATGGATATCGCACCCACAAGGTCACCTGTATTGTTCATCTTGCTGTATGTGTGTAAAGTATCCGTGCGTGGGATATCCCTGAGTACATTTTCTTGACTATCAATTGTTTATTGATTGTTTGTTAATTAGGCAGGAATATACCATTATGTCTTTGTTAATCCTATGTGTTGCTGTATGTGTGTAAAGTATCCGAGCGCGGGTTATGCCTGACTGTTAATTGTTTATTGATTATTTGTTAATTAGGCAGGAATATATTATTATGTCTTTGTTAATCCTGTATTAATAATTTTATAATAATTTTTTGATAGTACATTATTAGATTACTGAAGCTACCTTATACCTTCTTAAAAATACATTTTATAATTATTGTCTTTTTGCTTATGTATTTTCTTACTTATCATTTTCTTTAATCTTGCCCAACTTGATAAGCTCTTTGAATTGCTCCCTAATTAAATTACTTAAATTACTTAAATTATTTTATCTATTATACCTAAGTTGTATCTGTTGAAGCAGCCCTTTGAAAATTCCTCGGATATCCCAAATCCCGTAATTTTTAACTTTTAATTTATAATTTTCCTCAATTCGTTTATATATATCCTTAAAGGCTCTCTAAAATTTTAATTCTTCGAAGGGTCTCTCGGGAGAGGTTCTTATTAAAAATATTAAAGGGGCCTTTTCTGAGGGATTTTTTGAAGGCTTTTTGAATTAACCTTTAATTGATTAGTTTCTTTCAACTTAGTAGGGATTATCAAAACTTCGTAAACTTTCTGAAATTTTTTAACGTGATCTCTGGGGAAGAAAATTTTTTTCTTTCGAAAAAAATTTTTTTTCTCTCGAAGGAATTTTTAGGAAACTTTATATTTTTATTTTTTTATTTTTTTATTCTTTTAGTCTCTTAATCTCTTCTGGTTTGTTAGGTTTATTGGGGCTTATAAGCTTTATGCACTTATTGAGGGATTTTTTAAGGTGCTTCTACGAGGTCTCAAGTCTTTTACTTTTAATGCGTAAATTATAAATTATCTAATTTTTAACCTTCAATCCCTGACTCTTAGGCCCTTTTCAAATTCTCTTAACTCCCCATAACCCATCCCTTTTACAACTCCGACAACTAATATAAAAGAGCCCCCTTAGAATATAGACCCTAAATATACAAGCGGAGCTGCTGATGTTTACCACAATGTCAAACTGCTAATCTTGGGTGAAACGTTGATGTAAATAATGAACTTACAATCACATGTTATATGCCTTGAAAAGTCCCACCATATGGTCGGACGAAACGGATGTCGGCAATAAACTTGTTATAATGTCATAATAGTTCCTTTGTTCTTTTTCATTAATATTTCTGCTCTGCTTATACGCATAGAGCTTAACTAGCTACCGTTGCATATTTGGTAGGTCAGGCGTGATCATCGCGATTCACATACGACCTACCATATATCTTTCCTATATATATATATATATATATATATATATATATATATATATAATTTCATTTCTCACTCTTAGTACGGCTGTTACTTATATATAAGTATGTATACGTACATACATATATGTATACAGACGTACAGTAGTATATATATATATATATATATATATATATATATATATATATATATACATACATGTACACATTTATATATGTACGTATGGATTCACCGAACATTTATTATAATGCTCGGTGTGTTTGTAAACAAACATCCCGAATTATCCGTACAGTGTCTAGCAACCATCGTTGCTCATTTGTTCAACGCTGACAAAGGAACGCTGTACTAGTTTCAAGCTTATTAGCTATCGTCAGCAATGTATACCTTCCTGCCAGATGGTTGAACGTCTGAAAGTATATACTTTCCTTATTCATATTAACGACTGAGCAGCCTAATTTGCATATCGAGTGAGTTAATCGGTCGGGGTACCGAAAACGATAAACGGAAAAATGAAACGAAATTTCATTTCTCACTCTTAGTACGGCTGTTACTTAAATATAAGTATGTATACGTACATACATATATGTATACAGACGTACAGTAGTATGTATATATATATATATATATATATATATATATATATATATATATTTATTCAAATAACAGATTAAAGTTTAAGCAAAGAATCGCTGCTTTCCCTATCCGGGAAATGCCTCTCTAGTAACATTGTCTACAAATGTAAGGTTGTAACACCCACGTCCCGTATGGCCTACATAGGGTTAACCGCCAATAGATTCAAGCAGCGTTTTTACATGGATACCCATTCTTTTCGTTACCCTCTAAGAAGGAATATGACGTCACTTTCAGCTTATATCTGGAGTCTAAAAGACAACCACACCCAATATAAGTTACACTGGGAGATCCTAGCGAGGGCTAGATCATATAACGTAAATAGAAGACCATGTGACTTCTACGCCGCTGAGGCCCTGGAAATACTCTACGCCATAGACCACATCTTAAACAAAAAATCTGAGGCAATTTCGGCTTGTAAACATAAATTGCACAAAACTTTCCTGTATTACAGCCCCACGTTATACCCCAACGGATAATACGATCTATACGTAGATACTTTACGTCTCGATGTGGGAGCTAAGTATATGTTTTGTTTATACCTTTACTTATTTGCATAGGTAAGTCTTTATTATCCGTATGTTTTGTGTAGGTACGTATACCTTCTCGTACGTATATTTGATTGTTATGGCGTATAATTTTTTTATATATTCTGGTACATATGGTTCGGCTATGTGTATACGGGAATTTTGCGTCTGTGTGAGTATGCAGGTTCGTACGTATGTAGGGCGTGTGTATATGTGTACTTCATGTTTTGGTTGACTTATGTCTCCGAACATTCGTGTATTTACATGTAGGTATATGTGTGCGCTTGTTATATACGTATTTATTTATTTATATACGTTTATATAATTATTTATTTATTTGTATACACGCTTACACACACACACATATTTATATGTGCGTGGTTTTGTTTACCTATGGTAAGATTTTGCGCATGCTTGTGTATGTACGTTTCTGTTTGCGTGTATGTATTTATTTATTTCTATTACTTCTGTATTGTATTTATTTACTTTGTTCTTAACTCCGTAGCGGAGATTCATTCGGTCTCCTAGTTAGAATTTAGTCTACGACTTCTGCTATACCATTTACGTGGTTTTGTCTTTGCGTGCTATTGTTCTCCACGCTCCACATATGACGTATTATTTTCGTTCATCGCCAGAGAACGTCTCTATGCACCACCTAAGAGAACATTAGTCTACGACCTCTATTATACCATAAACGTGGTTCTGTCTTTGCGCGTAATTGTTTTTCACCGCTCCTATTAATGACGTATTATATTCGTTTTTTCCCGTTCTTAGCCAGCGAACGTTACCACGAACCAAAGTATCGTCTTCCTGTCTTCCTCCGGTTGCAACGTTTTTTGAAATATGCCGTTCTGCGTTTACAGATTGACTTTGTTAGTTTCTGAAGATCCCGTTAAGGGTGAAAGCAGCGATTCTTTGCTTAAACTTTAATCTGTTATTTTAATAAATATTTGCTCTACGGTTCTTATATATTTGATATATATTTATCCTTATCGAGCCCTCTTTGGATTTTAGTCTTCAAATTTATTATTATTACTATATATATATATATATATATATATATATATATATATATATATACATACATGCACACACATATATATATGTACGTATGGATTCACCGAACATTTAAAATAATGATCGGTGTGTTTGTAAACAAACATCTCGAATTAAGCCGTACCGTGTCTAGCAACCATCGTTGCTCATTTGTTCAACACTGACAAAGAACGCTGTACTAGTTTCAAGCTTATTAGCTATCGTCAGCAACGTATACCTTCCTGCCAGATGGTTGAACGTCTGAAAGTATATACTTTCCTTATGCATATTAACGGCTGAGCAGCCTAATTTGCATATCGAGTGAGTTAATCGGTCGGGGTACCGAAAACGATAAACGGAAAAATGAAACGAAATTTCATTTCTCACTCTTAGTACGGCTGTTACTTAAATATAAGTATGTAAACGTACATACATATTTGTATACAGACGTACAGTAGTACGTATATATATATATATATATATATATATATATATATATATATATATATATTTCTACATACATGGTTGCTAGACACTGTACGGCTTAATTCGGGATGTTTGTTTACAAACGCACCAAGCATTATAATAAATGTTCGGTGAATCGATATGTACATATATATATGTGTGCATGTATATATATATATATATATATATATATATATATATATATATATATATATATATATATATATATATATATATATATATATATATATATATATATATATACATACATACTACTGTACGTCTGAATATATATATGTATGTACGTATACATACTTATATTTAAGTAACAGCCGTACTAAGAGTGAGAAATGAAATTTCGTTTCATTTTTTCCGTTTATCGTTTTCGGTACCCTGGCCGATTAACTCACTCGATATGCAAATTAGGTTGCTCAGCCATTTAATATGCATAAGGAAAGTATATACTTCAGACGTTCAACAATCTGGCAGGAAGGTATAAGTTGCTGACGATAGCTATTAAGCTTGAAACGAGTACAGCGTTCCTTTGTCAGTGTTGAACAAATGAGCAATGATGGTTGCTAGACACTGTACGGCTTAATTCGGGATGTTTGTTTACAAACACACCGAACATTATAATAAATGTTCGGTGAATCCATACGTACATATATATATGTGTGCATGTATGTATATATATATATATACACATACTACTGTATACATATATGTATG